>CAWUFW010001145.1:2065000-2665000 GCA_963921515.1 Calotriton arnoldi
CTTACTTTAGACCGGAGCACGCCTGATACTTTTAGTTGATTTAAGTTATCTCTGACTGCTGTTTTCCTGTGGATGCAGCTCAGTAACCTTTAGTGCAATGCCAATATGACTGAGATTCTTCTATTTGGCTCGCCTCCCCCAACATGGGATGGTGAATGCTGGCTCAGTCATGACCCAGCCCCTCCAGCTCTGGCCTCCACATTGCACAATCTGGGGGTGAAGTTTGACAATTTTGTTGGTTTTCAACCCCAGGTGGCAAGCGTGGTGGGCTTGTGTTTCGGACTTTGGAAATCTACAAAAAAGATTTTGTACTTATTGCTGTTGAGACTCAGAAATTAGTCCTTCATGCTCTCGTCATGTTCAGCTTCTTCTGAAGATCCCTAGAGAGGCTTTTATACATCATCATTTTAAGGAGCTGCATTGGCTTCTAATTAAGAAAAAGATACGTTTCAAAGGTCTACTTCTGGCTCATAGAGCCTTCTACCAGTCAGGCCCGGCTTATCTTACCAAGAGGATGACTCCAAACCATCCGACGAGAACTCTGTTCCTCTGATGCCCTTCTGGCAGTGGTGCCTAGATTTAACCAGCATTGGCAAAGTCAATAGGTCTCGCTTTTGCAAGATTTAGAGCTATTGGCGTTGTGAATTACAATGTCTCTTACCCATGTGTTGTGGAGTGGATGTATGTGGTGTGGAGTGGAATTATGTGGTTTGGATTGGAATTGTTAGTTGTAGAATAGTGTGGTGTGGAGTGGATTTATGTAGTGAAATTATGTGGCATGGTGTGCAGCGGAATATGTGGATAGTAATTATGTGGTATTGAGTGTACTGAATTATGTGGAGTGGGATTGTGTGTCATGGAGTGTAATTATGTGGATTGGTATTTTGTGGTGTGGAGTGGTATGTAGTGGAGTTTAATTGTGTAGTGTGCTGTTTAATTTTGTGGAATTCTGTGGTGTGGATTGGATGTATGTGGTGTGTTGTGTAATTGTGTTGAGTTGAATTATGTGGTTTTTTGTTGAATTATGTGGTGTGGAATGAAAGTGTGGAGTTGAATTGTGTGGCGTTGAGTGAAATTATGCTGTTTGGAATTATGTGGCATGGTGCGGAGTGTATTTATGTGGATTGTTGCTATGTGACGTATAGTGGTTTTATGTGGGGTGTATTTATGCGATGTTGAGTAGAGTGTAATTATGTTGAGTTGAATCATGTTGCATTGAGTGGTATTATGCGGACTGTATTATGTTGGGTGGCAGTGAATTGTGTAGCGGTGAATTGTGGAATTGTGTGGTGTTGTATGTCTCACTAAACATCCAGGTATGCCACAAGGTACTTGGGCGAGTAGAGCGATTCTCTTTAGGTTGAAATCTTTTTATTGATTTGATAAACAAAACGAGATGCAGCAAGCAATGAAGCCCAAATCGTGGGCCAAAGGCCATCAGAGTGCTACACGGAGCATCAAAATAAAACAAGATGAACCCCACCCCTCCCACCACCCAAGCTGCCTCGACAGAAAAAGGGGAAGTCAAGCCTGGCGCAAGACTAATCAGCGCGGTAGCGGTTGGGTGTTGTCTTGAATCAGCGCGGGGAGGCGCAGTAGCCGCAGGTATCTGGGGCAGGAGAGCTTGCGGAATTCGGAGCACAGCAATGCAATAAAAGGGCGCCACAAGTCGGTGAAAGAAGCCCCATCTCCCTGAAGCGAGAAAGAAATGCTCTCCATGCCAAGCACATACAGCCGGTGGAACCATCCCTGCACCGTAGGAGTTCTGTCCGTGCCCCAGTGTGACAATATATTCTCTAGCGCCGCCCCTAGAGCTATTCCCATCTGCTTGCCTTTACGGGACTTGAGGGGGAATGTGAGCCTATCAGATACGCCCAAGATGACATATTCAGGGAAGTGTAATAGTGTGGTGTCAAAGTGGTGGTCGATCTCGTCCAAAACATGTGTCCAGTAGGCTGTGAGTGTACGGCATTCCCATAACAAATGTAATAGTGTGCCATCAGCATCACAACCCCTCCAACAAGTGGGAGAATGGTCGAGGTCACTTTTATGTAGTCGGGAGGGTGTGAGATACCAGTACATCATTATCTTAGTGGCTGTTTCCACGCTAGAAATATTACGCGCTGAGTGTCGAGCCCTGTAATGAACATCCGCCCATTCCTTGGGAGTCGGTGTCTGCCCCAGCTCAGTTTCCCACCGTCTCTGGCCGGCGGATTTAACCGCCTGTTCTGGAGGGCGTAGCATGTGGTACAATTCTGTAATAAGTCGCTTAGTGGATTGCTTAGAAAGCAGCCATCGCTCATACTGAGTAAGCTGCCTCTCTGCTCCCTGGCGGACCTGGGGCTGCATAACCCAATGCCGTATCTGCAGATAATGGCACCGCTCGGATTCGGGCATGGCGAAGTCGGATTTAAGATCCTCGAAGGACAAGGGGCCCTCCACATCAAATAAATGCACTATAGACCTGTCTTATCCCAATGACCAAATGCCTCCCTATCAAGTCCCGGGGAAAAGTCCGGATTGTCAGTAATAGGAGTGAGAGGCGATGGGAATGTGGTCAATCTGTTGCGTGTAGCCGTGGCATCCCAGGCTCTCAAGGTGGCCTGCACCACGGGCGAGCCGTATAGTCCGGGGGGTCTGGAGGCTCGGCCAAGGAAGGGAACCTTCCGCAAGGACTGTCCTGCTAACGCTTGCTCCATAAAGAGCCATCGCTTCTCGGATTCCGTCTGGGCCCATCCCAGCAGGGATCGTAACTGCGTCGCCTTGTAGTAGCCATCGAGGACGGGAATCCCCAGTCCACCCTCCCCATGGGGTCTAAAGCTCATGTCTCTATTAATACGCGGTTTCTTGTCTGCCCAGACAAAAGTAGTAAATTCGGACTGAAGCTATTTCAACAAACCCGTAGGTGGCTCCACCGGTAGGGTCTGAAAAAGGTATAAAATTTTTGGGAGTATGCTCCTCTTAAGAGCTGCCACACGGCCCAACCACGAGAGACCAAACGGCCGCCATCTTCTCAGTTCCCGCTGGGTCTGTTGCAATAACAGAGTGTAGTTTAAGGATACCGTCTCAGCGGTAGACAATGACAGCGTGATGCCCAGGTACGGGATGGTTTTCTGATCCCAACGGATGGGACACACCTGGGTCAAGGCAGCGGCAGTTGGCTGTTGTAAGGAGAAACCCAAAGCCTGTGACTTGGCCACGTTGACCCTAAAACCAGAGACTACTGAAAACTCCTCCAGCTCAGCTAAAAAGGCTGGGACTAAAGTCTGAGGGGACTCCAGCGTGGCGATAACATCGTCCGCGTAGAGGCTAATGGTATGCCGCTCTCCCCCAAAGAGAATCCCTTTAATCCGCTGGTTCTCTCGAACCCTCTGTGCTAGTGGCTCCATGTAGAGAGCGAACAGAAGGGGGGAGAGCGGGCAGCCCTGACGCATGCCTCTGATTATTGGGAAGGGGTCTGACGTGAAGCCGTTCACCCGGACCGTGGCCGAGGGGCAGCTGTAGCCGCTAAACACCCATTGGCGAAATCGGCGCCTGACCCCAAACCTCTCCAAAACAGTCTCCAGGAAGGGCCAGTGAACCCTGTCAAACGCTTTTTCGGCGTCGACCGCTAATACAACGCGCTCCTCCGTCTGACGATGTGCCTTATCCAGGAGGTGCAGCAGTCTCGTAGTAGCATCACTGCATTGTCTGGTTGCGACAAATCCGGCCTGGTCCGGTTCTATCAACCCCAGCATCAACGGTCCCAACCTAGAAGCTAGGATCCCCGTGAAGGTCTTAAAATCTATGTTTAGCAAAGATATAGGCCTATAAGAGGCACAGTATCTGCTATCTTTACTGGGTTTGGGCAAAACTGCCACCGACGCCAAGAGCATCGTAGGCGGTAGCTCCAGGGTGCCATCAATGGCGTTAAAAAGTAGAGTCCGTATTGGGGCCAGGATCGAGAAAAAAAGTTTTATAAAAAATGTTGGTAAACCCTTCAGGGCCAGGGGATTTGAGAAGCTTAAGTCGAGCTATGGCCGAAATGACCTCCTCGACCCGAATCGGGCTATCTAGGGTAGAGGCCTGGTCGGGCGTCAAGCGTGAGTGTGTTATGCCCTGGCAGTACGCGGAGCGGTTCTGGTCAGGTATTGGTTGGGCAGCATAGAGATCCGCATAAAAATCCCAAAAAGCACGAGCTATATCTACCTCCCGCATAAGCTCCGCACCCCCTTCGGCCAGAAGGAGTGGGACTATCGCTGCCTGACGCTGTGCGCGCAATGTTTGAGCCAACAAGTGGCCGCATCTATCCCCCCTGTGTAGAACGTGTGCTTCAAGCGAAGAGCAGCGTGTTCCGCCCTATCCAGGTCTAGACTGGCCAGCTGCGCCCGCGCCGCCTTTAATTTCCTCCAGATTTGGGGATCCCCTGTCCGCATGTGGATCCCTTCCAATTCCAATACTTGCTTAGAAAGTTCCTTCCTCTTCTCCCTGCGCAACTTGTTATCTGCGGCTGACGTGGCTATAAAGTCGCCCGAGCTACTAATTTGAGAGTTTCCCAAAAGGAGGTGATAGAGGTGTCCTGTGTGTCATTGACAGCTAAAAAGTCCTCTAGTGTTTTAGTAAGGCGCGTGACAACTTCATGGCGGTGGAGGAGCGTGTCCCGGAGCCTCCAGGAGTATGATGGCCGAGGGGTGGGGGAAACAGCAGTTTTGTGGTCAAGGCTGTGTGGTCAGAAAGTGCCTGGGGCTCAATAACAGAGTCCTGTGCAAACGAAAGAAGATACTGGGTCGTTAAGAAATAGTCTAGCCTGGGGTAAGTCCCCCGGGCATGGGAGTAGAAGGTATAGTCGGCAGTATGGGGGTGAAAGTGATGCCACATGTCCACCAACCCTAAGTCGTGCAACCACTGACGGCTGGCGTCAGAAAGAGCCCCTGTCCGTCCATGCCTCTGAGCCGAGCGGTCCAGTTGGCCATCAAACACAATATTCAAGTCGCCCCCTATGAGAATTTGCCGGTCATGTGTAGATGTTAAGTCCCCCACCGCCTTACTTAAAAACGCCTCCTGGCCCTCGTTGGGGGCATAGATAGTGGCCAGTGTTAGTGTGTGCACCCCAAAGGTCACGGAAAGCACCAAGAGCCTCCCCTTGATCTCAGAGACCTTTGCCCCCACCGCCCCTGGGAAAGTGCGGGCAAAAAGGATAGCGACCCCAGCCTTTTTGGTGGGAAGGGATGAAAAGTATTGCTGAGGAAAGGCCTTGGAGCGCAGTCTGAGTGTCGCCGGGTAGCAGGTGGGTCTCCTGCAGCAGACAAACATGGGCGCCAGAATTTTCCAAATAAGACAGGATAGCCCTACTTTTAATAGGGTTGTTGAGCCCCTTCACATTCAAGGTCAGGATTGTGACACTCCTCTACGCAGGTGGTGTGGACAGGCTACGCTGCGGATGTGAAAGGGCCAATCTAGCCCGCCCCAGCCGGGCCCCACGAGAGCCCAGACAGAGTGACCCAGACAAGCAAGGGTCGCGCGTATACAGAAAAGATGAAGGAGACGCAACGGGGGGGAGTGGAACCCATCAACAAAAACAACAAAACTCCAACAAAGCAAGAACGTAGACATAATACAGTAAAACACAGTCAATGTCCGAAGCGTACTGCTCCTAGGAAAGAGGGTGAAGTGTACTTGTGGCCCGCAGCTCCCCGCTCCCCCCAGGCAAAACCCATGTAAATATTGCTAATATTGCCGACGATGGGCAAGGGTGCAATCTTCAAAGCATCAGTTCTCAGCTGGAGCGAGTCCTGTCTCACTCCGAGGTTGCATCTGCAAGGGACGTCAATACTGCTTGCCGCACCCTGGCCTTAGTGTCCGAGTCAGGACGTGCCGACGGGCTGGAAGCTTGATGGTAGCCCATCCATGGCTGCTCCGGCGCCTGCGAGCGCAATTGTCCATGCGAGGCTGGTCCGCCGCCGGTTCTTCAATACTCAGGAGTTTGTAGGCCGCAGAGAGTGAGCGGATTTGCCTCAGTTCCCCTTTGTAATGAAAGATCAACCTGAACGGGTGCCCGAGGAGTATTTGATGCCAGATTCTCGAAGGTGGAGCGTAATCGGACGGAAGGACTTGTGTTTAAGCAAGGTGGAGGCTGCCAGGTCCTGGTACAATGTGGGCTTCTGACCCTGGTAGGTAAAATCCAAGCAGCGCCGAGATTCACGGAGGACCCTCTCTTTTAGTTGGTAGTCGTGGACACAAGTCCGTATGTCCGCCGGGGGAGCAGGGGCTGCCCTCCGTGGGCCCACCCTATGAGTGCGGTCCAGCTTGATCGGGAAGTTCGGGGATTCTCCTAGAATGGAGCGGAAGAGGCCCACCACCTGCGCCTCGATGTCGCGGTCTCCCTCGCAATGTGCCATGCCACGGATGCGGATGTTGTTCCGCCGGGACCTGTTCTCCAGATCCTCCGTGTGGGCCTGTAAGTCCAGGTTCTGTTCTTGCAGCTTGAGGACTGCTTGTTGGAGGCTCTCAATTTCTTTGTCGCGGCCAGCTTCGCGCTCTTTCAAAGTGTTGACTCGCTCCCCCAGGGAATCCACATCTCGGCGCACTTCCCGCATGTCCGCCGACAGTTCCTGTATCATTGCGGACAAGTCTTCTTGGAGAGAGGAGAAGAGCGACTCCAGGAAGGATCGGCTGACCGGGGCCTCCCGGCCCTCGCTGCCCTCCGCCTCGTCCACACACCCCGCTCTGGGCTGGCTCTCCGTCTGTTGTGCTGACTTAAGCAGGAGGTCCTTCACTGACCTATCTTTCCTGCCCTTGGGGGCTGCCATAGCTCCTCGGCACGCGGGGTCCTCGGGCGGGGCGCAGGCCGGGTGCAAAGGGTTCTACAAGCGGGGCGAAACTGTGTGTGAAAGCTGAGCGCTGTCGGGAAGGGCGATGTCGCAGCTGGAGGGCCTCTGCGAAATGCCCACTCACGTAGGCCCTCTACTCGTGCCACAGTTCAAGCACCATGAGGGGGGGAGCGAGATGATCACCAGCAGCCCGCCACTGGGGCCCCACCATCGCAGCGCCGTCTAAGCTCTGCTCGCCTCCTCTCCCACCTCCTGTCTAGGGCTCCTGACGAGGCGCTGTCCCGTCCCAGTCACTCCACAGGTCTTACCCCCCCAGCAATTTAAAGTTATAGGCCTGAGTCACTCGGGGGCCACATCGATCCAGGATGCCACCACAAGCGGGAGAGCACAGCCAAAGCCCCCCCGGCCAGGATCACTCGTGTATTTGGACGTTCTGGTGCACCAACCGGGCCTCCACGTAGCTCGGGCCTCGCAGGTCGCACCGCAGGCCCTGCCCCTGCTCCAAAGGCCGCTCAGGCGCAGTCCCAGACCTCAGGGGACCGCCGGGCCAACGCCGACGAGTCTCCAGTCACTCTCCAAGTGGGGGGTGCAGCAGGCGGCGCTGCAGTACATAGCCGCCACGTGGCTGATGGATGTGGCGGCTCCGCCCCCACGCAGCTACCGAAGATGAGGCCTACTCCAGCCCACGTAGCCGGGGCCTCGCGTGATGCTCGCGACTCGAGCCCACCGCTGCCCAGTAGTGTGCGGGCCCGCTCCTCATCTTGCCAGGAGGGATCTCTACGATCCTTGCGCTGCAGCGGTCTCCCGGACCCTGTGGGGACCACCGGGAACCTCCAGCACTCGCCCTCCTCGCCGGGCTCTCTGCGGCTGCCTCCGGACGCCCAGCCACTCCCTCAGAGCTGCTTGGCGGCGGTGCCGGGACCTTAATGCGGCCTCACCGGCCCCCCAGGAGTGCGGCACCGCTTTCAGGAGGATCTCTGCAGGCTCCAGTGCCCCTCCCGCCGCCGACAGTGCAATAAAAGGCCCGGCGGGAGTAGAGAGCCACGAAGCTGCGTCCTACCAAGACGCCATCTTGGCCACGCCCCGCGATTCTCTTTATTCCGCATCTTCTTCAGACTATTACGATAGGATTCACATTAGTGAAGATTACCGGATTTGCCCAAGATTATACAATGTAGTCAAGTGAGAGAATCGAGATTAAAACCCAAGTCTATCGGTTCCACAGTCAACAATGTTACCTCCAGATCGTTTCTAAATAATCAAATCTATATATGGCTGGTGATGTGTGCCCTTGTTTGCACCTATATAGTCATGCAATGGCTGCCATTTTGGCATATTATTTCAAATCGTTTATTTATATTTCCAAGATGGCTGATTGATACTTAAGAACAAAAATATTGTTTTTTTAAAAAGCGTTTGCACGATGCCGCATAAAGAGTGGCCTGGTAGTAATGCTGGGCTCTCACTAAAATTTTTATTTTTTTTATTTTTTTATTCAATCCATGATGATTTAGTTACATATATAAAACCACAGTAGTTAAAAACTTATAAAACATGATCCTAAATACAGACAAAAGAAGCGGAACATACAATCAATAATTGACACATTCAATTCCACAAAATACATATTTCATACTATTACCCAGATTTCATAAGTGCTGATTTTAACAATTTAAAAATATACAGTACATGTTTCAGATACCACCATGTCTACATCCTAAGGATATATCAAAGTGCTAGTGCTTGAACACAATCAAAATGCTAGTGCTTGAACAGAAATACATAAATGTTCAGTCCTCGATATATGCCAACAAAGGACCCCATATCTCCATCCCCAACTTCCTCTTACGAGAGCCCTTTAGAGAGTATAAGCCATATTCAAAATTGAACATCGTGAAAAATCTAGCCTTCCATAGATCAAAAGTCGGGGCATCTTTCTGTAACCACATTGATGCAATGCAAAGTCTAGCCGTGGCCGTAGCTAAAAAAATCAAATATCGAGATTTATAGCCCGTCTGATCCCGACCTTCACTCTCTGCTACCCCCAACAACATATGGGCGGCAGATAATATTATGGCTTCCCCCGTTATTTCAGCTAAAAGCACTCTATATGCATTAAAAAGTTATTTAGGTGCCCGCAAGAGAAAAAAATATGTACGATGTCAGCTTCTTCGGTACCGCATCGAAAACACCTCCCATCATTAACACCTCCCCATTTTAACATCCTAGCTGGAGTGTAATATAAATTAAATATAGTCTTATAGTGCTGTGCCCGAAGATTCGCCGTCATCAAAAGCTTCCCGGCCAGCTCAATAGAATCTTCCACACGAGCATCCTGACACCCAAGCCTATCATCCCACTTAGGGCCTGATTCCGATGCGGTTAGGAAAGCATTCCCACCTAGGGGCCAATTCCGATGCGGTTAGGAAGGCCTCCTAATGGCATTTGCTCCTTCCCAATCGGATCGGGAACGTGTCTTCCCAACCGAGGGCCAGAGTACGATGCGGTTAGGAACATAGGCTTCCCATAGAAGTCAATGGGAGTCCAACCAAATCGTATCTGGAAGCATCCGGATGCATCATACTCGGTCGGTAGGACTCTCCCGATCCGAGTCGGTCGGAAACCATTTCCAAACCGATTTGATCGGGAAGATTTCCTAACCGCATCAGAATCGGGCCCTTAGTCTTATGTTTATCTAAGTCATCAACCTGGGTATCCAATAATATATTATAGAGAGTGCCAATCCGTGCCTTTTTCCTAATAGCTTCTACAAGGGGGTTCGCCTCAATCCTCCATTGACTCTTACATAAATAATCACAAATTTGTAAAAATTTAAAAAATTCAACTCTGGGCAAGTTATATTTCTCAGCTAACATCTCGAAGGACATCAAAGTCCCATTCTCACACAAGTCACCAACACATAAGATGCCTTTCGTCTTCCAATTATCTACTATCCTATCCCAAAATATAGGTGGTAATCACCCTGTTGCTGACATAGGCGTATAATAAGACACCCTAGTAAATTTATAGGATTTACGAATAATCTTCCAAACTTTATAGGCAGCGTTTAAAACCTTAAACCTGTTTTTTTTTTTATAACAACTAGGCTCAAGCATCACAAACAGCCGATTCTTAACATCGTCACCCAGTAGCATCTGATAAATGGACGGAAAATTTGCTCTGGAAGGGACCTCTTCCCCAGTCATTAAGATGCACATATTTTGAAGCATGCACACATAATAATAAAGAGTAAAATCAGGAACAGCCCAACCGCCTCTCTCCTTCGGGAGGACCATAGAAAGGCATAGCTCTTCGAGTCTTCCCCTGAGCCCATAAAAACCTAGCACAGATTGACTGAAGTAAGGATAGCTGGGCACGAGAAATTTCTAACGGAACAGATCGAAAAAAGTATAAAACCCTGGGTTGTACCAACATTTTCAAAACGTTACATCGCCCCACCAGTGTCAAATGTAGGCATTCACAGCGATCTAATTGATTGCGAACGGATCTCAAGATAGTCTGCCAGTTCACTTCTACTAATGTGTCTAAACAGGTCCTCAGTTTAACACCCAGATATGTTACTTCACTCATTACACGATCACTATAATTTCCCTGATTCAAAGAGAGAATTTGTGTTTTAGACACATTAAGTTTATAGCCAGAAACTGCTCCAAACTCAAGGGCCAACTGTTCTATCTTCGGCATAGCGGAAGTTAAATTTGTTGTGACCACTGCAATGTCGTCCGCATACGCGAACACCCGATAATACTCCTGCCTCCAAAATATTGGCCCTATCCCCGAGTTCTTTTCTAACATCATTAAAAAGGGATTAATAAATAAAGAAAACAACAAAGGGGAACACGGACATCCCTGCCTTGTACCCCGTGAAATATATACCGAATCCGATTCAAGGCCCATTAAACAAATTTTGGCAGTCGGGCATCGATATAGGGCCTGAATAGCTGTGATAAAACCATGTTGAAAGCCAAGCTGTCGTAAAACTGCCCATAAAAATTCCCATGCGACCCGATCGAATGCCTTTTCGGCATCTAATAAAATCAAGCCGAATTTACTCTCCATAACTTTAGCTATATCTAATAGGGTTACCACCCTGTTAATATGATTGGTTGGTTGTATCCCTCTTGGGTATAAACCCTTGTTGTCGAATCATAACCAATGGAGTAATAACATCAGCCAATCTGGTCGCTAGGATTTTAGCATAAATCTTACCGTCTACATTCAATAATGATACGGTAAGAACCAGGCATCTCTGGTGGTTTGCCCTTTTAAAAAAAAAAACAATTATACTGGCCTCGTCCCAAGTCAAAGGGGCGACACCTAATTGTGCTTGTTGGAAAGTAGCCAACATATCAGCTTTCAGCTCTCCCAAAATTTTTTTATAAACCTCCAGAGGAAGTTTATCAGGCCCTGACGCTTTACCACTCGCTAGGTTATTAATCGCTGCCTCTAGCTCTTCAAGCGTTATAGGTGCCTCCAATATTTCTATATCTTGGGGACTCAGCTTTCCACAATTAAGACTCTGCAAAAGTGTCTCACTTGCCTGTCCATCATAAATCTCTCCGGTGTACAAGGCATCATAGAAATCATGGAATACTTTAAGGATCCCGACAGGAGTATCTACTGAATCGCCAAGAATATTGACTACGGATCCAATCCTTTGGGCCGCCTCTCTTGACCGAAGTCTTTGGGCCAAACAACGCCCAGCTGCCTCACCATACTCCTAGCTTTGTTGCTTACTAAGCGCATATTTCATAGCTATTTCTTTGCTCCACTGTGAATTTATTTTAGCCTTACAGCGAGCAACTTCTGCCTGCAATAACGCTACATCAATTGTATCACTTTTTGCATTTATCCCCCACATAAGATTGACTTCAGCATTTGTCAATTTTTTTACACAATTCCACAACTGCTGCTTGCAGTTTTCTCAGCTTATATAACCCAAAGCTGAGGGTCTCCCCCCTGAATCCGGCCTTTAAAGCATCCCAAACAAAGCCAAGCCCAGTAGAATTGCGGTTTATGATAAAAAATTGATTAATCCACCCCTTCATATGTCCCACATACACCTCATCAAATAATAATTTCCTGTCAAAGGTAAACGATCTGGGCCTACCGCCTACCCTGAGAGCCTGCAGACTCAGAACCAGTGGTCCGTGATCTGATGTGATCCGTGGGTGCACTTCTATATCAGCTTGTGACAATATTGTATTTGACACAAAAAAATAATCTAATCGTACAAACTTCTGGTGTGGGTGTGAATAAAATGTATATCCATGCTCAGACCCTCGTAAATTGGCCCATGCATCAACCAAGCCATGGTCCGCCCAAAGGTGTTGTAATACTTTAAACACTTTAGGTTTCCTTCCCTTATACTGGCTAACCGCGAGTTGCAGGCCCTGCGGTTCTATATGAATATTAAAGTCTCCGCACAAAATTAATGGCGTGGGCCACGATGCCAATTCCAAATTCAGGGTCTCTAATACTAACACCTCATCCAGATTCGAGCCATATACAGAACAGACCGTACATTTAATATTGCCAATTATACATTCGGCTATAGCCCACCTCCCCTGTTTATCAGCCGAAACTCTTGCCGTTCCCTGAATGGTATTTTTTGCTAAGATAGCCACACCACGTGTTGTTGTTGACTGTTGGGTACATACCAATACTGATAGACCTAGTTCCGTCAATAATTTTCTTTTGCCCCATGCAATGTGCGTTTCTTGGATGTAGACTAAATCTGGCTGCAGCATCCGCAACTCTGTAGCCACCCTCTGTATCTTCCCATAGTTATTTAACCCACAAACATTTAGGGTACATATCCGTAAACCCGATCTGATATTCTTATCACCCATCAATTCTAAACATATCCTTACACATTAGGATCCCGTACCTTATATACATGTAGTTCATATTTTGTATTACTATATCATCATCATGGATTGTTTTGCCTTGTGCACCCCCCCACACCCTGTGCTTCCTGTAACCCCAAGCCCTGCAGGGCCTCAGACGCGGCCCTGCCCCTCCCCCACCCCTACCAAAACACGAGGCTGAGAGACTCAGGGTCTCCAAGATGGAACAAGCTTCTGCCCCCCCGGGTTGCTCTACCCCATTAAACCTTATATACCACCCCCGACCCTTCCCCACCCCTAGCACCTATCAAAATAAAACAAACAAAATACTAAAGAGGAAGGAAACAGGGGAAAGAGGAAGAAGAAAACATCCTATATATCCTGCCAATTATGACTAATTTTACATTCAGCTAATTTTACAACCCTCCCTCCTAACGGGGATTTATTATTTTTCTCCTTGTTTTTTTTTTTCCCTTTCCCACTTGCCTACACAAAAATTACAAGGATTGCAAATATTCTTTAGCAGCCAGTTCAGCAGTAAAAAATCGGGCATGCTCCTTATGAATGACCTTCAGCTTAGCTGGGTTTAATAGATAAGCTTGTGCTCCTTTATCCTGGAACGGCGTAATAAGCTGTCTTAACTGCCATCTCTTTTCAACTGTTAGGGGACAATAATCTGGGTGCACAAAAAATTCTATCCCTTTCCCCGATCATAAACTGCTTCTCGAGCCAAAAAATTATTTAATGATATTAAAATTGCTCTTGGTCGAGAGGTGGCCTGCCCTGGTCTAGTACGCTGTATAAAGGGAAATCTATGTGCCCGCTGGATCTCCCTACTCCAGTCCCCTCCTGCAATCCCCGTCCTCCCCATCACACTCTCAGTACAGAATAACTTGCATGTTGTAAAGTTCCCTACAGAGCAGCTCTGTGGCTTATCAAAGCAAAATCTATTACGTACCACCAGTCTCTTAGCCGTGACTTAGGGTAATGGAGAGGTACTAATAAATACGAAGGATGACAGGGAAAAGAGCAAGCTTCAGTAAGGTCCCTGTGAGAGTAATGCAGCAGCCTTAGGCAGATGAAAAGATAGAATAACAAAAGAGAAGAGGGAACGTGAGAAGCCAAACAACGAAGGGGTAGAAAGGATCGGGTTGCAGACTCTAAGGTCAGAGATCAAACAATAGCAACACAAGAGGAGCCTTCAAGTGACGAGGTGCTAATTCTGTCCTCCAGATGCTCGCTGGGAGGAAGGAAACATGAAAGAATGGGCGGCCTGCAATAATTTGCATCATTCAATATTTGTGGGAGGATAGGTGAGGGGCACTGACTGCAGCTGCGCTACTGCAGTTCACCAAAAGGCAGCCTGATGTGAATAAATAAAAACGTGCCCGCCGTGGGATTGCTTATTTCTGGACTTTAATAGGAAAGTTGTCAGAATACATCACACAGGAGGAGGTCGCCAAAAGTTCTACACACTTGCACACACCGACAATGGCATGGCCACGCCAATCTGTCTCGTGATAATCAAGACACTGGAATCTCAGCCGCTGATTAGGCTGTGGGCACCACCTCTGTTTGGAAAGTATGCACCCAACATGCCGGCTGGGGGAGGGAGATATAGGTCCCCAGGCCTGCCACCCAACACGCGTATGCGGTCATGCCTGAGAGGCCATGAGGGTGAGAGCTGCAACAAAAGTGCTTGTACCAACCGGACCCGAATGGAAATCAGGACTACAGCCCACCTCACGCACAAAGAATGCACCACGGCGAAGGACACGTAGCCTGCAAATCTCACATAATCCCATATGGTCCCGCTGCTCCAGGTGAACGCGCGGCCTCGCCCCTTGTAAAATGTGCACACAAAGACTGTAACTGTGCCTCAACTGCTTATGGTGAGAGATGAGTATGGTTTTGACTCCTGTGATGTAAAAGCCTTGACACTTGACCTGTCATGCAGCTCAGTGATCTTTTTACCCTCTGAGATAGCGACTGTCAATTTGCAGATGTTCAGGCAGGAGAGTACAGAGGAAGCAGCTGAAGAGCGCTACTGTGAACAAATAGCAGCGTGTGAACAAACAGCGGCGTCCCAGTGCGCGTGCACCTACTATATAGCCAACCAGCTTGAAGCTGAGGGAAACAATAAATACAGCCCTCCTTACAGAAAGGGAAGTCGGCGCGACTAAAAACATCGAGCGCTCATGTCAAGTGCTATTAGACATAAGGTAAAGTAGTCCCTTTTACAGTAGTTAAAAGTGGCCAAGTGAAAGGATACAAGTACTGGGGCGCTGCTCCGGTGGGAGTGAACAACCGACGAAAAGGAGGGACAATTAGGAAAGATAACCACTTGGAAGCAAGGATTTTTAAAGGACACCGAAAGAAACAAATGAAAAGCAATGGACGGGCTCTACGCCCACAAAGTATATACAACATGTCTCAGAGAGACGGTGCAAGCGCTGTCTAGGCTCGACCTCAAATGAAAAGATGGGGAGGCACTTCTTTCTCTTATCTTGCTCCTACTGCTTGGAATGCCCAACCTCTTTGCATACGTGCTCTGAAAGACGAACTCTTCTTTAAGTGAAACCTGAAAACTTTGCTTTTTCTCTCAGCATACGAATAGGCTCTTTGGTTTATGGGTAATTTGGTGTGTTTAGTGCCGGGACACTCTTTGAGTAGCCGCGCGCTCTATACATTTTTTTATTATTTTATTACGGTTAACATGGCTGGTGTCCAGAGCTACCAGGAACTGCTCATCTCAAGATGGCTCTAGCTTTCCATATCTGCATCTTCATAATCACAAAAGTTTATACTGTACACTGACCTATATAAAGTAAACTGTCACAAAGTAGTTGCTGAACCTTTTATTGGTGTGATAATGTATTTTGCCCAGTATGTTGTCGGTCTCAAAGTATTTGATCTCTTTCAGACATTTGCTGAAAAATATTACCAGTACTTCCTGCTTAATTTTCTACTTACTAGTTATTATTTAGTTGGTTTGCTTCGAGCCTTTGTTTTAAATATATTGTGTGTTTACTTTTGCATTTAGAAAAAGAAAGGGAGATGAAATTGATGGGCAGGTGGCCTCCAAGAAGCAGAAGAAGGAAAAGGAGAAGGAAACCAAACATCAGAAGCTGATCAAGGTTTGTCTCATTGGTTTTGGCTTGTTCCTCCACTTCTAGTGATCGACAGTCTGAGAGCAGCAGCATCTTATTTTAACACAGGCTTTATTGAAATTAAGGTGTTGAGCGCCATTTATATGCTCTCTCTTTGTAACCAAATAGTTTGCGATTCATGTTGTGACAACGTTTTTTTTATTTCAGTCATTGACATCAAGCATTCAGGCTGTTGAGTTTCTCTGTATGAAGGGAGGTAACATGGAAATATTGTATATTAAATAATGCTTGTTTTGAAATGAACCAATTATGATTTGAGTTCATGTTATCATGTCAAGTGGATAGAAGTGTAAAATGAACAGGATTAACAAAGTTTTCTTTTATGTTGGGTATATGTTTCAATTGTGTTAATTTGTTGGGGTACCTATTTTGTGTAATTTGTCGGCTTCCGAAAAGATGAATGCTTTTTTAGCAATCCCGAACGAATGGTCTCTAAAAAACTGGTTTTGTGTACCGTTTTTCAAACTGTGGGTTGTTAGCAGTAATTTGTCCTAATAAAGGAGTTTGATCAGATAAACAATACATACAAAGCACTGCTTTAAACTGGATATACACCATGTTCTAGTTGATAAGTTTTGGAACTTGTCAAAGTAGTCGAGGAGCTTATTTCTCATTCCACTATATAGCCTCCTTTACAGCAGTATGTGCAATTGAAAATGTACTATGTCAGTAACCCTTAAGGACTTCTTCTCTTTTTTTGTATGCAAATTGTGCGTTATAAATGGCATCCCAAACTTGATTGTCGCCAGGTGCAACACCTGAAAAGACAGGGAGTGATTCAGCCACGGTCTAAAGGGTTGGTAGGTAGATGAGTAAGTCTTATAGTGGGTGTTTTTTACCAGGGTGAACAGGAATGCTATCCCCAATGTGAACAGCTGTCTGGTTTGCATCTAGTTTAGCAGGTTAGGTTTCACCGAGGTGAGCTGTTATCCGAATTCATTATCACCTGGAGATGTGCCAGTAGTCCATGCACATTGAGTTTCACCTTTATTGCGAGTCTTGAAATGCTACTATTGATTAAGTCTAAACCCCTCAGTTGTGCAGGTGGACTGACATCACCACCTTCTCTAGCAACCAGCCTGCAAGATTGATGATTCTCTTAAATTGGCAGATATGTTTTTTGAAGGTGCCATCATGCTTTTAACCAGGCCAAAAATGTGCATTCTGTAATCTACTAGTATAGGTTTAGGAATTCTTATGAAATGCCTTCAAGAGCAGGTGTGTTTTCAACAAGATGATTTTCTTTCTTATTCAAAGAAGTGCTGGAAATCTACACTGAGGCTTCTGTTAACTTGTCACATGATCACCATAAGTAGCTATGAGTGCAACGTTCATCTCTAGTTTTATCTAGGTTCTATAGCCATGATGGAAGTGAAATTTAAATTGCATTGATTACTGCTTTCAGATGGGACGCACTAGAGATGGAAACCTGTGCCAAGGCTAGCGTTAACGTATGATCTGATGGTCATAGACTTGCGTATATCCCATATTCATTTTCTCATCCATATTCAATTTCCATGAACTTGAAATAAAGTCTCATTAATGAATGCCTTCAGGTTAAGCTGAGAAGAGTTGTTCCTCATTCTTTTCTTGCCTTACAGGAGCAGACAGAAATGTTCTGGAAGATAAAGGATGAGCTAAAGAAAGCCTGTTCAACCAATGATTTGAAGGAGTTGCTAATTGCGAACAAGCAGGAAATACCGTCCGGCGAGTCCAATGTAAGTTTCGTTGCATCTCTGAGGTGATTTACTTGTCTTTGGATTCTATATACAGGCCAACCACCTACTTCCATATGCTCTTGTTAATTTTTCCAGATATTTGAAGACTAAACCATTTCTCTTAATTTGCTTTGTTTACGCCCATCGTGAAATGTTTACTGAAGAAGCGTACACCATTGTTACTGTTAATCACTTTGTAAGCTGTCATCGTGCAGCATTTGTACACCACACCCCTACCTTCATTAGGTATCTAGTTGCAGAAAACAACTAGTGTTTGTGAAATGCTGGTATAACAGTGCCCCTTTCCTTTGAGAACTGAAATGTGCTCCTTCCTCTGCATTTTCTTTTGACTTGTACGTGTTTAGAGGGCAACTTCTTTGTTTCCCTTTCTCCTTTATACTTCTGACAGCACAGAAGTCTCACAATTATTTGTTTTCATGATGGTGCTTACAAATCAAATAAACCATTAGGGCAGTGGTAAGTTCCTAGTTGTATGTTTAATTGTTTTTCCTTGAATCCCTTATTGTATGAATTTTAGTAACCGTGATGGGATAGATTTCTTGTGATTTTGGCATCTCTGCTATAAAAAAAAAAAAAGTATATTTTTCTTTCTTAGATTCTAGATCGAGTGGCTGATGGAATGGCATTTGGAGCATTGCGTCCATGTGAGGAATGCAAAGGGCAGCTTGTCTTCAAGAGCGATGCTTACCACTGCACAGGAGACCTCAGTGCCTGGACCAAATGTGTTGCCAAAACCCAGACACCAAACAGGAAGGATTGGGTTATCCCGAAGGTAAGTTTGCGGGTGATGTAGGTAGGCAAGAAGACTTTCTATATACTTAGGATGGATTTCAAGTTTCCACATTACTGGTGCAGCCTAAAGATAATTACTCGGTGGGTTGGTTGTCTACGGCAGTGGTTCTTAACCTGTGGTCCTTGGACCCCTGGGCTTCCTCAACACCTACTCGTGATGAGCCACAGCTTAGAAAATTAAAAATATTAACCGATTAATAAAGTGTATATAAATTAAGAAGCAACATTGAACATTTTAAAACAGTGGAGACTAAAAGCTAAGTTGGTGTCCTCAGATTGATTTGTGGGAGCTGTGCAAATGCGCAAACAAAATTTAGTATGGTAGATGGGTGGCCTCAGTTGGATTTAGTGAAGCCCTCACCTTCCCATTAAAATGAAAATGTTCAATTTTTTATATTTGTGAATTAAATAAAATATTTCATCATTTGTGTATTTGTTTGATGAATGCTTGTTTTGTGTATTGCTATGAGGTTTAAATCATCACAATTGCTTACGCCGGGGCCTGGGGCTTCCAGCAAAGACTCAGTGGGGGACCCCGGAGTCTAGTAATGGGTCTTTGTGGCCTCTGGATTCCAGTAATGATTAGGTGGGAGTGCACAGAGGTCAAAAGGTTAAGAACTACTGGTCTAAGGGACTACATAAAATTATTGCTGTCTTATATGACCATATGGTAAAACCTGAAATAGCAGAAGGCTGAAGTGTCCAAAGGTATACATGGAGGTGGGAAAGTGGATAAGTGAGTATTGGCGAGTTCCTGAATTACTTAACCATCTCAAAATAGTGAAATATATGAAGAACTACACTATCATGAATGTAATCCATAAAGGCTCACCACAGATTTTTGCATTGATCTGAAAGGCGAGAGTTCAAATTGAGCAATTGCAGTTTCAGCCTTTGCCTTCATCATTCAAGAGTGAAAAGAAAGCAAAGTTTCTGCTGTTACCCGGGTGTCCTGCTAAATATTATTAGAGTCCCAGAAACCAAACATATCCTCTATAACGCTGACCTTCCTCAAGCTGTCCACTAGAGTGATTTTGTTAAGTATAGCTTTTTAGGTCTCGCCTGGCGTTGCAGCGCGCATGCGCTGCTCGCTCTGCGAGGGCTTCTTGGAATCAATATACTTTTAGAAGCCGGGTTTCTGCTCCACCCGTAATTTCCATTGGTGTTCGTCAGTTTGCGTCACTAATTATGCTAAACGCTGTGTTCTGATTGTAATGGAGGCTTTTTAGTCCCTCCTGGTTACCACCCTGTCCACTTCTGGCCCCGCCCACCCGGACTGGATCCTTTACTGGCGGCGTGATACTGTCTCCTTTAATTACTGGGTGAGCACTATATTTTTGTCATTCCGGCTGCGAAGCGCGAAGTTGTATTTTCGCGGCACTTTAGGTACCACGCTTGTTTATTTAATTGATTGGCCGCGCGGGCCGCTTTCACCGCGCTTGTTACTTTAATGATTTCTCCTACTGCAATCACGACGACATGCTCTGCTTACATTTAGCGCGCTGTGCGCGCTTTCACTTTTAAAGCATCCGTGACAATGGCAGCGCTTCGAATCTAATGCCATTGGGCATTCCAAATATTTTTTCAGTTTTCAAGTGCGTTGGCTCAAGCTTTTCAGCTGGTGCGTGGGCGGGTGTTACTTTTTGCAGGTCGGCGTCGGTTTCCCTGCAAGCGCCGTTGATTTCACAGCTGCTGCATGGAGATCGGCTGCTTTCCTTCAACTAGATGGGACGGGAAGGGGAACACACCGCTTCCATTCACAGAGCCAGGGCGGGCGCTGGCAGCGAGGGCCATGAGATAGTAAGACCCAGCCCACTATCTCAACTTATTATTTCCTCCAGAGACTAAAGCATGACGGGCCGGGGAGGAGCTCGACGCAGTTTTCAAGTGCGTTGGCTCAAGCTTTTCAGCTGGTGCGTGGGTGTTACTTTTTGCAGGTCGGCGTCGGTTTCCCTGCAAGCGCCGTTGATTTCACAGCTGCTGCATGTATTGTCACCGAGAAAAGACTTCCTGGGGAACAATCGCTGTTTATTCACTCAGTGTTACACGCACATTCAACTAGAGGCGCTTTATCCGGGAACACGTGTCTCGCTCTAACTCAGCAAAAACAGAGCATCTCGTGGTTCACAGCGCTGACACACAAGAATGAGTGTCTCATTGAAAAAACGCAGGGGTGACTAATTTACACAATTCATATCCAACCGCGACTCACTGTGAGAAGAAGCGCTGTCGCAACAACACTCTAAGTGACCACACGCGCTCTACGGAGAACTGCCTCAACTGAACAGGGAAGGCTAGAGCGGCCCATCGAGGGCTATTGTTAGAAATGGGATCTCTGGTTGGCTGAGGCTTGCGCCAAAGCCAGGCAGAGACCACCACTCTAGTCAGGGCAAGGAAGTTACACGCCGAAGATAACCCCTGCTCACCCCCTTGGTAGCATGGCACGAGCAGTCAGGCTTATCCCGGAGGCAATGTGTAAAGCGTTTGCGCAACACACACACAGCACAACACCCAAGGCACACTACAAAAGGAACTCCACACAAGGTTATATATAAAAATAGCCTTTGTATTATCATAAAACACATTAGAATAGTACTCACAATACACTGTGCCAACTGGCACGGGACAATATTTACAGGGGATTATGTACACATGACAGGGCCACGTGGACCACTGTCAGAACCATCACTTAGTAAAAGGTAATAGATGTAGAACACATAATAAATGTAGGACATATCAGAAACGTACAACCAGTAATCACTGGCAACCACTGTACTTAGCATCAGCCTGTAACATAAACCTCATTATGCACAGCATCACATTAGGCGCAAAACCTTATGCGCCAACCTCACCAGCATAAACACATTATGCAATTATCTCTCCAGTCTAAACGCATTAGACAATAACATCCTAAGTATAAATCACATTAGGAAATAATCTCAGGGGAAAATAACTCACAAACTAAACGCATTAGGAAGTAATAACCTCACAAGCATAAAAACCACATTTTAGAGGTAACCAAAACAGGGTGCGTAAAACATACTACATGCATTACATTCCCTAGCACCACATACTCACAGTAGCACATAACCTCATAGTAGAAAGAACCATAGCAGAGGTATAAATCACATTAGCCTATAAATCCTAGGAAAAAAGCTCACTAACACACAAATCACATTAGGGCCTGGCACCCTATAAACCTAGCAGTCCCCTTGGCCAACTGGCCATCTCACAAGGGGCTCAAATGCCCTATGTCCAAAGAGTCAGGGCTGCTGCCAAGGCAGCGAAAGTCAAGGGTGCGCAACTGCGCAAACCTAAACGTAGCAGCTGCCCACTACTTGCTGGGCAGCTGGGAAAGTACTGGGGCAGAGGAGTGCATCTCACTCCTGTCTCCCTAACAAAATGCCCCCAAGAACTAACAGCCTAAACGTTGCAGCTGCCCACTACTTGCTGGGCAGCTGTGAAGCAAGTGAAGGCCTGGCACCTCTGTGCCGCCTGTCCCACTCAGGGACTCTGAATCAATGGTGCCCCTTTCGCTGCAGCTGCCCGCGCTGGTGCGGCGCAGCTGTGGCACTTAAATGCGAGCGTGGGCACCTCTGTACCCTAGGGGTCCCCTACTGGGACTCGGTAGCAAAACGGGGTGCGGGCAAAAACGTGGCAGCTGCCCACTGTCAGGCGGGGCAGCTGGGGCGGGGGCACGAGCGCCGACAATGCGCTGTGATCTGGGAGCCCCCACTGGGCTCTCTGCAATTATCACACCCCCCTCGTTGGAGCGGCCTGCAACGGCGGGTCCGCTCAGGAAAATTAAATATCGGTGCGGTGCCTTGCTCGGCACCTCCTTCCCACAAACTCCACTCACCGGACTCCTCAGTGGGGCTTCTCTTCGCGCTGCGGGACCGGCATCACAAGGTGCCGCGTCGGGCCTGCACTCTGGTCTCCACTGTGGCGGTACGCGGGGCGAAGGCGGGGCTCTCCCTGCTTCCCTCGTGACACCGCGGGCCTCTTCTCACTCCACCCGGGCCCCCTCCTGGGACCCGGGACTTCATGGGCACACGCAGGGCTCCCACCTGCATACGGGAGCCCTGTCCAAGCAGATGCTGCCTCCTTCCCGGCTCTTCCGCTTCCGTCACAAGGCCCCGCCCCCAACCAGGCAGGCCGCGGCGGGGATTTCTTTCGACCTGCAATTAATGCGGGGTGGGCACCCGCAATCAAATATAATAATAAGCGGGGTGGGCACCCGCCGCGCTCTCCTCCAGCAGGGGGAATCCCTACGTCGGGATTCCCTCAGGAAAATTTGCAGCAGTGTGCTGCGGAGCCCTCGTGCTCCTTTTCTCCAGCAGGTAATTTAAATATAGCGCTCACCGGGCGCAAAAGGATGCAGCAGTCCTCCTCCAGGGGAGAACAAGTCCTGGAAAAGTAAAGGGGCATGCAGGGCCCAGGGAGGCAGGCCCTCCTGACAGCCCCCCCTGGGCCCTCAGCAGCAGCACGCCCTGCAGGATCAGCACATCAGAACTGCACAGGAACACTGAACATCTTTCTGGGGTCAGAGCCCCTTCTTTTATACACCAAATCCCTTTGTCTAAAGGTGCAGGGCTTGGGGGATACCAGTCAGAACTGGTTTAGGGGAGCTTTGGAGCACTTTGTTTTGCTCAGCTCCTCTCTCCTTTTCATAGTGTAGGCTAGGGACATCAGACGCACCACAGGAGGTGGAGCCAGCATTGTAGAGGGAAGGCACAGCCCTATTCAGGTCCCAGATGCAACTCTTCCCACCCATCTACATGGAGATCTCTCCATTCAGCCCTGCGCTGACTCACCCTGCCCCTCCTGGAGCCACACACACCTCCCAGCCCCTGTCACTCACAAGCCAGACATGCAATTCACATCAGGCAGGCAGACGCAGAGCACACAGAAATGCCAACTTCTAGAAGTGGCATTTCTACACTAGTTATAATAAATCTGCGCACACCATTGCGCAGCATTTGTTCTCACGAGTTCGCACATACTAAACTCGACCCTGCACTCCCCTCATACCAGGAATTACCATGGAGACACATATTCCCCATGCATTCCTATGGGAGGGCAGGCCAATCTCACCACACGCACTCAGCGCACACGCACTTTACACTGGACCACAGTGCTAAAGTGCCCAGAGACTTAAAACTACTAACATACAAGGCAAAAAAGTTTAGGGGTGAACCTGCCAAAAAGGGCCAAGTCCAACACAACCCCCTTCCAGCCAAAACGCAGGGCAGGCCAATCACCACTGTGATGGGCTTCCCTGCTTGGGGCGATAGAACACGGACGCGGGCCCGCACTGCAGGGACACCCTCCGGTTCTACGCCACTCTGAACCCATGTGGTTCCCTCTGAAAAAAAAACTCAGGACCAACTAGGCTACCCCACTGGTACTCCCTAGTTGTCCACGGCCAGGACCGGGCCCTAGGCCACCCAGATACCACTGGTCCTTGCCAATCCACAGAGTGGGGGCAGTAACCCCTGGCATCCAATAGCCATTCTCCACTCTCCCTCTCAGTGTAGTTCCAAACTACCACTGATCCTTCAACCTAGGGTCCGCACCCTCAGGCTGACCAGAGGTCACGGGCGAAGCATCTCCTCCCCCTACCTCTATTTCTGGGGTCGCGCACTCTCCCAGGAAAAGCACCCTCCAGAACACAACTCTCCCACCAGTTCAGGACCTCTCTCCATCAACTGGTCTACCACCTGGGATCCAAATTCACCGGCGGCACCGGGGTCAGAGGCAGGTACTCCCTCCCTCTGCACCCCCTTCCAGAGTCCGATACCCTCCCAACTGGAGTGGTACCCCCTAGAAGGCAAACCGGCCAGGACACTGGTTACAGTTGCCCTGCCGTCCAGGTCAGGCAAACACCTGAACCTGGCTCCCCAACCCAGGGACGCTACCCTTTGGTCAGATGCCCGGCGAACCAGGACTTCACGGGGAGCACGCATGCCCCCCGAGGGTGACACATAACTAATGTGTTGTGTGACAGTCTGCCGGGCAC
The DNA here is from genome assembly GCA_963921515.1 of Calotriton arnoldi. Taxonomy (NCBI): domain Eukaryota; kingdom Metazoa; phylum Chordata; class Amphibia; order Caudata; family Salamandridae; genus Calotriton; species Calotriton arnoldi. The sequence goes on from CAWUFW010001145.1 coordinate 2,089,400, forward strand.
AAACCCAGGGCAGAAGTGGTGTCCCCATGGCCCCTTCTGGACCCACTGGTTTTTCCACTGGTTTTTCCACTGGGGAACCTCTTCCCCCTCTCACCCCTCAATCAGGACTTCTGCACCCTCCACTTAGGAGCGGTGCTGCCTAGCACCAGGACTTCCCGGGGAGCACGCATGCCCCCCCCCCCCCCGAGGGTGACACATAACTAATGTGTCGTGTGACAGTCTGCCGGGCACAAACCCAGGGCAGAAGTGGTGTCCCCATGGCCCCTTCTGGACCCACTGGTTTTTCCACTGGGGAACCTCTCCCCTCTCACCCCTCAATCAGGACTTCTGCACCCTCCACTTAGGAGCAGTGCTGCCTAGCACCAGGACTGCTGGAGCTCTGGTTACAGACGCTCCACGTCCTCTAGAGACTAGAAGATCCTCCTCAAATGGCCTACAAGTACAGCCTAGGCCCCCAACCTGGTGTTCCCTGAAGAAACCATCCAGGCCCTGGGACTGGGTTTCGGGCACACTCACTCCTTCTCCTCTGAGACAGGACGTGAGCCCCTACACCCCTCCCGCTACACTGGGACCTAGCTGGGCTACACTGAACCTCTTCCACCACACAGGACCGGAAGATACCCGAGCCACTCTTATTGGACTCACTCCCCCATGCAAGCTCCTTATTTCAGAGAACTCATACCCAATCGTCCAGTGCAACACACAACTCATCCACAGGCGCCCCCCCGGACTGGTGAGACAGTATCTTACTGCCCCTGAATCTCAACCTGCCCCCTTCTTAACCGGGAACCAGGTACCACCGTCTGAGGACCGGGACTTTCTGCACTGGACTTCATATTGCTGCCACCACTGGATCCCACCCTTACTGGGGAACCTAGAAAACTCACACTGCACTTACGGGATAATCTACCCTCCCGAGCTCGTGACTCCATACCAATTAAGTCCCCACTGTAGGCCAACCCAAGAACCAGCGCAATGGCTCAAGGGCAGTCTCTCCTCCAGATTCTCTGGTTCTCATCCAGGGGATACTCATCAATAGTCATAATCTATGAATAATCCCCGCCCACGTGCGGGATCCCGGAGTATATAGAAAATATATATATATATATATATATATATACACATATGTGAAACATATACATGCAGCCTAAAAATGTTTCCAACATGGCAGAACTGCCGAAATTACATAGGTTTGCATTTTAAGACAAATACTCTCCTAACCCATAAGGAAAAGAGTACATGCACAGAATAATTGTGATATACCAATGCTTTATTGCCACAAGGAAAAACTTGTAATTGCAGGCATTCGCCTGTAGGCTGCATTGCAGAGCAATAATGAAAACAAGACAAAAAAACTGGCACCTTGCCTCTAAGGCTTCCAAGGGTTAGGGTACCGTGCCTTTAAGGCCTGCCAGAGACCCTCTGCTCCCATCATGCACCACAGGTGACAGTTAGGTTAGTTCTTTTTTCCGGCTCCTTCTGTGAGGATCCTGGAGTTTGAGCTCTTCAGTTTTTTGACTGAAAGATAATTTTTTGATATTTCCTTGGAAATTTCGACAGTTTCTGATACCTAGAGGTATATTCTACTGGTTTTTGGCATTTTTCCAAAAACTTTCCAGTCAGAATGCCTGCTTTATTTCGGAAATGTCCTTCCTGTGGCAAGAAGATGGCACTGTCAGATCCACACTCTGTGTGTATTGTGTGCCTTCCATCTTCACACAATCCTGACCAGTGTTATCATTGCCAGAAGTTTTCGAAGAGGACTCTGCGCGACAGAGAACGCATCAAGCTTCATGCCCTACTGGAGAGGGATAGAGACCATCATAGAGCTCCCTCTTCAAGTAAGCAACACCGAAAACTGCATCGCTCCACCTCTCCTGAGTCCAGGAAGAAGCAGGTGCCTGAACGTTCGCCGTCGAGATCGCCATCGAAGAGGCCGAGGCATTCTTCAAAGTCAAGGGACAAGCCAAGTAAGTCGGCGCTCAGCACTTCAGGCTCGAAGGCTGTGGGTACTGAGAGACCGTCCAAAACTCTGTCGACGTCGACGCTTCCGTCGACGTCGAGGCACACTCCGCCAACCTCGAGGGGATCGGCGTTGAGAGACTCGCCGGCGAAGACCATGCCGCGAGGGGACATACCGATGTCGAGGCATTCTCCGCCACCCTCAAGGGGGTCGGCGTTGAGAGAGTCGCCGGCGAAGGCCATGCCGCGAGGGGACGTACCGACGTCGAGAGCATCGTCGAGGTCCCATCATTCGACGTCGAGGAGGTCGACGTCATCGAGAAGGGCGACGTCGAGATCCCCCCCCCATCGGCGCCGTCAGGCGACATCAGGGCCCCCCCATCGACGTGGGCGGTCGACGTCGAGACCTGTAACGGATCATTCGCCGTCGAGGAGATCGGCGGCAGCGTCAAGGGCGACGTTGAAGTCTCCCCATCGACGTCGACGTCAAAGTCCCCCCATCGACGTGGGCGGTCGAGATCAAGATCAGGGCACAGATCGACGCCGAGGGTGACGCAGACCTTGTCGACGTCGAGATCCCGTTCGACGTCAAGGGACCAGTCATCTCCAGGGCTGAATATTGTACAGATTTCGCCAGAGAAATCTCCTACAGTTGCCGAAAATAATTTTTGCGGCCTGTCACCTCGCTGGCTGCAGGGTGTCGGAACAGGTGCCCGCAGAGGTCCGGGCTCGGACCACTCGCGTTCATACGCAACAAGACTTTCTAAGTCGCCTTCCAGAAGACCAAGGTCGCCTTCTACACGCCGATCTCGGTCAGGAGGTCGTCACAGCTCGCATGATCATCCACATAAGAGGAGGCGCAGAGCATCTTCTACCTGTTCTTCGTCTTCCATTCGGCACTACTCGCCAACTTTCTCATCTACACCACCTTCAAGGGTGTCTCCTATTGATGACATTGGGACTTTCTCTGACGTACTGGGCAGAGGAGCTAAGAAACTAAATATCAGTTTATGTACTCCTGTGATCCCTACATCGATCATTTTCGAGACATTGCACCATCGTACAGCTCCCAGACCGCTGCTACCTCTGGTGCCAGGTTTTTTAGAACCAACTATGACCACGTTCCTTACTCCAGCCACAGTGGGATCAGTTCCGTCGAGGATTGCAAAGAAATACAAAGCTCCAGACCAGGATCCCTTGTTCCTTAGGTCTGATCCTCCGGCGGATTCAATCATTGTGGCAGCCGCCAGGAAAGCACACTCCGCAGCCTCATCCGCTTCTGTTCCTCCAGAAAAGGACAGTAAACAAATGGACGCTTATGGCAGGAAGATGTGCAATACTTCGGCATCATCGATGAAGGTTGCAAGTGCTTCAGCCCTTCTTGGGCGCTATGATAGGTCTCTTTGGGACTCCCTGTCTAGGTTTACCGACAAGCTTCCCAAAGAAGATCGACAAGACTTCCATGAAATCTTGCAAGAGGGCGGCTTAGTAGCCAATCAAATCATCAGCGCGTCGGCTGACGCCTCAGATCTCGCCGCACACGGCTATTCACAGGGCATCTGTTCGCGGCGCTCAGCGTGGTTGCGCCTCACAGGTCTAAAACCGGACGCCCAGAAGAAGATCCTAAACCTTCCTTTTAACGGCTCCTCCTTATTCGGTTCTCATGCTAATGAGGAGATGACAAAGATGAAGGCCGAGCTAGACACAGTCAAAGCAGTTGGACTGGAGAAGCGGAAGGAGTTTCGAAAACGCTTCCGTCAGAACGACAAGCGGCCCTTCCAACAGAGGGTTCAAAACCCTCAATGGTCCTCCCAAAACCAACAAAAGTTCCAATACCAGAACAAGCGTCCTGGCAGGGGCAGAGGGAACAATAAGCAACAGCAGTCCTCCTCCAAGCAGCCTCCAAAACAGTGAGGCATTGCTTTCTCCGCACCCGTTCGCCACTCCGGTAGGAGGGAGTATCGTTTTTCACCTGGAAGAGTGGGAAACAATAACAAAAGACAGATGGGTGCTGAATATTGTACAGCATGGTTACTTGCTGAGGTTCAAGACCCCTCCTCCGCAAGTTGCCCCTCATTTGACGTGCCTTCCTCAACACAATGTATTGTTACAGGGCGAAGTGTGTACCCTCCTCTCCAAAAGGCTATAGAAGAGGTCCCACCTCACCAGCGAAATCAAGGGGTATACCCACGGTACTTTCTGGTCCAAAAACGAGGAGTAGCCAAAGAGTACAGGCCCATCCTCGACCTGCGCCTGCTGAACAGGTTTATAAGAAAAGAAAGATTTCGGATGCTAGCCCTGCACCAGATTTTCCCACATCTTCATCTGGGAGACTGGATGTGTGCCATCGACCTGCAGGACGCCTACTTTCACATTCCTGTTTCAGTGAAGCATCGCAAGTTCCTCAGGTTCCAGGTGTCTCGTCAGCACTATCAGTACCGAGTACTTCCATTCGGGCTCAAATCCGCTCCCCGGACGTTCTCCAAGTGCATGGCGGTGGTAGTCTCTTTCCTCCGCAAGAGGAAAATCTTAGTCTACCCCTACCTAGACGACTGGCTCCTGAAGAGTTCCACACCTTCTCTACTCCAGAGCCATCTCACTTACTGTCTCAACCTGCTTCACTCACTGGGGTTGCAAGTCAACTTCAAGAAGTCAGTTCTCAACCCCACGCAGAAACTACATTATCTGGGCGCATCCCTAGACACCGCAACGGCAAGCGTATGTCCTTCGGAGGAGAGGTTGTCCTCAATGTTGATCAAGTGCCGTGCGCTTCTCAGCACTATACATCCCACAGCAAGGCAGGTGTCATCACTGCTGGGATCGATGGCCTCATGCATCTTCATTGTGCCCAATGCCAGGCTTTACATGCGGCCTCTACAGCAGTCCCTCGAAGATCAATGGACTCAGCACTCAGGCCGTTGGGAAGATCGTGTCTCTCTTCCTCAGGCGGCCAGGGACTCCATCAAATGGTGGATGAAACGTTCACACCTTCTGCAAGGGGTCCCCTTTCACCAGGTACCTCCGACACAGACTGTAGTTACAGATGCCTCACTGCAAGGTTGGGGAGCACACATGGGCCAGCTTCAGGTACAAGGTCTCTGGTCCGAGACAGAGAAAAGTTATCACATCAACTTCTTGGAGCTAAGGGCAGTCCATCTGACTCTCAAGTCGCTGTACCCGTCCCTACAGTCCAGCTCCATTCAGATTCAGACAGACAACACAACAACAATGTACTATCTGAACAAGCAGGGAGGCACCAGGTCACGGGTCCTGTCTCTGGAGTCACAGACCATATGGAAGTGGCTTCTGGCGAGGAGTCTCACGATCGTAGCCGTTCACCTTCCAGGAACCTTGAACGTGCAGGCAGATGTTCTCAGCAGAGACTTCGTAGAAGCACACGACTGGGTGTTAAACGAAGAAGTCGCTCAAGACATTTTTCGACAATGGGGAGTGCCAGACATCGACCTGTTCGCAGACGCGGCAAATACGAAATGCCCCGTCTTCGCGTCCAGATTCCCTCAACAAGGATCACGGGGAATGCACTTTTGATAGGATGGTCGCAGACATTGCTGTACGCTTTTCCACCACTCCCTCTGATCCCTGCGGTCATACAGAAGTTTTACAGGACCAACGCCAGAATGATCCTGATAGCACCAGAGTGGCCGCGCCAGTGGTGGTATCCGGATCTCCTGCAGCTGTCCGAAGCCCCACACCGGAGGCTTCCCTGTTGCCCGGACCTGTTGACCAAGAACGAGGGGAGAGTATTTCATCCCAACCTCTCGTCCCTGCGTTTGACTGCATGGCTCCTGAAGTCATCCAGTACGGATACTTAGACCTTCCTGCTGATTGTATGTCTATTCTCAAGGAAGCAAAGAGACCCTCCACCAGGAAATCTTATGCTTTCAAGTGGAAGAGATTCTACCTGTGGTGCAAGGACAACCAGTTTGATCCGACTAAAGGTCAGGAGCAAGTGATTCTTCCCTACTTGTTATACTTGGCAAAGTCAGGCCTGCAATATCCCTCCATCAGGGTTCAACTGGCTGCTATAACAGCTTACAGGAAGTCCCCGACCCAGGGTTCATTCTTTCAGATGCCAGTGGTAAAGGATTTTCTAGAGGGTCTCAGGAAGGTTTACCCCCAGTGAGATCTCCCTCTCCTCCCTGGGAACTTAACATTGTGCTTACGAAACTTATGGGTGCTCCTTTCGAGCCTATTCATAAGGCGTCGTTGCAGCATTTGACCTGGAAGGCTGCTTTTTGGTAGCCATCACTTCTGCACGCAGGGTGAGTGAGATTCAGGCCCTGTGCTGTAAGGCACCTTATACTGTTTTTCATGCCAATAGGGTGGTGCTACGTACACATCCGAGCATCCTCCCGAAGGTGGTCTCGGATTTTCACATCAATCAGGTTATTATGCTGCCCACCTTCTTTCCTAAACCTTCAACTCCCCCCGAGAGATCATTACACTCTTTAGATCTCCGGAGAGTGCTGAAGTTTTACCTTGACAAAACTCACACACTTGGGAAGTCTGACCGGCTTTTTATTAACTACGGTTCTACTAACACCGGTCTAGCTGCATCTAAAAGATTCATCTCTCGATGGATTGTCTCTTGTATAGCTTTATCCTACCAGTTAGCTAACAAGACCTTACCAGGCAGACCTAAAGCGCACTCTACCAGAGGGAAAGCCTCTACCACAGCTCTCCTTCGCAATGTGCCAATGTCTGAAATCTGTAAGGCAGCCACATGGTGGTCGGTGCATACCTTCACACGTCATTACTGTCTAGATTCTGATGCACAGGCCGATGCCCAGGTGGGGCAGGCCTCTTTGAGGAATTTGTTTGCATGATTGCAATTTGAATGTAATGTTCTGTATACTCCGTTGCTCGTCCGCAAGGTACTGGGTATGGGCTTGCTACTCTATTCATAGATTATGACTATTGATGAGTATCCCCTGGATGAGAAGGATTAGTTACTTACCTGTAATCCTAGTTCTCATCCAGGGGTATACTCATCATAGTCATAAGCGACCCTCCCTCCTCCCCGGACGAGCATCACTGGAGTTCTTCTATGTTATTGCATCCTCTACTCAGGTGTCTCTACATTTATACACCGTCAAAAGAACTGACCTGTCACCTGTGGTGCATGATGGGAGCAGAGGGTCTCTGGCAGGCCTTAAAGGCATGGTACCCTAACCCTTGGAAGCCTTAAAGACACGGTGCCAGTTTTTTTGGTCTTGTTTTCATTATTGCTCTGCAATGCAGCCTACAGGCGAATGCCTGCAATTACAAGTTTTTCCTTGTGGCAATAAAGCATTGGTATATCACAATTATTCTGTGCATGTACTCTTTTCCTTATGGGTTAGGAGAGTATTTGTCTTACAATGCAAACCTATGTAATTTCGGCAGTTCTGCCATGTTGGAAACATTTTTAGGCTGCATGTATATGTTTCACATATATATGTGTGTGTGTATATATATATATATACACACACACACACACACACCACACACACCACACACACCACACACACCACACACACACCACACACACACCACACACACACCACACACACCACACACACCACACCACACCACACCACACCACACCACCCCACACACACCACCCCACACACACCACCCACACCACCCACACCACCCACACCACACACACCCCACACACCCCACACACACACACACCCACACACCCACACACACCCCACACACCCCCCACACACCCCACACACACCACACACCACACACCCCACACACACCCCACACACACCCCACACACACCCCACACACACCCCACACACACCCCACACACACACCACACACACACCACACACACACACCACACACACACCACACACACACCACACACACACACCACACCACACACACACACCACACACACACACACACACACACACACCCCACACCCTCCCTCCCGTTGAGAACTAGGATTACAGGTAAGTAACTAATCCTTTCTGTCCTTGGCAGGACACCCAACTCATAGTGCACAAGAAACACATTTCAAAAAGAAATGACACTTAAAACAAACTCAGAAACAATAATCCCTTTCCATGTGACTATCTAAAATGCAGAGTTTTGTAGTGCAGCCAGTTGTCGCTGTGGTACTGCGCAAACGCAAGTCCTAATCCCCACCGCTGACAACCAATGTTAGAAATGGGATCTCTGGTTGGCTGAGGCTTGCGCCAAAGCCAGGCAGACACCACCACTCTAGTCAGGGCAAGGAAGTTACACGCCGAAGATAACCCCTGCTCACCCCCTTGGTAGCATGGCACGAGCAGTCAGGCTTATCCCGGAGGCAATGTGTAAAGCGTTTGCGCAACACACACACAGCACAACACCCAAGGCACACTACAAAAGGAACTCCACACAAGGTTATATATAAAAATAGCCTTTGTATTATCATAAAACACATTAGAATAGTACTCACATACAATACACTGTGCCAACTGGCACGGGACAAGATTTACAGGGGATTATGTACACATGACAGGGCCACGTGGACCACTGTCAGAACCATCACTTAGTAAAAGGTAATAGATGTAGAACACATAATAAATGTAGGACATATCAGAAACGTACAACCAGTAATCACTGGCAACCACTGTACTTAGCATCAGCCTGTAACATAAACCTCATTATGCACAGCATCACATTAGGCGCAAAACCTTATGCGCCAACCTCACCAGCATAAACACATTATGCAATTATCTCTCCAGTCTAAACGCATTAGACAATAACATCCTAAGTATAAATCACATTAGGAAATAATCTCAGGGGAAAATAACTCACAACCTAAACACATTAGGAAGTAATAACCTCACAAGCATAAAAACCACATTTTAGAGGTAACCAAAACAGGGTGCGTAAAACATACTACATGCATTACATTCCCTAGCACCACATACTCACAGTAGCACATAACCTCATAGTAGAAAGAACCATAGCAGAGGTATAAATCACATTAGCCTATAAATCCTAGGAAAGAAGCTCACTAATACACAAATCACATTAGGGTCTGGCGCCCTATAAACCTAGCAGTCCCCTTGGCCATCTCACAAGGGGCTCAAATGCCCTATGTCCAAAGAGTCAGGGCTGCTGCCAAGGCAGCGAAAGTCAAGGGTGCGCAACTGCGCAAACCTAAACGTAGCAGCTGCCCACTACTTGCTGGGCAGCTGGGAAAGTACTGGGGCAGAGGAGTGCATCTCACTCCTGTCTCCCTAACAAAATGCCCCCAAGAACTAACCGCCTAAACGTTGCAGCTGCCCACTACTTGCTGGGCAGCTGTGAAGCAAGTGAATGCCTGGCACCTCTGTGCCGCCTGTCCCACTCCGGGACTCTGAATCAATGGTGCCCCTTTCGCTGCAGCTGCCCGCGCTGGTGCGGCGCAGCTGTGGCACTTAAATGCGAGCGTGGGCACCTCTGTACCCTAGGGGTCCCCTACTGGGACTCGGTAGCAAAACGGGGTGCGGGCAAAAACGTGGCAGCTGCCCACTGTCAGGCGGGGCAGCTGGGGCGGGGGCACGAGCGCCGACAATGCGCTGTGATCTGGGAGCCCCCACTGGGCTCTCTGCAATTATCACGCCCCCCTCGTTGGAGCGGCCCGCAACGGCGGGTCCGCTCAGGAAAATTAAATATCGGTGCGGTGCCTTGCTCGGCACCTCCTTCCCACAAACTCCACTCACCGGACTCCTCAGTGGGGCTTCTCTTCGCGCTGCGGGACCGGCATCACAAGGTGCCGCGTCGGGCCTGCACTCTGGTCTCCACTGTGGCGGTACGCGGGGCGAAGGCGGGGCTCTCCCTGCTTCCCTCGTGACACCGCGGGCCTCTTCTCACTTCACCCGGGCCCCCTCCTGGGACCCGGGACTTCATGGGCACACGCAGGGCTCCCACCTGCATACGGGAGCCCTGTCCAAGCAGATGCCGCCTCCTTCCGCTTCCGTCACAAGGCCCCGCCCCAACCAGGCAGTCCGCGGCGCGGATTTCTTTCGACGGCAATTAATGCGGGGTGGGCACCCGCAGTCAAATATAATAATAAGCGGGGTGGGCACCCGCCGCGCTCTCCTCCAGCAGGGGGAATCCCTACGTCGGGATTCCCTCAGGAAAATTTGCAGCAGTGTGCTGCGGAGCCCTCGTGCTCCTTTTCTCCAGCAGGTAATTTAAATATAGCGCTCACCGGGCGCAAAAGGATGCAGCAGTCCTCCTCCAGGGGAGAACAAGTCCTGGAAAAGTAAAGGGGCATGCAGGGCCCAGGGAGGCAGGCCCTCCTGGCAGCCCCCCCTGGGCCCTCAGCAGCAGCACGCCCTGCAGGATCAGCACATCAGAACTGCACAGGAACACTGAACATCTTTCTGGGGTCACAGCCCCTTCTTTTATACACCAAATCCCTTTGTCTAAAGGTGCGGGGCTTGGGGGATACCAGTCAGAACTGGTTTAGGGGAGCTTTGGAGCACTTTGTTTTGCTCAGCTCCTCTCTCCTTTTCATAGTGTAGGCTAGGGACATTAGACGCACCACAGGAGGTGGAGCCAGCATTGTAGAGGGAAGGCACAGCCCTATTCAGGTCCCAGGTGCAACTCCTCCCACCCATCTACATGGAGATCTCTCCATTCAGCCCTGCGCTGACTCACCCTGCCCCTCCTGGAGCCACACACACCTCCCAGCCCCTGTCACTCACAAGCCAGACATGCAATTCACATCAGGCAGGCAGACACAGAGCACACAGAAATGCCAACTTCTAGAAGTGGCATTTCTACACTAGTTATAATAAATCTGCGCACACCATTGCGCAGCATTTGTTCTCACGAGTTCGCACATACTAAACTCGACCCTGCACTCCCCTCATACCAGGAATTACCATGGACACACATATCCCCCATGCATTCCTATGGGAGGGCAGGCCAATCTCACCACACGCACTCAGCGCGCACGCACTTTACACTGGACCACAGTGCTAAAGTGCCCAGAGACTTAAAACTACTAACATACAAGGCAAAAAAGTTTAGGGGTGAACCTGCCAAAAAGGGCCAAGTCCAACAGCTATGTATCCATGAGGACCTGTGGAGACGAGGCTGAGTCACGCCCCGTTTTGCAATTATTGACAAGAAAGATGTCACGGAACGCGGACAGTCGAGCTCACAGTGAGCAATACTGTAGTACCTCAATGCACCTCATTCCACCCGTAGCACTCCCCGTTCCATCACTGGGACCGGCATATTGTGCATTCATTACTGCTCAGTCAGTGCATCTCTGTCCTGACAGTGCCACTGTTCCCCCTAGAGCCCAGGCACAGCTCGGTCAATACACCTCAGCCCAACGGCACCCATCTTATTCCAGCATTAGACAGCCTTTCCATTCGCCTCAGTCCCGTCCTCACCCAACACCACCCTCGCGGTGTCTCCTAAAATGCATCACATTTTTTTAAGGTGGGGTTTGTACACGATGTCTGCTTATTTTGTAACTCTGTTGTTGTGTTCTAAGACTTTACCACCCTGCCTCATTGAAACTATACACTGTCCCATTTGGCGCTCAGTAAACTCTTACGAAAGGCTTAGTATTTAGTAACGTGCTTGTGAAATAATTTTGTTTTAGGACGATATGTTTGTGTGTATACTATTTTATCTTTCACACACTTTATGCTTTTCTTTATTCTTTGTTTGTTTTAACCTCTTAATCTTTTTTCCACAGGTTTTAGTTTTTCTCCTTTTTGAAATGGCTTTTGTTGTTCTAGTCTTCCTTTCTGTTTTTCTTCTTTTTTCCTCTGTCATTCCTTCTCTTTCTGTTTAGCTTCTTTTCGTCACGCTCACGAGCTCGTCTACCTCTCCCCTACCCTCCCCGAGTAGAGTACCTGAGCGCACTGCCCCAGTCCTCTCCTACCCTCGCTGCATGACTAACCACTTATAAGGTCCCAAAGGCGAGACCTATTGGCTATGCCAATGCTTGTTTAAAACAAGTTAGAACCTAAGCTCCAAGTACACAAACGAGAGCAGTTTGACAAACGTTTTGTTTGAGAGTGTTGCAGTTCAGGGCAATAAACTACCAAGGGATGAAACTGTCTATTGATTTTTAACCTCTCCAGTAACATTTATTGAAAACAGAGTTTCTGAAGGTAAGATCTGTGCCGTACCCCAGAACTGGGGCCCCTTGTCTGGCAATTGAGGTACCACGGCTGTGATCAGTTTGGAGCACTAAGAATCTTATAATCTCCTTTGACTTTTGCTTTGAATTTGCAATCACCTCGGGGAGGAAAAGAGTTTAAGGGAAATATAGAGAATTCCTTTCAACCAACTTATCAAAAGAGAATGTTCGAGGCATGTGAGCTGCAGAGCTCACACTGTGCATTAGATCGCCATCTGGTGTTGGGCTCGGATGCTTGCACTTTGATGTTGTCTTCGAAGAAGTCTTTGTAGTCATGTGATAGGTGACTCCTCCTTTGGACATTAGTGCGCATGGGCATCGACTCCATCCTCAGATTGTTTTTTTCCGCCATCGGGTTCGGATGCAACTTCGACACTCCGGTTCGAAACTTGTTTTTTCAACGTTTTCACATCTCAAGACTTCATACCGACATCGACATCTCGACGTCCCTTCCTCGATCTCCTTTCCAGCCGTCGACGCGGGCCGTTGGGCCCATTGACGCCGTAAGGCCTACTGCCCATGGAAAGGACGCCCTTCCGAAAATGCCCCCAGTGTGGAGCAAAGTTCCCCCACAGTGACCACCAACAGGTCTGTAACCTGTGCCTCTCACCAGACCATAACGAGGCCACCTGTCCAGCCTGCGCTTCCTTCCGCTCCAAAAAGACCATCCGCGATCGTCGAGCCCGAAGGCACATCATGGCGCAACGGTCCGCTCCGGAACCCGTCGATATCTTCGATGAGGGTCCCGACGTTCCAGAGGAAGACTCCGAAGACCTCACTATCGTCTCGGAGGCAGAGGACTCAGACGGTTCCATCACTCCAGGGCAACGTGTGAGTACTACTGCCCCTGCCCCAACCCCACCTACAAAACCGAAGGCACCGGTCAACACTTTGCCTACAGGCCCCAGTCGCGACCGTAAACGTACTTCGGACGCCCCGCCTTCCGGCTCGGCGCCGTAGAAGAAAATAAAGCCTTCCAGCTCCTCGGCACCGACCAAACCCCATGTGGCCGTTCTACCGGCACCTTCGGCGCCGAAGCCCAAAGAACACCCGGCGCCGAACTCCAGTTCGGTTCCAAAATCCGCCTCCAAACCCGCGGATCACTCGGCGCCGAAACCCAGGCTCCAAGACACAGCCCCTAAACCAAAGCTGGTCGAGCCCATACCGAAGCCGAAGGACTCCTCTACGCCTTCTAAGGCAAAGGAACATTTAAACAAGCCACCACGCTCGGAGCCGAAAAAGTCGGCGCCGAAGCCAACTATTCCACAGGAGGAGCTGTTTCGACCGGATCCCATCGATCCTAATCAACAAACTGCATAGCAATCCTAAAACTGGACACATTTCCTCTGTGCCACGCCACAAGCCTGTCCCTTCAAACAAGAAAGACTCTTCTACTTCCCCTATGCCTCCTTCTTCTCCTATACCTCTCTCTAACACCCCTCCTCTCCACATCCCTGTTACACCGCCTCAGCCTGTAACTTCTCCCCCACATGAATATCAGGACGACATGGGGTATGGTGATGACCCTGATGATCCACTTCTGGACCCAGATACCCCACCACAGGACGACTGGGGCTACAACCACCCCATAGATCCTACAGACCTCCCCAGCCCTCCACCTTATCCCACAAAACCATCTCCACCAGATGATCACATTGGTTTTGGGCAACTCATCCACAGGGCTGCTGTCTTTCACGGCGTGCATGTACACACCAACCAACCAAAGGAGGATTTCCTTCTAGACACCTTTGAACAGTCTCAAAAAACTATTCAAACTTTACCCATGATCAAAGGTGTCATTAAACATGCACCTGACATATTCAATGACCCTGTAAGGGCCAGGATCCTTAACCCTAGGATAGATAGAAAGTATAGACCTGCCCCTGATGACCCCACCTACATCAAAGGTCAGCTCCCTCTTGACTCACTGGTCGTCTCTAATGCTCGTAAACGAGCTAATTCCCAAACTTCAGGGGATGCTCCGCCCCCTGATAAGGAGTCAAAATTATTAGATTCCTCTGGCAAACGGGTAGCTGCGCAAGCCACCAACATCTGGCGCATAGCTAACACCCAGGCACTACTAGCTAGGTATGATAGGGCCCACTACGATCAGCTAGAGACCCTCTTGCAACATCTCCCTGATCAGTACAAAACACAGGCCACTGACCTCATTCAAGAGGGCAAACTTATTTCAAATGCCTCTATTAAGTGCGCCTCGATGCAGCCGACACTGCCGCTAGGTCCGTCAACACTAGCGTACTCATCAGACGGCACGCCTGGCTCCGCATTTCAGGCTTTAAGCCAGAAGTCCAAACTACCATCTTAAATCAGCCATTTAACCAAAACCAACTCTTTGGTCCTGCTGTTGACACAGCACTAGAGAAAATGAAAAAGGACACTGACACTGCTAAGTCAATGGGAGCATTGCAGTCCCCACAACAACGTGGCTCCTTTCGCTGCTCCTTTTACAGAGGGGGCTCTAGGAACACCACCGCAGACAGTTCCTCTTCATATAGAAGCACCACCCAAACCTCTCCCAATAGGGGATACTTTAGAGGTGGGTACAGAGGCAACAACACTAAGGGCAGAGGTCGAGGTAATAACAACACCCGTACCTCCACCACTCCTAAACAGTGACTTCCCTCCGCTTCCCCCGACCACACCACCCCTGTCGGGGACGGCTCTCACAGTTCCTACCTGTCTGGAACTCCATTACAACAGACAGGTGGGTAAGACAAATTATCCAACATGGCTACTGCCTGGAACTAACCGCTACCCCCACCCCCAACATACCACCCAAGCAGCGGCCTATGTCCGCACACCATCTTACCCTTTTACAGCAAGAGGTACTTTCCCTGCTTCAAAAGCACGCCATAGAGCCAGTTCCTCTACTACAGCAGGGCACAGGAGTTTACTCCCTGTATTTCCTAATCCCCAAAAAGGACGGGACCCTAAGGCCAATTCTAGACCTCAGACCCCTCAATCAGTATATACATTCGGATCATTTTCACATGATCACACTCCAACAAGTGCTTCCCCTACTGCAACAGGAAGACTTCCTTGCCACACTAGATCTCAAGGACGCCTACTTCCACATTCCCATACATCCTGCTCACAGGAAGTATCTAAGGTTCATACTCAATGGACAGCACTACCAGTTCAAAGTACTTCCATTCGGAGTCACCACGGCTCCAAGAGTGTTTACCAAATGCCTTGCAGTAGTAGCGGCGCACCTACGAAGACAACAAATACATGTCTTTCCATACCTGGACGACTGGCTCATCAAAGCCAAATCATTCAACCAGTGTGTCCAACACACTCACCAAACAATACAAACATTACACAACTTGGGGTTCACAATAAACTATACCAAGTCGCACCTTCAGCCCTCCCATATCCTTCGATATCTGGGAGCCACAATAAACACTTCCACTGCTCTAGCTTACCCCAGCCCAGCCAGGATAGCCAGTATACAAACCCTTGTCCCCAGGTTTCAAATGCAACACTCTCTCCCAGCCAGAGTGTTTATGCAGCTAATCGGCATGATGGCATCTTGCATCTATATCGTCCCTTATGCAAAACTTCAAATGCGTCCTCTACAGGAGTGCCTAGCGCGCCAATGGAACCAGGCTCACGGACATCTTACAGATCTGGTGTTGGTGGACAGCCGCACACATCGCTCTCTGCAGTGGTGGAACACCAACAATTTGTCCAAAGGGCGGCCGTTCCTAGAGCCGGTTCCACAAATAGTATTAACCACGGACGCATCCCTCACAGGATGGGGAGCACACCTGTTAGATCATACAACACAAGGCAAGTGGACCACTCAACAAAAGCTGTTCCACATCAACCACCTGGAGTTACTAGCTATATTCCTAGCTCTCAAATCTTTCCAACTCCACGTACAAAACAAGGCTGTCCTGATCCGAACAGACAACATCACAGCCATGTACTATATACAAAAACAGGGGGGGGGACACTCTCCACAACTGTCCCAACTGGCACAGGACATTTGGAGGTGGGCCATTCCACAAAAAATATACCTTCTAGCAGAACACATACCAGGGGTTCACAATCAGATTGCCGATCTGTTAAGTCGACAGACACAACTGATTCACGAGTGGGAACTACATCCACAAGTTCTTCTACCCTTTTTCCAGATGTGGGGCCAGCCAGACTTAGATCTGTTCGCCACACACCAAAACGCAAAATGCCCAACCTTCGCCGCCAGGTTTCCACACCCGCAGTCCAAGGGCAATGCGATATGGATGAACTGGTCCGGCAGATTTGTGTACGCTTTTCCACCGCTACCACTGATCCCACTTGTAGTACGCAAGCTCCGACAACAGTCTCTAAAAATGATACTAGTAGCCCCCACGTGGGCACGCCAACCGTGGTTCACCACACTACTAGAGCTATCAGTAGTCCCATACCAAAGACTACACCTCTCCCCATCAATGCTAACGCAGAGCCATGGAGAGATAAGGCACCCAGATCCATCTCAACTGAACCTTGCGATTTGGCTCCTGAAGTCCTAGAATTCGGTTACCTTAACCTACTGCCAGACTGCATGGACGTTATTAAAGAGGCTAGACGCCCAACTACCAGAGCCTGCTATGCAGCCAATGGAAAAGATTCGCTATTTACTGCACTAATAATAACATCCAACCATTACAGGCCTCTACGCAAAACATCATTTGCTACTTGCTACATTTGCAAAGATGTAATCTTGCATACTCATCCATACGTCTGCACCTCGCAGCCCTTGCTGCTTACTTACAAAACAGGCAACACTTATCACTCTTTAGAGTCCCCGCCATTAAAGCCTTTATGGAAGGCCTTAAGCGGATCATACCTCCCAGATTACCACCTTCCCCAGTGTGGAATCTTAATATAGTACTTACCAGGCTCATGGGACCACCTTTGAACCCCTACATAAATGTGAACTTCAATTCCTTACATGGAAAGTTGCGTTCCTAATTGCAATCACTTCTCTTAGGAGAGTCAGTGAGATACAGGCTTTAACTATACAAGAGCCCTTCTTACAAATACATCATAATAAGATAGTTCTCAGAACAAACCCAAAATTCCTTCCCAAAGTCATTTCGCCTTTCCACCTTAACCAATCAGTAGAACTACCCGTGTTCTTCCAAAACCCAGATTCCGTGGCAGAAAGAGCTCTCCACACCCTAGATGTCAAAAGAGCTCTAATGTATTACATTGACAGAACCAAGTCATTTCGCAAAACCAAACAATTGTTTGTAGCTTTCTCTCCACCACACAAGGGTAATCCCATCTCAAAAGCCGGGGTTGCAAGGTGGATTGTTAAATGTATCCAAATCTGCTACCAAAAAGCCAAACGCACATTAACAGTTCCCCCTAGAGCGCACTCAACACGCAAACTAGGGGCCTCCATGGCATTCTTAGGGAACATTCCCCTAGAAGACATATGTAAGGCAGCCACATGGTCTACAACACACACCTTCACTAAACACTATTGTGTTAATGTGCAAGCCAAGCAACAAGCTTTAGTGGGCCAAGCTGTCCTTAAAACCCTTTTTCAAACTACTGCAACACATACAGGTGACCACCGCTAGGGGAGATACTGCTGTACAGTCTATGCACAGTGTGAGCTCTGTAGCTCACATGCCTCGAACGGAAAATGCTACTTACCAGTATGCATCTGTTCTTGGCATGTAGAGCTGCAGATCCTCACACGCCCACCCACCTCCCCTGGACCTGTATGTGTTCCAGTCCTATCTTAATTAGATACACACACATGGACATCTCTTTCCTTTTCTACTAACTCCATCACTCCCCAATATGGCGAAAAACAATCTGAGGATGGAGTCGATGCCCATGCACACTAATGTCCAAAGGAGGAGTCACCTATCACATGACTACAAAGACTTCTTCGAAGACAACAACAAAGTGCAAGCATCCGAGCCCAGCACCAGATGGCGATCTAATGCACAGTGTGAGGATCTGCAGCTCTACATGCCAAGAACAGATGCATACTGGTAAGTAGCATTTTCCTTCCCAGAGACTCGGGTTCTAGGAGACATTGTTTGTTTATTTTTGTAGCGAAAAAATGGCTGTCCAGCTTCCCAAATATAACATTGCAGAGAGCATTTCATCGTTTAAGACCCAGTTCTGTTGTTCCAGCAGATGGCGACTCCGCTTAACCACCTTTGTAGTCTTCAGAACGGGCAGCCGGCTATTCCTTGCCCACATCCAGTGGCAAATAAATTGAGGTTCTTGGAAGAGAATTCCAGATCTCATCCCATCCTTGCTTGTTTAGTTAAAAGATTGTAATTGTGTTATCTGTGGGAGAATAGGTCTGAAGGTGATAACTAGAATGGAGGACTTCAAGGCAAGGTGGACTGCATCTTCCCTGGCAAATTGACTTAATTGTTCACGAAGAACACAATATGTCTGTCTCAGTGGTTCATGCTAGTCGCCCAGCATAAATTCAGAGGCTGAGCAGAGTAGCAGACCCACCAATGCAAGCTGCAGGCTCCCATTTCGAGATATAACTGATGTTGGGAGTGCGTTTGATAAGTTAAGGGTTGACTTTACTTTATTTGACTCGCTCATCGGCTGGTGGCTGACTACTACTAACTTGCTTTCTAATTTGAATATATGCTATTTTACAAAAGTTTGTCCCAGTATTCTGCATACGCGCAGAGATATTGCACTTTTATGAATTTTAGAGCGAGCCCTATAAAGAACACCAATTACTATAATTGTATAGTTTATCCTTTATGTTCTGTGGCACTGACTTAATAATTCCTTTGTTATTTAGGAATTCCAGGAAGTCCCCTACCTGAAGAAGTTTAAGTTCAAGAGACAGGACCGCCTCTTCCCACTTACACCTGTCTCACCTGTGAGTGCATCCGTGGTGGTGACCACTGCTGCCCCTCTGCTAAAGGAAGAACCTGTGACCATGCCTGCAGGTATTTTGGAGTTCATTCACAGGTGTATAAAGAAATCTTAGGAGAGGAGTTTGATGCCTCGGCTACTATGGCTGCTTGGAATTTGGGAGAGCTGTTAAGCCACTTGGAGTCACTTAATTAAAGTCTGGGAAATCCTAACAAGTTTGTCAGTAATTCTAACAAGCAATGGCAAAGCAAGTAGGTGTAGTCTTGTGGCAGCCTGTGCAGACCTTTCAGCTTTGCCATTGCTTTTTATCTATGCTGGTCAGCACAATGAAGTGTGTGTGTGTGTGGACATGCATCATGATGCTGTGGTGGCCCTGTCTGATGATATGGGCCTGTGTGCTCATCACATACGGCATGACACTGCCACCCTTTTTTTAATTTTTTTATTTGCATGTTCCAACATGATGGACGACAGTCTTGGAGCAGTAAATAAAAAAATGTAAACATGCATCATGGAAGCACATTTTGTAAAAGAGCAAAAAAAGCTGACACTGGAATTGCAAGGGAGGAGCGTGTGGGGGAAGAAGTCAACATGGAGTTGAATGGGAGAGTAGGGAAGTAATGGAGGAGCTTGAGGCTGGAGGGGTGTTAAAAACATACAAAGCAAAAAAAAACTGGGCAAGGAGAGGTGAAGCAACGGATGAAGGAGAGTGCAACACAGAACACGTTGGGGCTGGGTATTTGAGGGGATTAGCAGCACACGAGGGAGTGAGACAACCCATGTACTCCCATGACGTTCTGAAGGAAAAAGGTAGTTCCCTTAATGTGAGCAGGGAAAGGATACTGTAGGAGCTGGACTTCTTTGTAGCGGTCTCCTCACTTTTTCCCCCAATTTGAACTACTAGATGCTGGTTTTTCGACTGACAGTGCACTGAAGCCTGCTCAACCACCCCAGTGCCAGTATTCTTTCCCTAAACAAACACCTGTTCAATTGTAACCCAATTGTCAAGGACTTTAGCACCCTTGTAAGCCCCTGGTAAAAAGTATCTATAGTACCTAGGGCATGGGTACTAAAGAGGGTCCCTATGGGCTGCGGCATATATTATGCCACCCAAAGAGACCCCCACAAAAACTTCATGCATTCTGCCCCTGCAGGATGCGTGAAAGGGCACTAGCCTTTTTGAAAGCATGGCATTGCACGTTCCCTATGTGCAGTGCCCACACACTGCATATATTATATGTAAGTCACCCGTACAGCAGGCCTCAAGAGCCCTAAGGCAGGGTGTATTATGATGCATGTGAGGACATATCTGCATGAGCATATATGCCCCTGTGATGCCCAGTTCCATTACCAGAGCATTGCAAGTGATCAGACAGCCATGTTAAAGGTATGTACTGGGCACTGGTCATTACAAGTTACCCAGCTACATAATGGCTGTACTAAAAACTATGGTGCTTGGTATCAAACACCTCGTCTCAATAAATCTATACTGATGCCAGTATCAGATTTGTGACACGCACCCAAAGGGCACCTTAGGGGTGCCCCCAGAAAACCTGCTAGTCCTTTAGAGTGCTTGCTGACTGGTATTTTCCAGCCTGCCACCACAGATGGATTTCTGACCCCCTGGAGGTGAGAAGCGATTCCTTCTCTGGAGGAAGGTGTTCATACCTCCTCCAACTAGATGACTAGTTAATTAGCATGTCAAGGCGAGAGGCGTTAAGGCCTTTGCCGCCTTTGATATGCGACCCTGACTTCCCCCAGTCCTGGGGAACTCCATCCCCTGCCCTGGGGCAGATTTGACACCAGAGCAGACGGGAAAATTAGCTAGTCGGAAGGCGTGTCACCCTTACATGCTGGGCACACCCGTAAGGTGGGCAGCCTGAAGTGGACAGTCGAGTAAGGGTTTCACCATCTTCTTTTTGGTGAAACTAGGAACTCTGGGTCAGGAATATGCCCACTCTCCACAGTAAGTGGTCATATGGGGGGGGGTGTAGTCACCCCAGGAGTAAGTAGCCCAGTGGCTACTACCCTACACAACCCCTAAATTTAGTATTTAGGGGCCCCCCTGACACCAGGAACTTAGATTTGACTTCTTGAGAATTGAAGAGGACAAAAGAAGTGCAGTCACCGTGAGAATTGAGGACTGACCACGAACCTGGCCCAAAACCCTGCCTAACTGCTGGAACCTCAATTGTCATACAATAGGGATTTACCTAAATAGCCTCACTATACCTGCTGGAACCTCAACAATTGCAAATACCCGGCTCATCCAAAAGCTGTGCACCCTCTCCAATGCTTGGAGGACTGACCAACACTTCGACAACCAGTTGGCATCTCCCTTGGGGAGGAGGATCCATCCCCCTGCAGCTGCAGGCACCAACCATCATCTGCCCAGTCCACCGTGTTGCTGGCTATCGGGCCCACCGAGGGAGCAGCACTAACGAATGAGGTCTTAGTTGCTCTATGCTCTGGGAGGTCAGATCAGTCTCCCTGCCAAGATTGGAGATGCCAGGGCCTCCAGAAGCCACCCATCACCAATACCCAGGGTTCTTAAGCGTTTTCAGTAACCAAGGCATGTTGCATATCCAGTCTGGACACCGACCTACTGACAAGTGATTTCGGGATCCACGAGGGCTTCATCAAAAGTGGCCCTGCTGCCCTGTTTTCTTCCTCTCTCCAGGTCACCTAAGAATTGAGAGCCGCCGGACAAAACCCCTCTGCACTCTAGACCCCCAGCCCGGTTCCACGGAAACAGAATGTGTACCTGAGCCCCAGAGACCCCCTTTGGGTTCTCCCGGACTTGTCCCCACTTGCAGCCTTTTTCCTGCAGGTACCCCTTCTATTAACTTTAGCGTGTAGCGTTCAAGGCTACCATCGCGATCAGCACCTGTGCACCCGGACACCCCAGGGCAGGTGAACCCGAACTGCTGGTGGTTCTTTGCCTCCAAGTACCCCAAGTCCTGAAAGGCTCCCCTAAAATCGTTTGCAAGTATATATATATATATATATATATATATATATATATATATATATATATACATATACAGTATATGTTTCTCCCCTGGAATAACATTACCCCCTTTGAGGCTCAGGCCTATTAAAGTATTTTTGTTTACTGTAAAAATTCTTAACTTCGAAAGTACTTACCTGATATGGATGATCTCGGTGTCTCAAATTATATAAAAATCTGTTATTTTTCTAAATTGATCTCCGATTTTCTTCTTAAGTGTGTATCTTATTTATTGACTCTGTGTGTACAACACATGCTTAACACTACCCTCTGATAAGCCTAAGCTGCTTGACCACACTACCACAAATAGAGCACTTGGGATTATTAATTTAAGCCCCGTAAACCTATAAGGTTCGTCTGTACTTTTTGCATGGTGTGCCCTTATATTGGCACTACCACATAAAAAGCCGGCTTCCTACAGATACAAGTCATACAGTCAAAAGAATGGTGATGTAGCTACTCCCCAGGGGAGGGACAACACAAAAAAAGGAAATAAAGCAATTGAATAGGAAGCGGGCAAATGAGAGTGACAAGAAAGCCAACCAATGATAAGCAATGGCCTGTCTCAAAGACCGCAAAGTATTGGTCTGGTTATGATGGTCTTTTCTCCGACAGTGGGCCAGACCTAAATAATTTCCTTTATGCTGTCTGATCGACCTAATATAGCTAATGCATTCCCTTGTCAGTCATTGTACAATGTGTTATTTCGTCACCCCCTTTTAGCATCTTAAAATTGCAGAGTGCAGATTTATGCTTGAGAAAAGTGGTTATTTCTGTATTTTTTGCTACACTATTGGACTACTCAGTTGGTATACAGGCCACTAATTTGCTCAGAATTGTGGTGATCATCATTACCATCAGGCACTGTGGGTACTGTGAATGGGTATGTAGCGGCCTCGTTGGCTTTCCTTTGCCTCCCGACTAACCATCCCTTTTTAAGTCCCCTATTGTGTTGAGGTTCTTCAAAGGTCTGACCAGCATGTTTCCTCCAACTTTATTTATTATGTTCCAGTGGGACTTGACCCTTTTAATGCAGTCTCCATTTGAGCCAGTACATAGTAATTCCTTACATCTCTTGATGCCTACGGATGTTTTTCTTGTTGCCAATTCAACAGGCAGGCGTGTCAGTGAGGTGCATTGAGTGTCAGGCCTCCTTTTACTTTATTCTATACCGATAAGCTGGTACTCCGAACTAGAGCTGCTTTCCTTGCTAAGGTGGTGAACCTTTTCCATTCAAGTCATTTGACCATACGCCCTTCCTTTTTGCCCCTCATGTCATCTCACAAAGGAGGAGGAGAGAACTGCATAAAGGGATTCTACGTGGATGACAAGATCATCGGGTATATGTGTGACAAGAAGCATAAAACGGTGCAGAAAAGTACTTTATCCAGATGGATTATCATCCGTATTAAGATCTACTACAAAATGGGTCATAACGAGCCCCTAGAGGGTATTAGGGCACTCTCTACGAGGGCCAAAGTTTCAACATCTACTCTGGCCAGGGGGATTCCAATAGGCAACACTTGCAAAGGTGCTACTTTTTCATCCTTTCACACCTTCGCCAAGCATTATTGATTCAGAGGTTAGAAGGGATGGGGATTTCATCTGATCTTCAGGATTTCATAGTGTAACAGTACATTAAGCCCTCCATCTCCTGGTATTATTGCTTGGAAATGTATTTAAGAAGTGAGGAATCTGCATCAGAAGAAAAAGTTAATTACCTTCGGTAACAAATGATTGAGGCATGTGTGGCTGTAGATACACATGCTGTGCATACTCTAGCCACCTAGTGCTGGGCTCAGATGTGTGCAAGTTGCTTTTCTTCGTAGAAGTCTTTCAAGTCGCGAGGTACTGTGACTCCTCTTGATGGGAATGTGCATGGTCATCAGCTCCATTGTTGGATTGTTTTCTTTCCGCCATTGGATTTGCAGGTGAACTCCAGCTCGACACCATCACAGCGCTCAGTTCAATCCCTCTTTCGGTATTGTATTATCAATCGCGTTCCTCTTTTCTCCTCATCTCGGGTCGACTACTCCAGCTTCGACCGGGCGGTTTCTGGATCGACCTCGGCCCCATGTGGGCCTTCGCCCTTGGGGACTCCTTCCGTCTTCCAATCGCGTCTCTCCACTGTGGGGAAAAATGCAGTTCTCTTCCAGGGGATCCTCATCAATAGTCATAAGCACATGAATATTCCCGCCCATGCGCGGGACCCCGGAAACACATTACATATATGTGAAAAACCATATATCTATCTCTATATATATATATATATCCATATATATATAAAAAACACACAATGTAGCCTCCCATAAACATGCTGAGCAATGTTTCAAGGAATTCTCTTGCACATAAACATATTCCAATAAAGCAGGGAGAAAGAAACTTTTGAAAACTGCTTTAATACACAGCAGACAACACAATCCTGCAAGGAATAATGAAGAAAACATTGCCAGCACATAGGCTGCATTGTGGAAACATTAGTGTAGAAAGCTGAAAAGCTAACCCACATAAACACTCAGATAAACTGGCACTGTGCCTTTAAGGCAGCCATGACCCCTAGCTTCCCATCATGCCTCAGGGGTGACAGTTAGGTCAGTTGTTCTTTCCGGCTCCTTCTGTCAGGACCCTGGTTACTTCAGCTCTACCTTTTTTTTCTGATTTTCTGTCAGAAAATTCTTCAATTTTTGATAAAGCCTCTTACTTCGACATCTTTTTGGTGTTAAAGTATTTCTCTACTGTTTTTTTTTTTTTTTAGAGAGTTGAGCATTGTTTTACAACGGAATGCCCTCTCTTTTTGACTCTTGCCCTTCCTGTGACAAGAAGAAGGCCAAATCAGACTTCCATCCTGTCTGTATTCTATGCCTTCCTTCTGAGCATAATCCTAAATCCTGCCAGCATTGCAAGCTGCTGTCCAACAGAACTTTAAAGGACAGAGAGAGGATTCATTTCCATGGATTGGCTGAGAAGAGAAAATCACCTTCTAGAGACAAGCCTCCGATGAAGAAGAGGAAAGAGAGCTTATCTATAAGTAAGATTCCAGTATGCTCTCCATCGGCGTCGGGCTCGGCGCCTCAAATCCCTTCATCGGCAACAAAAACGTCGACGAGAAGACCATCGACGGCGGGCTCGCCGTCGAGAGAACACCGGTCGTCGTCGAAGAACGCAGGTACGTCGAATCCTCCGCCGTCGTCAACCGAGCGACGATCGGCGTCGAGGAGTCGCTCTCCGTTGGTGCGGGCTCGCCCAGCGTCGAGACACAGATCGTCGCCGTCGATGCGGCGTTCGACGTCGAGACAGGCTCCGCCGTCGCAGGGTCTCCAGCGTTCGGCGTCGAAGCAAGCATCTCAGTCGACGTCACCCAGACGACAGTCGGCGTCGAGACACACCTCGTCACCTGAGGATAGACACTCATCGCCTCCGCCCAGGCGGCGTTCGACGTCGAAGGCAAGATCCTCTCCGACGGCGAGGTATTCGACGTCAAGACCAAGGGTAAAATATACCAGACGTCGTTCGTCGAGACGGCGGTCTCCGTCGAAGGCGAGGAGGTCAGCGTCGAGAGAAAGATCGACGTCGAGACGGCGGTCTCCGTCGACGGCGAGACGCTCAACGTTGAAGGCGAGGTCTATGGGCTCCAGGCACACTGAGAGGTCGACGTCGAAGAGAAATTCACCAGTGATGGTGACACAGAGCAGGTCGACGTCGAGACACACCCCATCGACGTCACATCGCTCATCCAGACGCCGATCACGCTCCAGAAGCTGCAGAGAGTCCTCTCACTCCATCCGGAGCTCACCCCAGACGGTTGCGTCATCACGTAGTGCTTCTGTTCACTCGCAGGAGCCTACAAAAGCACCGCCAGGAGGTTCTCCAAGGAGACAGCGATCTCCTTCCATCCATCTCTCTCCCAGATGGCTTCAACCACTCCATCATTGGCAGACGGGGTCCACAGGTCACGCTCAACGACCTACGACCTACTCCAGTCCGCAGCACAGATCACCATTACAGCGTCTTGTGCAGGAAGTGGACAAATCACCCACCACTCGGGCCAGGGAACACCGAGGCAGATCCCCTGAACGCAGGTCGTCTCGGGGACATCGCAAGAGGCGGCGTACACCATCTTGGTCTTCCTCTTCGACACATTCATCCAAAAGGGATTACTCACCTACCCTGACGGATAGTCCTCCCTCCAGAGTGTCGCCTATTGATGATGTGAACACTTTTCATGATGTTCTCACCAGAGGGGCTCAGAAGCTGGGCATCACCATGTCAGCTCCTCAGACAACCAAGTCCATCATTTTTGAGACTCTCCACCAAAGGTCTGCGACTAGACCATTGCTTCCTTTGGTCCCTGGCATCATCGAGCCGGTAATGGATCTCTTCCTTACTCCAGCATCGGCTAAAGCAGCTCCAGCTCGGATTCTTAAAAAATATAAGCCAGCTGCATCGGATCCTCTTTTCCTTAGATCGGATCCACCTCCGGACTCTGTTATAATTGCAGCAGCGAAAAAGACGCATGCGGTTGCATCTTCTTCCTCCGCTCCTCCGGATAAAGAGAGTAGAGCACAAGACTCTTGGGGACGGAAGGCTTGTGGTTCTGCAGCGTCTTCTCTGCAAGTGTCCAACGCTGCGGCTCTGCTGGGTCGTTATGACAGATCACTATGGGACTCACTGGAGCGCTTCAAGGACAAGCTCCCAAAGGAGGATCAGCAGGACTTTTCTGAAATCCTTCACGAAGGTGCTCTGGTGGCTAACCAGGTAATCCGCACTGCAGCAGATGGTGCGTCCCTGGCGGCTCACTCGTATGCACATGGCATATGTGCACGACGATCTTCCTGGCTGCGCCTCACAGCGTTAAAACCAGAAGCACAACAACGCATCCTGAATCTCCCTTTTTCTGGCACTTCACTGTTTGGTGCTCACACAGATGAAGAAATGGCGAGGATGAAGGCCGAGTTGGACACCTAAAAGGCGGTGGGCCTAGAGAAGAAAAAGGAATTTAGGAAGAGATACCGGCCCTACAATCGGAAAAGCTACCAACAGAGGGTTCAAACCCCTCAATGGTCACAAAGCAAACAGGGCAAATCCCAGTATCAAGGCCGCCGTTCCTCGAGAGGAAGAGGAGGACATCAACAGCAGTCCTCCTCTGCATCAAAAACTCCAGGAAGCAATGAGTTTCTGCTTCCTCTAGCACCGTTGCACACTCCAGTGGGAGGAAGTATCTCAAGTTACATTCAAGAGTGGCGCAACATAACCAAAGATCAGTGGGTGCTAAATATACTAAAAATGGGTACACACTACGTTTTTGGACGTCCCCAAGAGACATTCCTCCTGTGAAATCTCGTCATCTACATATAGACCTCCTGCGTCAGAAAGTGTCGACCCTTCTCAAAAAACAAGCAATAGAAGAGGTCCCTCAAGCGCAGAGAGGAAAGGGAGTGTAGTCACGATACTTCCTTGTTCAGAAAAAAGATCAACCGAACAAGTTCAGACCAATTCTGGATCTACGTTCTCTGAACAAGTCCATCAAAAAGGAAAAGTTTCGGATGTTGGCGCTCCACCAAATATTTCCACATCTAAGGAAAGGCGATTGGATGTGTTCGGTGGATCTACAAGATGCATATTTTCACATCCCAATCACAGCACGACATCGCAAGTTCTTGCGATTCACGGTGGGAACAAGACATTACCAGTTCATAGTCTTACCCTACGGCCTAAAATCAGCTCCGAGGGTATTCACCAAATGCATGGCAGTGGTAGCGGCAGCATTACATCGCCAAGGCCTGTTCGTATATCCATACCTGGACGACTGGCTGCTGAAGGGATCCTCTCCTCAAATGGTGCAGGAACACCTTCGCACCTGCCTAGATCTCCTTCAGCGCTTAGGCCTGCATGTCAACCTGGACAAGTCGATCCTTCACCCAACTCAATCACTCCACTATCTGGGCGCCAACCTCAACTCCGACCTCGGAAAAGTGTTTCCTTCGGAGGAGAGATTGTCATCAATGAAAGACAAAGGCAACATCATCCTTCAGGCTCATCAGCCATCAGTAAGACAGGTGGCTTCTCTACTGGGTTTGATGGCCTCGTGCATTTTCTCATACCCAACGCCAGATTGAGGATGAGACCGTTACAGCAAGATCTCGAGGACAAATGGGATCAATCCTCGGGTCAGTGGAACGACCGGATTGTCCTCTCTCCTGCAGCAAAGAAGTCCATTCTCTGGTGGCTGCAACCACAGAACCTACTGGTGGGAGTCCCTTTTCATCAACCTCTGCCAGAGCAATCTCTGATCACGGATGCATCACTTCAGGGCTGGGGAGCGCATCTGGGTCATCTGCAAACTCAGGGCAGATGGACCAGCAGAGAACAGACATATCACATCAATATGCTGGAACTGCGGGCGGTTCATTTAGCCCTCAAAGCTTTTCAACCGTCAATTCAGCTCGGATCGATCCTAGTGCAAACGGACAATACAACCACCATGTATTACTTGAACAAACAAGGTGGAACTCGCTCTCGCCCTCTGTCTCTCGAGTCCCAGGCAATCTGGCACTGGCTGCTAGCCAGGAACCTATCGATCACGGCAATCCATCTGCCGGGAGAGCAGAACGTGCGAGCAGACGCCCTCAGTCGTCACTTCCAAGAGCAAGAAGACTGGGTGCTCAACGACGAAGTGGTGGCAGAAATCTTTCATCAATGGGGTCATCCTTCCATCGACCTTTTTGCAGACGATCAAAACAGAAAATGCCACGCCTTCGCATCCAGGTTTTACCGACCAGGAACGAGAGGGAATGCTCTTTTGATAGATTGGTCAGGGACGTTTGCATACGCCTTTCCACCCTCCCTCTAATTCCGAAGGTGGTGGCCAAACTTCTGCGATCCAGAATGAGGATGATACTCATAGCACCGGACTGGCCTCGCCAATGGAGGTATCCGGACCTTTTGCAACTCTCGGTTCGCCCACATCGGAGACTTCCGTGCAGGCCGGACCTTCTCACCAAGATGGGAGGGAAAATTCTGCACCCCAGCCTTCCCTCGCTCAGCTTGACAGCATGGCTCCTGAAGTCCTGCAGTACGGACATTTGAACCTCCCTCAGGACTGCATGGACATTTTAAGGGAGTCAAGGAGACCTTCCACAAGATCCTCATACTCTCTAAAGTGGAAAAGGTTTTACTTGTGGTGTATCCGTAATGATTGGAGTCCAATTAACGGGCAAGAGGAGGTAATCTTGCTGTATTTGCTATATTTGGCCAAATCTGGTTTGAAATATTCTTCCATTAAAGTGCATTTGGCGGCTATCACAGCATATCGTAAATCACCTAACCAGCCTTCTTTCTTTCAGCTTCAGGTGGTTAAGGACTTCCTGCAGGGGTTGAAAAAGGTTTATCCCCCTGTTCGACCTCCTTCTCCTCCTTGGGAGTTGAATTTGGTATTGTCTAAATTGATGGGACCTCCATTTGAACCCATTCATAAGTCTACATTGCAACACCTTTCTTGGAAAGTAGCTTTTCTAGTAGCAATTACATCAGCACGCAGAGTGAGTGAGATACAAGCACTCTGTTCTAAAGAACCCTATACGGTTTTCCACCATAATAGGGTGGTTATGCGAACTCACCCTTCCTTCCTACCTAAGGTTGTGTCAGAGTTCCATGTTAATCAGACAATTTCTCTACCCTCTTTCTTTCCCAGTCCATCCACACCAGCGGAAAGGTCTCTGCATTCGCTAGACCTCAAGAGGGTTCTCAAATTCTATTTGGATGCAACAAAATCCATTAGAAAAACGGATCAATTGTTTGTAAACTATGGCTCTGTTAGAAAAGGCTTCCCAGCTTCTAAAAGATCCATTTCAAGATGGATAGTATCTTGTATAAAGTTGGCATACCAAATTGCAAATAAGCCTCTGTTTGCCTCCCCTAAAGCTCATTCTACTAGGGGCAAGGCTGCTACAATTGCATTCTTACATAATGTACCGATGGCCGAGATTTGCAAGGCGGCAACTTGGAAATCGGTCCATACGTTTACCAGACATTACTGTCTGGATTCTGACTCCAGAGCAGATACCCAAGTGGGCCAGGCCTCCTTGAGGAATCTGTTCCAATGCTAACCTATTGGAGTCTGTATAGGCCTTATGGCGTTTATGTATCTTGATGGTACTCTGTTTACTTGCCCGCAGGATGAGGGGATGGGCTTGCTATTCTATTCATGTGCTTATGACTATTGATGAGGATCCCCTGGAAGAGAAGGATAAGTTTTGCAGCGTGAATCTTTCTGGATTCACTATGCTGTGCATTATTCCGCCATCTCGTGGTTGGGTCCGGATTCGTAGTCTTTTCTTTGTTTTTGTCTTTTTTTTTTTTTTTTTTTTTTTGGCCCAGGTGGGCGGCGACGCCCCACCATTTGGTGTCTTCGGTGACATCGTCGCGCTTCCGGCGGAAGCTCCCACCTTTGGTAGCCATCTTCAGATTCTTTTTTCCGCCGTGGGGTCTGGATCGTTGCCGAGAAATTCCAGAAAGTTGGACGAAGAATCTCGAAAAGTCGAAATTTCATCACAGAAGATATACTACTGAGACACCGGACGACGACACTAGTACCGGAGAAGAAGGACGACGAGGTAGAAGGTCCACGACCGAAATCTCGACGCCTACAGAGAATGCGCTCACAGGGGGCTCCCTAAGCGCGGTTATGGACAAGACTCCGTTCAAGTTCTGCAGAAATTGCCACCACAAATACGCCCAAAGACCAGCACCCAGTCTGCAACCTCTGCTTGCCGCTCGACCACGCCAGCGAAGACTGCAACGCGTGCTCGGCGTTCACTCCGAGACCCTCCGGGTGAGATACAGACAGAGAAGGGCGAATTACAGCATGCAGGGCCAGGGACCAGCACCATCTCTCCGAGACCTGGGTCTCTCGAGCGGAGAGGAGGACAACATCGCAGAGGGACCAGAGGACTGCGCTGTCGTCGAAATCGAAAAGAAAACGTCGAAGGAGGTAAGGGAGTCGTCGACACCAAAGCGACGCTCGAAAGAGTGAAGCCAGAATCCCTAGCGACACTGCCAGAAGTGTAGCAAAGTCCACCAAGGGAGCGTTGCCGCCGAAACACTCGACGAAAGCAACAGCACCAAGGGACAAACAGCCGAGCGGATCCTTGGACAAGGACTCTCAATCGGCGAAAGCCTCCGAGAAACGAAGGCGTCGAAGGTCGTCCCCGAAAAGGAAACCTCGACACCGAGAAAGGAAGGCCCGGCGTCTGTTTCGACGACCGCAACCGCGAAGAGAGGCACTGCACCACTCGACGCCGAAAAGGCCCACGAGATGGCGAAAAAGAAGAGGAGGCTCGAGGCAGAGATGGCGAGCATCCTGCAACGCAAAAAAGACTTCGACGAGAAAATGAAACAATACGCTATTCCGTCGAAGCAAGCCCACGAGGCAGTCGAGGAGTTCGAGGTCGAAGTCGACGAGGCCCCGGGGACACCCGAACAGCTCGAAGACCAGGACGAGGAATACTACTACTTCGAGGCCGAAGGCGAAGAAGAGATGCTGTCTTACAGGGACTCGGCGTCCTCTGAAGTACAAGACCTA
Organism: Calotriton arnoldi; assembly: GCA_963921515.1. Lineage (NCBI taxonomy): Eukaryota > Metazoa > Chordata > Amphibia > Caudata > Salamandridae > Calotriton > Calotriton arnoldi. The sequence continues at coordinate 2,120,999 of CAWUFW010001145.1, forward strand.
GACTGGCAAGACCTCGACACAGAGTCACCAGAAGAAGGGGTAGACACTTACCCCTCGAGACCTTCGCCGCCAGACGACATCGGAGTCTACAATGAGGTCGTGCAGAAGGCTGCAAAGACTTATGGGGTCGAAATGCAGGAGGAAAAGACAAAAGCAGGTTTCCTCTTCGAAACCCTGCTCCCCCAACAGACAAGGAGTCAATTTCTACCCATGTTACCTGGCGTTCTCGACCAGGGAAGGGAGGCCTTCAGGGAACCAGCAATCTGCAAGGCGGTTACCCCTAGGAGCGAAAAGAAGTATAAGCACTCCACAAAAGATCCTGCATACATACAGGGGTCTGTACCAGCAGACTCCATTATCGCTGCAACAGCCAGGAAGAGGGCCGGTGTGCCCACCAACACAGGCCCACCTCCAGACAAGGAGAGCAAAAGAATAGACCTCACAGGACGTAAGGTGGAGAGGAACGCAGCCATACACTGGCGTATCGCCAACTCCAACGCCCTCATCAGCAGGCATGCATACCAGCATTGGGCAGAAATGAGCCAGCTCATTAAGCACCTGCCAGAAGAACACCAACAAAGGGCCAATTACCTAGCGGAAGAAGGCAAGGCCATCGCGAACACTTGCCTAAAGTCAGCCTTGGACGCAGCAGAGAACTCCAGCAGGCAAATGATGATAGGGATGACTGAGAGGAGACACGCATGGCTCAGGATCTCCGGCTTCAAACCAGAAGTACAGAGCAACATCATCAACACACCGTTCGACGGTGAGAAACTGTTTGGAGCAACAGTTGACAACAAATTAACACAACTAAAGACGGACAACGAAACTGCAAGGTCCATGGGAGCGCTGCAGTTCAGGGGATGAGAAGAGGGAACCCCTCAAGGCGAGCCAGTGGTAGAGGAGGCAATGCACCTACCACTTCACATCAATCACAACAACAAGGGTACCAAGGGAACAACCAGGGCCAAAACCTGCAGGGACAACAGCAGCAGAATTGGCAGTACCAACCCAGAGGACGGTCCTTTCGAGGGCGCGGGTACGGACGGGGACAGGCCCGAAGAGGGGCCAGCAGCCCGCCTCAAAGTGACTCCACACACATAACAAGCCCCCACCGTTAACACCAAGGTTGAGGGAAGTCCGCAAAGGAAAATATAAAGAGCAGAAGCACACAGCAAATAACCACCGAGCATACGACACCAGTGGGAGGAAGAATAAGAAAATTTCTCACACAATGGAGGAAAATTACCACAGACAAATGGATACTAAACACCATACAGCACGGGTACTGCATAGACCTCCAAAAACACCCGCCAGGGAGAAGACCAAGACATCGGTCAATACCCGCAAGAGAACTAGCCCTCCTCCGCCTAGAAGCAGAGGAACTGCTACAAAAAGAGCAATAGAACCAGTTCCAAACAACGAAAGGAACAAGGGAATATACTCAACGTACTTCCTAGTGCCAAAGGTAGACGATACACTAAGACCTATACTGGACCTCAGATTCCTGAACAAGTTCGTAAAACCCAAAAATTCAAGATGACTTCACTTCAGGAAGTAATACCCCAAATCCAAGAAGGGGATTACATGGCGACCTTAGACCTAAAAGATGCATACCTGCACATACCCGTCAACCGCAAACACAAACGGCTATTAAGATTCGTGATAGGCCACGATCACTACCAGTTCACAGTGCTAGCCTTCGGACTAAAGTCCGCACCAAGAGTGTTCACGAAATGCCTAGCAGCAGCTGCAGCGCACCTTCGGAGGAGGAGCATACATGTATACCCCTACCTCGACGACTGGCTGGTAAAAGCAGGATCATACAGACTCTGCAAAAAACACATCAAACAAGTCACAGAAACACTGTCCACATTAGGTTTCTCAATACATTGGGAAAAATCGTCAACAGAACCCCAACAAATCAAGATATTCTTGGGGGCACAAATAGACAGCACACAGTCCAAGGTGTTCCCCAGCGACAAGAGAAGTATAGCGCTCCTGAGGGAAACACGTCATTACCGCAAGGGGCAAGTTCTGACAGTGAGGACGGTGAGCAGGCTAATGGGAATGATGGCATCATGCATCCACCTTGTCCCGCATATCAGACTGCACATGAGACCGTTCCAGGAATGGATACAACAGCAATGGTCACAAGCCACAGGGAGTTGGGAAGATCTAGTGGTTGTCACACACGCAGTGCAGAAAGAAATAGCGTGGTGGAAAGAAGAGAACATATTACAAGGGAAGCCATTCACACAGCCAACTCCAACAGTGACCATCACAACAGACGCCTCACAGCAGGGCTGGGGCGCGCACATGACCAGACTCCGCGTCAGGGGGCTCTGGTCACAACAAGATGCAGTGAAACACATCAACTACCTAGAACTCAAAACTGTGTTCCTAGCCTTAAAAGCCTTTCAAAAGCAGCTTTACGGCCAGCGAGTGCTGATACAAACAGACAACACAACTGCAATGTTCTACATCAACAAGCAAGGTGGGACACAATCAGCACCGCTGTCAAGTCTGGCACAACAGATCTGGAGATGGGCCATCGCTCTAAGGATAGACCTGCTAGCAATACACCTCCCAGGAATAGACAATGTAGAAGCAGACCGACTCAGCAGGCAGACGTCTGCATCCCACGAATGGGAACTGAACCAACAGGAGGTGCAGCAACTGTTCCAAAAGTGGGGAACACCACGGATAGACCTCTTTGCAACACCCCACAATGCAAAATGCCAACATTACGCATCCAGACAGCCGGACCAAAGGTCCCTAGGGAATGCCCTATGGATAAGTTGGTCGAACGAATTTGCTTACGCTTTTCCCCGATACCACTGTTACACAAAGTACTCAGCAAATGCAGGAGCAGCAGCATGACACTCATACTGGTGGCACCTCAGTGGGCCAGACAAACATGGTTCTCACAGATTATGGAAATGGCGCAGGAACCAGCACACAGGTTCAGCAGAAGGAAAGACCTCCTCACAATGCAAGACGGAAAAGTGCTCCACCCAGAACCAGACAGCCTCAGCCTAGCAGCATGGCTCCTGAGGACCTAGAATTCGCACACCTCAAACTACCTCCAAGCACCATGGCAGTACTCAGAGAAGCAAGGAGACCCACTACAAGAAAATGCTACATTGCAAAGTGGAAAAGGTTCTCACAATGGTGCATTACAGAGGGACTGCAACGAAAAGTCACAAAAGAATCAACAGTACTGCGATATTTAACACACCTACTACAAAGCGGGCTGAGCTACTCGTCACTAAGGGTTCACCTAGCAGCCATAGTGGCCTACACCAGGGAGAAGCGGTGAAAAGCTTCTTCACCTCCCAAGTGGTCAAAAGATTCCTGGAAGGGGCTAAAAGAATAGCCCCCTAAAAGGATGCCAGCCCCAAGCTGGAACCTCAACACTGTACTGACACAGTTGATGAAATCACCATTTGAACCCATACACAAGAGCACACTGCACATGCTCACACTAAAAACGGCTTTCTTAGTGGCTATCACGTCACTGCGAAGAGTCAGTGAACTACAGGCTCTCACACTACAAGAGCCCTACTTGCAAATACACAAGGACAGAATTGTCATGAGGACGGACCCACACTTCCTGCCAAAGGTGGTGTCGCGGTTCCATATCAATCAAACAATACAGATACCAAGTTTCTTCCAGAAACCTTCAACACCCTCAGAAAAGGCGCTACACACGCTAGACGCCAGAAGGGCAGTGATGCACTACATAGAAAGGACGAAGGAATGCAGGAAAACAAAACAACTCTTCGTTTCCTTCGCAAGCAGTTTCCTGGGACGACCAGTAACAAAAATACCATTGCACGGTGGATTGCACAAGCAATACAACTCTGCCACAAGCAGGCAGGACAAGAGTTACAAGGGGCCGCCCAGGCTCACTCAACAAGGAAAAGGAGCAACGGTTGCGTTCTAGCGAACACACCTATACAAGACATTTGCCAAGCGGCAACATGGTCTTCCGTGCACACGTTCACCAAACACTACTGTGTTGATATCCAAATGAACAAAGAGGCACAAGTAGGACAGAAGGTCTTACAGCACATTTTCAGCAACCAATGCTCATCTTCCACCCAACCACCGCAATAACAAAACCGCTACTAAGTCTATGCACAGCATAGTGAATCCAGAAAGATTCACGCTGCAAAGCGAATAGTTTCTTACCTGTCGGTGTAGTTTTGCAGCTTGAAGACTTTCTGGATTCACTAGCGATCCCACCCGCCTCCGCCAGGAAAGATAACATAGGAGGTTAAGGGTACAACTAGACTACATACAGAGTTTAGAGGGATCAAAAGGAAAATTGGAGGATAAAAAGTGAAAGACATAGACGATAACAACTGTAAGAGGAAAAGAAAAAGAATCCGAAGATGGCTACCAAGGGTGGGAGCTTCCGCCGGAGCGCGACGACGTCACCGAAGACACCAAATGGTGGGCGTCGCCGCCCACCTGGGCCAACAACAAAAAAAAGACAAAAACAAAGAAAAGACTACGAATCCGGACCCAACCACGAGATGGCGGAATAATGCACAGCATAGTGAATCCAGAAAGTCTTCAAGCTGCAAAACTACACCGACAGGTAAGAAACTATTCGTTACTTACCTGTAATCCTAGTTCTCTTCCAGGGGTATCCTCATCAAAGTCATAAGCAACCCACCCGCCTCCCCGGGCAAGTGAACATGATTCATACATCTCTTTGTAAAAAGGTCTGCGGATATCCGCAAAGAACAACTGACCTAACTGTCACCCCTGAGAGCTGTGATGGGAAGCTAGGGGTCATGGCTGCCTTAAAGGCACGGTGCCAGTTTATCTGAGTGTTTATGTGGGTTAGCTTTTCAGCTTTCTACACTAATGTTTCCACAATGCAGCCTATGTGCTGGCAATGTTTTCTTCATTATTCCTTGCAGGATTGTGTTGTCTGCTGTGTATTAAAGCAGTTTTCAAAAGTTTCTTTCTCCCTGCTTTGTTGGAATATGTTTATGTGCAAAAGAATTCCTTGAAACATTGCTCAGCATGTTTATGGGAGGCTACATTGTGTGTTTTTATATATATATGGATATATATATAGAGCTACATATATGGTTTTTCACATATATGTAATGTGTTTCCGGGGTCCGCGCATGGGCGGGAATATTCATGTGCTTATGACTTTGATGAGGATACCCTGGAAGAGAACTAGGATTACAGGTAAGTAACTTATCCTTCTGTTTCAGTACCACTACCCCTCCATCCACCCCCCCCCCACACACACACACACACTTACACACTTTTTGCCTGGCTTTTGATGCAAATGTGACTGTAGAGTACTGGGTCCCTGCTGTCCAGGTTCCCAGTACCAGTGTTCCTTCCCTAAAAAACAAGTCCACAATTGGTACTTCTACTCCCCTGTAAGTCACTGTTAAGTGGTACCATGAGTACCTAGGGCCTGGAGACTGAAGAGGGGCCCCTGCAGCTGGCATGCCTCTGTGAGGTGAAAAAATGACCAAGTCGACATGGCACACTGTCTGTGTGCCATGCCAGCTAGCACTGCCTGAGATGTAAGTAAGTCACCCCTCTAGCAGGCCTTACCAGCCCTAAGGCAGGGTGCACTATATCCCAGGTGTGGGCTTGTCTGCAGGAGCAGATATGCCCCTACAGTATTGGGGTCTATTCCTTAATATTGTACGTGCCAGGGAAGCCATAGAGAGTACAGGTGCTGGGATCTTGACAATTCGAGTTCCACAGCACCATAATGGCTTCACTGAACCAGGAGTGTTTGGTACCTAACGGCTCCTTTTAATAAATTCACACTGATGCCAGTATGAGATTTATTAAAACATGCACCTCAGAGGTGCCCCCTGAAAACCTACCAACCCTGGTGTGGTCTCTGACTGGCAGACCAGTTTCTGGACCTCTGGGTAGAGAGCCCCTGCTGTCTGAGACCAGAAACAATGCACATCCTGGGCAGAGGTGTCACACCTCCTCCCCCAGGATGGGCCAGTGCTTGAAGAGGGAAGCTTCAAAGGCCTGTCGCCCTTGTAATGCGACCCCTAGCCTCTGCTGCTAGCAGCAGATGGCAGCCCCTGGTTTACACACCCACTTAGGGTGGGAAAACCGGTGGGAAAACTTAGGAGAATAGGAGGTGTGGCCACCTCTGCCAACTCCACCCGAAGGTGGGGGAGGCGAGGTGAAGCACATCTTTCAGTCCCCACCATCTTGAAGAGTGAGACCCCCCCCCCCCACCCCCAATCAGGGCTAGGTCTATGCCCCCTTCCACAGCAGGGTAGGAATAATAGAGGGTGTGGTTACCCCAGGTAAGGTGCCCATTGGCACTACCTACTGCTCCCCTAAAAGGCCTCCTAAATGTAGTATTTACAGGGCTCCCCCAGAGCTAGAAACTAGAGCTTAATAGAAACGAGCCGTTTCCTGTGGGGGATAGCAGGGCGTTCAGCATTCAGGCTTCATTTGTGCCCATGTTGGATGGAGGGAACAGGTGGGGTGGTGAGGGTAGGAAGGGGCCATTGATGGGGAAATGTCCGGCAGGAGCATGCACAGTTGCTGAGTGTGCCATGTCGACTTTTTTGTTTTCTCCCTCACAGGGGCATGCAAACTGCAAGGGCAGTGGCATGGTCCCAGTGAGGGGGGTTCCAAGGATACCTCTTCAGCTTCCAGGCCCTAGGTAAACAGGGTACCATTTGCTAGGGACTTACAGGAGGCAGAATTGCCAATTGAGGGTTTGTTTTAGGGAAGGAGCACTGACACAGGGGACCTGGATGGTAGGGACCCTGTGCGCCACATTTGAAACCACATCAAAACCAGGCAAAAAGTGGGGGGGGGGGCTACCCATGCAAAAGAGGCACTTTCTCACACACACCTGCCCAGGATGTGCATTGTCTATGGTCCCTGAGAGCAAAGGCTTTCTACCCAGGGGTCCAGAAACATGTCTGTGTGTGGCAGGCTGCCTAAAGCCAGTCAGTGCCCACACCACGGTCAGCAGGTTTTCAGGGGGCACCTCTGAGGTGCCCTCTGAGTACATGTTTTAATAAATCTCACACTGGCATCAGTGTGGATTTATTTCAAGGAGTCGTTTGGTACCAAACGCTCCCGGGTTAATTGAAGACATCATGGTGCTTATTTTTTTATTTATTTAAGTGATTTGTAGAGCGCATAGCTACCCGAGGGCTTCCCAGCGCTAAGAGACTGATGCTAAGCGAAGGCTAGCGATAGGTTAATGATACTGATTAAACAGCCATGTTTTGATCGGCTTCCGGAATGCTGCTTCCTTTGTCAGGATTCGAGATTCGCGTGGTAATGAATTCCACAACTTGGGTGCTAGGTGAGAGAAGGATCTGCCTCCCCACCTGGTTCTCCTGATTCTTGTCATTTTTATCAATCGTTCGGAGCCGGATCTCAGGCTCCTGTTTGGGACATAAAGGGTCAACAGGTTTCGGACTTTACTTGGGCCCTTGTTGTGTAGAGCTCTGTGAGTCATGACGAGTGCCTTGAATTTGATTTTGGCCTCCACCAGGAGCCAGTGCAGTGCATTGAGATGCTTTCTGGCTGACTCCCGGATTGGGGCCTTGCACAGTAGCCTTGCTGCTGCGTTCTGGACCACCTGAAGTCTGTTAATCACGAATTTAGGAGCCCTAGGAAAAGTGAATTTCCGTAGTCCAGGCGTGAAGTGACCAGGGAATGGACTACTGTCTTTCTAAGCTGTATGGGAATACGCTCCAGAATTTTGCGGAGCATTCTAAGTAGTCCGAAACATGTACTTGCTAGTTTCTTAGCTTGGGTCACCATTGTTAGATCCTTTTCGAGCCAGAAACCCAGATTTTTAATAGATTCCTTCGGAGTGGGTTGGCTACCTAGGCATTTGGGCCAGCTGATTGAAGGCCTAGGGACTGCCTTATTCCCGAGGACCATTAGCTCAATTTTATCCCCATTCAATTTTAAACAGCTGTTTGTCATCCATCCCATCACTCTTTCCATACAGGGAGCTAAACTATCGGAGTCCCCGTTGGTTCTGGGGTCTAAGGAAATCACCAACTGGGTGTCGTCAGCGTAGGATATTATGAAAACATCAAACTCTTGGGCTAGCCGTGATAATGACTCCATATAGACATTAAACAGTGTGGGACTCAGCGAGGAGCCCTGAGGCACCCCGCAGGTCAGAGGCATCGTACTGGAAAGGAGATTGTTTTCCATGACTTGGAAGGTTCTCCCTTCCAGAAACGAAGTCAGCCACTGTAGAGTGTTACCTTGGACACCGATGGCCATCAGTCTATTTCGCAAAATGTGGTGGTCCACCGTGTCAAACGCTGCGCTCAAGTCCAGAGGTACTAGAGCTGCTGAACTTCCATGGTCCAGAGACATTTTGAGTTCCTCTACCACTGTTAATAATGCTGATTCCGTGCTGTGCTGCGCGTGAAATTCCATCTGCGTGGGGTGGAGGCATTGGTTCGCTTCCAGAAACTGTCCGCGCTCTGTTTACGTGTTTTTCCACCAGTTTCCCAACAAATGGCAACATTGAGATGGGGCGGTAGTTCCCTAATTGGGCTGGGTCTAAGTTGGGCTTTTTGAGCAGAGGTTTAATTATGGCATGCTTCCATGCTCCTGGTACTACGCCCGATTCAAGAGAGAGGTTCATGATCTTAACTAGTGTTGGAAGGAGGGTGTCTGTGACTTTTTCAGAATATGTGGCGGGGCAGGGTCTAGTGGCGAGCCTGACCTCACCTTATCCATCAATAGCTTCACCTCCTCCCTGTGGACTGGGGGGAAGCTAGTGATGGTTTGCGGGGGGGGGGGCTGCACCTGATCACCTTCCGCCTTGGGTGTATTTCTCTCTCGGTCATGAGAGCGCTGTAGATATCCGTAACTTTTGTGAGGAAGTGGGTGGCTAGGTCATTGCATCTCTCCTCCGAGGCATCTGTCGGAGGGGTATCTTGTGCTGGGGAGGTTAAGGCCTTGACTACTACGAAGAGTTCTTTTGAGGAATTCTGTGCCTGGCTAATTTGTTCCTCAAAGAATTTGGCCTGTGCTTCTTTAAAGCTGTGTCTCGGAGTACAGTGTGGCCATGGCCGCTAGGACGTTCCCCCAAGCCTCTGTGTTCAACTTGGCCCAGCTTCTTTTCTTGGTATCTACCGATGAAGGGGGCTTTACCTTCTCTCTTACTCTGTTGCCTAGTTTTAATGGAATGAGGTGGTGATCTGACCAGGGCGCTGGTATTGGCGGGGCGACTACGATGTTGGGGTCATTTGATATTACTAAGTCAAGTATATGGCCCTTGTGCTGGTGCTGTGGAACTTGAGTTGTCAAGTTCCCAGCCCATGTACTATCTATGGCTTCCCTGGCACTTACAATATTAGGGGATAGACCCTAATACTGTAGGGGCATATCCGCTCATGCGGATATGCCCACACCTGGGATATAGTGCATCCTGCCTTAGGGCTGGTAAGGCCTGCTAGAGGGGTGACTTGCCTGTGTCTTAGGCAGTGCTAGCTGGTATGGCACACAGGCAGTGTGCCATGTCGACTTGGTCATTTTTTCACCTCACAGGGGCATGCCAACTGCAGGGGCAGTGGCATGGTCCTAGTGAGGGGGGACCCTCTTCAGCCTCCAGGCCCTAGGTACCTAGGGTACCACTTACTAGGGACTTACAGGGGGGCAGAAGTACCAATTGTGGACATGTGTTTAGGGAAAGAACACTTCTATTGGGAACCTGGACAGCAGGAACCCAGTACTCTACAGTCAAAGTTGCATCTAAAGCCAGGCAGAAAGTGGGGGGTACTGCAACAGAGTCCCATTTTCTCACAACCATACAAACAGAGCAAAAATAAACATCAAATATTGCATTAAATAAAATCATATATAATGTTCTGGAGCATAACACCATAAAAGAGCAAGGATAAGCAGCATGTATTGCATTAGGTTAAAAACAAAGATGCATATCAAAGATTGCATTAAATAAAATCACGGATAATGTTCTTGAGCATAACAATATACAGGATGAAGATGAAGTTTGTTACAGTGTTAAGGAATATGATTTGATCAAGTTGCCTGGGAATGTCACAAGTTGCTGTGCAAGTGTGGGCCTATGTCAGTTATTCAGGCAGTAAAAAGGTATTTTTGTGTGTTAACAGCTTGAAAGTGTTGAAATGTCAAGAGGATGATTAAAGTGAAAGATTGCTTTGATGGTGGACGCTCATCAACTGACACCTTAGCAACCACCAGCTACTTGACACTACGCATTCCGGTTTCAGGCCCAACCACAGTACAGAAGTAGCACTCACCGCTTCCTCGGACGACATCCAAATGATCCTAAACAGAGGGGAGAAAGCAGCCCTCATCCTCCTGGACCCCTCAGCGACAATCAACACCATATCACACCCCATCCTCATCAGATGCCTGCACAAGATTGGCATCCAAGGACTCTCCCTTAGCTGGATCTGCTCCTCATCTGCGGAGTGCCTGAAGCTATATCCCTCAGCCCCACTCTCTTCAAAGCCTACATGATCCCTCTGAGCAATGTCACCCGCGCACTCGACCTCCGCATCCTCTCCTACGCCCACGACATGCAACTGATACTCTGTTTCGAACAAGACCCCCAACACAGGAAACAAGTTCACCGCCTGCATTACAGAAGTTGCAGAAAGAATGAAATTCAAAACTTTCAAACTCAACACTGACAAAACAGAAGTAATGATCTTCGGCAACAACACCTCACCATGGGACTCCAAATGATGGCTAACAGAATTCAGACCCAAACCCAGCACCCACGCTATGAATGTGGGGCATCATTCTTGACAGCAAGCTGGACATGACCACGCAAGTCAGCACAGTGACTGCATCCTGCTTCCAGACCCAGAAGCTGCCGAGATGCATCTTCAAGTGGCTTCCCAGTCACACCAGAAAAAAAAACACACTCACTCATCACCTGCAAATTGGACTATGGGAACATCCTCTATTGCAAGATAATCAAGCAACTAACCAAAAGGCTAAAATCCAAAGATCTGGAGACTAGGTCTTCTTGTATATCACTCCTAAAGCATGGAACGTACACCCTCTTCGCATAAAAGCCTCCTCCTCTGTTCTTGAATTCCGAAAGAAGCTGAAGATCTGGTTTTTCGATTAACTTGCAAATGCCCGGCTCTCTAGGCAAATTAGGTCTTGTACCTGCTCTGCACTAGTAGACCCCCATGAGTGATAGTAGGCTCTATAAGTTAACATAACATTATATTTCATGCAAGTCCCCAAAGTGGTCTCATACCCAGGGTGCTGATTATCAATTGTGTTTGTGGGAGCATGAGCGTTCATGTCTTCACATGCATGGCGAGAAAACTGTGTGCTCCATCAAGCTTCATAGTGTTTTTTAGCTGTTTGTTTTGTTTGTCCATCAAATAGGGAAGATGTCTTGTTCTGAGACGCTTCTCTACTTTACTCTTACTAGGGGATGCCTTTCTGGAATGTGAGATGTGGAGAAAGGGCTGCTATGGGTGATTTGTTTCTTTTCCCCTGTGGGCTGAGTCGAATAACGTTCGCTTTCTATTAATAGTCACATCATGTACATCATAGGTGGTCAAATGGTTTTGTGGGGGGATGGGGAGAGTCCTGTTACAATCTTCAGAGTAATGGGCACTCGAGAATAGTTTTTTCTCAGAGACACAATATGGTTTCCGTCCAGGGGTGGGCACGGTGGAGCAATCCTTAAATCTTCTATTCCTGTTTGGGAAATACACTAGCTAGAGATGGGGCCCTCCACATGGCCTTTATGGACCTCTCAAGCGCATTTGATCTGGTTGATAGAGGCCAATTATGGCCCATGATGAGTGGCGCAGGGATTGCAGCCCTGGGAATCGTTTCAACACATTTGCACAGTGGGACTACAGCAAAGGTCCATTTCTTTCTAAGTGGGGATTGCACTGCACCCTGTAATACCACCAAGGGTGTCTGTCAAGGCTGCATCCTAGCCCCATTTTTTTACATTAATGCACTGGAATCTGCACTGATAGCTAAAGGTAATGACCTCCCAAAAGTTGGCAACCGTTCAGTACCGGTATTCTTAAACGCGGATGGCGCGGTTTATGGTTTGCAATTACTTCTTGATACTTTTAACAATTTTATGGGGGCTCTCACCCTCAAAATAAGCCACAGAAATCCCATGTTATGACCATTGGCCCCAAAAGGACTTGTTCACGTTCTTTTAACATCGACGGAATATCAATTAATAAAGTTCATAAGCTTTAACTAACTCGGTGTTACTTTTTCAGAAAAATCGTCTTGGGAAGAGCTACTAGATCAAAGAGCTTGTAAATTTGCTGGGGTAATCGATGGAATTTGTTGGTTCTCTAAGAAGTTATGACAGAAACCCTTTAAGGAACTTCTTAATTTGTATAAATCCAAATGTCTCCCCAGGGGTATTATGGGGCCAAAGTTTGGGACTACACCATTCCCAATAAACTCCCAAAAATTGAGAATAAGTTCTTGTGTAGACTTTTAATGATTCCTAACAGTACAGCCAGCCTCATTGCCCTTTTGGAGGTTGGGCTCCCCTTCTTAGAGGATTTGTGTCAAGTCGTACCTTTACTTATTTGGGTGAAGATCTGCAACTCACAGTGCACCTCTTTTTCAAGAGAGGTTCTTTCTAGGTGACTGTTTAAAACAAGATAGAGCATTTACCATCCCCTGTCTCGCTTATATTATAAGGGGCTTTTCAGACATTGATTTATCACATATTTCCGACTCCCCCGAAGAAATTAATAAGAGCACCAAACATATAGTGAAATCCCTTTTTACAAAATATATAAAAGAACGTAGACTTGTTAAGTCCCATGGTATGAGTTCTGTTTTCAATCAATCAATCAGGGGGTTTATAAAGCGCGCTACTCACCCGTGAGGGTCTCAGGGCGCGGGGAGGGGGGTTACTTTGATTTGAAGCATATAGAAGGGACAGAACAATACTTAACATGGATCACTAACACCGAGCATAGATTTTATTTGACTTGGCTGAAGCTTAACACTTTGCACTTTCTGATGGACTTTCCCCATCAAGGCTCCTGGTTTCACTCATTACTGCTAAGTCCCTTTGACAAAAGATTCCAGCAGCCTTCAGCGCACTTTGTTTTTTTGTAAATTTTTTGTTTACCCAAGATTGCACTATTTGCGCTCATTATTACGCAGTTTTGGCTCAAGATCCTATAAAGAATGGTAACAATATCTCTAGCTTTAAGATTTCTAATTTTGTTTGCTTTGTAAACTATGTAGGCCAAGCCCTTAGAATCAGAAAAACGCTGGTAAATGCCACTAACTGTGAAAACTAAATAGCCTCATGTTTGTTTATATTTAGCTGTAATCGGATTAACCCTGCTGGTTGATCAAATTCTTTTTACCGTATTATGTATTTATTCAATGATATTATTGACATTTTATGCATTTTAACAGTGTGTCTTGTATATTGTGATATCCTTTTATGGCTCATCAGCCGAATAAATGTCTTTTGACTGACTGGTTTGATCTCCGCTTTATCACGTAAACTAAGTTGCCTGCCTAACACAGTATCCTTTCAGTTGTCAACTATGTTTCTTGTGCCTTGCAGATAAACCTCTGTCAAACATGAAGATTTTAACCATGGGTAAGCTGTCCAAGAACAAAGATGAGATGAAAGCTTTAATCGAAGAGCTGGGAGGAAAGACCACTGGCACAGCCAAAAAGGCCACATTCTGTATCAGTACAAAAAGTAAGTGGATCGTTCTCTTCCCATGCTGCACAGCAAGGACTATTTTCATTTGGTCTTCTGAAACGTGCGCTTGACGGTTTTCACTTGGAGGATAGGACAAGCACCCAGACTTTGGGTTTACTTTCATTTCCACATGAATATTTTCAGATATCTGGATTCTGAAACTTTATTGCCTACGTTTTGTTTTCCTTGTTAATATAAACTTTTTTTTTTTTTTTTTTTTAAATATGCCATTTACAAAAGATAACCAAGACAATTTAAGATGATACCTCCCCCCACCCTGCTCAATTCAATTCTGCATATCAATAGAACAGCGGCAGGAAAGTCCGATTGATTATTAGCCCTGTACAGCAATTCAGGCCCACAATAGCATTAGAGATACTTTTCTTAAAAGCAACTTCTGGCCTAAATACAATTCATTATAAAAAGTGCAAAATTATGATTCCTCTTTTTACATAATTCAACGAAGATATATCTTCTTCAGGTAAAGTGACCAGTGCAAAGAGTGCAAAATATGCATCCAAATAGAGCAGTACAAATAAGACAGCAAAATAATGTGCAAAACAGGGTCATTCTTGAAGGTTAATCCCTAAAAAATGGCAGAAAAATCCGTACGCACATACCTGTTCAGAATCTTTCATGATATCTACAAATAATACGGCTATACGGTACATTTCATCTATTTCCTAATATACATTCAGTAGAAATAATATACTCCATGCAAAAAGATTATAAGAAAAAAATTCATCAAGACAGTCCTAAAAAAATGCATATTAGAACCATACTAATAGCATAGAAACATAGACCCCTCAACTCGTCATCCAATCATTGAGCGAGCTAGTATTTTACTACTTCCTCAGCCCGACACAAGTCTCTAAAAGATTCGCTTTCTTCCTTAAATTCTTTAGGGGTTAGCCTGATGAAGCCACCTAGACAGGGGCTCCCAGATGACAAGTCCTTTCTTTTTGGCCCGAATAGCCTTCTCCAGATTCCCTATTGATAATAGCCGAGCCAACCACTGCGAGAATAGTGGTGGGTTTGGGTCTATCCAAGCAGATGTTATGCATAGCCTGTAAATAGCCATAGCAACAAAAATTAAAGCACCTCCGCTCCTTCTGCTAACAGTGTCTTGTATCCCCAAAAAGATAGTCGTGGGGGTTAACAGGATATCCTGCGATAGTACTAACCCAAGAAAAGTTTGTATTTTGAATAGCAGTGTCCTAAGATCTGCACACGTAGCAAACATATGAACAGAATCTGCGCTGTATTCCGAGCAGCGAGGACAATGCGTGCCTTTACCTGTACCCCACTTAGCAATTCTGCTGGGCGTAAAATATGAAAAGAAACAAGTTTTATAAAATTGTGCTTTTAGGTTGGCTGATAATAAATCGCTTTGAGCGTATTGAAAAGCTAAATGAAAGATATTGTCAGTAATTTCTAATTTTTGTTGCCATTTATTAGATATTTTGGCCACGTCGTCAGGCATAAGTCTGTTCATTAAGGTATAGAAGGACCCATACGAGGGGTGGTGGGCTTGCATAATCTCTCTAGAAGCTCACTTTTAGTGAACCCGGAGGGCCCACCCGCCTTGCGTGATAAAAAATCCCTGATTGCGAGATATTTATAAGCCTCATTGTGACCTAAATTGAATTGGGTCTTGAGTTCTTCAAATGTCAGGACCCGACTCAAAGAATACAAAGCCCCTAGTTTTTTTATGCCGGAACTGAACCAGTTTTGAAAATATGACCCCCCCCCCCCCCCCCCCAAATATCTCGGGCAAGTTGGTGTTGTTATTGGTAGAGGTATAATGGTTCAGTCTTCCCAGACCTAGAAGTTTGCGCATAGCCGTAAATACCTTATAGGTTCCCATAAGAGTCTTGTATCTTACCTTCTTATAGTACCCAAATTCAAGTTGGTGACACAGGCACCCTCTGGCCGTGGGACCCAGTAATAGTTCAAAAGGCAACGGGAGTCCCGTTGTTGAAATCAAGGATTGTTCTTGAATCAATATGGGGCATGCCTGCAGGACCGTGGCCCAATAATATAATCTTAAATTTGGGAGAGCCCAGCCCCTTCTCTCAAGGGGAAGAGATCGATATTTGAATGATCTCCTAGGTTGAGAGTACGCCCATATGAATTGGGAAAAAGACGATCCAATTTCTGCAATATAAGGTTTGTAAACTCTAGGGGGATGGCTCTAAAAAAATATAAAATTTTGGGAAAAAACATCATTTTAAGGACATTGCAGTGGCCCACCATAGTCAGATGTAAATTATTGAGACGGTTCAATGCCTTTTTGGTCTCTGCAGCGAGGGGGTCCAAATTTTCGCTAACTATTAAATCTGTATCTGCTAAGATATTTACCCCTAAGTACTTTGCCTTAGCAACAACTCTACAATCGGACCAATTGATTTGCTTATTCACGATGATCTGGGTCTTCCCCTTGTTTAATGCATACCCCGAGATCTTCCCGAAGCCTTGAGCCTTGTATTCTATAGCTGATATAGCCTTCTCAGGGTCCGGGGTTACAAAGGCTAAGTCTTCTGCATATGCCATCATTTTTGTCTCTAGACCATGTCTACTTATACCCGGGATTTCCTGGTTGTTAGCAAGCTTTCTAATAAAGGGGTCTATATATATTGCGAAGAGCAGTGGGGAGCAGGGGCAGCCCTGACGAGTTCCCCGTGTGATTTCGAACTGCTCGGTTAGTTGCCCATTTATTAATACCCTTGCAGTAGGACTGAGGTATAGTGCTTTAATGGCTTGAATGGCCTTGGGTCCAAAGTTCATTTTCTGCATGACGCACCACAAAAACAACCAGGAGACCCGATCAAATGCTTTTTCAGCATCTAGAAGTATTAACGCCATCGGTTCTCCTGTGGTCTGTGCCGCGTCAAACAGAGTAATGGTCCCCCGAATATGGTCAGTTGTGCTCTTTTCAGGAATAAACCCGTGTTGCCATATGGAAACTAGATGTTCAATTTTAGTAGATAATCGAGATGCAAAGATTTTGGAATCTCCATTAATGAGTGTAATTGGGCGGTAAGAGCCCATTTCTAAAGGCGATTTATCTTTCTTAGGAAAGATGATTATCTTAGCTGTCGCCCAAGAGGCGGGAGGGATTTCACCATTAAAAATCTGAACCACCAGAGCCGTAAAAATACCTCTGATCTGAGAGAAGAAAGCTTTATAAAATTCGACCGGGATACAGTCGGTGCCTGCCGGCTTGCCGTCTGGTAAATTTGCCAAAGCCCTAGCTATTTCTTCCCAAGAGGGAGGGTCTTCTAGTTGTCTACGATCCTCTATACCGAGGCGTGACAGTGATACTGAGTCTAGAAACTTATTTGTTGATATTAACTTTTGTTGGTTATTTTCCATGCAATACAAATATCCTTTGAAAGTTGTATGTGTTCCTGCCAGTCTACTTTTATATCATGTTATATGGTTCATTTATCATCCTTGGCATACAGTTGTCCCAGGTTCATTGTGTGAGTGAGTGATACTTTTAATATGAAAAACTGGTCTTCATTTCACTTAAGGCCTTCCTATTTGCTTTACCTCTCCAGTCTGATTTAATGGTTAGGAGATTGTTTGTGCCTGGGGCCAAGTTTTAAATGCTTTCATTCTTCAAAAAATATTTTCCGTGTGAAACTTAAATCTGTTTTGGTCAGATTTATCAGCACACCTTCCTGTAAATGCTGAAAGTAATTTCACTTTCCTTTTGTTTTGTTTTTATCCCATCACTTGTTTGCAATCAGAGGAAGTAGAAAAAATTAGTAAAAAAATGGAGGAAGTTAAGGAAGCCAATGTGCGTGTGGTGTCTGAGGATTTCCTCAACGATGTCCAGTCTGGGAAGAGTTATCAGGAGCTACTTACCTTGCATAGTCTGTCGTCCTGGGGTGCTGCAGTGAAGGAGGAACACACAGAGGTGTCTGCCATCAAACCAAAATCCATTGCGCCTTCTGCAATGAAAAGCGGAAAAGGGAAGGCTGAGAAAGGTAGGTAGCTTATTGTGTTTTAGAAAATTACAGTGCACAGTCTGCTGGTGGTATAGACTGGTAGTACTTTAAGCAGTACAGTGATTTTTCCAATGGATTCTGTAATTAACATTGTCCAAGCTGAATCAAATTTGGATTGTGATCACGTGTTACTGACATTGTGCGCTGGTCGTAGTCAAAGTTAAGTTTTCATGGAGTAGCAAGTGTATGATTTAGCTTAAGAATTGAGAGTGAAGGCCTTCACCTACTGTTTGCACTTTTTCTAGATCAATAGATATACCTTTTACCTGACTGATGAAAATGTGCGTGCTTATAATTTGTTGTTTTGTTTTGATGGCATATGCTATGGGGTACATTGTAGCTATGTAACAACATATCCAGCGATGTTGGGTAATGTCCAAACAAATGCTTTGTGTGTTATGTTAGTCAATGGAGTGCCATGGTGGAAAACTCTGTTTCGAGAAACTTGATTATCATCTAAATTACTTATATTTACTATATTGGAGGGATGCAGGGTTTTTCTCTCCAAAGTATTTGTGCTGGACGTTTGTGTTATTTATTAGCCCTGTAGAGGTGGTGATCCATACACTATCTAGTTCACAACTGCTACTGTATCTTCTATAACTAAGCAAAGTATCACCAATTTCGGGGGGTGGCAGTGGATCACCTCTTTGAGGGGGTGTCACCCGAGAGACACCTTTTGTCACACATTCTGGCCATGCCCATGTTTTTACTGGGAGAGAGCATTAAATTCCTTGGTGACGTTCTCGGAATATCCATGGATCTCCAGACCCCTATAGTGGTACTCAGAATCTGGTGAAACAGTCTCTCAAGACATCAAAATACTGTTTGTAAATATTGGACTCGTCGGAAAGAGTGACCTCCTAAAAGAGTCTCCACATACCCCAACAGTATATGAGGTCGAAACGCGTTGCCATTTTTTGATGGGGATGTATTGGCAGTACCAGCTCGAATATGAAACTACAGGCTATGATTCTGATATGAATCTTTCCATGTTAAGGAACTATTAAATCTTCCCTTCTTTGGACAACGCCGAGTGTGGGAACATAAAATTGGTAATAAAACCCCATGTCTAGTTATAAGGTGTAGGACAATTCATTTTGAGTGAGTTATCTTGGATTCATTGGCAACAACTCACTAGTGCTCAGTGGAAAAAGTATTTTTTTCGATTTTCTATTGTTTTATGTCATTTTGTGTTACCTGTACTGATTAACCCTGATGTTGTTGTGTTGTTATCTGCATTCATTAATCTTTAATTTGTTTTGATGGATATGATTACAACTAAAAGAATGGTAAATATGTATGAAATATATTTGAGATAAATTCTCAAGCACACAAGATTGACGTGGGGGGCCCTAAGTATTTTTGTGTTTTGACATTGATCCCTCCCCACACAACAGGCCCTACTGGATCAAACCCCTTTGTGGTGTTAGGAACATGGCACACAGGGATGTGTGGCATGTCGTGTTTTCACTTTTGTCTGCATCAAGACACGCAGCCTGCAATGGCAGTCTTGCATATGCTTGGTGAGAGGTCTCTTAGGGTTGCACAATTCGTGCTGCTGCCCTTGGGGACCCTCTCTAGTACCTCAAGCCCTAGGTACCAGGGTACTATTTACTAGGGACTTACAGAGGATGCTAAATGTTTTGCCAATTGGCGGAACAACTGTACAGTTTTAGGGAAAGAACACTGGTACTGAGGACCTGGTAAGCAGGAACCCAGTACACTTCAGTCAAAGTTGCATCAAATACCAAGCAAAAAGTGGGGGGTACTTCAACAAGAACCCAGTTTCCTACAAGTTGTTTGACAGCTTTCAGGATTTTCACATTTCAATAGTATATTGTAGAGTTCTTTGGGTGAACAATTGGCATTTTTGAACTTGCTTGAATATTGTGTTTACTTTGCCTCTTAGATGTATGATTTATACTTTGTTGTGTCTGGGTAGGCATATTTTGTCGAGAGGGCTTTATGCCAGTACTATTGAAGTGTTGAGATTTGTCCTTTTATCAGGTGCTCATTCATCCAAAGAGATTTCTGTTTGGTTATGGCGTGTTTTGATGTTTTTAGAGCGATTGTTTTGTCAAGATCTGTGATCATCTAGTCACATGGCTTCTATACAGAGTTTTTCTCCTTGTGATCGTTCAGTCACAGCTTCTTTAAAGAGTTTTCCTCCCACTTGTATATTGCTTGCTAGATGAATTTCAAAGTTGTCCATATTCAGCTATTTCCAGGTTGCTGCCAAATGGGATGAGGTAGTTGAGAGATGTGAAGGGATCATTTGAGAAAGAGATGAGGCACAGATCGGTCCAACTGAGTGGAGAGTATGGATTTTTATAATGTCCTAGTTGCAGAACGTGTGGTCTAATGTATGGCCTGCTATGTGGGTCTGGCCAATGGCAATCTGGATTACGATGTGAATGGCCAAGCCTGATAAGATGGTATTTGGATGAGGCATTTGAAGTTTATCAAACCAGATGTTAAGGTCACCAAAGATGCATAGGATGGGGCCGGAGGGGGGAGATAGGTCGAATATTGCATTTATGGTACCAGTAAAAGCTCCATTATTGGGGGGGGGGGGGGGGGGAGACTTCAGTATGTAGACAGGAAGTTGCAGGTGAAAGTTGGTTTTGGGTTCATGGCATGTGCCAGACAGCTTCCTTTTCCAATTGCCATTTCAGAAAGTAAAACTTAGCAGTACTCCTGGGGGCTGATACAAAATATGTAAAACACCTGAAACAAGCAATGGCTAAAGGCAGCTACTCTAAGCCAACCAATGGCTGATCCAAAGTCATTCTCTGTTTATTTCAATGTGTTGAGGAAATGAGCTGTGACAGTCTGGAGAAAGACCTAAAATGTTGGGGAATATCATTCATGTTTGTTATTTATATATTTTTTAATATAAGCTGCCTTATCTCAGATGATCTTATCTCCTGGTACAGGTTAATTATTAATAATGATACCGTAATGACAATGTAGTGATATTTTACTACTTTTATTCTTGCCCAACTGACCACAGCTTTCTGAAACACAAGGTAACAGCCTGACCTAAATTTCACCATTTGAAATAAAGTGCCTGCTATTTAAACTGTTTTCTGTTGTTAATTGTACTATGCTTTGTCTTTCTCAATAATCTGTTTTTCCCACCTCTCTCTCTAACCCTCCACAGGGACATTAGAAAAGAAAATGAAGTTAACTGTGAAAGGGGGAGCTGCAGTTGATCCGGACTCTGGTGAGCATATAAGTGAACCTGAGAAATTGAGTTTCTTTGCTAGCACAGATGGCTGTCGATCAATAAATAGGAAATATGATCCTAAATGTGAAGATGTCTGATTCTCTGTATGTGCAGTTGTTCGTCAGATTTGCAATAATGGTTTTACACATTTTCAGAGATGTCTAATCCTGTGCTTACTTTTCTTTTAAGCCACTTATGTTCTGAAGAAAAAGCAGCTGTTAGGAATGAGTATGTATATGTTGCAAAGTGTGTTCCGCCTACATAACCCCCCTACTTTTTTCTCTTTTAACCACGTGGTTTTATGGCTTTTTACTTTAAGTGGGCCTCACTATCTGAGCCGCACTCACTGTCAATTTACCGAGTGGCATCTGCCAGTGCCCATAAGTCGCTACTGGGCAGCTAGGTAAGAGCCTCTGGGCTTGTTACATGTGATACCAAAGGGGATGATGGACGGAGCGCTTGAGCAAATCAAACACTCACCCCCAGTCAACTGATCTGGGTTTAATCCATCATCATTCTTTAGCTCACTCCACCACCCCAGTTCAGACATGGCCATATGCAAATCAGTCTGACCCTGTGCCTCATGGGAACAGTCCAGCCCGAACTGCCAAGCCATGTCTTCCCTGGACCGGAAACAAGCATCCTGGGACCGGTTTCTGGCTATTCAGCCGTCATCAGCCAGGCTAGCTTGAATCCAGTGGCAAAGTGAGCAAGGGACCCACGTCTGGGCATACCCTGCCAACTTAGGGCGAACAAAGCGATACCAAAGGGGATGATGGACGGAGCGCTTGAGCCAATCAAACACTCACCCCCAGTCAACTGATCTGGGTTTAATCCATCATCATTCTTTAGCTCACTCCACCACCCCAGTTCAGACATGGCCATATGCAAATCAGTCTGACCCTGTGCCTCATGGGAACAGTCCAGCCCGAACTGCCAAGCCATGTCTTCCCTGGACCGGAAACAAGCATCCTGGGACCGGTTTCTGGCCATTCAGCCGTCATCAGCCAGGCTAGCTTGAATCCAGTGGCAAAGTGAGCAAGGGACCCACGTCTGGGCATACCCTGCCAACTTAGGGCAAACAAAGCGATACCAAAGGGGATGATGGACGGAGCGCTTGAGCAAATCAAACACTCACCCCCAGTCAACTGATCTGGGTTTAATCCATCATTCTTTAGCTCACTCCACCACCCCAGTTCAGACATGGCCATATGCAAATCAGTCTGACCCTGTGCCTCATGGGAACAGTCCAGCCCGAACTGCCAAGCCATGTCTTCCCTGGACCGGAAACAAGCATCCTGGGACCGGTTTCTGAATGTATGACATTGTTCTGCATTCTGTCCATCAACTGTTGTTTTTGCATTTGTCACCCCGAGTGGGACGGGTATGCCCAGACGTGGGTCCTGTGCTCTCCATGCCACTGGAATCAAGCTATCCTGGCTGAAGAGGGGTGAAACCCCGAAACCGGTCCTAGGAGGCTTGTTTCCAGTCCAGGGAGGACCTGGCTTGGCAGTTCGGGCTGGACTGTTCCCATGAGGCACAGGGTCAAGACTGATTTGCATATGGCTGGGTTCAAACTGGAATGGCATGGTGAGCAAAAAAACGATGGATTTAGGCCCAGATCTCTGTACTGGGGTGAATGTATGACATTGTTCTGCATTCTGTCCATCAACTGTTGTTTTTGCACTTGTTACATGTGAACCAATGAACATATAAATGCGTGCATGTGTATGGGCTGCATATTTGAGACTACGTTCTTGTGCAGCCAGATAGCTGCTTAATTCTAACCTGTTGCAGAAGGGACCCTTCAGGGATTGGTACTGACCTGGGGTAGGCTTTATAATGTGAGTCATCCAGTACGAGGTTGGGAACAGAACGATCCAAGAGTCCCAAGAATCGTAAGGTTATACCTACAACAAAAGAACTTTGCCTCCTGTTAATATTAAGAAAATACAGGAAGGAAATTGATTAAAGGGAAAAATATAGAGTGAACCACTCTGTATCTCAGAAAAGACCCGCCTATTCCGCAACAGAAAAAACGGAAAGGTACGGCAAAACTTGTAGCCGGTTCCTTCGCACACCAGGGTGCAGTTGCATCTCATGGTATATCTGGACATGAGCTTATACTTGATTTCCAATAGCCTGGCAAATCGGTATATCTTTGCCACTTGTAGGACTATTTGCAACAGGGAAGTTATTTACTGAATCTTTTTGGGCTTTATACATTGCATTCAGCTGCCCCTCCATCTTCTCTGCATGGGTGTCCAGACCAGGTTTTCTGGTAGTGATAAAATATAACCAGCTAGGAACCCACTACGATACCCCCCACCACTCACCTGCAACCCGATATATGAGTGGTCCTGACAAAAGTGGATCGTTATTGTTTTTCCACCGAAACGTGCTTGACCTGGTTGTTGTGAACTCCCAACTGACATCATGGCGGATATTGTTTGATGTTTTCTCTCTGCCAAGTGCAGAGGTGTATGCTCATGTGGTTGGGGTCTTTAGTGTGTTGAGCGAGTGTGTGAGTGCGTTATGTATGAGGTTAGAATGGTTGTGTGTGGTTAAATTTATGGGGGTAAATTACATGTCAGTACCATTGTTGTTCTATCGTTGTCTACATAGTTCCTAAAACGATCTTGGTATGAGATGCAATTCACATTTGATGCACTACAATGCAAAGTAATAGCATATTTGTAACCATAAATTACTTGTGGGTCCATAAAAATGTTTTTAACTAGGTATAATTAGATTATTTCTTCTTTTTGTACTAATGTGAATCAAAAATTTAAAACATTTAAAAAAAATCGTATAAAAAATAAAATAAAAATATATAAATGATTGTGTTTATATGCATGACTTGATCAGCTCCATGATGGACAGCCCTTAGAGCTCTAGTCAGCCTACCAGGAAGCAATGCAGGTCATGAGGGAGCATTCCTTAGTATAATTTGTTCTTTTCCCCCTAGCTCTCTGACCTTTGAAGTATTTTTTAGGGGGTACCTTTGTCTATATAGTTTATAATGTAAGTGACCATTCATAGTGATGTCCTGTAGAGCTTACTAAAGGTCTGTGTTGCTTAAACAGTGCTACTCATTGTAGGTGGAATCTGTACTAAAGGGTTTTGCCCACTTAGGCCTACCAGGTCGAGCGAGGTGTCAATCTAAGAGTTGATATGCTCCATGAGTGTAGATCCACAGTCCTTGACAACATACCTACAATCCTTATGGTACTGTATGAATTGTCATATTTCTCTAGCTCAGCTCGTAATAAGGTTTGCTCCCCTACTGGGCCAGGTTAATTACTCTGCTCTGCAGCAGGAGAATCAAAGGCCTCCTTACACAATAGCCGTAAACAGTGCTTGACCCAGTTCCTGGGAAAGGAAGGGGTCGGGAGGAAATCTGCATCCGATAATTAGCTTTTCTCACAGCTCCTGGGCTGAGATAGACCAGACCCACAGAAATGAAGGAGGGCCAGACCTATGGAGCCCAACACATCAGGCAACTGTGTCAGCTAGGGCGGAGCTGAGGCTCTCAGAAAATCTCTTTCCTCAGACAACTTGAAGTCGCCATATTGGAATGCTCCAGAATACTGTGCAGGAATGTTGGGACAGAGGTGGAGTGATGATGGTGCATCCTGGGATTGACTAGGGGTGTCTGGCTTCTAGAACTTTCCTCCTCCACTTAAAAAACCCTACACAACGGAGAGACCAATAAAAAGACAGTGTAGGAAGCTGTCTCTCTATAAATGAGTTGCACTGTGAAGAGTCCAGGTATCCCTTGCTAGTGTACAGGGGCTTGCTTAAACAATCCCAAGGTGCTCTGTTTGTGGTAGTGTGGTCGAGCAGCCTTAGTCTTCTCGTAGGGGAGTGTTAGGCATTTGTTGCACACACAGAGTCTAAAAATGAGAGACAAATTCAATAAAGAAATCCGACACTCATTTGTAAAAATAGCAAAGATTTTTATATTAATTCAGATACCAAAATCTTCGAGATCAGGTAAGTACTTTTTGAGTTAGTCATTTTCAGAAACACAGAAAATACCGCTGTCAGCTTTAAGGCATGAGCCTCGAATGCAGCAATGTTATCCTATGGGAGAAACATACACTCCATAGGTTCACTTGCAAACGACTTATAGGTCTGTTCTTCTGGACTTAAAGTAAGTAGGGGCCAAGATCCAAGAAAGCACCAACAGTTGAAGATTACGTGCCCTGAGGTGTTCGGGTGCAGAGGTGCTTATCGTGGTGGTAGCCTCGAACACTACATGTTGAAGTCAATGGTGAACAGTACCTGCAAAGAAAAGCTGCAAGTGAGGACTGAGCAGCAGTCCTGCAGAACCCAAAGGGGGGCTTGGCTTTTGAGGATCTCAGGACTACAGAGTCGCCGTCGGTTTTAGTGGGCTTGGGTGCACAGGTGTTTTGTCCCGCTGGTCAGGGAGTCTGAGGCTCTCTCAGTTTTCAGTGCACCTGCAACAGAGGGAAAAGAAACAGTGTGAGAAAGTGCCTCCATGACACTTTTTGCCTGGAAAATTATGTGGTTTCAATTGTAGTGCACAGGGTCCCTGCTAACCATGGTCCCTGTGCCAGTGCTTTTTCCCTAAAACTGTACCACGTTTGGCAACTTTAGCCCCCTGGAAGTCTCAAGTAAATGGTACCCTTGGTACCTAGGTCAGGGGAATGGAAGAAGGTCCCCTACGGACCCCTAACCAAGGCCATGCCACTGCAGCTGCAAGCAAAAACGGCAAAGTCAACATGGCACACTGCCTGTGTGCCATGCCAACCAGCACTGCCTAAGGTGTAGGTAAAAGGTATAGGTAAGTAACCCCTCTAGCAGGCCTTACAAGACCTAAGGCAGGGTGCACTATATCTCTGGTGTGGGCATATCTGCATGAGCAGATATTCCCCTACAATATTTAAGTCTATTTTTGTAATATTGTAAGTGCCAGGGAAGCCATTAGGAGTACATGGGCTGGAAACTCGACAACTCTAGTTCCCCAGCACCATGATGGCTTCACTGAACCCAGGAGTGTTTGGTACCAGACCTCTGATGCCAGTATTGGATTTATTAAAACATGTACTCATAGGGCACCTCAGAGGCATCCCCTGAAAACCTACCAAACGTGGTGTGGTCTCTGACTGGCTTTATGCAGCCTGCCACCACCAGACATGTATCTGCCCCCCTGGCCCGAGAGCCTATGCTCTCTGAGGCCAGAAACAAAGCACATCCTGGGCAGAGGTGTCACACCTCCTTTCCTAGGATGGGAACAGTACTCGAGAGGGAAGCTTCAAAGGTCTGCCACCTTCCTAATGCGACCTCAGCCTCTGCTGCTAGCAGCAGATGGCCACCCCCGGTTGAAAGCGCCTGCGGCTCGAGTCGCTCTTCTTCAGCAGGGTCTTTGAGGGCTGCAAACAGGCCGGAAGGGCTGGAGCCAAATCAGTTGGTGACTTCAGTCTTCGCTGCTGCACAGCACTTCTTCCTAGGTCGCCGAAAGCTGATTTCAAGGTCTGGGGGAGCCACCTAAATACTAGATTTAGGGGTGTTACAGAGGAGTGACAGGTAGAAACCAATGGGTTCCTTACCTGGGGTGTCTACACCCACTTTTATGCCACCCTCCTGTGGAAGGGGCATAGCCCTAGCCCTGATTGGATAAGCCCCACCATCTTTAAGGTCGTGAGCATAGAAACCGGTTCTCCCTCCAAACGTTGGGGTTTAGACCCCACTTTGGGCAGGAAAAGCTAGGAAGAATAGGAGGTATGCCCATCTCAGCCAACTCCACCCCTAAGGTGTAGGAGGCGAGGTGAAGCACCTATTTCAGTCCCCGCCATCTTGAACATGGGGGACTCATCCAATCAGGGCTAGGACTATGCCCCCTCCCACAGGAGGGAGGCATAATTGAGGGTGTAGATACCCCATGTAAGGTGCCCATTGGCCCTACCGGTCACTCCCTTAAACGCCCCTAAATCTAGTATTTAGGTGGCTTCCCCAGACCCTGAAATGAGTTCCTGCCGACCTAAGAAGGACGAGAAGACGCCATGCATAGAAGACTGTCTACACCCACTATCTTGGCCCCAGCCTTATCGGCCTGTCTGCAGCCCTCGAAGATCCTGCGAAGAAACAATGCCTGCCCTGCAGTCGGCGATCTCCACAACCCCTGGGAGGAATGCCTGCCTTTCAGAAAGACAGGAACTCTCGAGGACAGCAGTTCTGTCCACAAGAAACCAACACCAAGGACTTTGGTGCCCTCCGTATCCGTGATCCTTCACCCCTCTGCCCCCTACGCCTCCAGCCTGTGTCCAAGTGACCCACTGATCCAGAAAAGGTTCCCCAGCAATCCTGAGTCCAAGTCCAGCGTTAGCTGTCCCCGCCTGGACTCCACGACGACGCCTGCAGTGTGAATCCGAAGGCTACCCCTGACCGCAACCGGCTCCGGTAAGAAACCCAACGTCATCTCTGCATCCAAAGCCTCTGGGCCTTGAGGAGCTCGACTGACGGTGTCCCTGCAACTTACAACATCTCAACTTACCTCTGATGTCGCTGGTGTTCCTCGTGAAGCCGATGTTCGACGCCTGCAGCCTGTTTTCAAATCCAAGTTTTTCCATTCACGTGCACTGGGTGCCTGACACTGTGTTTGCACCCTGCACCTGGCTGCCTCTGTGCTGCTGGTGGTGTATGTTTGGTGCTGCCTTGTGCCCCCCTGTGCTTGTTTTAAACCTCTGAAGCTTAAGCCCTGCAAGCAGTGTGTCTTCAAGCACCCCCAGTCTCCGTTGGGTAACATTGGGCCTGATCGTCAACTTTGACCTCTGCATCCGGCTGCCCCTGTGCTGCTGGTGGTGCTGTGTTTGTGCTGACCTGAACCTTCCCCACTGCTGACCCTGCAACCCAAAGACTGAATTTGTAAGTTGGTTACTTACCTGTAAAATCGCATTATTGTTTTCTTCCATTGTTTAACATTGCAAAGACTGAAAATTGCACTGTGTCCACGTTTGAAACTGAAAATAATTTCTATTTAAAAATGTACTTACCTTTTTGCGAAGACCTTGGTCTTAAAATGATTCTTGAGCAAAGCTTATTTTTATAAAATTGGTGTGGACCTCCTTTTTGAGTCGTGTGTCATTTATTGGTCATTGTGTGCACAACAAATGTCTTACACTCCTCTGTGTTAGGCCTAAGGTTGCTCGCTCACATTACCACAAATAGAGCTCTTTGGGTTCGCATTGAGCCCTGTACACTTCTGAGGGAATCGCTAGACTCTGTGCATGATATAACCATCTAGTGGGTACAGAGCCAGCTTCCTACAGTATCAAACACTTATTAATAAATCCACACTGATTCCAGGGATGGATTTATTAATACATGCAACCAGAGGGTGCCTTGAAGGTAACCCCTGAAACCTACCAGCCCTCTAGTGTGCTGGCTGGCTGGTCCAGTCCAGCCTGCCGCCACAGATGAGTTTCTGACCACCTGGGGTGAGAGCCCACGCTCTCAGGAGGTCAGGAACAATGCCTGCTCTGGAGGGAGGAGTTTTACACCTCAACCAGGAAGGCTGGTAAATTAGCATTCCAAGGCAGGGAGCTTCAAAGAGTCCAACGCCTTTGGTATGTGAATCTGGCTTACCTCCGAGGTGAGGGGATGCCAGCGCCCCCGACCCAGGCCTATTTGGCGCCAGGACAGGCAGAAAAATTAGTAGTCGGAGAGGCGTGTTCACCCTCAGGCTATTTCCACCCCTAAGGTGGGTTACCTGATGTGGATACGAAATTTAAAAGTCTGCCATCTTGTAGATGGCAGAATTAGGAACTCTTGGACGGAGTTATGCCCACTACCCACAGGAAATGGTCATATAGGGGGCATAGTGACCCCTGGGGTAAGTAGCCCATTGGTTACTACCCTACACTTCCCAAACCTGCTTAAATCTAGTTTTTAGGGGGGCCCTCGGCACCGGGAAATCAGATTCCTGCCGACCTAAGAAGGACACCGAAGTGCCGCGAGAAGCAAGGTCTGCGGAGAAACGCCAAATTGCGCTAAAGTCCTCTAGTCCTGCAGCTGCTGTGCCTCGAAACGCCTGGGAGGACTGTCTGCCTTCAACAAAGACCCAGGAACTTCAGTGGAGCAGCTTTCCTGCAGGCACTCCAAAAGAACTGTAACGACTCCGGACCGCCACAAACCCAACACAGGAAATCACCACTGCACCCTAGTCCGGGTTGAAATAGGCCATTGGTGCCAGCGTGGTCCCCTGACCTTCCAAAGACAAAGCCCACCTTGGGTTTGCCCATAGTGGACTCACCTCTTTGTGAAGGCCCCTCCACCTCTAGTGTCTACGGTGACGAAAACCTGACGCCTCAAAACTCCTCTGCACCCGGCCGCCCATGGCCTGAGGAGTAGAGGACCAAAGGTGTCCCTACGCCCCTGAGCATCGTGAGACCTGAGCCCCCTTGTTGGCTCAGCCTGACTGGTCTCCCAGTTCCAGTTTGCAGCCTCTTTGCATCCTGACTGTTTCCCATTAAATTGACATGGACACCCGACCTCATAACACACCTCTGCACCCGGACGCCCCAGAGCCTTTCGAGCTGACCTGTTTGTGTGGCCTTGGACCTTGCCCCATACTTACCTTAAATCCAGGAGATTGGTCCCGTAAGTCGCTGTGAAGTCCCCTTTATGCAGTGTATATCTCTCCTCTATAGGATAACATTACGCTTCAGAAATTGCACTGTCCAATAAAAAAAAACTGTAAAAATTCATAACTCAAAAAGTACTTAACCGATTCCGATGAGAATGATCTCTAAATTCATATAAAAGCCTGTCTTATTTTAATAAATTGGTGTCAATTTCTTTGAGTGTGTGTCTC
Organism: Calotriton arnoldi; assembly: GCA_963921515.1. Lineage (NCBI taxonomy): Eukaryota > Metazoa > Chordata > Amphibia > Caudata > Salamandridae > Calotriton > Calotriton arnoldi. Next base: position 2,150,830 of record CAWUFW010001145.1, read on the forward strand.
ACTTACTAGCTTTGGCTGTGCAATAAATACTTAGCACTACCCTCTGAAATGCCTAACTGCTCGCCCACACTACCACAAATGAGCATTTGGCGCTTCATTTGTGCCTTTGTAATTCCTTTTGGGTTTGTCGGGACTCTTAACACAGTGTACCTCTTTTTGATCCACTATTTAAAGAGCTAGCTTCCTACACACACCACACTTTAGTAATATGTTTGTAGCATACGTGGCTGTAGATACACATGCTCTGCATATTCCTGCCAACTAGTGCTGGACTTGGACGTTGTAAGTTGTCTTACTTCGAAGAAGTCTTTGGAGTCATGAAGTCTTGGTGACTCTTCTGGATGTAGATGCGCATGGTCACTGACTAAATTGTTAGATTGTTTTTCTCCTCCATCCACCGGATTCAGAGGTTATGCAGTGTGCTCCCGGTCTCGCTGAGTTTGTCGCTCCGGGCTTGTGTCCGGTTTCATCCCTCGGTCCCATCGACGACTACCATCCAGGCCTCTTGGCCCTTGGGGCCCTTTGGGCCACCGCATGCTCTGGACTTCATTCAGAGAATGAAGTCTCTCTTGAGGTAATGGATTGTCACCCTTCAAGAGATGCCCCCAGTGTCACTTTAAGTAACCCTGGGCCCTCCTCCATATTGTTGCAACTTGTGCTTCTCACCGTACCACCACGAGAGCCGCTGACACTGCTGCTCACCATACCGCAGCAAGAAGACCTCACATCCGCACCGAGATCGATGATGGGCGCACAGCAGGATGGGCCCAGTCCTTTCCAGAGACTCCAGAAATCTTCAGTGAATCCAGTCCCCTGGGCACCGAAGAAGAGCAGGAGACTTTGTGTGACTCGCTTGAACTCCCGACCGAACAGCCCAGCCCCGAATACATCCGCTCCGATGTCCGAGTCCGTCGGGGAGTTCTTCGAAGAGGCTATCGAGGACGGTCCATCCTCCTTGGTCGGCTTTGGTCCACATATGAAGGCTACGCCACCCATGAGCACTGTCAATGCCCCAGCACCCACCATCCCTAATAGGTCACCATCCCCTGGGACGGACATCAAGCCTGGTCCTGAGACTGCCTCCACCTTCGGGTGCGCCTCCCTGCACTGGTGTACACCATGTCCAGACCTCCGAGCCAAGCAAGGACTCAAGCACGAGGATGCCCATCTGCGACAACCTGGCCTCGCCGTCGAAGACACCGCCTACAGCGAAACAGGTTCCACCAGTGGTGACAAAGCCGGCTGCCCTCAGCGTCGAGGAAAACTGCATCCTCCAGCGAGGACGCGAGACAGAGCAGGATCGTGATACATCCACGCACCAAGACAATTTCAGGAAGCTTGCCTTCAATGCAGCCCAGGCATCGGTCACTTCTGTGCTCCTTTCACACACCCCCCCCCCCCCCCCAGAGGCCTAAGGACCATCCTTTTATTCCTCTTCCATTTTTACCTTCACCCCACCACCATCTCTTCCCTCCCCTCTTGTGCATTCTCCTCTGAGGTCTCTGGATTCTTTCTGCAACACCTGCAGCCTCAGCCCGTATTCCCCAGCTGAAGACCTCACCCCAGTTTACCCTGGTGCTTCAGGTTATCCCCGAGAGGATTACGACGTGGACCCCTCCGTTGATCCATACCTCGACTAGGTCCCTGTCAGGATCTTCTCCCATATGATGCTGCGGCATACCTCAGCGTTATCCAACGCATTCCTGCCAACCATAAGTTGGAGAGGTATGCCACTCTTGAGATGATGAGGTTTTGGCAGAGATGCTCTTAAAGCGTTCTGTCCAATATCTCCCGATGCTCAAAGGGATAATCAAATCTGCCCCTGAGATCTTTAAGGAGCTGGTCAAATCTCATGTGTTCACGCCACGCATTGAGAAAAAGTACAAGCTGGTCCCTTCTGACCTGCTCTACATCAGGTGCCATGTCCCACTTGACACGTTAGTGGTCACCACCGCTCGGAAGAGAACAGCAGCCCAGGCCACTGGGGATTCTCCACCTCCTGACAAGTAGAGCAAGTGTATCGGTGCTGCGGGAAACAGAGTTGTGGTGGATGTAGCCACGCACTGTTGTAGGCCTTCTCTCTAAGTACGAAAAGGCCTACTGGGAGGAGATGGGAGAGCTCTTGCCTTGCCTCCCTGACCAGCATCTTAAGAGGGAGGGGGGGCGGGGGTTCAGGAAGGCAAGGTCATTTCCAATGCCACCATTAGGTGCACTTTGGGCACAGCCTAAACCGCAGTTAGGTAAGTGAATACTTTCATCATCCTGCGACGCCACTCCTGGCTCCGCATGTCTGGTTTCAAGCTGGAGGTGCAACAGCACCTAGTCAACCTGCTTTTCGACGGAGAGCACCACTGTGTCTTCAAGTATTGTGTCAACCTGAGGTCCAGACTGCCAGGGCAATGTGCGCCTTGCAGGTCTTCTCCAGTAGGGACTCCTTTTGAAGGCAACTTTCCAGAGAGGGCTCAAAAGCCACTTCCACGGAACCTTCCCAGTCTTACCAGAGGCAGCAACAGTGCTGTCACCAGCAGGGTGGCAGATGTTTCACATGGGGCTCCTTTAGAGCGAATAGCTCTAAGGTTAGAGCAGAGGGCACCCTAAGTAAGGGAGCTTCTACCTTCAAAAACTGACTTGCCTCTCATCCCTCTTGATCGCACAACACCTGTCAGAGGGATACTTCAGGGATTTCTTCCCCATTGAGGGATCACCTCCGACCTGTGGGTTTTGTCCATCTTCGAGCATGGTTCCTGCCTGAAAGTCCTCACTACACCACAAAAAAATCCAACCTCGTACACCCACACCCTCAGCCCCGAATATCTCACGCTACTTCACAAGGAGGTTCAGACACTCCTGTTGAAAGGAGTCGTAGAGCCAGTGCCCCGCCACCACCAGGACAAAGGCGTTTACTCCTTATACTTCTTCATTCCCAAGAAGTGCGGATCCTCCGGACCAATCCTCAACCTTTATCCTCTCAACAGATAGATCCTGCAGTAACACCCCTTTTTAGCTACTAGATGAAGATTTTCTACTCTGACAGTGCACTGAGGCCTCTTAACCAGACATCAGTGCCAGTGCTCTTTCCTTAAAACAAGGTGATGCCTGATTGTTTTACAATTGGCCAAGGACTTTAGCACTCCTGTAAGTCCCTAGTAAATAGTACTGATGGTACCGAGGGCATGGGTACTAAAGAGGGTCCCTAAGAGCTGCAGCATATCTTATTCCACCCTAAGGGACCCACACACAAATTTCACACAGACTGCCTTTGCAGGCTGCGTGACATGGTGCAAACCATGAGTGAAAGCTTGACATGGCACACTCATGTGTGCCGTGACAAAGTCTCCGCATTTAATGTATGTAAGTCAGCCCTACAGCAGGCCTTTCAGCATTAAGACAGGGTGCATTATATTTTATGTGAGGGCATATCCGCATGAGCAGATGTATCCATGAGATGTCTAGTTCTATTACTAGATATTGTAAGTGAACAAGGAAGCCAGTCTACTGGGCACTGGTCAAAACGAGTTACCCAGCTACATAATAGCTTCACTATGGTGTTTGGTGTCAGAAAGTGCCCTCTTTCTGCATGGTATGCCCCCACTTTTTGCTGAATTGCTGATGTTCTTTGACTGAGTGTGCCCTGGGCTCCTGCTAATCAGGTGCCCAGGGCCTATGTTCCTTCCCTAAAACTGCATTGAAGCCTAAACCCAATTGGCATCTCTGGCCACATGTCAGCCCCTGGTAAATGGTACCACAGGTACCCAGGGCACTGTGACCAGAGAAGGCCTCTAAGGGCTGAGGCACTTATTGTGCCACCCTTAGAGGCCCTGTACCCTGACACTCGCACACTGCCTTTGCAGGCTGCGTGTCTTGGTGCAGAACAAAGTGAAGAGTCGACATGGCACACATCCCTGTGTGCCATGCCCCTAAACTCACTGCCCTGGCATACATCAGTCACCTCTCTGGCTGGGTGCCCTATGCCAGTGGTGAGGGTACAGGTGCATGAGCCCTGTGCCCCTACAGTGCTCAAGTCCTTTCCTGGGCACTGTAAGTGCAGTGCTGCCATTAAGAGTATATGGTGCTGGGAGTTTGTCATTACGAACTCCACAGCACCATGATGGCTACACTGAAGACTGGGAAGTTTGGTATCAAACTTCTCAGCACATTAAACCCACACTGATGCCAGTGTGGGATTTAATGTAAAATGCACCACAGAGGGCATCTTAGAGATGCCCCCTGAAACTCGACCAACTTCTAGTGACCTGACTGAGTGGCTGCTTAGGCTGCCACCAACAGACATGTTTCTGGACCCCTGGGTCGAGAGCCTGCTGCTCTCGGGGGCCTGAAACAATGCACATCCTGGGATGAGGTGCCAAGCCTCCTCCCCCAGGATGGGCAGGGTTCACGAAGGAGAAGCTTCAAATGCATGCCGCCTTTGTGAGCCTCTCCAGACCATTTGCTGCTTTCAGCAACTGGTTCTACCCCCCACTTTGGGCGGGAGAACCGGTGGGAAAAACAAGTGAGGAAGGGAGGTGTGCCCACCTCTGCCAACTCCACCCCCTCAGGTGGGGGAGGCGAGGTGAAGCACAACCTCGAGTCCCCGCCATCTTGAGGATGGGGGGACCCAGCCAACCAGGGACAGCCTCCTGCTCCCCTCCCACTGGAGAGTGGCAGAATAGGGAGTGTACCCACCCCAGGGAAGGGACCCATTGGTCCCTGCCCTTTACCTACCTTTAACGCCCCTAAATTTAGTATTTAGGGGGCACCCTGAACCTTGCTTCCTTAGATCCAGCTTACCTACAAGAAGAAAAGAAGGACGAAGAGCCGTGCAGAGCTAACAAGAGGACGACGCTCACTGACTTGGCCCCAGCCCTACAGGCCTGTCTCCCCTCAAACCTGCTCCTGCGAAATCCCGGCGTGTCCAGCAGCCAGCAACCTTACAAACCCCGGAGGACCTGCCTGTCTTCACTTCCCAGACTGTTTCTCCCGCGAACACCGGACTTGTTTAAACTGCAGCTTCTGGCTCCGGCCGGATACCGCGAATCCAGCCCACTCTGCACCCGCCGAACCCGGCCCAAGCTCGATGGGAAAAACACCGCGAGGAGGTCACCCCGGCGATCCTGACCCGAGATCCGGCAACCCCTGACCTGCCTCAAGCAGACGCCTGCAGCCTAAATCCAGAAGGCCCCCCCTAACCGCGACCCGGAGCTGGTAAGAAGATCCGACCCCAAAAAGGCACCCATGCACCCGACGCCCCACGGCCCTGTGTGCCCAAACCAACGGTGCCTAACCAACCCTTAACTTCCCAACTTAACTCTCCATGTGGTGGTCGCACCCAGAAGTCCTTCGTCTCCCTGCCTGCAGTGCTTTACCAAACCGGAGGCTCTCCATAGAAAACAGGGCGCCCGACGTCGAAACAGCACTCTGCACCCGGCCGCCCTAGTGCCGCTGAGGGTCCACTTTTTGTGCCAACTTGTTTCCCCATTTGCCCTGACCTAAACCCTAGGAGCTTTGCTCCCACAACCCAGTGGCCTGCTTGCCAGCAGCCACCAACCGGAGACCCCCTATCCTCCATAGGATAACATTGGGCCTCAACACTCTGCACCCGGCCGCCCTAGTGCCGCTGAGGGTGCAACAACAGTGCATCACCGACCCTGGGGGACCCCTGAGTCTAACCCCAGAACCTTAACTCCCACAGTAGTTTACTTACCTGCAAACCAATAACCTGTTTTTCCTCCATAGGATAACATTGACAATTGTCCTTCCAAAAAACGACTAAGTGTGGAGTTTTGAAAACTAAAGATATTCTTTAAAAATCGCACAAATAACCAAAACGTGTTTTCTTACCTGTTTGCAGGAAATGTCCCAGTGCTGAATCTAGGTATCCAGCACCGAGTTAGAAAAGTAACGTGATAAGTAACTTACCTGCAATTTACTGAAAAAGCCTATTCATTTCAATGTACTGCTCCAAAAAGTTTCTAAGTGTGGAGTTTTGAAATCTGAAAATATTCTTTAAAAATCGCACGAATAACCAAAACGTATTTACTTACCTGTTTGCAGGAAATGTCCCAGTGCTGAATCTAGGTATCCAGCACTGAGTTAGAAAAGTAACGTAAAAAGTAACTTACCTGTAATTTACTGAAAAAGCCTATTCATTTCAATATACTGTATTTGCTAGGTGTTGCATACTACTGCTCCCCTGTAAATCAAACAAAGTACAATTTCTATTGCATTTTTAAACTGTTCTATATCCAGTAACTTATTACTGAAAAGTATTTAATGCTTACCTGTGCCAGGCTTGCTTGGTTCTAAAAATAAACAGTATATTTTTATACAAAAACAATTGGCCTAAAGTTCAGTTCTTGAGTGTGTGAATTCATTTGCTGACTGAGGGTGTACACCAAGTGTTTAACACTGTCCTCTGATACTGCCTTACTGCTCGACCAAGCTACCACTATTAGAGAGTAAGGTTCTATCTAACTTTAACCTCTGCCAAACCTCTGGAGACCCTTGGACTCTATACACACTGTACCTCACTTTGGTGCAGTATATATAGAGAGCCAGTTTCTTACATTGGTGGATCAGTGTAAGAAAGTGGCTCTGTATATACTGCACCAAAGTAAGGTTCAGTGTGCACAGAGTCCACAGTCCCCAGAGGTTTGGCAGAGGCTAAAGTTAGATATAACCTTACTCTCTAAAGTGGTAGCTTGGTCGAGCAGTAAGGCAGTATCAGAGGACAGTGTAAAGCATTTGTTGTACACACTCAGTCAGCAAATGAAGCCACACACTCAAGAACTGAACTCTAGGCCAATGGTTTGTATATAAAAATATAGTTGTTTTATTTTAGAACCAACAATGGGTGTCAAAATATACTTTCTCAGAATGAGATGCTTTAGTTAACTACTGTTCAATTGGCAATAGACTTTTGAATGCAATAGTTACAGTTGTTGCAATATGCAACACAATTTTAAACACAATTATACATTGAGCTCAATGGAAATTTCTGGTTAAATGCAATAGATTACTTTTGGATTACTTTTCTAACCACGGGACTGGATCTTGGATTCAGTCCCGGGACACTCCTGTAAACAGGTGAGAAAAAGCGTTTTGGTTATGGTAGTGATTTTTGAGGAATATTACTGTATTTCAAAGTTGACACTTAGAAACTTTTCTGGGTAAAATTACCAATGTTATCCTAGGGAAGGAAATACAGTTTGCAAGCAAAGTATGTTTACGTTACTTTTGTAATCCAGTGCTGGACTCCTAGGTTCAGCACTGGGACATTACTTAAAACAGGTAAGTAATTACGTTTTTGTAGTTTGTACGATTTTTAAAGAATATTTGTATGATTCAGAAATCGACACTTAGAAACTTTTTCAACAAAAAGCAGGCAATGATATCCTATGAGAGGAATTTCCAGTTACTGGTAAGTACGGTAAAAATTACTTTTCATGGTCGGTACTGGACTAAAGATGCAGTACTGAGGTCTCTCCTGATAGTAGGTGAGTAATTCGGAATTCGTTACTGTTGTGATTTTTAAGCAATATTTTGGTATTTCAAAAGTGGACACTTAGAAGAAATTTCACAGAAAACCAGTCAATGGATCCCTATGTAAGAAAATTCAATTCGCCGGTAAGTTACTTTTAACGTTACTTTTGTAATCCAGTGCTGGACTCCTAGGTTCAGCCCTGGGACATTTACTTAAAACAGGTAAGTAATTACGTTTTGGTAGTCTGTACGATTTTTAAAGAATATTCTTGTTTTCAAAAGTCGACACTTAGAAACTTTTGGAAGAAAAAGTGTCCATGTTATCCTATGAGGAAAAATGAGTTATCGGTCTCGAGGTAAGTAATCGGTCTTTTGAGTTAGGGTTCTGGGGTTAGACTCAGGGGTCTCCCAGGGTCAGTGATGCACTGTTGTTGCACCCTCAGCGGCACTAGAGGCGGCCGGGTGCAGAGTGTTGAGGCCCAATGTTATCCTATGGAGGATAGGGGGACTCCGGTTGGTGGCGGCTGGCAAGCAGGCCACGGGGTTGTGGGAGCAAAGCTCCTAGGGTTAAGCTCAGGGCACGTTGGGGACCAAGTTAGCACCAAGAGGCACCCTCAGCGGCACTAGGGCGGCCGGGTGCAGAGTGCTGTTTTGAGGTCGGGTGCCCTGTTGATTTCAATGGAAATTTTCGGTTTTGGTTTTCAGCTGCAGGCTCGGTCCAGGAAGACTTCCAGGAGGAACCAACAGCTGGGCAGGTAAGTTGGAGGGCTCGGGGACGTAGGTGCACCTCGGGTTCCTTTCTCCAGGGCGCAGGGCGTCTGGATGCAGGGGTGTCTTTTGAGGTCGGATTTCACCTTACCGGGCCACTCGCGGTTGGGGGTTCTCCGTGCAGAGGCTGCAGGCGGCGTCGGGGAGTCCTGGAGGAGTCAGCCCACGGTGGACTCGGACTCTGGAGAGCTGGGGGACCTCGCTGGGACCGGTGGGCCACTTGAACTCGGGCTGTAGGCGGCGGGTGCAGTGGTGGTTCCAGGCGTCGGGTTTCTTTCTCCTCAGCAGGCTCGGAGTCTTTGTTTGGTGTTTCTTTTGAACAGAGCTGCTGTTCACAGGAGATCCGGTCTTTGTTGAAGGCAGTCAGTCCTCCCTGGGGTTCTGGAGGTCGCTGGCTGCAGGACAAGACTATTTTTGGCGCAGGATCTCTGGAAACTGCAGACGGGCCGGTAGGGCTGGGGCCAAGTCAGTTGTTCTCTGCAGTCTCCTCTGCTGGGCGTCTTCTTTCGTCCTTTTTCTTCTTAGGTTGCGGGAATCTAAGGAAGGAAGGTTCAGGGTGCCCCTAAATACTAGATTTAGGGGCGTTACAAGTAGGTAAAGGGCAGGGACCAATGGGTCCCTGCCCTGGGAGTGAGTACACCCCTATCCTGCCACTCTCCTGTGGGAGGGGGCAGGAGCCTAGTCCTGATTGGGCAGGGCTCCCCATCTTCAAGATGGCGAGAGCCCGGAGATGTGCTTCACCTCGCCTCCCCCACCTGAGGGTGGGGTTGGCAGAAGGGTGGCACACCCCTTTCCTCCCTTGGTGTTTCCCTCCAGTCTTCCCACCAGGATGGGGGAGGAACCGGTGGGGACCAGTTGCTGAGTACAGCAAGTGGTCTGGGGAAGCTCACAAGGCGGAATGCCTTTGAAGCTTCCCCCTGCCCATCCTGGGGGAGGGGCCTAGCACCTCACCCAGGACGTGCATTGTTGCAGGCCCGGGAGAGCGGATGGCTCTCTACCCAGGGGTCCAGCAACATGTCTGCTGTGTGGCAGCCTAGGCAGCCCCTCAGACAAGGCGTGGATTGTAGGTTAGGTTCAGGGGGTAACTCTAAGTTGCCCTCTGACGTGCATTTACAGTAAATCCCACACTGGCATCAGTGTGGGTTTACTGTGCTGAGAGTTTGATACCAAACTTCTCAGTCTTCAGTGCAGCCATCATGGTGCTGTGGAGTACGTGCTGGCGACCTCCCAGCACCATATACTCGGAATAGCAGCCCTGCACTTACAGTGCCCAGGAATGGGCCTGGGTACTGTAGGGGCACAGGGCTCATGCACCTGTGCCCTCACCACTGGCATAGGGCACCCAGCTAGAGGGGTGACTGAGGTATGCCAGGGCAGTGTGTTTGTGGGCATGGCACACAGGGATGTGTGCCATGTCGACTCTCTGTTTTGTTCTGCACCAAGACACTCAGCCTGCAAGGGCAGTGTGTGTGTGTCAGGGTACAGGGCCTCTAAGGGTGGCACAATAAGTGCTGCAGCCCTTAGGGGTCTTCTCTGGTCACAGTGCCCTGGGTACCTAGGGTACCATTTACCAGGGGGCTTACCTGTGGCCAGAGATGCCAATTGGGTTTAGGCTGAGTACAGTTTTTAGGGAAGGAACACAGGCCCTGGGTACCTGATTGGCAGGGATCCAGGGCACACCAAGGAAAAGTGCATCAGTTATCAGGCAAAAAGTGGGGGTTACTGCAACAGAAACCCACTTTCCTACACAAGCCCCCAGCCCAAAGGCCAGGAGACTCAGCCAACGCTGGGAGAGCCTGTCTAGTCTTTCAGGCGAGGAAGAGTTGGGGAAGTGGTTTGAAAGTTGCAGGGCCTACTCCGCCTTATATCCTTCTGTCCAGGTCAGTCCCTTTGGGGAGCTGGCCTACCTCATCAGTTTCAGGACCTAATTCCCAAAGCTCCTCTCCTTGCTCTTTAGTGTCTTCACCCCATCTTTTAAGTTTGGGTTCAGAGGTGCCCACCTCTGCAAAGTCCTAACTTAGCCAGGGCAAAGCCCAGCTTACCCACAGAGGTCACCCACAGTTTGAGCAACCCCACCATGACCAATAGGGTCAGGGGGCCTAGCTTGTTATTTGGCAGGGGGTTAGGCCACCATGCCAAGGATAGGGCTGCCATGAAGGCTAACACCCAGCAGAGGCTGCTGACAGCTGTCAGTGCCCAGAACCACACCTTTAGCTCCTGTCTGGCAAGTGAAGGGGCTATCTTACAGGTCTCTTTGGGTCCTGGCTGTCTGCCTGTTGCTTTAGGGTGGGGGGTCACTAAACTTTGTAGTGAGCACCCTTCCTCCACCCTTTGTTCTGCCAGCTGAGGAGCCACCAACTCCAGGCTGGACAGTTGCCTGACTAGTCAGGTCTTCTTGTTGGCTAGGGGGCTTTACCAGGGCCACTTCTGGAGTTTTCCCTCACTGGGATAGAATCTCCCTGGCCCTCTGGGACTGTGGCTAACAGTTGCCCACCTTTCCTACCCTGTTCCTTTTTACTCTTTTGGGGCTCAGCTGCACTGACTGCAGGTTGAGCCCCCAGAATTTCTTGGGTGAGGCCTGGCATTGGGCCAGTGCCTCTCTTTGGCTCAGGTCCACCTCTAAGTGGTCATTCCCAGGAGACAATCAAGGGGAGGTCTTTACTGACTACCACCTTTCTCCATCTAAGGGACCCAGCTATGACTAGGGGCACTACAGCCACAGGCCTAACAGTGACTCCCCTGGGACAGCCCTTACTCTCCTTGATTCCCCTGGGACATACTGGTGTGGGAGTACCAACCTGTCATGCACCACAGTGTGACTGGCACAGGTATCTCTCAGGGCAGTGGCTGGGATTCCATTCACCAGTAGGCGGTGGAAGTGTCTACTCCCCTCTGGGATCTCCAGCTTACCTCTTGGGCCCATTTTCCAGTTGAAAGCTAGGAGGACTTCCTCATCTGAGGACCCTTCCTCCAGAGCTACACTGGCAACTCCTGGGGCTACACTAGTCACCCCTGGGGCTGTACTAGGGATCTTGTTTTTAGGACAGCTAGGGTCCTTGGTGTGGTGTCCTGACTTCTGACAGTTGTGACACCATATTCTGTTGGGATCCCAATTCTTACCTTGGTACCCTGGTTTAGTTTGTGAGGTGTCTTTGGGCCCACCCTCCTGGACAGGTTTTGGGGGGCTGCCTGGGACTCCTTACTTTTATCCTTAAGGGGTTCACTATCTTTCTTCTGGGGAGGCTTTGTGACCCCTTTCTTTTGGTCACCCCAGTGGATGTCCTAGTTACCCTTGTTCTGACCCAGTGGTCTGCCTTCTTTCCCAATTCTTGGGGAGAAATTAGACCTAGGTCTACCAAATGCTGATGCAACTTTTCGTTTGTGCAATTACTTAGTATGTGTTCCTTCATAAACAAATTGTAAAGTCCAGGAAAATCCTGCACATTATGTCCAGCTAACCAACCATCCAGTGTCTTTACTGAGTAGTCTACGAAGTCAATCCAGGACTGGGTCTGGGTTTTGTGAGCCCCCTGAATCTAATTCTATACTCCTCAGTAGTGAGCCCAAATCCCTCAATCAGAGTATTCTTCATGAGGTCATAGGACCCTGCATCTGGCCCAGAGAGGGTCAGAAGCCTGTCTCTGCAGTTACCAGAGAACAGTTCCCACAGGAGTGCCCCCAGAGAGGTTTCTTTACTTTTCTTATTTCACAAGCCCTCTCAAAGGCTGTGAACCATTTGGTGATGTCATCACCTTCCTCAAGTTAGGGACAATCCCTTTGGGGATTTTAGGATCAGAAGTTTCCTCCCTATCCTTAGTTTTAGTATTGCTGCCACCATTGATGGGTGCTAAACCCATCTCCTGTCTTTCCTTCTCTAGAGCCAGGAGTCTGGTCTCTAGGTCCAGTCTTTTGGCCAACCTTGCTAAAAGGTGGTCCTCCTCACTAAGGCTATCCTCAGTGTCCTCTCTGGGACCTGAACCACCTAGGTGGCCCCTAGGTCCCCAGAGGTTTACTCTTGGAAATAAGGGTGCAGTGACCCTGTCTTCCCTAGGAAGTGGTGGAGGTGGGTTACCATCCCCATCCTCCTCACTCCTTTCCTCCTCTGCGTGGTCATCACCATGCTCAGAGGGGTGGGCCTTAGCATACTCAGCCAGGAGCTCCTGGAGCCCTTGTTTGGTTGGATGCTGGCCCATTGGTATATTTTTAAGTTTACATAAGGACCTTATCTCTTTGAAAGACAAATGAAGATAAGGGGTGAGGTCGAGCTCCTCAACCATGTCCTGTATGTCATTATTATTTTCACTAATAGCTGGGTTGTTTTCTTGAGACATTCTAACAAAAGTTCTAACCCCTCTACCCTTGACTATAGTGACTTTTTATTTTCTACAATTTTAAAGGGACTTAAGCAAGGCCCTAACAAGACTTTTAGTAATTTGGTAAAAAATGCCAATTTGAAAAAATCAGAATTCTAAAGGCAATTTAAGAGTTCTGTCGTGTGATCAGATGGTAACCAAGTAGTCCAACAATGCAAGTTTGTATCCCACCGCTGATCCACCAATGTAAGAAAGTGGCTCTGTATATACTGCACCAAAGTAAGGTTCAGTGTGCACAGAGTCCACAGTCCCCAGAGGTTTGGCAGAGGCTAAAGTTAGATATAACCTTACTCTCTAAAGTGGTAGCTTGGTCGAGCAGTAAGGCAGTATCAGAGGACAGTGTAAAGCATTTGTTGTACACACTCAGTCAGCAAATGAAGCCACACACTCAAGAACTGAACTCTAGGCCAATGGTTTGTATATAAAAATATAGTTGTTTTATTTTAGAACCAACAATGGGTGTCAAAATATACTTTCTCAGAATGAGATGCTTTAGTTAACTACTGTTCAATTGGCAATAGACTTTTGAATGCAATAGTTACAGTTGTTGCAATATGCAACACAATTTTAAACACAATTATACATTGAGCTCAATGGAAATTTCTGGTTAAATGCAATAGATTACTTTTTGGATTACTTTTCTAACCACGGGACTGGATCTTGGATTCAGTCCCGGGACACTCCTGTAAACAGGTGAGAAAAAGCGTTTTGGTTATGGTAGTGATTTTTGAGGAATATTACTGTATTTCAAAAGTTGACACTTAGAAACTTTTCTGGGTAAAATTACCAATGTTATCCTAGGGAAGGAAATACAGTTTGCAAGCAAAGTATGTTTACGTTACTTTTGTAATCCAGTGCTGGACTCCTAGGTTCAGCACTGGGACATTACTTAAAACAGGTAAGTAATTACGTTTTTGTAGTTTGTACGATTTTTAAAGAATATTTGTATGATTCAGAAATCGACACTTAGAAACTTTTTCAACAAAAAGCAGGCAATGATATCCTATGAGAGGAATTTCCAGTTACTGGTAAGTACGGTAAAAATTACTTTTCATGGTCGGTACTGGACTAAAGATGCAGTACTGAGGTCTCTCCTGATAGTAGGTGAGTAATTCGGAATTCGTTACTGTTGTGATTTTTAAGCAATATTTTGGTATTTCAAAAGTGGACACTTAGAAGAAATTTCACAGAAAACCAGTCAATGGATCCCTATGTAAGAAAATTCAATTCGCCGGTAAGTTACTTTTAACGTTACTTTTGTAATCCAGTGCTGGACTCCTAGGTTCAGCCCTGGGACATTTACTTAAAACAGGTAAGTAATTACGTTTTGGTAGTCTGTACGATTTTTAAAGAATATTCTTGTTTTCAAAAGTCGACACTTAGAAACTTTTGGAAGAAAAAGTGTCCATGTTATCCTATGAGGAAAAATGAGTTATCGGTCTCGAGGTAAGTAATCGGTCTTTTGAGTTAGGGTTCTGGGGTTAGACTCAGGGGTCTCCCAGGGTCAGTGATGCACTGTTGTTGCACCCTCAGCGGCACTAGGGCGGCCGGGTGCAGAGTGTTGAGGCCCAATGTTATCCTATGGAGGATAGGGGGACTCCGGTTGGTGGCGGCTGGCAAGCAGGCCACGGGGTTGTGGGAGCAAAGCTCCTAGGGTTAAGCTCAGGGCACGTTGGGGACCAAGTTAGCACCAAAGAGGCACCCTCAGCGGCACTAGGGCGGCCGGGTGCAGAGTGCTGTTTTGAGGTCGGGTGCCCTGTTGATTTCAATGGAAATTTTCGGTTTTGGTTTTCAGCTGCAGGCTCGGTCCAGGAAGACTTCCAGGAGGAACCAACAGCTGGGCAGGTAAGTTGGAGGGCTCGGGGACGTAGGTGCACCTCGGGTTCCTTTCTCCAGGGCGCAGGGCGTCTGGATGCAGGGGTGTCTTTTGAGGTCGGATTTCACCTTACCGGGCCACTCGCGGTTGGGGGTTCTCCGTGCAGAGGCTGCAGGCGGCGTCGGGGAGTCCTGGAGGGGTCAACCCACGGTGGACTCGGACTCTGGAGAGCTGGGGGACCTCGCTGGGACCGGTGGGCCACTTGAACTCGGGCTGTAGGCGGCGGGTGCAGTGGTGGTTCCAGGCGTCGGGTTTCTTTCTCCTCAGCAGGCTCGGAGTCTTTGTTTGGTGTTTCTTTTGAACAGAGCTGCTGTTCACAGGAGATCCGGTCTTTGTTGAAGGCAGTCAGTCCTCCCTGGGGTTCTGGAGGTCGCTGGCTGCAGGACAAGACTATTTTTGGCGCAGGATCTCTGGAAACTGCAGACGGGCCGGTAGGGCTGGGGCCAAGTCAGTTGTTCTCTGCAGTCTCCTCTGCTGGGCGTCTTCTTTCGTCCTTTTTCTTCTTAGGTTGCGGGAATCTAAGGAAGGAAGGTTCAGGGTGCCCCTAAATACTAGATTTAGGGGCGTTACAGGTAGGTAAAGGGCAGGGACCAATGGGTCCCTGCCCTGGGAGTGAGTACACCCCCTATCCTGCCACTCTCCTGTGGGAGGGGGCAGGAGCCTAGTCCTGATTGGGCAGGGCTCCCCATCTTCAAGATGGCGAGAGCCCGGAGATGTGCTTCACCTCGCCTCCCCCACCTGAGGGTGGGGTTGGCAGAGGGTGGCACACCCCTTTCCTCCCTTGGTGTTTCCCTCCAGTCTTCCCACCAGGATGGGGGAGGAACCGGTGGGGACCAGTTGCTGAGTACAGCAAGTGGTCTGGGGAAGCTCACAAGGCGGAATGCCTTTGAAGCTTCCCCCTGCCCATCCTGGGGGAGGGGCCTAGCACCTCACCCAGGACGTGCATTGTTGCAGGCCCGGGAGAGCGGATGGCTCTCTACCCAGGGGTCCAGCAACATGTCTGCTGTGTGGCAGCCTAGGCAGCCCCTCAGACAAGACGTGGATTGTAGGTTAGGTTCAGGGGGTAACTCTAAGTTGCCCTCTGACGTGCATTTACAGTAAATCCCACACTGGCATCAGTGTGGGTTTACTGTGCTGAGAGTTTGATACCAAACTTCTCAGTCTTCAGTGCAGCCATCATGGTGCTGTGGAGTACGTGCTGACGACCTCCCAGCACCATATACTCGGAATGGCAGCCCTGCACTTACAGTGCCCAGGAATGGGCCTGGGTACTGTAGGGGCACAGGGCTCATGCACCTGTGCCCTCACCACTGGCATAGGGCACCCAGCTAGAGGGGTGACTGAGGTATGCCAGGGCAGTGTGTTTGTGGGCATGGCACACAGGGATGTGTGCCATGTCGACTCTCTGTTTTGTTCTGCACCAAGACACTCAGCCTGCAAGGGCAGTGTGTGTGTGTCAGGGTACAGGGCCTCTAAGGGTGGCACAATAAGTGCTGCAGCCCTTAGGGGTCTTCTCTGGTCACAGTGCCCTGGGTACCTAGGGTACCATTTACCAGGGGCTTACCTGTGGCCAGAGATGCCAATTGGGTTTAGGCTGAGTACAGTTTTTAGGGAAGGAACACAGGCCCTGGGTACCTGATTGGCAGGGATCCAGGGCACACCAAGGAAAAGTGCATCAGTTATCAGGCAAAAAGTGGGGGGGTTACTGCAACAGAAACCCACTTTCCTACAATCAGCGGTGGGATATACAACTTGCATTTGTTGGACTACTTGGTTACCACGTGATCACATGACAGAACTCTTAAATTGCCTTTAGAATTCTGATTCTTTTTCAAATTGGCATTTTTTTCCCAAACTACTAAAAGTCTTGTTAGGGCCTTGCTTAAGTCCCTTTAGAATTTTAGAAAATAAAAAGTCACTGTAGTCAAGGGTAGAGGGGTTAGAACTTTTTTGTTAGAATGTCTCAAAAACAGAACCTAGCTATTAGTGAAGATAATAATGCCATACAGGACATGGTTGAGGAGCTTAACCTCACCCCTTACCTTCACTTGTCTTTCAAGGAAGTAAGGTCCTTACGTAAACTCAAAAATATAGCAATGGGCCCACATCCAACCAAACAAAAGCTCCAGGAGCTGTTGGCTGAGTATGCAAAGGCCCACCCTTCTGAACATGGTGATGACCAGTCGGAGGAAGAAAGGAGTGAGGAGGATGGAGATAGGTGCCCACCTCCACCACTTCCTAGGGAAGAAAGGAACCCTGGTCCCTTACTTCCAAGAGTTAACCTCTGGGGACCTAGAGGCCACACAGGTGGCTCAGGCTCTGTTGAGGACATTGAGGACAGCCTCAATGAGGAGGACGATACAAAAGGGGATGATGGGCGGAACGTTTGAGCCAATCAAACACTCACCCCCAGTCAACTGATCTGGGTTTAATCCATCATCATTCTTTAGCTCACTCCACCACCCCAGTTCAGACATGGCCATATGCAAATCAGTCTGACCCTGTGCCTCATGGGAACAGTCCAGCCCGAACTGCCAAGCCATGTCTTCCCTGGACCGGAAACAAGCATCCTAGACCGGTTTCTGGCATTTCAGCCGTCATCAGCCAGGCTTGCTTGAATCCAGTGGCAAAGTGAGCAAGGGACCCACGTCTGGGCATACCCCCGCCAACTCAGGGCGAACAAAGCGATACAAAAGGGGATGATGGACGGAGCGTTTGAGCCAATCAAACACTCACCCCCAGTCAACTGATCTGGGTTTAATCCATCATCATTCTTTAGCTCACTCCACCACCCCAGTTCAGACATGGCCATATGCAAATCAGTCTGACCCTGTGCCTCATGGGAACAGTCCAGCCCGAACTGCCAAGCCATGTCTTCCCTGGACCGGAAACAAGCATCCTAGACCGGTTTCTGGCATTTCAGCCGCCATCAGCCAGGCTTGCTTGAATCCAGTGGCAAAGTGAGCAAGGGACCCACGTCTGGGCATACCCCCGCCAACTTAGGGCGAACAAAGCGATACAAAAGGGGATGATGGACGGAGCGTTTGAGCCAATCAAACACTCACCCCCAGTCAACTGATCTGGGTTTAATCCATCATCATTCTTTAGCTCACTCCACCACCCCAGTTCAGACATGGCCATATGCAAATCAGTCTGACCCTGTGCCTCATGGGAACAGTCCAGCCCGAACTGCCAAGCCATGTCTTCCCTGGACCGGAAACAAGCATCCTAGACCGGTTTCTGGCATTTCAGCCGTCATCAGCCAGGCTTGCTTGAATCCAGTGGCAAAGTGAGCAAGGGACCCACGTCTGGGCATACCCCCGCCAACTTAGGGCGAACAAAGCGATACAAAAGGGGATGATGGACGGAACGTTTGAGCCAATCAAACACTCACCCCCAGTCAACTGATCTGGGTTTAATCCATCATCATTCTTTAGCTCACTCCACCACCCCAGTTCAGACATGGCCATATGCAAATCAGTCTGACCCTGTACCTCATGGGAACAGTCCAGCCCGAACTGCCAAGCCATGTCTTCCCTGGACCGGAAACAAGCATCCTAGACCGGTTTCTGGCATTTCAGCCGTCATCAGCCAGGCTTGCTTGAATCCAGTGGCAAAGTGAGCAAGGGACCCACGTCTGGGCATACCCCCGCCAACTCAGGGCGAACAAAACGATACAAAAGGGGATGATGGACGGAACGTTTGAGCCAATCAAACACTCACCCCCAGTCAACTGATCTGGGTTTAATCCATCATCATTCTTTAGCTCACTCCCACCACCCCAGTTCAGACATGGCCATATGCAAATCAGTCTGACCCTGTGCCTCATGGGAACAGTCCAGCCCGAACTGCCAAGCCATGTCTTCCCTGGACCGGAAACAAGCATCCTAGGACCGGTTTCTGGCATTCCAGCCGTCATCAGCCAGGCTTGCTTGAATCCAGTGGCAAAGTGAGCAAGGGACCCACGTCTGGGCATACCCCCGCCAACTCAGGGCGAACAAAGCGATACAAAGGGGATGATGGACGGAGCGTTTGAGCCAATCAAACACTCACCCCCAGTCAACTGATCTGGGTTTAATCCATCATCATTCTTTAGCTCACTCCACCACCCCAGTTCAGACATGGCCATATGCAAATCAGTCTGACCCTGTGCCTCATGGGAACAGTCCAGCCCGAACTGCCAAGCCATGTCTTCCCTGGACCGGAAACAAGCATCCTAGACCGGTTTCTGGCATTTCAGCCGTCATCAGCCAGGCTTGCTTGAATCCAGTGGCAAAGTGAGCAAGGGACCCACGTCTGGGCATACCCCCGCCAACTTAGGGCGAACAAAGCGATACAAAAGGGGATGATGGACGGAACGTTTGAGCCAATCAAACACTCACCCCCAGTCAACTGATCTGGGTTAAATCATGGCTTGGCAGTTCGGGCTGGACTGTTCATCCCCTTTTGTATCGCTTTGTTCGCCCTGAGTTGGCGGGGGTATGCCCAGACGTGGGTCCCTTGCTCACTTTGCCACTGGATTCAAGCAAGCCTGGCTGATGACGGCTGGAATGCCAGAAACCGGTCCTAGGATGCTTGTTTCCGGTCCAGGAAGACATGGCTTGGCAGTTCGGGCTGGACTGTTCCCATGAGGCACAGGGTCAGACTGATTTGCATATGGCCATGTCTGAACTGGGGTGGTGGAGTGAGCTAAAGAATGATGATGGATTAAACCCAGATCAGTTGACTGGGGGTGAGTGTTTGATTGGCTCAAGCGTTCCGTCCATCATCCCCTTTTGTATCGCTTTGTTCGCCCTGAGTTGGCGGGGGTATGCCCAGACGTGGGTCCCTTGCTCACTTTGCCACTGGATTCAAGCAAGCCTGGCTGATGGCGGCTGGAATGCCAGAAACCGGTCCTAGGATGCTTGTTTCCGGTCCAGGGAAGACATGGCTTGGCAGTTCGGGCTGGACTGTTCCCATGAGGCACAGGGTCAGACTGATTTGCATATGGCCATGTCTGAACTGGGGTGGTGGAGTGAGCTAAAGAATGATGATGGATTAAACCCAGATCAGTTGACTGGGGGTGAGTGTTTGATTGGCTCAAACGTTCCTTCCATCATCCCCTTTTGTATCGCTTTGTTCGCCCTGAGTTGGCGGGGGTATGCCCAGACGTGGGTCCCTTGCTCACTTTGCCACTGGATTCAAGCAAGCCTGGCTGATGACGGCTGGAATGCCAGAAACCGGTCCTAGGATGCTTGTTTCCGGTCCAGGGAAGACATGGCTTGGCAGTTCGGGCTGGACTGTTCCCATGAGGCACAGGGTCAGACTGATTTGCATATGGCCATGTCTGAACTGGGGTGGTGGAGTGAGCTAAAGAATGATGATGGATTAAACCCAGATCAGTTGACTGGGGGTGAGTGTTTGATTGGCTCAAACGTTCCGTCCATCATCCCCTTTTGTATCAATGAGGAGGACAGCCTTTTAGCAAGGCTGGCCAAAAGACTGGATCTAGAGTCCAGACTCCTGGCTCGAAAGAAAGGAGATGGGTTTAGCACCCATCAATGGTGGCAGCAATCTTAATAAGGATAAAGAGCAATCTTATGATCCTAAAATCCCCAAAGGGATTGTCCCTAAATTTGAGGAGGGTGATGACATCACTAAATGGTTCACAGCCTTTGAGGGGGCTTGTGACATGAGAAAGGTGAAGAAACCTCTCTGGGGGGGCACTCCTGTGGGAACTGTTCTCTGGTGACTGCAGAGACAGACTCCTGACCCTCTCTGGGCCAGATGCTGGGTCTTATGACCTCATGAAGAGAACTCTGATTGAGGGATTTGGACTCACAACTGAGGAGTACAGAATTAGATTCAGGGGGGCTCACAAAACCCAAAACCAGTCCTGGATTGATTTTGTAGACTACTCGGTAAAGACACTAGATGGTTGGTTAACTGGACACAATGTGCATGACTTTACTGGAATTTACAACTTGTTTATGAAGGAACATATTTTAAGTAATTGCACGAATGAAAAGTTACATCAGCATTTGGTAGACCTAGGTCTAATTTCTCCCCAAGAATTAGGAAAGAAGGCAGACCACTGGGTCAAGTCTAGGGTGACTAAGACAACCACTGGGGGTGACCAAAAGAAAGGGGTTACAAAACCTCCCCAGGGGAAAGGTGGTGAAAATCCCCAAGATAAAAAGTCTGAGTCTTCTAAAGGGCCCCAAAAACCTGCACAGGGGGTGGGTCCCAAAACACTCCCTATACTCCACAGCCCTATAGGGGGAAGAACTTTGATCCTGCAAAGGCCTGGTGTAACAACAGTACGAAGTTGGGACACTTAACTGGAGACAAGGCTTGCCCTAGCAAGAAGGCCCCTAGTCCTACAGCTACTCCTGGTGTAGCCAGTCTCCAGATGGGATCAACAGTGTGCCCAGAGCAAATCCGGTTGCACACTGAAGCAGTTCTAGTTTCAGAGGGGGAAGTTGTTTGCCACTGTAGCTGTGTGGCCACCCAACTTAAAGAAATACTTACAGTACCCTTGGATTAATGGAACTAGGATAGAGGCTCTGAGGGATACAGGTGCCAGTGTCAATATGGTGAGAGACGCACTGGTTTCCCCTGAGCAATATTTGATTGGGCGTACTTACCCAGTCACCAATGCTGACAGTGTTACCACTAACCATGCAATGGCTATGGTGACATTAGACTGGAGGGGGGGGGGGTTACTGGCCTGAAACAGGTAGTGGTCTCTCCAAAGCTACCAGCTGCATGTCTGCTTGGCAATGGCCTGGAAACCTCAGCCTGGGCTGAGGTTCAACTAAAAACCCATGCAGCAATGCTGGATATCCCTGAATTGGTGTGTGTAAAAACAAGATCCCAGAGCAAAAGGCAGGGAGAAAAAGTGTTGGAGCCTGAAAGTATGGCCCAACCTACCAAGAGAAAAGGCAAGAAGACTGGGGAACCAGCTTCTGTTCAGCAAAAGGATCAGGACCCCTCTCCTCAGGGAGAGGACTTGGACACCACAGATGGAACTGAGCCTATGGAGCTTGACCCTTACCAGGTTGAACTCTTGGGCCCAGGGGGACCCTATAGGGAAGAGCTGTGCCAGGGGCAGCAAGACTGTCCCACTCTTGAAAGCCTGAGGCAGCAAGCTGTTTCAGAAGCAAAGGGAGTTGTCAGCGGTACCCACAGAGTCTATTGGGAAGAGGGATTACGGTACACTGAGGCAAGAGACCCGAATCCTGGAGCCACCAGGAGAGTGATAGTGCCCCAGAGGTACAGGGAGGTCCTCCTAACTTTAGCTCATGACATCCCCCTAGCTGGGCATCTGGGCCAAACCAAGACTTGGGAAAGGCTAGTTTTGCAGCGTGAATCTTTCTGGATTCACTATGCTGTGCATTATTCCGCCATCTCGTGGTTGGGTCCGGATTCGTAGTCTTTTCTTTCTTTCTTTTTTTTTTTTTGTTGCTGTTGGCCCAGGTGGGCGCGACGCCCCCACCATTTGGTGTCCTCTGTGACGTCGTCGCGCTTCCTGCGGAAGCTCCCACCTTTGGTCGCCATCTTCAGATTCTTTTTTCCGCCGTGGGGTCTGGATCGTCGACGAGAAGTTCCAGAAAGTTGGACGAAGAATCTCAAAGTTGAAATAATCACCAAGAGATCGTTTCCTGAAGACACCGGACGAGGAGACGAGTACAGGAGGCGACGAGAAGGACGACGAGGTAGAAGGTCCACGACCAAAATCTCGACGCCTACAGAGAATGCGCTCACAGGGGGCCCCCTGAGCGCGGGTATGGACAAGACACCGTTTAAGTTTTGCCAAAACTGTCACCACAAGTACGCCCAGAAGGACCAGCACCCAGTCTGCAACCTCTGCTTGCCGCTCGACCACATCAGCGAAGACTGCAACGCGTGTTCGGCGTTCACCCGAAAACCATCCGGGTGAGAGAGAGACAAAGAAGGGCGAAACACAACATGCAGGGCCAGGAGCACCTCCATTGCTCCGAGACCTGGGCCTCTCGAGTGGAGAGGAAGACAACATCGCAGAGGGACCGGAGGACTGCTCAGTCGTCGAGGTCCACAAGAAAACTTCGAAGGAGGTAAGGGAGACGTCGACCCCGAAGCACCCAAGCGACGCTCGAAAGAAACAGTCAGCACCGCTATCAAGCCTGGCACAAGAGATTTGGAGATGGGCCATCCCTCTAAGGATAGACCTACTGGCAATACACCTTCCAGGAATAGACAATGTAGAAGCAGACCGACTCAGCAGGCAGACGTCTGCATCCCACGAATGGGAACTCAACCAACAGGAGCTGCAGCGGCTGTTCCAAAAGTGGGGTACACCACGGATAGACCTGTTTGCAACACTCCAGAATGCAAAATGCCAACATTATGCATCCAGACAACCGGACCAAAGGTCCCTAGGGAATGCGCTATGGATAAGTTGGTCGAACGAATTTGCATACGCTTTTCCCCCGATACCACTGTTACACAAGGTACTCAGCAAATGCAGGAGCAGCAGCATGACACTCATACTGGTGGCACCTCAGTGGGCCAGACAATCATGGTTCTCACAAATAATGGAAATGGCGCAGGAACCAGCGCACAGGTTCAGCAGAAGGAAAGACCTCCTAACAATGCAAGAAGGAAAAGTGCTCCACCCAGAACCAGAGAGCCTCAGCCTAGCAGCATGGCGCCTGAGGACCTAGAATTCGCACACCTCAAGCTACCACCAAGCACCATGGCAGTACTCAGAGAAGCAAGGAGACCCACTACAAGAAAATGCTACATTGCAAAGTGGAAAAGGTTCTCGCAATGGTGCATTAAAGAGGGACTGCAACGAAAGGTCACAAAAGAATCAACGGTATTACAATACTTAACGCACCTACTACACAGCGGGCTAAGCTACTCGTCACTTAGGGTTCACTTAGCAGCCATAGTGGCCTACACCAGGGGAGAAGCGGGGAAAAGTTTCTTCACCTCACAGGTGGTCAAAAGATTCCTGGAGGGAGCTAAAAGAATAGCCCCCCCAAAAAGGATGCCAGCCCCAAGCTGGAACCTCAACACTGTGCTAACACAGTTGATGAAATCACCATTTGAGCCCATACACAAGACCACACTGCACATGCTCACACTAAAGACGGCATTCTTGGTGGCTATCACGTCACTGCGAAGGGTCAGTGAACTGCAGGCTCTTACACTACAAGAGCCCTACTTGCAAATACACAAGGACCGAATTGTCATGAGAACGGACCCACACTTCCTGCCAAAGGTGGTGTCGCGGTTCCATATTAACCAGAAAATACAGATACCAAGTTTCTTCCAGAAACCATCAACGCCCACAGAAAAGGCGCTACACACGCTGTAGTGATGCACTACATAGAAAGGACGAAGGAATGCAGGAAAACAAAACAACTCTTCGTTTCCTTCGCAAGCAGTTTCTTGGGACGACCAGTAACAAAAAATACCATAGCACGATGGATTGCACAAGCAATACAACTCTGCCACAAGCAGGCAGGACAAGAATTACAGGGAGCCGCCCAGGCTCACTCAACAAGGAAGAAGGGAGCAACGGTTGCGTTCCTAGCGAACACACCTATACAAGACATTTGCCAAGCGGCAACATGGTCTTCCGTGCACACGTTCACCAAACACTACTGTGTTGATATCCAGATGAACAAAGAGGCACAAGTAGGACAGAAGGTCTTACAGCACATTTTCAGCAACCAATGCTCATCTTCCACCCAACCACCGCAATAACAAAACCGCTACAAAGTCTATGCACAGCATAGTGAATCCAGAAAGATTCACGCTGCAAAGCGAATAGTTTCTTACCTGTCGGTGTAGTTTTGCAGCTTGAAGACTTTCTGGATTCACTAGCGATCCCACCCGCCTCCGCCAGGAAGATAACATAGGAGGTTAAGGGTAAAACTAGACTACATGCAGAGTTTAGAGGGATCAAAAGAAAAATAAAAGGATAAAAGAGAAAGACATAGACGACAAAACAATAACAGGAAAAGAAAAAAAAAGAATCCGAAGATGGCGACCAAAGGTGGGAGCTTCCGCAGGAAGCGCGACGACGTCACCGAGGACACCAAATGGTGGGGGCGTCGCCGCCCACCTGAGCCAACAACAACAAAAAAAAAAAAAAAGAAAGAAAAGACTACGAATCCGGACCCAACCACGAGATGGCGGAATAATGCACAGCATAGTGAATCCAGAAAGTCTTCAAGCTGCAAAACTACACCGACAGGTAAGAAACTATTCGTTAGCCACTTTTACTGGCCCCTTGATGCACTAAAAGGTGAAGGAGTTTGTCAGCTCCTGTGTTACCTGTCAGGCCAGTGGCAAGACAGGTGGCCACCCAAAGGCCCCCCTGATACCACTGCCTGTGGTGGGGGTTCCCTTTGAGAGGGTAGGTGTGGACATAGTGGGTCCACTTGAACCTCCCACAGCCTCAGGGATCAAATTCATACTAGTGGTAGTGGATCATGCCACTAGGTACCCTGAGCAATACCAAAGGGGATGATGGACGGAGCGTTAGAGCAAATCAAACACTCACCCCCAGTCAACTGATCTGGGTTTAATCCATCATCATTCTTTAGCTCACTCCACCACCCCAGTTCAGACATGGCCATATGCAAATCAGTCTGACCCTGTGCTTCATGGGAACAGTCCAGCCCGAACTGCCAAGCCATGTCCTCCCTGGACCAGAAAGCATCCTGGGACCGGTTTCGGGTTCAAAACCCTCATCAGCCAGGCTATCTTGAATCCAGTGGCAAAGTGAGCAAGGGACCCACGTCTGGGCATACCCTGTCAACTTAGGGCGAACAAAGCAATACCAAAGGGGATGATGGACGGAGCGTTAGAGCAAATCAAACACTCACCCCCAGTCAACTGATCTGGGTTTAATCCATCATCATTCTTTAGCTCACTCCACCACCCCAGTTCAGACATGGCCATATGCAAATCAGCCTGACCCTGTGCCTCATGGGAACAGTCCAGCCCGAACTGCCAAGCCATGTCCTCCCTGGACCAGAAACAAGCATCCTGGGACCGGTTTCGGGTTCAAGCGCTCCGTCCATCATCCCCTTTGGTATCGCTTTGTTCGCCCTAAGTTGGCAGGGTATGCCCAGACGTGGGTCCCTTGCTCACTTTGCCACTGGATTCAAGCTAGCCTGGCTGATGACGGCTGAATAGCCAGAAACCGGTCCCAGGATGCTTGTTTCCGGTCCAGGGAAGACATGGCTTGGCAGTTCGGGCTGGACTGTTCCCATGAGGCACAGGGTCAGACTTATTTGCATATGGCCATGTCTGAACTGGGGTGGTGGAGTGAGCTAAAGAATGTTGATGGATTAAACCCAGATCAGTTGACTGGGGGTGAGTGTTTGATTAGCTCAAGCGCTCCGTCCATCATCCCCTTTGGTATCACTAGGTACCCTGAAGCAATTCCACTTAGGACTACTACAGCTCCTGCAGTAGCCAAGGCCCTCGTTTGTGTCTTCACCAGGGTAGGGTTTCCTAAGGAGGTGGTTTCAGACAGAGGTTCTAACTTTGTCTGCTTACCTGAAACACATGTGGAAAGAGTGTGGAGTGCAGTACAAGTTTACTACACCCTATCACCCACAAACCAATGGCCTTGTTGAGAGATTTAACAAGACATTGAAAGGCATGATTATGGGGCTCCCTGAGAAACTCAAAAGGAGATGGGATGTCCTCTTACCATGCCTGCTTTTCGCTTACAGAGAACTGCCACAGAAGGGAGTAGGGTTTTGCAGCGTGAATCTTTCTGGATTCACTATGCTGTGCATTATTCCGCCATCTCGTGGTTGGGTCCGGATTCGTAGTCTTTTCTTTGTTTTTGTGTTTTTTTTGTTGTTGTTGGCCCAGGTGGGCGGCGACGCCCCACCATTTGGTGTCTTCGGTGACGTCGTCGCGCTTCCGGAGCCCCAGTGGACGAGAAGTTAACGCAGCTCAAAAAAGACAATAAAACTGCGAGGTCCATGGGAGCGCTGCAGTTCAGGGGAATGAGAAGAGGAAACCCCTCAAGGCGGCCAGTGGTAGAGGGGGCAATGCACCCACCACTTCACACCAATCCCCCCAGCAAGGATACCAGGGGAACAACCAGGGCCAAAGCCAACAGGGACAACAGCAGCAGAATTGGCAGTACCAACCCAGAGGACGGTCCTTTCGAGGGCGCGGGTACGGACGGGGACAGGCCCGAAGAGGGGGTCAGCAGCCCACCTCAAAGTGACTCCAGACACAAACCAAACCCTCCCCAGTTAACACCAAGGGAGAGGAGAAGTCAACAGAAGGACAAAATAAGGAACACACACAGCCAACAAATAACCACCGAGCATACAACCCCGGTGGGGGGCAGAATAGGAAAATTCCTCACACAATGGAGGGAAATTACCACGGACAAGTGGATACTGAACATCATACAGCACGGGTACTGCATAGATCTCCAAAAACACCCCCCGGGGAAAAAACCAAGACACCGGGCAATCCCCGCAAGGGAACTCGCCCTCCTACGTCTGGAAGCAGAGGAGCTGCTACAAAAAAGAGCAATAGAACCAGTTCCAATAAACGAAAGGAACAAGGGAGTATACTCAACGTACTTCCTAGTGCCAAAGGTAGACGAAACACTAAGACCAATACTGGACCTCAGATTCCTGAACTGACTTCACTTCAGGAAGTAATAACGCAAATCCAAGAAGAGGATTACATGGCGACCATAGACTTGAAAGATGCATACCTGCACATACCCGTCAACCACAAACACAAACGTCTACTAAGTTTCGTGATAGGCCACGATCACTACCAGTTCACAGTGCGAGCCTTCGGACTAAAGTCCGCACCAAGGGTGTTCACAAAATGCCTAGCAGCAGCTGCAGCGCACCTTCGGAGAAAGGGCATACATGTATACCCCTACCTCGACGACTGGCTTGTGAAAGCAGGATCATACAGACACTGCAAGGATCACATCAAACAAGTCATACAAACACTGTCCACACTAGGTTTCTCAATACATTGGGAGAAATCGTCAACAGAACCTCAGCAGATCAAAATATTCTTAGGGGCACAAATAGACAGCACACAGTCCAAGGTGTTCCCCAGCGACAAGAGAACTATAGCGCTCCTGAGGGAAACACGTCATTACCGCAAGGAGCAAGTTCTGACAGCGAGGACGGTGAGCAGACTAATGGGGATGATGGCATCATGCATCCACCTAGTTCCACATATCAGGCTGCACATGAGACCGTTCCAAGAATGGATACAGCAGCAGTGGTCACAAGCGACAGGGAGTTGGGAAGATCTAGTGGTTGTCACACACGCAGTGCAGAAAGAAATAGCGTGGTGGAAGGAAGAGAACATATTACAGGGGAAGCCATTCACACAGCCAACTCCAACAGTGACCATCACAACAGTCGCCTCACAGCAGGGCTGCGGCGCGCACATGGACAGACTCCGCGTCAGGGGGCTGTGGTCACAACAAGATGCAGTGAAACACATCAACTTCCTAGAACTAAAAACTGTGTTCCTAGCCTTAAAAGCCTTTCAGAAGCAGCTTTACGGACAGCGAGTGCTGATACAAACAGACAACACAACAACCATGTTCTACATCAACAAACAAGGTGGAACACAGTCAGCACCGCTATCAAGCCTGGCACAAGAGATCTGGAGATGGGCCATCCCTCTAAGGATAGACCTGCTGGCAATACACCTTCCAGGAATAGACAATGTAGAAGCAGACCGACTCAGCAGGCAGACGTCTGCATCCCACGAATGGGAACTCCACCAACAGGAGGTGCAGCGGCTGTTCCAAAAGTGGGGAACACCACGGATAGACCTGTTTGCAACACTCCAGAATGCAAAATGCCAACATTACGCATCCAGACAACCGGACCAAAGGTCACTAGGGAATGCGCTATGGATAAGTTGGTCGAACAATTTGCATACGCTTTTCCCCCGATACCACTGTTACACAAGGTACTCAGCAAATGCAGGAGCAGCAGCATGACACTCATACTGGTGGCACCTCAGTGGGCCAGACAATCATGGTTCTCACAAATAATGGAAATGGCGCAGGAACCAGCACAAAGGTTCAGCAGAAGGAAAGACCTCCTCACAATGCAAGACGGAAAAGTGCTCCACCCAGAACCAGACAGCCTCAGCCTAGCAGCATGGCTCCTGAGGACCTAGAATTCGCACACCTCAAGCTACCTCCAAGCACCATGGCAGTACTCAGAGAAGCAAGGAGACCCACTACAAGAAAATGCTACATTGCAAAGTGGAAAAGGTTCTCGCAATGGTGCATTACAGAGGGACTGCAACGAAAGGTCACAAGAGAATCAACGGTACTACAATACTTAACGCACCTACTACACAGCGGGCTGAGCTACTCGTCACTAAGGGTTCACTTAGCAGCCATAGTGGCCTACACCAGGAGAAGCGGGGAAAAGCTTCTTCACCTCCCAGGTGGTCAAAAGATTCCTGGAAGGGGCTAAAAGAATAGCCCCCCCTAAAAGGATGCCAGCCCCAAGCTGGAACCTCAACACTGTACTAACACAGTTGATGAAATCACCATTTGAACCCATACACAAGACCACACTGCACATGCTCACACTAAAAACGGCATTCTTAGTGGCTATCACGTCACTGCGAAGGGTCCGTGAACTGCAGGCTCTTACACTACAAGAGCCCTACTTGCAAATACACAAGGACAGAATTGTCTTGAGAACGGACCCACACTTCCTGCCAAAGGTGGTGTCGCGGTTCCATATCAATCAGACAATACAGATACCAAGTTTCTTCCAGAAACCATCAACGCCCACAGAAAAGGCGCTGCACACGCTGGACGCCAGAAGGGCAGTGATGCACTACATAGAAAGGACGAAGGAATGCAGGAAAACAAAACAACTCTTCGTCTCCTTCGCAAGCAGTTTCTTGGGACGGCCAGTAACTAAAAATACCATAGCACGATGGATTGCACAAGCAATACAACTCTGCCACAAGCAGGCAGGACAAGAATTACAGGGAGCTGCCCAGGCTCACTCAACAAGGAAGAAGGGGGCAACGGTTGCGTTCCTAGCAAACACACCTATACAAGACATTTGCCAAGCGGCAACATGGTCTTCCGTGCACACGTTCACCAAACACTACTGTGTGGATATCCAAATGAACAAAGGGGCACAAGTAGGACAGAAAGTCTTACAGCACATTTTCAGCAACCAATGCTCATCTTCCACCCAGCCACCGCAATAACAAAACCGCTACTAAGTCTATGCACAGCATAGTGAATCCAGAAAGATTCACGCTGCAAAGCGAATAGTTTCTTACCTGTCGGTGTAGTTTTGCAGCTTGAAGACTTTCTGGATTCACTAGCGATCCCACCCGCCTCCGCCAGGAAGATAACATAGGAGGTTAAGGGTACAACTAGACTACATACAGAGTTTAGAGGGATCAAAAGGAAAATTGGAGGATAAAAAGTGAAAGACATAGACGATAACAACTGTAAGAGGAAAAGAAAAAAGAATCCGAAGATGGCTACCAAGGGTGGGAGCTTCCGCCGGAAGCGCGACGACGTCACCGAAGACACCAAATGGTGGGGCGTCGCCGCCCACCTGGGCCAACAACAAAAAAACACAAAAACAAAGAAAAGACTACGAATCCGGACCCAACCACGAGATGGCGGAATAATGCACAGCATAGTGAATCCAGAAAGTCTTCAAGCTGCAAAACTACACCGACCGGTAAGAAACTATTCGTTTTCCCCCTTTGAACTTCTGTTTGGCCATCCTGTGAGGGGACCACTCTGTCTTGTAAAAGAGGGTTGGGAGAAGCCTCTCCAAGAACCCAAACAAGATATTGTGGACTATGTGCTTAGCCTAAGGTCCAGAATGGCTGAGTACATGGAAAAGGCATCCAAGAATCTTGAGGCCAGCCAGGAGCTTCAGAAGCACTGGTATGACCAAAAAGCTGCACTGGTTGAATTTCAACCTGGGCAACAGGTGTGGGTTTTGGAGCCAGTGGCACCAAGGGCGCTCCAGGACAGATGGAGTGGCCCTTACCCTATCCTGGAGAAAAAGAGTGAGGTTACCTACTTAGTTGACCTGGGCAGAAGCAGGACACCCAAAAGGGTTATCCATGTGAACCGCCTAAAGCTCTACAATGACAGGGCTGACATCACCATGCTGATGGTGACTGATGAGGAGCAGGAAGCAGAGAGTGAACCTCTCCCTGACCTCCTATCGTACAGCCCAAAAGATGGGTCAGTAGATGGAGTGGTCTTTTCAGACACCCTCTCTGCCCAACAGCAGGCTGACTGCAAGCAAGTCTTGCAGCAGTATGCTAAGCTCTTTGCTCTTTTCCTTGTCCCCTGGTCTGACAAACTGGTGTACCCATGATGTGGACACTGGTGACAGTGCACCTGTCAAAAACAAAATCTATCGACAATCAGACCAAGTCAAGGAAAGCATCAGAGCTGAGGGTCAGCAAGAGTTAGGGGTTATTGAACCCTCTGAGAGTCCCTGGGCTAGCCCAGTGGTTCTGGTCCCCAAACCTCACCCACAGGATGGAAAGAGAGAAATGAGCTTTTGTGTGGATTACAGAGGGCTCAACTCTGTCACCAAGACAGATGCTCACCCTATCCCAAGAGCAGATGAGTTGATAGATAAGTTGGGTGCAGCCAAATTCTTGAGTACCTTTGACTTAACTGCAGGGTACTGGCAGATTGGCATGGCACCATGAGCAAAAGAGAAAACCGCATTCTCCACACCTGATGGACACTATCAGTTCACTGTTATGCCCTTTGGTTTAAAGAATGCCCCTGCCACCTTCCACAGGTTGGTGAATCAAGTCCTTGCTGGGTTGGAGTCCTTTAGTGCAGCTTATCTTGATGATATGTCTGTCTTTAGCTCCACCTGGCAGGATCACCTGATCCACCTTGGGAAGGTTTTAAAAGCCCTGCAAACTGCAGGTCTAAATATCAAGGCATCCAAATGCCAGATAGGGCAGGGCACTGTGGTGTACTTGGGCCACCTTGTTGGTAGAGGCCAGGTACAGCCCTTACAGCCCAAGATCCAGGCCATCCTGGACTGGGCAGCTCCAACCACCCAGACCCAAGTCAGGGCATTCCTTGGCTTGACTGGGTACTACAGGAAGGTTTGTGAAGGGATATGGGTCCATTGTGACTCCCCTCACAGAACTCACCTCCAAGAAAATGCCCAAGAAGGTTAACTGGACAGTTAGTTGCCAAAAGGCTTTTGACACCCTGAAAGAAGCAATGTGCTCAGCACCAATTCTGAAGGCTCCAGATTATGCCAAGTAGTTCATAGTGCAGACTAATGCCTCTGAGCTAGGGATAGGAGCGGTCCTATTCCAGACCAATGATGAAAGCCAAGACCAACCTGTTGCTTTTATAAGCAGAAGGCTTCTCCCCAGGGAGCAGCGTTGGAGTGCCATTGAGAGGGAGGCCTTTGCTGTGGTTTGGTCCCTGAAGAAGCTGAGACCATACTTGTTTGGTACTCACTTCCTAGTTCAAACTGATCACAGACCTCTCAGATGGCTAATGCAAATGAAAGGGGAAAATCCTAAACTGTTGAGGTGGTCCATCTCCCTACAGGGAATGGACTTTGAAGTGGAACACAGACCTGGGACTGCCAATGCAGATGGACTTTCCAGGTTCTTCCACTTAGACAATGAAGACTCTCTAGGGAAAGGTTAGTCTCATCATCTTTCGTTTGTGGGGGGCGGGGGGGGAGGTTGTGTGAGAAAGTGCCCTCTTTCTGCATGGTATGCCCCCACTTTCTGCTGAATTGCTGATGTTCTTTGACTGAGTGTGCCCTGGACTCCTGCTAATCAGGTGCCCAGGGCCTATGTTCCTTCCCTAAAACTGCATTGAAGCCTAAACCCAATTGGCATCTCTGGCCACATGTCAGCCCCTGGTAAATGGTACCACAGGTACCCAGGGCACTGTGACCAGAGAAGGGCCTCTAAGGGCTGCAGCACTTATTGTGCCACCCTTAGAAGCCCTGTACCCCGACACTCGCACACTGCCTTTGCAGGCTGCGTGTCTTGGTGCAGAACAAAGTGAAGTCGACATGGCACACATCCCTGTGTGCCATGCCCACAAACCACTGCCCTGGCATTCATCAGTCACCCCTCTAGCTGGGTGCCCTATGCCAGTGGTGAGGGTACAGGTGCATGAGCCCTGTACCCCTACAGTGCCCAACTCTATTCCTGGGCACTGTAAGTGCAGTGCTGCCATTAAGAGTATATGGTGCTGGGAGTTTGTCATTACGAACTCCACAGCACCTGATAGCTACACTGAAGACTGGGAAGTTTGGTATCAAACTTCTCAGCACATTAAACCCACACTGATGCCAGTGTGGGATTTAATGTAAAATGCACCACAGAGGGCATCTTAGAGATGCCCCCTGAAACTCAACCAACTTCTAGTGACCTGACTGAGTGGCTGCTTAGGCTGCCACCAACAGACATGTTTCTGGACCCCTGGGTCGAGAGCCTGCTGCTCTCGGGGGCCTGAAACAATGCACATCCTGGGATGAGGTGCCAAGCCTCCTCCCCCAGGATGGGCAGGGTTCACGAAGGAGAAGCTTCAAAGGCATGCCGCCTTTGTGAGCCTCTCCAGACCATTTGCTGCTTTCAGCAACTGGTCCCCACTGGTTCTGATCCCCACTTTGGGCGGGCGAACCGGCTGGAAAAACAAGTGAAGAAGGGAGGTGTGCCCACCTCTGCCAACTCCACCCCTCAGGTGGGGGTGGCGAGGTGAAGCACAACCTCGAGTCCCCGCCATCTTGAGGATGGGGGGACCCAGCCAACCAGGTACAGCCTCCTGCTCCCCTCCCACTGGAGAGTGGCAGAATAGGGAGTGTACCCACCCCAGGGAAGGGACACATTGGTCCCTGCCCTTTACCTACCTGTAACGCCCCTAAATTTAGTATTTAGGGGGCATCCTGAACCTTGCTTCCTTAGATCCAGCTTACCTACAAGAAGAAAAGAAGGCCGAAGAGCCGTGCAGAGCTAACAAGAGGACGACGCCCACTGACTTGGCCCCAGCCCTACAGGCATGTCTCCCCTCGAACCTGCTCCTGCGAAATCCTGGCGTGTCCAGCAGCCAGCAACCTCACAAACCCCGGAGGACCTGCCTGTCTTCACTTCCCAGACTGTTTCTCCTGCGAACACCGGGCGTGTTTAAACTGCAGCTTCTGGCTCCGGCCGGATACCGCGAATCCAGCCCACTCTGCACCTGCCGAACCCGGCCCGAGCTCGAGTGGAAAAACACCACGAGGAGGTCACCCCGGCGATCCTGACCCGAGATCCGGCGACCCCTGACCTGCCTCAAGCCTCCAGCTGACGCCTGCAGCCTAAATCCAGAAGGCCCCCCCTAACCGCGACCCGGAGCTGGTAAGAAGATCCGACCCCAAAAGGCACCCCGACGCCCACGGCCCTGTGTGCCCAAACCAACGGTGCCTAACCAACCCCTTAACTTCCCAACTTACCTCTCCACGTGGTGGTCGCACCCAGAAGTCCTTCTTTTCCCTGCCTGCAGTGCTTTACCAAACCGGAGGCTCTCCATAGAAAACAACAGGGCGCCCGACATCGAAACAGCACTCTGCACCCGGCCGCCCTAGTGCCGCTGAGGAGGCACTTTTTGTGCCAACTTGTTTCCCCATTTGCCCTGACCTAGACCCTAGGAGCTTTGCTCCCACAACCCAGTGGCCTGCTTGCCACCAACCGGAGACCCCCTATCCTCCATAGGATAACATTGGGCCTCAACACTCTGCACCCGGCCGCCCTAGTGCCGCTGAGGGTGCAACAACAGTGCATCACCGACCCTGGGGGACCCCTGAGTCTAACCCCAGAACCTTAACTCCCACAGTAGTTTACTTACCTGCAAACCGATAACCTGTTTTTCCTCCATAGGATAACATTGACAATTGTCCTTCCAAAAAACGACTAAGTGTGGAGTTTTGAAAACTAAAGATATTCTTTAAAAATCGCACAAATAACCAAAACGTGTTTTCTTACCTGTTTGCAGGAAATGTCCCAGTGCTGAATCTAGGTATCCAGCACTGAGTTAGAAAAGTAACGTGAAAAGTAACTTGCCTGCAATTTACTGAAAAAGCCTATTCATTTCAATGTACTGCTCCAAAAGTTTCTAAGTGAGGGAGTTTTGAAATCTGAAAATATTCTTTAAAAATCACACGAATAACCAAAACGTATTTACTTACCTGTTTGCAGGAAATGTCCCAGTGCTGAATCTAGGTATCCAGCACTGAGTTAGAAAAGTAACGTAAAAAGTAACTTACCTGTAATTTACTGAAAAAGCCTATTCATTTCAATGTACTGTATTTGCTAGGTGTTGCATACTACTGCTCCCCTGTAAATCAAACAAAGTACAATTTCTATTGCATTTTTAAACTGTTCTATATCCAGTAACTTATTACTGAAAAGTATTTAATGCTTACCTGTGCCAGTCTTGCTTGGTTCTAAAAATAAACAGTATATTTTTATACAAAAACAATTGGCCTAGAGTTCAGTTCTTGAGTGTGTACACCAAGTGCTTAACACTGTCCTCTGATACTGCCTTAGTGCTCGACCAAGCTACCACTATTAGAGAGTAAGGTTCTATCTAACTTTAACCTCTGCCTACCTCTGGAGTCACCTGGACCCTATACACACTATACCTCATTTTGGTGTAGTATATATAGAGCCAGTTTCTTACATTGGTATCAAACACCTTGTATCAATAAACCTGCACTGATTCCAGTGATGAAATGTAATACATGCACCCAGAGGGCACCTTAGAGGTACCCCCTGAACCTTACTAGTCATATAGTGTGCTGGCTGACTGGCTTTTAACATTTTCCTCACCATACTAATGAAGCAACCCTTCGAGACCCTGCATACATGAGCCCTGCAATTTCTCACTTGGAAGGTTGCCTTCCTCATCGCAATCACTTCACTCAGATGCATCAGTGAATTATAGGCCCTCACTCTTCAGGAACCTGTTTTCCATTCCACAAGGACAACGTGATTCTCAGAACCAATCCTGAGTTTTTTTTGCCCAAGGTGGTCTCTACTGTCCTCCTTACCTAATCCATGGAGCTGAAAGCCTTCTTCCCACGACCTGACTCTGTAGCTGAAAGAGCACTCCACACGTTTGAAGTTAAGCGTGCTCTTATGTACTATATTGACAGGACCAAAGCCTTTTGCAAGACAAAAGAGCTGTTTGTTGCTTTCTCTCGGCCTCATAAAGGCCATACCATTTCAAAGGCAGGACTTGCCAGGTGTATTGTTCAATGCATCCAAACCTGCAATGCTAAAGCTAAAAGAACCTGCCTTCCCACCGCAGGCCACACTCCACCTGCTAACAGGGCACTACTATGGCTTTCCTAAGGGAACATACCCACAGCAGACATTTTGGAGCTGCCACTTGGTCAACTCCACACACTTTTACTAAACATTGTGTGGACGTCCTATCAAAGGAGCAGGCCAGATTTGGTCAAGTTTACCCTGTAAGCATCTGTTGTTGCATATAGTTCTGTTGATTCACATGCGAAAACTCTTCTCACCGGAAGCCTGTGGTTGTTAAAGATATCTTTATTTTTAGGATCATTCTTTCTACTTGCATGGTCACTCTTCTTTCTGTACACACTACTCCATACTTAGTCACTCGTTGGGCGAAAAACAATCTAACGGTGGAGTTAGTGAGCATGTGCATCTTCATACAACTTGCAGTGTCCAAGCCCAACACTAGATGACAGGAGTATGCACAGAATGTGAATCTACAGCAGTACATGTAACGAACAGATGCTTACAGGGCAAGTAACATATTCCTTATTAAAAGTGACCGTTTTGAAACATGAACTGAGAAACATTCCTGCCCCCGCCCTAATGATGATGCTGTTAGTGAAAGGTTTTTGAGAGCCTGGTGACAAAGCAGTAAAACCAGTAAAAAGACATGTGCGGACTTATTACTTGTTCAGGCGTCAGATCCTTTG
This sequence comes from Calotriton arnoldi, assembly GCA_963921515.1. Lineage (NCBI taxonomy): Eukaryota > Metazoa > Chordata > Amphibia > Caudata > Salamandridae > Calotriton > Calotriton arnoldi. Next base: position 2,187,333 of record CAWUFW010001145.1, read on the forward strand.
CAGCTAATAAACCAATTATTTACAATATAAATCTCCCTTCTGCAGCGTCCTGCTGTCAAGGCAAACCGGTGTATGCTAGGATTGTTATGTATAAATATATTATGTTTGTATATAATGTACTGCCCATGTAAGAAATATAGATTGCTTCAAAATATGATAGATTTCACTTGCACAATGTGTAATATATAGACCAGAGGAATACAGAATGTAGTTGGGGGAACAGGGGTAGATAGGAGCATCCAGTATTCCGGTCAGTGACCATAGCCTTAACCTGTATAGTTTTCACGATCCCACACGTCTTATGGTCCTAGTCTGGCCATGACTGGCCAGCTAATGCTGAGAGTTTGGTGAAGATTTAACCGAAGTCAAGTTGTGTTTTTCCCCCCTGAAAAAAGCAATCCGCCCAAAAAACTTTAAGACAATCTCCAGGACTGGTCTTCTGCAGATGGATGGAAATGTAAAACATTTTTGACGTTGTTGGATTAAACGTCCTCTGCTTGCCTTTGATATGCGACCCTGGCTTCCCCCAGACCTGGGAGATGCCACCCCCTGCCATGAGCCCAGTTTAGCATCAGGACAGTTGGAAAATTAGCTATGCTAGGAGTCGTGGTGCACTACCAGGCCAGTCACACTCTTAAGGTGGGCTGCATGATGTGCCCCATGTAAGAAGGATTCCACCATGTTGATTTTGGTGGAATTGGGGAAATCTGGGACATGGTTATGCTCACTCCCCACAGGAAGTGGTCATATAGGGGCGTGACCCCAAGGGTAAGTTGCCCATTGGCTACTACCCTTCACTCCCCTTAAGGCCTCTAAATTCAGTGTTTAGGTGGCACATGGACACCAGGAACTCAGTGTAGGAAGCTGCCTCTGTATATACTATACCAAAATGAAGTATAGTGTGCACAGTGTCCAGTGGAACCCCAAAGGTAGGCAGTGGTAGAAGTAGATAGCACCTCACTGTAAGGAAGTGGGTTTCTGTTGCAGGAACCCCCCACTTTTGCCAGACCACTGATGCACTTTGACTTGATGTGCCCTGGGTCCCTGCCAATCAGGTTCCCAGGGCCTGTGTTCTTTCCCCAAAACTGTACCCAATTGGCATCTCTGGCCACATGTCAGCCCCTGGTAAATGGTACCCTAGGTACCCAGGGCACTGTGACCAGAGAAGGCCTCTAAGGGCTTCAGCACTTATTGTGCCACCCTTAGAGGCCCTGTGCCCTGACACACACACACTGCCTTTGCAGGCTGAGTGTCTTGGTGCAGAACAAAACAGAGAGTCGACATGGCACACATCCCTGTGTGCCATGCCCTAAACACACTGCCCTGGCATACCTCAGTCACCCCTCTAGCTGGGTGCACTATGCCAGTGGTGAGGGTACAGGTGCATGAGCCCTGTACCCCTACAGTACCAGGTCCATTCCTGGGCACTGTAAGTGTAGTGCTGCCATTAAGAGTATATGGTGCTGGGAGGTCGTCATTACGAACTCCACAGCACCATGATAACTACACTGAAGGCTGAGAAGTTTGGTATCAAACTTCTCAGCACGTCAACTCCACACTGATGCCAGTGTGGGATTTAATGTCAGATGCACGACAGAGGGCAACTTAGAGTTGCCCCCCGAATCTAACCTACAATCCACGTCCTGTCTGAGAGGCTGCCTAGGCTGCCACCCAGCAGACACGTTGCTGGGACCCCTGGGTAGAGAGCCATCCGCTCTCCCGGGCCTGCAACAATGCACGTCCTGGGCGAGGTGCTAGGTCACCTCCCCAGGATGGGCAGAGGAAGCTTCAAGGCATGCCGCCTTTGTGAGCCTCCCCAGACCACTTGCTGTACTCAGCAACTGGTCCCCACCGGTTCTAGCCCCCACTCTGGCGGGAAGACTGGCGGGAAACCCCAAGGGAGGAGAGGGGGTGTGCCAGCCTCTGCCAACCCCACCCCTCAGGTGGGGGAGGCGAGTGAAGCACATCTCCGGGCTCTCGCCATCTTGAAGATGGGGAGCCCTGCCCAATCAGGACTAGGCTCCTGCCCCCCTCCCACTGGAGAGTGGCAGGATAGGGAGTGTACCCACCCCAGGGAAGGGACCCATTGGTCCCTGCCCTTTACCTACCTGTAACGCCCCTAAATCTAGTATTTAACCCTGAACCTTCCTTCCTGAGATCCCGAAACAGAAACAAGCAAGAAGAACAAGAAGAAAGAAGACCTGCCGTGCAGCTGCTAACAAGAGGGAGACACCAACTGACTTGGCCCCAGCCCTACAGGCCTGTCGACCCTCGAACCTGCTCCTGCTGAAACCTGGCGTCTCCAGTGGTCAGCAACCTCGAAAACCCCGGAGGACCTGACTGCCTTGTAATTCTAAAAAGACTGGGACTCCCACGAGCAGTGGTACTGCTCAAAAGCAAGTAACAAACCCCTGGTGCCAGCCAGGAACCGCGACTCCTGCACACTCTGCACCCACCGAGCCCGGCCTGTGCCTGAGTGGACAAAGACCACGAGGACGTCCCCCGGCGACTGTGACCCAGAATCCAGCACCCAAGGACCCTCCTCGACGCTCCTGACGACGCCTGCAGCCTCAGAACCAGGGACCCCTCCAGCCGCGACCAGCCGAGGGTAAGATTTCCGACGCCTAAAGACACCCCTGCACCCGGCGCCCCACGGCCTCCTGTGCCCAACTCCTGGGTGCCTACCCTTCCTACAGCTTCCCAACTTACCTCTCGAAGTGGTGGTCGCACCTGAAGAATCACCGTCCCGAGCTTGCAGCCTTTGTTAGTCACGCAGCTTTCCCATTGAAAACCATTGGGCGCCCGGCGGCCGAAAGCCCACTGCACCCGGCCGCCCCAGTGCCGCTGAGGGTGCACCAACTACCCTGTTCGACTTCCCCACTTGCCCTGAGTAAGTGACCAGGAGCTTTGCTCCCACAGCCGAGTGGCCTGCCTGCCAGCAGCCACCAACCAAGGGCCCCCTGCCCGCCATAGGCTAACATTGGGCCTAACTCACTCTGCACCCGGCCGCCCCTGTGCCGCTGGGGGTGTACCAACTGTACTTACCTGACCCTGGGAGACCCCCGAGTCTATGCCCAGAACCTTAACTCTGCCAGTTGAGTACTTACCCGAAAGCCGATAACTCACTTTTCTTCCATAGGGTAACATTGACTGGTTTCACTTGGAAATTTTTCTAAGTGTGGAGTTTTGAAACTTTAAAATATTCATCTAAAATCAACCGAATTACGAAAACGAGATTTACTCACCTGTTATCAGGAGAGATCCCAGTGCTGGATCTTGGTGCCCAGCACTGACCCTGAAAAGTAATCATAACTGTACTTACCGGTAACTTGAATTTCCTTCCATAGGATAACATTGCCTGGTTTTTGCCGAAAAAGTTTCTAAGTGTCGATTTTGCAAACTTACAAATATTCGTTAAAAATCGCCTGTATAACAAAAACACATTCTTTCAACTGTTTACAGGTGATGCACCAGTGCTGGATCCAGGATCCAACACTGAGTTAGAAAAAGTAACAATAACCCCACTTACCTGCTAAGTGAATTTCCTCCCATAGGATCATTGGTGATTCTATGTGAAAAAGTTTCTAAGTGTCAACTTTTAAAATACAATAATATTCCTTAAAAATCACAACTGTAACCAAGACGTTTTTACTCAACTGTTTACAGGAGATGTCCCAGGACTGAATCTAGGATCCAGTCCTGTGGTAAGAAAAGTAATCAAAAAGTAATCTATTGCATTTAACTAGAAATTCCCATTGAGCTCAATGTATTATTGTGTTTGAAATTGTGTTGCCTATTGCAACAACTGTAACTATTGTATTCAAAAGTCTATTGCCTATTTGAAAAGTATTTAACTAAAGTAACTCATTCTGAGAAAGTATATTTTGATACCTATTGTTGGTTCTAAAATAAAACAACTATATATTTTGATACAAAACCATTGGCCTAGAGTTCAGTTCTTGAGTGTGTGAGACCATTTGCTGACTGAGTGTGTACAACAAATGCTTTACACTGTCCCCTGATACTGCCTTACTGCTCGACCAAGCTACCACTTTAGAGAGTAAGGTTATATCTAACTTTAGCCTCTGCCAAACCTCTGGGGACTGTGGACTCTGTGCACACTGTACCTATTTGGGAACAGTATATACAGAGCCACTTTCTTACTCACTCTCTATTTGTGGTAGTGTGGGCGAGCAGTAAGGCTCAGAGGGTAGTCTTAAGCATTTGTTGTACACACTCAGGCAGCAAATGATGTCACACACACAAAGACTGAACTCAGACCAATTTGTATAAAAAATAATATTTAGTTATATTTATTTTCTAGAACCAAGCAAGCCTGGTACAGGTAAGTGTAAATGGTACTTTTCAAGGCAGGTTGAACAATACAAGCAAGCTGCATGAAAATGTCTTTGTTACAAGTTTGTAACTCTTTTCAGTACAGTGGATAAGGCTAAAATGCTCTCCACACTACTACAAAGAGAGTGTTAGGGATTATTAATTTAAGCCCTGTAAGCCAATAAGGGTCGTCTGGACTTTCTACATAGTGTACCTATTTTTGGCACACTACATAAAAAGCCAGCTTTCTACATTGTTGGCTCGGCAGTGGGATACAAGTCTTTGCTTTTGCTGATACCACTTGGTCAATAGGTGATTCCACGAAGAAGCCCACAATTGACCTAAGTCCAAAATTATTTTTGAATTTTTCCAAATTTTTCTGATCTAAACTGTTAGGGCCTTAAGTCAAGTCCCCCAGTCCATTGTATTCGAATTTTATAAAGGATACTAGTACGTAGGCCTTAAATTCTATTAGAATTTTTTATATCTTTTAAAAAGGTATCAACTTAAGTAAAACATGTCAACCTTAGAGGATAGAGTCCAGAAACTCAACCTGACCCCTAACCTTTACGGTTAGATTACTTTTGATTACTTTTCTGATTACTTTTTCTACTCAGTGTGATATGCCTAGATATCACACTGGGACATTTCTAGAGAAAAGGTAAGTAAAGCAGTTTTTAGTTATTTGCAGTTTTCAAGTTTTCATACAAAACCAACTCCACACAAAACAATTTTCAAGGAAAAACAGTCAATGTATTTCTATGAAGAAAAATGAAGTTAACGGTTTGCAGGTAAGTACTTGTTTGTGGGAGTTGGTATTCTGGGGTTAGAACCAGGGTTCCCCCAGGGTCAAGGAAGCACTCTTGAAACACCCTCAGCGGCACTAGGGCGGCTGGGTGCAGAGTGCTGAAGCTTAATGTTATCCAATGGGGGCCTCCAGTTGGTGGCTGCTCACGAGCAGTCCACAAGGTTGTGGGAGCAAAGCTCCTGGTGTTAGGCTCAGGGCAAAGGGGGATCCGAGTTAGCACCCAAAGTATTCCCCCGCAGCGGCGGCTGGGTACAGGGTGCTGTTTTGGCGTTGGGTGCCCTGTTGTTTTCAATGGGGATTCTCCGGTTGCAACAAAGACTGCAGACTTGGGGACGAAAATCTTCTGGAGGTGACCACCGGTTGGAGAGGTAAGTTGGGATGCTGGGACACTGTTGGTTAGGCCACCCAAGGCCGTGGGGCGTCGGGTGCTGGGGTTTTTCTTACCAGCTCCGGTCGGGGTGGATCCTACAGAAAGTGGATGCAGGCTTCGCTTGGAGATTCGAGGCAGGTCAGAGATCACCAGATCTCTGGTCAGGATCGCCGGGGAGACCACCTTGTGGTGTTGGGCCACTCTAACTCGGGCCGTAGGCATCGGGTGCAGTGTGTTGCAGACTCGTGGTTTTGGCTGGGGGCCTGAGTCTGTCTCCCGTGAGCACCGGATTTGCTCACCCACAAAGTCTTTGGCTTGGAAGGCAGGGCAGGTCCTTCGGATTCTTCAGGCTGCTGGCTGCAGGGCACACCGGGATTTCGCTGGAGCGGGTTCGAGGTGGGGACAGGCCGGTATGGCTGAGGCCCAGTCAGTGGGCGTCCTCTTCTTCGTTGCAGCACAGCTTCTTCAGTCCTTCTTCTCTTCTTCTTGTCGGTTCTTCTCTAAGGAGGCAAGATTCAGGGTTGCCCCTAAATACTAGATTTAGGGGCGTTACAGGTAAGTAAAGGTTGGGACCAATGGGTCCCTTCCTTGGGGTGGGTACACCCCCTATTATACCACCCTCCAGTGGGAGGGGGGCATCTGCCTCACTCTGGTTGGCTGGGTCCCCCCCATCTGCAAGATGGTGGGGGACTGAGAGTTGTGCTTCACCTTGCCTCCCCCACTTGAGGAGTGGGATTTGCAAAGGTGGGCACACCGCCCTTCCTCACTTGTTTTTTCCGCCCAAAGTGAGGGTAAGAACCGGTGGGGGCCAGTTGCTGGAAGCAGCAAAGGCCTGGGGAAGCTTACAAATGCGGCAAGCCTTTGAAGCTTCCCCTTCGTGCACCCTGCCCATCCTGGGGGAGGAGGTTTGGCACCTCGTCCCAGGATGTGCATTATTTCAGACCCCCGAGAGCAGCAGGCTCTCGACCCAGGGGTCCAGAAACATGTCTGGTGGTGGCAGCAGGCGAGCAGCCACTCAGCCTGGACACTAGTGTTAGGTCGTTTTCAGGGGGCATCTCTAAGATGACCTCTGAGTGCATTTTCATTAAATCCCACACTGGCATCAGTGTGGGTTTAATGTGCTGAGAAGTTTGATACCAAACTTCCCAGTTTTCAGTAAAGCCATTATGATGCTGTGGAGTTCGTAATGACAAATTCCCAGCACCATACACTCTTAATGGCATTAATGCACGTACAATGTCTAAGAATTGGCTTAGACAATGTAGGGGTACAGGGCTCATGCACCTGTACCATCACCACTGGTATAGTGCACCCAGCTATAGGGGTGGCTGGCCTATGCCAGGGCAGTGGGTTGTAGGCATGGCACACAGGGATGTGTGCCATGTTGACTTCACTTTGTTTTGCAACACGCAGCCTGCAGTGGGTGGGCGGGCGCGTGTGTGTGTGTGTGTGTGTGAGTACACACACACACACACATCACACACGCGTGCATCCCTCCCCCCCCCCCCTGCCGTCCTTAGAGGCCTTCCCTGGCCTGTGGCCAAAGAGTGCCAATTGGGTTTTGTCTTAATGCAGTTTTAGGGAAAGAACATAGGCCCTGGGTACCTGTTTGGCAGGAACCCAGGGCACACGCAGTCAAAGTACATCAGCAGTTTGGCAAAAAGTGGGGGCAACCATGCAAAAAGAGGGCACTTTCTTACACTCCAATTCCCTTGACACAAGAAGAAGGACCAAGAAGAGCCGAAGAAGTGAGAACTGCAGACTGCAGGTGGACTTTGGTGCAAAACCCTGCCTGCCTGCTCCTGCCTCGACAATTGCAACAATCTGACTCGTCCAGCAGCTGTACATCCTCTAAAAGCCTTGGAGGGCCTCCTGTACTTCGCCAAACCGTCAGCATCTCCATTGAGTTTGAGGAGCCGGAACATCCGGTTCACCGTTCTGCTGTTCACCGGGACTACTGACGCAGCAGCCGCCCAGGAGGTCACTGTGCTCCAGGAGGTCAGATCAGTCTCCCCACCAAGTGTGAAGATGCCATGACCAACCAGAGCCGCCCTGCACCAATACCCAGGGTACCTGACTCCTTGCAGCAACCAAAGCTTGTTTGAAGTCCAATCTGGACTCGAACACCGAAGCGATCGACCTACTGATGAGGGATGTCAGCCTTACAGAGGCCAGCACCAAGAGTGGCCTAGCTGTCCTGTTTTGCCCCTTCTGCAGATCTGACTTAGAACTGTGAGTGCCTTTGACGCACGGGCCCAGCCGACCAAAACCCTCTGCACCTGAGCTCCCTGCCTAGGTCCACGACAACAGACTGTGCCCCCAGCTCCCAGGATCATCACTAGCTGAGCCCTCAGTTGGGAGCTCATGGACTTGTCCCTTTCTGCAGCCTGTTTTTAGGTGGCCCCTCTCTTGGCCTACTTTGAAGCACGCAAGGCTACCACCCATCCAGCACCTTTGCACTCCAGAACAGGTAAAATGGAACTGCTGATGGTACTTTGGACCTTGGCCCCCTAGCACCTTATCTCCTAAAGGGGACCCCCGGAATACAATTGCAAGTACCTGTATGCAGTATGTGCTTTTTTCTCCATAGGAAAGCAGTACCGTGGTGGAAAAACGCATTTGTGCTACAATCTTACTTACTAGTGAAAATTGATAACTCGAAAAGTACTTACCCAATTACAAAGTTCTTTGTGTTAACATATATATACAAATACTTATTTTCCTAAAATTGGTCTTGAGTTTCTTCTTGAGTGTCTCTCTCGTTTATTGACCGTGTGTTCAACAAATGCTTAACACTACCCTCTGATAAGGCTAAAATGCTCTCCACACTACTACAAAAGAGAGTGTTTGGGATTATTAATTTAAGCCCTGTAAGCCAATAAGGGTCGTCTGGACTTTCTACATAGTGTACCTATTTTTGGCACACTACATAAAAAGCCAGCTTTCTACATTGTTGGCTCGGCAGTGGGATACAAGTCTTTGCTTTTGCTGATACAACTTGGTCAATAGGTGATTCCACAAAAAGCCCACAATTGACCTAAGTCCAAAATTATTTTTGAATTTTTCCAAATTTTTCTGATCTAAACTGTTAGGGCCTTAAGTCAAGTCCCCCAGTCCATTGTATTCGGATTTTATAAAGGATACTAGTACGTAGGTCTTAAATTCTATTAGAATTTTTTTATATCTTTTAAAAAGGTATCAACTTAAGTAAAACATGTCAACCTTAGAGGATAGAGTCCAGAAACTCAACCTGACCCCTTTCCTGCAACTAAGTTTGAGGCAGCCAAAGGACCTCTGTAAGGCTTGCAAATTTACAGCTGGGTCTGGTACCAAAGCACAACTCCAGGATGTTGCTTGCTGTGTTTGATAGAGTCCAGGCAAGAGAAGAAGACACTGAAAACATTGATGATGATCATGTTAGTGAGGATGAGTATGCTAACATTACCCATGGGGATGACTCCCCTTCCAATACCCCAGAGGAAGAGGATAACAGTAGAAACTTCTTATCTAAAACTGTACCTGATGGTAGGCCAGGCCCCAAGAAGAACTAGAGGATTGAGACCAGGAGCTGGTGAAACTAGCCAGAAGAGTAGCCCTGGAGGCCAAAATTCTGGCCATAGAGAAAGAAGGGGCTGGGATGGGTCTAGCACCCATGAGTGGTGACAGCAACAAGGTAAATAGAGATAGGGAGGAAATGTTTGTTCTCAAAATCCCCAAAGGGAATGTCCCCAAATATGTTGGGGGCGATGATATCACAACATGGTTAACAGTTCTTGGTGTTAAAATATATATAAAAATACTTCTTTTTTAAAAATTGGTTTTGAGATTCTTCTTGAGTGTCTCTCATTTATTGACTTTGTGTTCAACAACTGCTTAACACTACCCTCTGATAAGCCTAAACTGCTCGCCCATGCGACCACAAAAGATAGCATTTGGGATTACTAATTTAAGCCCTGTAAACCAATAAGGGTCGTCTGGATTTTCTACATTGTGTACCTCGTTTTGATACACTACATAAAAAGCCAGCTTACTACATAGAGGAGTCATGGGACTCCATGTGTGATTTCTGTAACCCAGCCTGTGCTGTCCTGTCCGGCATCACAGCCTGCATGCACATCCCTGTCTCACTCCCCGTTACTAGCTGGAGTCCACTGGGTTTGGGGAGATGGAACAGCCCATCCTTGGAACTTCTGCGAAGTAGCCTCCTCTGGGGGAGCAAGCACTGTGCTTTAAGTCATTATTAAAAGTAAATGTTTCAAAGTCAGATATTTGCTTTAATAACCCGTCTGAATACATTTAACTATATTGCCGAATGGCAAAAGCCATGCATTTCAAAATGGCTCCATATCACCACCCCTTGTCCTCTTTCAAAGATTTATTGGACAGGGCTGTTTGGTAGCCCAGCAGAGGGAAGTAATTTACAATAATGTATGTATCTACTTCCTATCCCAAGCTTGTCACCAACATAACCAGATAATGTATGTTTTGTGTACACAATTAAGCCTGATAAACATAATCATTGCATGTTGCAGTTTATTTTGGAAGCCGTCGTCTGAGTCTTAGTCTGAAACAATGAAATCTAAAAAGGAAAGGCCACGACTGGATGCACTGTGATTGGTGTGCATTTACCAGCCTGACGACCTTAAATGTGTTGTAAGGAGTTGCAGTGTTGTGTGTATGATAATACCAGGGAGAGATATATAGTGGACGCGCAGTGAGGACAAGGTTTGTTTTTATAAACCAAATTTATTGTTCTGGAAAAACACAACAGTAAACACAGAAAAGGTATAGAGTGCAATCACACAAACAGAATCTCATCTGGTCACTCAGTGGCGGAGAATTCGTTAAACATATCAAATGTCCACTAGTCTATAGTAATACCATTGTCCCCAAATCTTACGGTATTTTAGTGGGCAACCTCTAGCTTTACAGACAGGTTCTTCCATTTTTGCACAGCTGGCCATAGCTGTCCTCCAAGCAGGGACAGGCAGGGTCGGGTTGATCATAGACTTCAAACCCACCAGATTGGGATCCCCTTTGCTACCTCCCAAGTCTTATAAAATTCCTTAAACAGCAATTGAGGGAGAATGGTCAACCTCTCTCCCTATAATTTTAGACAGAGAGGTTAGTATTTTGGACCAATATTGCACTACGACTGGGCATTTCCAAAGCATATGGAAGAAATTTCTATCTGTGCCATCACATCTAAAGTACCTGGGCGCGCAAACCGTTAAAGCTCGCCATAGGTTTCTGGGGGTGAAGTAGGTTGTGCGAAAATAGTTTAATTGTATAAGGTACGACCTTGAGGGAGTAGCCCGCTTTCCACAGGTAATCTTTGTATCCCTCCAGTCCCATTCATCTAGAGGGCCCACTCGGGCTTCCCACCTGTTTTTCAGCACCTTGAACAAATCGGGGGCATTTATGATTAGCGATTTGTATCTGCATGACATTTCGCCTGATCTCAGACCTTGGTTCATATTGGCTTCTAATGGACTGTATTCAGGGTGATTGTCTAAGGAGTTATGGTGATGTAACAATGCATGATTAAGTTGCAAGCAATTATAGAATTGTTTTGTGGAGATCCAATTCATTCCAAAAATCTTTCATATGTGTGCCCTGTCAAACAGTCCCCAATCTGGAGATCCCAATGGGACCCTATCTTGCAAATCCCTCCTGACAGGTTCCATGTAGGAGCCATTAACACTGCCATAGAGGAGTTTGTAGTGTGGGGTATTTGTCTCATTGTATCTAACAGAGGGCAGCTCTCCTACCAGGATAACTGCTTTAGTGACTTTGGGGAGTGAGCGCAGAAGAGGGACTCCATACATTAACCCTAGGATATTCTTACTTCCAATTAGAGAGATTTCTGTGCAAAAAGCCAGGTCCGCTTGTCCACATACAGCAAGTCATTCAGCACCAGAATCTGTGAGGACCTGTAATGGAGTTGGGGGTCTGCCATGCCCATGCCTCCATCATACGTAGATTGGGTACACTTGTTGAATGCAGTTTTTGTGGAGCCGGTTTGCCCATATGAATGACTGCAATTTAGCTTGCAGGCATGCAAACCAGCTCTTAGGGATTACCAGTGGGAAATTCTGTAATATGTAGTAAAACCTTGGTAAGGCCAACATTTTAAATAATGCTCCTCTCCCTAGACTGTTGAGTGGAAACTTGACCCATTTACACAAATCTCCATGTGTTCGGGTGAACGGTGGGGAGAGGTTTGTTCTCTTCCAGGGGATACTCATCAATAGTCATAAGCACTGAATAGTCCCGCCCACGTGCGGGGACCCCGGAGCAATAGCCAATAATATGCATATACCTACATATATATCCATATACACATATAAGTAAATATATATATATAGGTGATATGCATAAAACAAACATATATGCAGCCTGACCATATATACTAGGCTCAGAAAAACTGCCTCAATTGCAATGCAAAACCTTTTAAATTTGAACAATAAATAAACATACCCCATGATATAATCATGATTAAAAACAAGTAAACCACTTTAGTTTGCTTTGAAACAACAGAACCTTTATTTTCAAAGGTAAAAGGGGTAAGACCATAGAGGCAGGTCAGCCTAGAGAGGCTGCATATAGAACAGTTAGGAAAAACTGGCGCCGTGCCTTTAAGACCTCTTGGAACCCTCAGGCTCCCATCATGCACTACAGGTGACAGTTAGGTCAGTTCTTTTTTCCGGCTCCTTTTTTGAGGACCCTGGAGTTTGAGCTCCCCAGTTAGTGGTTTTTTTTTTATCACTAATTCTGGTTTTGGGTGGAATATTTTTGTTTCACTCGACTTCTTTATTGACTAGCTGTTAGATTCAGCTGTTTTTTTCCCCTAATTTTTCACTTTTTCCCCCTCTCAAAATGCCGGCCTTATTTATTAAGTGCCTGGCCTGTGGAAAGAAGATGTCCAAATCGGACCCACACTCGGTCTGTATTGCTTGTCTCCCTTCATCACACAAACCAGACCAGTGTTACCATTGCAGCAAGTTTTCCAGAAGAACCCTTAAGGAAAGGGAGAAGATTAAGCTGCACTCTATGCTGGAGAGAGGAAGTAAGGCGGCAAGTGCTAAAGGAGAACTGTCTGCAAGAAAGCCCTCCTCTCACTCAAGAGAACGCAAAGAAAAAGGTGACAAAAGAAGACATCGGTCGCCGTCGAGGGACAGATCAACGTCCAAGGTACCGTTGTGCTCTGAGTCAGCGTCGAAATTGACGTCGAAACGTCCTTCGCCGTCGAGGACTCCCAAGTCATCAGGTAACGCGTAGGCGGTCCACATCTGGCTCGCCTACAGCGAGAGGCGGTGAGATATCGACGTTGGCACATCAACGTCGAAGCCCGCCGGCGAGAGCACCTCTAACAACGTCGAAGACACCACCGACGTCGAAGGTGCTGCAAGCTTCGTCGTCAAGCAGAGCGGCTTTGGTGTCGACGCCGGCAAGGCAGCCGTCGAGACATTCGACGTCGAAACAGGCGTCACCCAGGGGTTCGACGTCGAACGCCGCGTTCGGCGTCGAGAAGGCCGACCTCGAGAATGCCGCCGTCGAGAGCGAGATCGCCGTCTAGGACTTCGGCGTCGAGGAGGTCGACGTCGAGATCTAGGTCCCGCAGATCGAGGTCCAGATCGCCGTCGAGGAGGTCGACGTCGAGGAGGTCAGAGTCAGCGCCGGAGAACATCCAAATGGCCTCCAGGAGTGCTTCTTCCTCCCCGGGGCTTCAGATCGTACAGATCTCGCCAGAACGTTCTCCAGCTCCGCCTGCACACCCTGTAACGAACATCTCTCCTAGATGGCTGGGAGATATAAGGGAGTGGAAGATACGGAAGGTTACCAGGGTGGTCCATTCACGTAGCAGATCCAGGTCTCCCTTGATTCAGTCGTTGCACTCCTCAGAGCGGCATGATCGACGAGCCCGGTCACGCAGATCTCCATCGGTGAGAAGGCATACACCCCGCTCTCCCAGAAGTAGAGCTTCTAGACCTAGTCATCGCTCTCACAGGAGTAAGAGCCATAGGTCGTCTTCATGGTCTTCATCATCTAGACCATCTAAAGCTGACTACTCACCCACTCTTTCCTCAACACCTCCGAGTAGGGTATCCCCGATTGACGAGCTCAACACCTTCAATGAGGTTTTGTGTAGGGGAGCGGCTAAACTTCAAATTGAGATGCCTGTTCATGTTCCAACAACCTCAGTCATCTTTGAAACGCTGCATCAGAGGGCGTCATCCAGACCTCTACTTCCCTTGGTGCCTGGTCTACTGGAGCCTGCGTTGCAAAGTTCTTGACTCCAGCTTCAGTGGGTGCTGCTCCCTCAAGAATCCTAAAGAAATATAAAGCTCCTGACACAGACCCTCTGTTTCTGAGATCCGATCCGCCTCCGGATTCAGTCATTGTTTCGGCCGCGCGGAAGAACCAGACAGGGGCAGCGTCGTCGACGGTACCCCCTGACAAAGACAGTAAGGCCATGGATTCAATAGGCAAGAGGATGTGCAACACCTCCGCATCCTACATGAAGGTAGCCAGCGCTTCGGACTTGCTGGGTCGTTATGACCGCTCTCTTTGGGACTCCCTGTCACGTTTCACGGACAAACTCCCTAAGGAGGACAAGCAGGACTTCCTGGAGGTCCTTCAGGAAGGGGGTCTGGTGTCCAACCAGATCATCAGCGCGGCAGCGGATGCCTCAGACCTAGCATCACATGGGTACTCTCATGGAATCTGTGCCCGTCGCTCTTCCTGGCTAAGGTTGACGGGGTTGAAGCCGGAGGCCCAGCATCGGATTCTGAACCTGCCGTTCAATGGATCCTCGCTCTTCGGATCTCATGCCGATGATATGTCGCGCATGAAGACAGAACTGGACACGGTCAAGGCAGTGGGGCTCGAAAAGAGGAAAGACTTTAGGCGGCGCTACCGCCCCTATGATCGGCGCAACTACCAGCAGAGGGTTCAAACCCCTCATTGGTCAACACAGCAGCACCAAGGGAGATCCCAGTACAATCAGCGACATCCAGGCAGAGGACGAGGAGGCTCCTCCAGGCAGTCTGCACCAGCTGCCAAGCAGCAGCAACAGCAGAAACAGTGAGTGCTTGCTTCCCCTGATCCCGTTACCCGCTCCGGTGGGGGGAAGCATTCGTATGTTTCTAGAAGAGTGGACCAAAATTACACTGGACAAGTGGGTTCTAAACATCGTAAGGAACCGATACTCCATCCCGTTCAAGTCTCCTCCACCTTCTATTCCTCCCCGGAAGACCGCCTCCCATCGTGTAAGTCTTCTACAAGAAGAGGTGTCTGCCCTACTTTTAAAGGAGGCCATCGAAAAGGTTCCATGGCAGCAACGTCATCAAGGACTTTACTCTCGTTATTTCCTAGTCTCAAAGAAAGGTCTCAGCAAAGAGTTCAGGCCCATTCTAGACCTCAGGGGACTGAACAAATTTATTCTGAAGGAAAGGTTCAGAATGCTGGCGTTGCATCAGATAATTCCACACTTGCACCCACAAGACTGGATGTGTTCCATAGATCTTCAGGATGCCTATTTCCACATTCCCATCTCTCGGAAGCATCGGAAGTTTCTAAGGTTTCGCATTCAGGCCGACCATTACCAATTCACAGTCCTGCCGTTCGGTCTCAAGTCAGCCCCTCGCACTTTCTCAAAGTGCATGGCAGTAGTAGCGGCGTTCTTGAGGAGGAAACAAATATTCGTCTACCCCTATCTAGACGATTGGCTTCTCAAAAGTGCTTCTCCAGCACTTCTGCAACTACACCTCGCTTACTGCGTTCGACATCTGCATCGATTGGGTCTGCATGTCAATTTCAAAAAATCCATCCTCAACCCAACGCAGAGAATTCATTACTTGGGGGCAACTCTGGACACGGTAAACGCAAGAGCGTATCCTTCGGAGGAGAGACTGTCATCCGTCCTCCTCAAGTGTCAGACCATTTTGCGGAACCCTTACCCAACGGCCAGACAAGTCTCGTCTCTTCTGGGTTCTATGGCATCCTGCATCTTTCTAGTCCCGAATGCCAGGCTACACATGAGACCTCTTCAACAGGCTCTGGAAGATCAGTGGTCCCAGATCTCCAATCGCTGGGAGGACACGATAACGATACCTCTGTCTGTCAAACTCTCCATCGGCTGGTGGATGCGGAGGTCTCATCTTCTCGTGGGCAGCCCTTTTCACGAGGAACCTCCAAAGCTGACTCTTGTAACAGATGCGTCCCTTCAAGGATGGGGCGCCCACATGGGGTCCCTGCAGGTACAAGGCCTGTGGTCGGAAAGAGAACAGCTCTATCACATAAACATGCTGGAGCTCAGGGCGGTTCATCTGGCCCTCAAGGCGTTCTTTCCGTCCATCAGCTCCAATACCCTCCTTGTTCAGACGGACAACATCACAACAATGTTTTACCTGAACAAGCAGGGGGGCACCAGGTCCAGGCCTCTGTCACTGGAAGCACAGACGATCTGGAGGTGGCTTCTGGCTCGGGGCATGAAGATCTCAGCAGTCCACCTTCCGGGCGTTCTAAATGTTCAGGCAGATGGCCTAAGCAGAAGCGCACGACTGGGTGCTAAAGCAAGAAATAGCACAGGACATTTTTCAAACCTGGGGGGAACCAGACATAGACCTGTTCGCAGATGCAGACAACGCAAAATGCCACATCTTCGCCTCCAGGTTCCCACAACAAGGCTCCAAGGGGAATGCTCTATGGATAGACTGGTCAGAGACATTACTCTATGCCTTTCCACCAGTTCCCCTCATTCCTCTAGTGATCAGGAAGCTGTACAGATCCAAAACGAGGATGATCTTGGTTGCGCCAGACTGGCCTCGCCAGTGGTGGTACCCGGACCTTCTTCGTCTTTCGGCAGTACCGCGCAGGAGGCTACCCTGTCATCCAGATCTGCTGACCAGGGCGGGCGGCAAAGTGTTCCATCCCAATCTGCCGTCACTGAAGCTAGCAGCATGGCTCCTGAATTCATCCAATATGGGCATTTAGGTCTCTCTCAGGACTGCATGCAGATCTTGAAAGAGGCTCGACGGCCTTCCACAAGGAGAACATATGCTTTCAAATGGAGGCGATTCTACATGTGGTGTACTGCAGAGGGTCATGATCCTATTCACCATATTTACTGTCTTTGGCAAGAGCAGGATTACAGTACTCATCTATTAAGGTTCACTTGGCCGCGATAACAGCTTATAGGAAGTCTCCCAATCAGGTTTCCTTTTTTAGAATGCCAGTGGTTAAGGACTTCTTAGAGGGCTTAAAGAAAGTCTATCCTCCAGTGAGGGCTCCATCTCCCTCTTGGGAACTCAATATCGTTCTATCCAAGTTAATGGGTCCTCCTTTTGAACCTATACACAAGGCCTCCCTGCAACATCTTTCTTGGAAGACTGCATTCCTTGTGGCGATCACGTCTGCTCGCAGGGTGAGCGAGATACAGGCTTTGTGCTCGTCGGAGCCCTATCTCGTTTTTCATGCAAACAGAGTGGTACTAAGAACTCACCCGAAGTTCCTTCCGAAAGTGGTCTCGGAGTTCCACATCAACCAGTCGATCACTCTTCCCACTTTCTTTGTGAACCCTGTCACACCTGCTGAGAAGGCATTACATTCACTAGATCTCAAAAGGGTGTTGAAGTTTTACCTGGATAAGTCTAAGAGTGTACGCAACACGGACAGACTATTTGTTAATTACGGGCCATTGAACACTGGTTCTCCGGCCTCTAAAAGGTCCATTGCTAGATGGATTGTGTCATGCATTATGCTATCTTATCAGCTAGCGCACAAACAGCTCCCAGGCAGGCCGAGAGCGCATTCTACAAGAGGAAAAGCAGCTACAATAGCTATGCTGAGTAATGTACCTATTCAAGACATATGTAAAGCGGCCACATGGCGTTCGGTGCACACTTTTGCACGCCATTATTGTCTTGATTCTGACACTCAAGCTGATGCTAGGGTTGGCCAGACATCCTTGAGGAACTTATTTGGGTAATATAAGGTGAATTTGTTGGCATGATATGATGGTATTCGTCCGCAGAGTATGGGGATGGCTTGCTACTCTATTCAGTGCTTATGACTATTGATGAGTATCCCCTGGAAGAGAAGGATAAGTTACTTACCTGTAATCCTAGTTCTCTTCCAGGGGTATACTCATCAAAGTCATAAGCAACCCTCCCTCCTCCCCGGGCGAATACCATGTTCATGTGAGATGTAACTGTTACCCATACTGTGATCACACTGTTTACGCCGTCCAAAAGAACTGACCTAACTGTCACCTGTAGTGCATGATGGGAGCCTGAGGGTTCCAAGAGGTCTTAAAGGCACGGCGCCAGTTTTCCTAACTGTTCTATATGCAGCCTCTCTAGGCTGACCTGCCTCTATGGTCTTACCCCTTTTACCTTTGAAAATAAAGGTTCTGTTGTTTCAAAGCAAACTAAAGTGGTTTACTTGTTTTTAATCATGATTATATCATGGGGTATGTTTATTTATTGTTCAAATTTAAAAGGTTTTGCATTGCAATTGAGGCAGTTTTTCTGAGCCTAGTATATATGGTCAGGCTGCATATATGTTTGTATCTGAAAGAGACACGTTAGTGATAGATTCCTTACCTTAGAATATCCCCAGGCGTCAGGCTGGATCCGGAAAGTTTTGCGTAGCAGTACCCTTGCGCGTCGGTAGGCGGCGTCGTGCGGCTCCGCGTCCGTCGTCGGCGTCGTGATCGCCGGGATGACGTCGCGGGCAGTACTTAGGCGCCGCCCCTGCGCGCTGACGTCAGTTCTTCTTTTCCGCGCCAGTAAGCGCAGATCCGGGAAGAGCAGTGCCCTGGTCAATTTTTGACCATACTTTTTGGTGATTTTTCACTGTTTTTTTTTCCAGCCTTCAGGTGTCGTAGGGATGCCCGGCTTCAAGCGATGCGGCGCCTGTGCGCGGATGATGTCCGTCACCGACCCGCATTGGGAGTGTCTCTTCTGCCTCGGCCGAGGCCACGACACCGAGTCTTGTCCCGAATGCCAGGCCCTCAACCCGAAGGCTTTGCGAGAGCGGTCTCGAAAGCTCCTCGAGGCCCGGCATTCGGCTCCGCGGAAGCCCCGGTCGCGTGAGAGGTCCAGGGGTCGCTCGCGGAGTGCACACCGGTCGTCGGCGTCGAAGTCTTCTTCGTCCGGTAAGTCTCGACACAAGAAGTCCAAGTAGCATCGTCGCTCTCGGACTTCGCCTCGCCCGGTCTCGCGACTCGGCTGAGGCCCCTCCCGGCACCGTCCCCGCCCCCGCGGCCCCGGACTTGCCTGTGGAGTCGCCCCCGTCATACCCGCCCTTCCCGGGTTCGGGGCGGATCCGGCCAAGGTACAGGAGTTCCTGTCGGCCATGGCCCGCCTCTTCGGGCCTTCAGGCCCCTCCGGTGCGCCTTCGGGCCCCGCGGGCCCTGATGGGGTTGATCCGGCGTCGCCGGCGGCTCCGGCCCGGCGTCGCCCGAGCCTCCAGCCTCGATCCCGGCTCCGGCTCCGGCCCCGGCCTCGATCCCGGCTCCACAACCCCCATCGACGCCGGTCGACCTCACGACACCTCCGCCGGCGCCGATGTCTCCGGTGCCGTTCTCGACGCCGCCCTGGGCTCCGGGCGGCGTCGTCCCCAGTTCCTTCCGGCTCCGGACTTGGACCCGGAGCGACGTCGCTCGACGCCGGCTCCGGCGCCGATGGGACCTTGGGTCCCAAATGTCCCTCCTCCTCCTTATTTTGAACCAGAGGAGGACCAGGAGGACTGGGAGGGGTCTGATGACCCTCTGACACGCAACTGTCAGTATGATGAGGACTGGACAGAGAGTCTAGGGGAGGCCAGTGGTCTGGATACTTCTCCTGACACTGGCATGCTGTCTCCTCCCGTGGCTACGGAGGAGGGGGCCAATTTTGGTACGGTGTTGCGTAGGGCTGCTGGGGCCTTACGTCTCCAGCTCCCTACTTTGACGGTCAAGCCTAACATCTTGACAGAGGTGCTTCAGCCGGCAGCCTCCTCTGCGGAGACTGTGCTGCCGTTTAACGACGCCCTCACGGACGTTCTTTTGGGCGCCTGGTCCAAGCCCAACACAGGGGCTCCTGTGGATCGGAACGTGTCACGACGCCATCGCCCCGCTCCGGGCGACCCCCTGTTTCTTTCTGTCCACCCCACTCCTGAGAGCTTGGTTGTCCAAGCCTCCGCTTCCCAAACCGCCTTCCCTACCGCTCCTCCGGATAGGGAATCCAAACGCCTGGATCAGTTTGGGAAGAAAGGTTTTCTTCCTCCAGTGCTGGCTTGCGGTCCGTTAACACCGCTTGTCTTTTGGGCCGATATACCCACTCTCTGTGGGATTCGGTGGCGGATGTTTTGCCCCAGTGCCCTGAGGAGGTCCAGGCACTGCTTTCCCGCGCCATTGCGGAAGGAAGGGATGCGGCCAAATACACTATCCGTTGTGGCCTTGACACCGCCGACTCGCTGGGCAGGTCGATTGCAACGACGGTGGCGCTCCGACGCCACGCCTGGCTGAGAACCACTGGTTTTCAGGGGATGTCCAGAATACTCTCATGGACATGCCCTTTGATGGAGTCGGTCTTTTTGGGTCCAAAGCAGACCATGCGTTGGAGCGCTTTAAGGACTCACGGGCTACTGCCAAGTCCCTGGGCCTTTCTGCTACACGCCCTCCGCTGCCTTCTGCTTTTCGCCCCTATCGTGGCCACGGTAGGGGCGCCCCTTCACGTCAGCAGCCCAGCCACCGGCCCGCGCAGCAGGCGTCTTCGCGTGGCCGAGGACGTGGATTCCGCCGTGGCGGATCGGGCAACCAGCGTGCGGGTCAGGCCACCACCTCCAACCCGTCCGCGGCCTCCAAGCCCTCCTAGTCCCTCCTTTCAGGTGCACGGCACGCCAGTAGGGGCAGGGTCCGCCATCACCTTCCCCACTGGCGCACCATCACCTCGGACAGGTGGGTCTTGGACATTGTCCGAAGGGGCTACTCCCTCCCCTTCGAGACCACCCCCCAGCCATGCCACCTCAATTCCACCGCATGTCAGGGGATCACTTGGTGCTTCTACAGAAGGAAGTCACGGCCCTCTTGACCAAGAGGGCCATCGAGCATGTTCCGACCCCAGAAGTAGGGCGTGGTTGCTACTCCCACTACTTTCTGGTGCCCAAAAGGACAAGGAGGACATGCGTCCTATCTTGGACCTCCGGAACGTCAATCGCTTCCTCCGGAAGGAGAAGTTCAAGATGCTCACCCTAGCTCAGGTCTTGACTGCCCTCGACCCTGGAGACTGGTTGGTAGCGTTGGACTTGCAGGACGCGTATTTCCACATCCCCGTCCTGCCGGCCCACCGGCGTTACCTTCGGTTCACGGTAGGCCCCGAGCATTTTCAGTTCACCGTGCTCCCCTTTGGCCTTACCAGTGCCCCTCGGGTGTTCACGAAAGTGATGGCGGTGGTCGCAGCTCATCTGCGCCGGGCAGGGGTTTCAGTCTTCCCCTACCTCGACGACTGGCTGCTGAAGGCGGGCTCGTCCCAGGCAGTCGTCTCCCACCTCCAGACTACGGCCGAACTCCTGCACTCGCTGGGGTTCTCCATCAATGTGCCGAAGTCGCATCTGATTCCTTCTCCACAGCTCCTTTTCATCGGAGCAGTTCTGGACACGACGCGGTTTCGGGCCTATCCTCCCGAACGGCGAGTCCGGGATATTCAGGCTATGATTCCGATCTTTCGGCCTTTATCCTGGGTTTCGGTAAGGATGACCCTGAGGCTGCTGGGCCTCATGGCCTCCTGCATCCTGCTGGTCAATCATGCCAGATGGCATATGCGGGCTCTGCAGTGGGACCTGAAGTTCCAGTGGGCGCAGCACCAGGGCAACCTGTCCGATCACGTCCAGATCTCGGAGGGGACTGCAAAACAGTTGCAGTGGTGGCTCTCGAACCGGCAATGGGTCATGGGCAGATCCCTCTCCCTTCCCCAGCCAGAGCATACAGTTGTGACGGACGCGTCCCTTCTGGGATGGGGCGGTCACATGGGAGAGGCGGAGATCAGAGGCCTCTGGTCTCCGGCGGAGTCCCGGCTCCATATCAACCTTCTGGAGCTCCGGGCGATCCGGCTTGCACTCAAGGCATTCCTTCCCTCTGTCAAAGGGAAGGTAGTGCAGGTGTTCACAGACAACACCACCGCCATGTGGTACTGCAACAAACAGGGCGGGGTGGGGTCTTGGACCCTTTGTCAGGAGGCTCTGCGCCTCTGGACATGGCTGGAACATCAGGGCATGTTCCTGATGGTTCAACACCTGGCAGGTTCTCTGAACGCCAGGGCGGACGAACTCAGCCGCAGGTGCATGATGGATCACGAATGGCGTCTTCACTCGGAAGTGGCGCAAGGACTCTTTCTACAGTGGGGAGAGCCTTGGTTAGATCTATTCGCCACCGAAGAGAACGCGCAATGTCATCAGTTCTGCGCGTTGGAATTTCCAAGGCGGCACTCGCTCGGCGACGCTTTTCGTCGCGAGTGGAGTTGCGGTCTGTTATACGCCTTTCCGCCTATACCACTTCTACCCAGAGTGTTGAAGAAGATTCGGCACGACCGGGCCCAAGTCATTCTTGTGGCTCCGGACTGGGCTCGAAGAGTTTGGTATCCCGAGCTACTCAATATGAGCATAGATCCCCCGATCCGTCTGCCTCTTCGGGAGGATCTTCTGTCGCAGCAGCAGGGGACGGTCCTCCACCCGAACCTGTCCAGTCTACACCTGCTTGCGTGGAGATTGAGCGGCGGCAGTTGATTCCTTTCGACTTGCCTCCCCAAGTTTGTGATGTGATTCTGGCAGCCAGGCGTCCCTCCACTAAGGTGGTATACGCCTGCAGGTGGAACAAATTTGTGGCATGGTGCACAGCAAAGGCTGTGAATCCCCTTTCTGCCCCTCTTTCTGAGGTCCTTCTGTTCCTTCTTTCTCTGGCCCAACAGGGTTCTGCCCTGGGTACCATCAAGGGTTATCTTTGTGCTATCTCGGCCTTCCTCAGGCTCCCTGATCAGCCCTCCCTTTTCAAGTCCCCTGTTGTTAACAGGTTCTTAAAAGGCATTACTCACCTCTTCCCTCCTGTTCCGTTTGTAATGCCTCAGTGGGACTTGAACTTGGTTCTTACCTTTTTAATGTGCGCTCCCTTTGAGCCTCTGCATAACTGTCCTCTTCGTCTTCTGACTCTAAAGGCAGCCTTTCTGGTGGCCATCACCTCCGCTCGGCGGGTGAGTGAGCTCCAGGCTCTTTCTTGCAAACCTCCCTTTCTGTCTGTTCATCCAGACAAGGTTGTTCTTCGGACGCGTCCGTCCTTCTTGCCAAAGGTGGTTACTGCTTTCCACATTGGGCAGACCATCACTTTGCCCACCTTCTTTCCGCCTCCGCATCCTTCCAGAGAGGAAGAGAGGCTCCACCGTCTGGACCCAAAGCGTGCGCTCTCCTTCTATATCGACCGCACGAAACACTTCCGGGTGGATGACCAGCTCTTTGTTGGCTACGTGGGCGCCAAAAAGGTCGGGCGGTGCACAAGAGGACCATCTCCCGCTGGGTTACCTTGTGCATCAAGACCTGCTATTCTTTGGCTAAGAAGGAGCCTCCTGTTGGGCTGCGTGCCCATTCCACCAGGGCAACGGCTGCTACCACGGCCTTGGGCCGCGGTGTTCCGCTGCCGGTTATCTGTCAGGCAGCTACGTGGGCCTCGCTGCACACGTTTACTAAGCATTACTGCCTTGACAGTCAGGTCCGGAGGGACGGCTTCTTTGGCCGTTCTGTCCTCCAGGACTTCCTTGTCTGATCTTTGTTCGCAGACCCACCACCGGGGTTGGTATTGCTGGGGTATCTATTCTAAGGTAAGGAATCTATCACTAACGTGTCTCTTTCAGATGCACAAGTTACTAACTTGTGTAACGATATATCTGTAAGAGACAGTAGTTAGTGATAGATTCCTACCGCCCACCATCCTCCCCGTTCTGCGAACTGATTTCTAGGGTTAAGGACATCCCTTTCAGGGCCCTAGTATTTTTCAGACACCTGTGTCAGCTTCTTGCATGGCTCTGCGTTCCTGGCGCGGAAAGTCGTGTACAGAACTGACGTCAGCGCGCAGGGGCGGCGCCTAAGTACTGCCCGCGACGTCATCCCGGCGATCACGACGCCGACGACGGACGCGGAGCCGCACGACGCCGCCTACCGACGCGCAAGGGTACTGCTACGCAAAACTTTCCGGATCCAGCCTGACGCCTGGGGATATTCTAAGGTAAGGAATCTATCACTAACTACTGTCTCTTACAGATATATCGTTACACAAGTTAGTAACTTGTGCTTTATGCATATCACCTATATATATATATTTACTTATATGTGTATTTGGATATATATGTAGGTATATGCATATTATTGGCTATTGCTCCGGGGTCCCCGCACGTGGGCGGGACTATTCAGTGCTTATGACTTTGAGTATACCCCTGGAAGAGAACTAGGATTACAGGTAAGTAACTTATCCTTTTAGGCTCCACGTTAGCTCAGGTGCCAGATCCATATGTATACTAATCGAGTGTGCGAATGTGGAGTCAGGATTGCAATGTGATCGCATCTGTGCCTCCTGATTGTGACAAGAGATTTTGCCAAATTAACCTGTTAACCGAAGGCTTCCCTATAGAGCTCCAATATCTGAAACAACCAGTGCCCCATAACAAGGGAACGTCCTACAAAGAAGAGCACATCATCAGCACAGCGTGGTATGCTGTCCTTATGATCAACCTCGCATTGAAATCCTCATACTTGTGCGTCACCTCTGACGTGTTTTGGCAGGCGCTCCCTTGCCAGAGCAAAAGGTGTGGGGTTAAGGGGCAGCCCTGTTTGGTACCATGACCAATAGGATACAACGGTGATGGGGGCCAGTCACCTTTACTTTGGCCCAAATCTCATCTACGTCTGCACTCTAAAGAGCTCTATAGGTGTTGTCTTCATGCCCTTTATGTTTACATGCAATTGTGCTTGTCAATGTTCGTTATTTAGTGTGGCCAATTTGCTGTGTTACAAACAATGAATGAGGGCTTTCCTGTTATTATTGTTATATTATTGTTTATTCAACATTTATCAAGGATTTGTTGTGTGTGTCGCAATCCTTCTGTGCATCAGTAAATATTAAGTGCTGTTGAAGATGCCAAAGCTCTGGACTGGAACAATGGTCCCAGTGTAGGCAGTCCCCAGTGTTCACGCCTTAGACATTAGCCTTAATTAGAGCCCGAGAGAGGCCTCTACCATCTCGGAGTATAATGACTAATGTAAACTTTAAAACCGACTACTCGGTACTAAACTCAGAATTAAATACCTTACACACTATCTAAACTGGGATTTTATTTGGTGGTCTTGTATTCATTCGACATTTGCTGAGAAGTTTATTGTTCCTAAAATGTGACCTGTTTAATATCCTATTTTTAGTATAGACTGCCCTTTTCAGTACTTGTGTAATAACCAGGTAAATAATATTTACATTTGAAGCCATGAGTATCAAAGCCATTTCACCAATTTTGCTTTCTTTCCATTTTAGGCTTAGAAAACTCGGCTCATGTCTTAGAAAAATCTGGTAAAATCTTCAGCGCCACTTTAGGATTGGTAGACATCACCCGGGGAACAAACTCATATTACAAGTTGCAGCTGCTGGAGGACGATAGGGAGACCAGGTAGGAGAAAGTGGCCTTGTCTTGAATTAAAGCACTGCAGTTTTCTGGGCTGAAGTCAATAAACTGAGTACCATTGCATTGGTTGTAAGTATCTGTTATAAAGTGCCAAGACCCTGCATATAGTGAGTGTGAAATTTTCATATACAAGTGTTAGATCAACTTATTACTAGAACAGAGAGAACCCATGAGAATATTCAATCAATCAATCAAGCAGGGGTTAATAAAGCGCGCTACTCACCCGTGAGGGTCCCAAGGCGCTGGGGGGGGGGGGGAGCAGCTCCGGATTAGTCGAAGAGCCAGGTCTTGAGGTCCTTCCTGAACGTGTGCATGGTCGGGGATCGTCTGATGTTCACCGGGAGCTCGTTCCAGGTCTTGGCTGCGATGTAGGAGAAGGCTCTCCCGCCTGCTCTGTTTCTGAGGATGCGGGGGACCTCTGCCAGGGCGAGGTCGGCGGAGCGGAGATTCCTTTTGGGTACGTGGAAGGAGACTCTCTCGTTGAGGTATTTGGGTCCGATGTTGAGGGATTTGTAGGTGTGGGTGAGGAGTTTGAAAGTGACCCTCTTCTCGACGGGGAGCCAGTGGAGGTTTCGTAGGTGTTGGGTCATGTGTTCGTGACGGGGTGTCCCGAGGACAAGTCTGGCTGCAGCGTTCTGGATGGTTTGGAGTTTGTGTAGAAGAGTTTTGTTGATTCCGGCGTAGAGGGCGTTGCCGTAGTCCAGTCTGCTGGTTATGAGCGCGTGGATGACAGTCCTTCTGCAGTCGGGGGGGATCCATTTGAAGGTCTTGCGGAGGATGCGCAGGCAGTTGAAACTGGTGGAGGCGACGGCGTTGATCTGGCGGTTCATGGAGAGGGAGGAGTCGAGGATGATGCCGAGGTTTCGTGCGTGGTCTGTAGGGGTGGGTGGATTCCCGAGGGCGGAGGGCCACCAGGTGTAGTCCCAGGCGGAGGTGCAGGGTCTGAGGATGAGGACCTCGGTCTTCTCTGAGTTGAGCTTCAAGCAGCTGTCCTTCATCCAAGCTGTGACGTCCTTCATTCCTTCCTGGAAGCAGAGTCTGGTGTCCTCAGGATTCTTCGTGAGTGAGAGGATGAGCTGGGTGTCGTCGGCGTAGGATACTATGCTGAGCCCATGCGGTCTGA
This sequence comes from Calotriton arnoldi, assembly GCA_963921515.1. NCBI lineage: Eukaryota > Metazoa > Chordata > Amphibia > Caudata > Salamandridae > Calotriton > Calotriton arnoldi. The sequence goes on from CAWUFW010001145.1 coordinate 2,213,669, forward strand.
CGATGGCGGCGAGGGGGGCCATGTAGATGTTGAAGAGCGTGGGGCTGAGCGATGATCCTTGGGGTACTCCGCAGCTGATATCGGTGGGTTCGGAGAGGAAGGGAGGGAGTCTGCTCCTCTGGGTTCTGCCGGCGAGAAAGGATCGGATCCAGTCGAGGGCGGCTCCTTGTATCCCCGCATCGTGAAGTCTGGCTGCGAGCGTGCGGTGTGAATCTGAAAGAGACACGTTAGTGACAGATTCCTTACCTTAGAATATCCCCAGGCGTCAGGCTGGATCCGGAAAGTTTTTGCGTAGCAGTACCCTTGCGCGTCGGTAGGCGGCGTCGTGCGGCTCCGCGTCCGTCGTCGGCGTCGTGATCGCCGGGATGACGTCGCGGGCAGTACTTAGACGCCGCCCCTGCGCGCTGACGTCAGTTCTTATTTTTCCGCGCCAGTAAGCGCAGATCCGGGAAGAGCAGTGCCCTAGTCAATTTTTGACTAACCTTTTTTGTGAATTTTTTCACTGTTTCTTCATTGAGTCTTCACGACTCCTAGGTGTCGTAGGGATGCCCGGCTTCAAGCCATGCGGAGCCTGTGGTCGCATGATGTCGATCACGGACCCGCATCTCAAGTGTCTCTTCTGTCTCGGCCGAGACCACGACACGAAGTCGTGCCCTGACTGCCGGAAACTTCATCCGAAGGCTTTGCGAGAGCGGTTTCGAAAGCTACTCGAGGTCCGGCAGTCGGCTCCGCGCCGCACCAAGCCCCGGTCCCGGGAGAGGTCGAGGGCCGGTCGCGGAGTCCCCGCCGGTCGTCTGAGTCCAAGTCTTCGCGCTCCTCGGGTAAGTCGAAGCACAAGAAGTCTAAGAAGCGTCATCGCTCTAAGACTTAGCCTCGCCGGTCTCGCGACTCGGCTGAGGCCCCAGTCGGCACCGTCCCCGCGGCCCCGGACATGCCTGTAGAGCCGCCCCCGCATTACCCGTCCTTTCCGGGTTCGGGGCGACTCCGGCCGAAATACAGGAATTCCTGTCGGCCATGGCCCGCCTCTTCGGGCCTTCAGGCCCCTCCGGTGCGCCTTCGGGCCCCGCGGGCCCTGATGGGGTTGCCCCGGCGCCGCCGTCGACTCCGGTCCCGGCGCCGCCTGTCCCACCAGCCTTCATCCCGGCTCCGGTGGTACCGCAACCCCCATCGACCTAACCACGCCGACGCCGATGTCCCCGGTGCCGTTCCTGGCGCCGTCCGGGGCTACGGACGGCGTCGTTCCCCGGTTCTCTCCGGCTCCGGACATGGAGCCGGACCGACGTCGCTCGACGCCGGCTCCGGCGCCGATGAGACCTTGGGTCCCAAATGTCCCTCCTCCTCCATATTTTGAACAAGAGGAGGACCAGGAGAGCTGGGAGCGGTCTGAGGACCCTCTCACACAACAGTGTGAGTATGATCCGGACTGGGCTGAGGAACTTGGGGATGCCAGTGGTCTAGACACCTCCCCTGACACTGGCATGCTGTCTCCTCCCGTGGATACGGAGGAGGGAGCTAATTTTGCAACGGTGTTGCGTAGAGCAGCTGGAGCCTTACATCTCCAGTTGCCTACTGTGGCCGTCAGGACTAACCTCCTGAAAGAAGTGCTTCAGCCGGCGGCTTCCTCCTCGGAGACTGTGCTGCCGTTTAATGATGCACTCACTGACGTTCTTTTGGGTGCCTGGTCCAAACCCACCACAGGGGCTCCTGTGGATAGGAACGTGGCCCGACGCCATCGCCCTGCTCCGGGCGACCCCTTGTTTCTCTCCCAACATCCCACCCCCGAGAGTTTGGTTGTCCAAGCCTCTGCCTCCCAAACCGCCTTCCCTACCGCCCCTCCGGATAGGGAATCCAAACGCCTGGACCAATTTGGGAAGAAGGCTTTTTCTTCCTCCAGTGCTGGCTTGCGGTCCGTCAACACCGCTTGCCTTTTGGGCCGATATACCCACTCCCTGTGGGATTCGGTGGCGGCTGTTTTGCCGCAGTGTTCTGAGGAGGTCCAGACACTGCTTACCCGCGCCATTGCGGAAGGGCGAGATGCGGCTACATACACCATCCGTTGTGGCCTTGATACCGCCGACTCGCTGGGCAGATCGCTTGCGACGACGGTGGCGCTACGTCGCCACGCCTGGCTGAGAACAACTGGTTTCTCGGGTGATGTCCAGAATACACTCATGGACATGCCCTTTGATGGAGTCTGTCTTTTTGGTTCAAAGGCAGACCATGCGCTGGAGCGGTTTAAGGACTCACGGGCTACTGACAAGTCCCTGGGCCTTTCTGTTGTACGGCCTCCGCTCACCTCTGCTTTTCGCCCCTTTCGTGGCCACGGAAGGGGCGCCCAGTCACGTCAGCTGCCCAGCCACCGGCCCGCGCAGCAAGCGTCTTCGCGTGGCCGAGGACGTGGATACCGCCGTGGCGGTTCGGGCAACCAGAGTGCGGGTCAGGCCACCACCTCCAACCCGACAGCGGCCTCCAAGCCCTCCGAGTCCCTCCTTTCCGGTGCACAGCACGCCAGTAGGGGGCAGGGTCCGCCATCACCTTCACCACTGGCGTCCCATCACCTCGGACAGGTGGGTCTTGGACATTGTCCGAAGGGGCTACTCCCTCCCCTTCGAGACCACCCCCAGCCATGCCACCTCAATTCCACCGCATGTCAGGGGATCACTTGGTACTTCTGCAGAAGGAAGTCACGGCCCTCTTGGCCAAGAGGGCCATCGAGCATGTTCCGACCCCAGAAGTAGGACGTGGTTGCTACTCCCACTACTTCCTGGTGCCCAAAAAGGACAAGGAGGACATGCGTCCTATCTTGGACCTCCGGAACTTCAATCGATTCCTCCGGAAGGAGAAGTTCAAGATGCTCACCCTAGCTCAGGTCTTGACTGCCCTCGACCCTGGAGACTGGTTGGTAGCGTTGGACTTGCAGGACGCTTATTTTCACATCCCCGTCCTGCCGGCCCACCGGCGTTACCTGCGGTTCATGGTAGGCCTCGAGCATTTTCAGTTCACCATGCTCCCCTTTGGCCTTACAAGTGCCCCTTGGGTGTTCACCAAAGTGATGGCGGTGGTCGCAGCTCATCTGCGCCGGGCAGGGGTTCCAGTCTTCCCCTACCTCGACGACTGGCTGCTGAAGGCGGGCTCGTCCCAGGCAGTCGTCTCCCACCTCCAGACTACGGCCGAACTCCTGCACTCGCTGGGGTTCTCCATCAATGTGCCGAAGTCGCATCTGATTCCTTCTCCACAGCTCCTTTTCATCGGAGCAGTTCTGGACACGACGCAGTTTCGGGCCTATCCTCCCGAACGGCGAGTCCGGGATATTCAGGCTATGATTCCGATCTTTCAGCCTTTATCCTGGGTTTCGGTACGGATGACCCTGAGGCTGCTGGGCCTCATGGCCTCCTGCATCCTGCTGGTCACTCATGCCAGATGGCATATGCGGGCTCTGCAGTGGGACCTGAAGTTCCAGTGGGCGCAGCACCAGGGCAACATGTCCGATCACGTCCAGATCTCGGAGGGGACTGTAATACAGTTGCAGTGGTGGCTCTCGAACCGGCAATGGGTCATGGGCAGATCCCTCTCCCTTCCCCACCCAGAGCACACAGTTGTGACGGACGCGTCCCTTCTGGGATGGGGCGGTCACATGGGAGAGGCGGAGATCAGAGGCCTCTGGTCTCCGGCGGAGTCCCAGCTCCATATCAACCTTCTGGAGCTCCGGGCGATCCGACTTGCACTCAAGGCATTCCTTCCCTCTGTCAAAGGGAAGGTAGTGCAGGTGTTCACAGACAACACCACCGCCATGTGGTATTGCAACAAACAAGGCGGGGTGGGGTCGTGGACCCTTTGTCAGGAGGCTCTGCGCCTCTGGACATGGCTGGAACATCAGGGCATGTTCCTGATGGTTCAACACCTGGCAGGTTCCCTGAACGCCAGGGCGGACGAACTCAGCCGCAGGTGCATGATGGATCACGAATGGCGTCTTCACTCGGAAGTGGCGCAAGGACTCTTTCTACAGTGGGGAGAGCCTTGGTTAGATCTATTCGCCACCGAAGAGAACGCGCAATGTCATCAGTTCTGCACGTTGGAATTTCCAAGGCAGCACTCGCTCGGCGACGCTTTTCGTCGCGAGTGGAGTTGCGGTCTGTTGTACGCCTTTCCGCCTACACCACGTCTACCCAGAGTGTTGAAGAAGATTCGGCACGACCGGGCCCAAGTCATTCTTGTGGCTCCGGACTGGGCTCGAAGAGTTTGGTATCCCGAGCTACTCAGTATGAGCGTAGATCCCCCGATCCGTCTGCCTCTTCGGGAGGATCTTCTGTCGCAGCAGCAGGGGACGGTCCTCCACCCGAACCTGTCCAGCCTCCACCTGCTTGCGTGGAGATTGAGCGGCGGCAGTTGATTCCTTTCGACTTGCCTCCCGAAGTTTGTGATGTAATTCTGGCAGCCAGGCGTCCCTCCACTAAGGTGGTATACGCCTGCAGGTGGAACAAGTTTGTGGCATGGTGCACAGCAAAGGCTGTGAATCCCCTTTCTGCCCCTCTTTCTGAGGTTCTTCTGTTCCTTCTTTCCCTGGCCCAACAGGGTTCTGCCCTGGGTACCATCAAGGGCTATCTTTGTGCCATCTCGGCCTTCCTCAGGCTTCCTGATCAGCCCTCCCTTTTCAAGTCCCCTGTTGTTAACAGGTTTCTAAAAGGCATTACACACCTCTTCCCTCCTGTTCCGTTTGTGATGCCTCAGTGGGACTTGAACTTGGTTCTTACCTTTCTTATGTGCGCTCCCTTTGAGCCTCTACATAACTGTCCTCTTCGTCTTCTAACTCTGAAGACTGCCTTTCTGGTGGCCATCACCTCCGCTCGGCGGGTGAGTGAGCTCAGGCTCTTTCATGCAAACCTCCCTTTCTGTCTGTCCATCCAGACAAGGTTGTTCTTAGGACGCGTCCGTCCTTCTTGCCAAAGGTGGTTACTGCCTTCCACATTGGGCAGACCATCACTTTGCCCACCTTCTTTCGGCCTCCGCATCCTTCCAGAGAGGAAGAGAGGCTCCACCGTCTGGACCCAAAACGTGCGCTTTCTTTTTATATCAACCGCACACAACACTTCCGGGTGGATGACCAGCTCTTTGTTGGCTACGCGGGCGCCAAAAAAGGTCGGGCGGTGCACAAGAGAACCATCTCCCGCTGGGTAACCTTGTGTATCAAAGCCTGCTATTCTTAGGCTAAGAAGGAGCCTCCTGTTGGGCTGCGTGCCCATTCCACCAGGGCAACGGCTGCTACCACGGCCTTAGGCAGCGGTGTTCCGCTGCAGGATATCTGTCAGGCAGCTACGTGGGCCTCGCTGCACACGTTTACCAAGCATTACTGCCTTGACAGTCGGGTCCGGAGGGACGGCTTCTTTGGCCGTTCTGTCCTCCGGGACTTCCTTGTCTGATCTTTGTTCGCAGACCCACCACCGCGGTTGGTATTGCTGGGGTATCTATTCTAAGGTAAGGAATCTGTCACTAACGTGTCTCTTTCAGATGCACAAGTTACTAACTTGTGTAATGATATATCTGTAAGACAGTAGTTGGTGACAGATTCCTTACCGCCCACCATCCTCCCGTTCTGCGAACTGATTTCTAGGGTTAAGGACATCCCTTTCAGGGCCCTAGTATTTTTCAGACACCTATGTCAGCTTCTTGCATGGCTCTGCGTTCCTGGCGCGGAAAGTCGTGTACAGAACTGGCGTCAGCGCGCAGGGCGGCGTCTAAGTACTGCCCGCGACGTCATCCCGGCGATCACGACGCCGACGACGGACGCTGAGCTGCACGACGCCGCCTACCGACGCGCAAGGGTACTGCTACGCACAAACTTTCCGGATCCAGCCTGACGCCTGGGGATATTCTAAGGTAAGGAATCTGTCACTAACTACTGTCTCTTACAGATATATCGTTACACAAGTTAGTAACTTGTGCGACGGTGTCGAAGGCTGCGGAGAGGTCTAGAAGGATGAGGGCCGCAGTGTGTCCCTGATCGAGTAGTATGCGGATGTCGTCAGTGGCGGCGAGGAGGGCGGTCTCGGTGCTGTGGTTGCTGCGGAATCCAGACTGGGAGGCGTCTAGGATGGAGTTCTCTTCGATGAAAGCGGTCAGCTGGGCGTTTACGAGTCTCTCGGTGACTTTGGCCGCGAAGGGGAGGAGAGAGATGGGCCGGTAGTTTTTCAGGTCCGTTGGGTCTGCCGTTGGTTTCTTGAGGAGGGGTTTAACCTCCGCCCGCTTCCAGTCGTCTGGGAAGACGCCGGATCTGAAGGAGGCGTTGATGGTCCGTCCTAGTTTGGGTGCGATGGCGGCGGCCCTGTGGAATATGTGCGGTTGGCAGGGGTCCGTTGGGGCTCCTGAGTGGGTTTTCTTCATGGTCGAGGTGATGAGCTCGACGGTGGGGCGGGATCCCAGGTCATGATGGTTGGCTTATCGGCGGCGGTGGGGAGGGGGGTGGTGTCCGACGTCTGTTCGCTGAAGTTGTCGTAGAGGATCTTGATCTTCAGATGGAAGTAGAAGCTGAGCTTTTCGCAGAGTTCTTGGGAGGGTGTGACGTCCGTGGCTTCGCTGGGGGGTTTGGTGAACTGCTGTATGACGTTGAACAGTTCCTTGGCGTTGGTCGCGTTGGTCTGGACTTTGTCTCTTATGAAGGTCCGTTTGGTGTCTCTTATGCGCTGGTGGTATTGCTTTAGGGCGCTCCTGTGGTTGTTCCGTGCTTCCGTGGTTTTCTGGTTTCGCCAGGTTTTCTCTAGGCGTCTTCAGGAGCGCCTGGCTTCTTGAAGTTCTGTGGTGAACCAGGCGGCCTTCAGAGGGCGTTGTTTGGCGGGGTGGCGGAGGGGTGCGAGCTTGTCGGCGCAGCAGGAGATCCAGCGGTGGCGTTCTTTGGCTGCGGAGTTGGTGTCGGTCGTGGCGCCGGGGGGGGGGTCTTTGAGGAGGGTGGTGTTGAGGTGTTCCTCTGTGACCTTGCTCCAGTTCCTTCGTGGCGTGCGCGGGGCGGGCTTGGGTGCGGTGGTGGTGTTGAAGGTGAAGTGGACGCAGTGGTGGTCCGTCCAGAGGGGCTGGGTGGTGTGGCTGAAGCGGATGTTTGTCCCTCCTGCGAAGATGGGGTCGAGGGTGTGTCCAGCTCTGTGAGTGGGCGTGTTGACCAGCTGCTTCAGTCCGATGTTGGCGAGGTTGTCGAGGAGAGTGGTGGAGTCGGGGTCGTTGCAGTTGTCGAGGTGGAAGTTCAGGTCCCCGAGTAGAATGTAGTCCGTGGAGGTGATGGCGTGGGGTGCGGCGAGCTCGACGATGGTGGTTGCGGACTGGGTGCGAGGTCCCGGCGGTCTGTAGATGAGGGTGCCGCGTAGCGTGGTCCTGGGGCTGGTCTGGATCTGGTAGTGGAGGTGTTCTGTGTTGGAGTTAAACTAATTAAACCTAAAGAATGCCTACAGCCCTAGCCATAATATGTCAAATCTTCGCAAAGGCTGTTCACCTAATGCCTGTTGCTAGTGAAAGCCCACGAAAGAAAGGAGTGCATTCGGCTCTATCCCTATTTAGACTTTACCAAACAGAACAAAGTATGCCTAGGTGACTGTCCGCTGTATCCTTATTTCAAACACTTTGTTTCCTGGTAAGCACTAACAGTAAACTCCAGTTAATGCATTGCATTACAATTTTATGGTTTATAATGATTCTCAAGGAACAAATGTAATTTTATCAGAGAAATGATCAGTTGTTTAAAAATAATATTGAGGGAACTGAATTATTGAATAGAGGAGACCAGGGTATGAAGTCACACAGTTAATAAGCAATGCCTTGTTGAGTAGAACGAGTGTTAATGAGGACTCCTGGGCTTATCCCTGGTAGCGTTGGTTCAAAGTTAGACCAATTTTAGAGGAAAATTATTGTGAAATATTATGACAGCAACATACATTGAAATTCAAGCTATCAAACAATAAAATTCCCGAATAACTTTAGTAGAAGGAAAAATGTAATGATTACATGACAGAAAACTTGGTAATGTAGTCAAGTGTTAAGAAATTTGAAAGAGAACGCAAAAAGTTTCCATAAAAAAGCTGAGCATCTTCAAAAGCCAGTGTTTCACTTTGAGAGAGGGTGCTTTTTAAACCGGTTAGGGAAACAGTACTGCAATTGTTTTAGCACTGAAACAAACTAAAGCCCTAGAGAATGGTCTTAAAATGTTTTAGTTTATCTTAAAACATAGTTACTCAATCGCAGCAGGAAATGCCCATTTATCTAAAGGCTGTTGAAAGAAAATTTCACCTTCTCTGAACTTACAGCAACGAGTTCTCCAGTATTGGATCTTTCATAGATTCACATGTTTGATTCATTCCCCGTCATCGAAGTGGGAGTCCCACAGTGGGAGTCCCAGAGCAGTATGTATGTATCATTATCATAGGCTATAATGGCAAAGAACAATCACTTTAATAGCCGATCTATGTCTTTTTAAAAAAGGACCAAAATTCAAACTTTAGCCAATCAGGCGGCAACACCCTGTAGAACACTCCAAAGAGAGGTTGAATACCTGAGGTTTTCTACCGCCCGTCATGTGAAGGGAGTCTCCCTGAGCTCTGCTTGCTTTCTTCAGCTATTACTTCTTTTTGGATCATCCAAGATTATATTTCATGTTTCGTTTCTCTGACCCTGGCACTAATATGTCAGAGTAGCAGAAAACAAGGTAAAGGACTACAAATTATGTCTAACCTTTTCCTTTAAACTCTAACATATAGAGATATGAGGCTATTATTGTGGCTGCAAAAACTTAAAACTGTCACTTCTGATGAGGACAGTGAGGATTCCTTCACCTCACAGGAGAAGTCAAAGGGAGAGGTCACGCCAAGGATTTCCAGAAGGCGCGCAGAAAAGACATAAAAAAGACTTACCACGAGTCTTCATAAGGCATTTCTCAGTGAGAGCAAATTGGAAAAAACTTCCTCCGAGGCAATATCAGACCCTACAACTCCCTCTTCAGCCCTGACACTACATCAGGGGAATCTTCATAACCTGACAATGAGGTGTCTACTACAACACCGCCATCAAAAGAATTGTTAACAACAATTAGGATAACGTTGACGACCTCAACCATGTTGACTATTACAGCCTCATCCACATATTTACCATGCGTGTACTGTACCTCACTTCACCCCTGGTGTAGTGTACTTCTGCGAGCACACATGCACTCAGCACGTTTCCATTACGCACGCCCTTCCACATCTATCTGATGTAGGCCAGGGGTGAGATAAGCACACAGTAGTGGAACTTTTAAAAAGGGGAGTGAGCCAGTAGGCCTCACTCTAGTGACACAGGGTAAAAAGTTCCTGTTCACTACTACTGATCAGTACACCGTCTGCTGACAACACTGCGCTTGTGCTACTTAACACCTGGTGAAGGCGGTAGCCCTCCACCACTATGAGGGCAACGCTTTGGGCACCCCTCCCGACCCAACAAGACCGTAATCCGTGAGACAGGTTTGTCATGGCCACACACATGATACGTGTTCGCCTATGACAAAAAAATCAGCATTAGGGATCCAGACAACAGTACAGTTGGGCACTCAAGGCAGGGGTACATGTCTTACCATGCAGAGGACTTTTCCGTCCCAACACATCTTCAGCATCTAACACACCTGTCTCTTTAAGGGAATGCTGTTTTGCTTTCTTTACAGTTTGTGGATCTGTAACTGATTTGTGTTGCCAAAGAAATGTGACTTACATTTAATATTGCCTATGTGCTACAGGTGTTGCAAGTTTGTACGTGATCTTCCTGACTGCACAGGTATTTCATCAAAGGATGAAGCTACTCCACCTCCCTAGATGGGGCTCATTATAGAAATGCCTTATTTTTTCTTTTACAGCATAGTAGAAATATTTATCATCTGAACGCAGAATGGTAGAACGATATGTGATTTTCAAGCTGTAGCATTTGTCAAGCTGTAACGCTGCTGTTCCAGAATAACTTGTTGGTTTGTGTGGATCTGTTAAAGCTACTTTTCCACTCCAGCTTGCTTGCCTTTGAAATAATGTCACACGTGTACTTATTGATCTATGATGAATGTCGTACATATGTGCTGAATTTTCAATTCAATTCTTTTTCAATTGTTCTTCTCTTTATCTTTATCAATATTAATAAAATTGTTTTTAAAATGTTCATCCAGGCTTCATTCTCATGAATGCCTCATTCTTCCTTTCTGAAATATTTTATCTCTTGATAACTTCGTGGGTGGAGGAGCTGACTTTGATATTGTTGTACTGCCTGACTTCAGAACATAGTCCTTTCTATTTCTTTTCTGTGCACTCTTATCGCTCACCCAATAGCGGCTTCATAGGAAGCGACTAGCAATTTTCATTATCCAGTGGGCTTCTATTTACAATGTTTCCTTATGTTCAGTTTCTGACCTGGTGGTCTTCCATGGTAATCCTGGATCCTGTTCTGTGCACACTCCTGGTATCTCTCCACTAACACATGCCTCTGATGTGATGCTGTACCTGTAGTATCACTTCAGTCACTGGACCACTACATAGGTTTGCTGCAGGAGATGAATTTCTAAAGATGTCTGGAATCTGACCCAGGTAGAAATGTTAGTGAGTTAAAGATGGGTAGGGGAGAAACAGTGGGGCAGAGTCAAATGTACGTTCAGAATACAGCCGAGGGAGGGGCTATGGGGAGACTATCCCGGCTCAAGATGCAAAAACTGGAAACAAAGTGTGAAGAATGAGTGAAGAAAGAATGCTCGTTGGTAGGTTATCTTCAATATAAATTCACTTTTGAATTCTGCAGCAGTGACAATGAAATTATAACGGCATAATGAAGTATTGCGGTGAGAATTGATTAGGAACTCCTATAGCTTTTTGGCATGAATGTAGCAGTGATACCAACTAAGCTGAGATAACATCCTGGTGAAGACATTTGAAAGTCACAGGTGAAAAAAGTGGGAGAGCTTTGGTCTGCATGGCTGACAAAATGAACGGAAAAGAATAAATATGTAAAGAAAAGAAGCCCATGAAAGCAGTTGGTGGCAGATACTTAAGCAACTGCATGGAACAAAATATGAGCTCAGGAGAGCCCCGAAAGGTGATTCTACGAAGTTTTTCTAACTTAAGCAGTTCGCTCAGCCTTCTGTTTTTCTTAGATTAAAGAAAAGGAGGAGCTTGTCCCTTTTGTACAAATTGATGGTCTGTCGATTGAAGAGGAAGCATTTTTTAATTGTGCTAAATAATTTATTGTAATTTGTGTCTAGGTACTGGGTATTTAGATCCTGGGGCCGTGTTGGGACAGTCATTGGCAGTAACAAGCTGGAAGAGATGTCCTCAAAAGAAGAAGCAATAGACCACTTCCTGGAAATGTATGAAGGGAAAACTGGGAACTCATGGCATACTACTAACTTCACAAAGTACCCAAATAAATTCTACCCCCTGGAAATAGACTATGGCCAGGTAAGTATGTCCTGGTGCACATACAAGTCCTCAGTATCTGGTCAAACAGTGCATTGTTTAATTGGTGCATTCTTTTTTAGGTCCTAGATAGACTTTTGCATCTGGTTTAACTTTCTCTCAGTCCCATAATACTGTAGAGGGGTTACATTTCAACAGGAGCTTCTGCTGATCTTTTCTTGTCTATGTTCGCCCCTTGTAATTGTTTCTTACCTTACTCTATCGGATTTTTACTGTCCTATCCCCACTCCCTTTGGCCTTGTTTATGCTCTGCCCTTCTAATCGCATCAATCTTCACCCTTTTTCATCCATTCATGTTTAGTTTCACACACTCTACCCTAGGTCTACCCTCACCCCTCATCTGGTCTCCTTTTGAGTATTTTCTCCCATTCTAACCATTTGTGAGCCTTTGACCCTCCTGATATATTTTTGTTTCTGCTCCCACTCATGTGCGTTTGGGTACTTTGTCTTTCTGGGCAGTATCCTTGCCCTTTCTGTTTTTTTCTATTATATCTTCCCATTTTCATCTCTTGTTTTCTATCCTTTCTCCTTCTGACCCCCTCTTGTATGTTGTTTGATTTTAACCACCTCTGCCTTTCTGTGCACTTTCTGATCTTTTTTTGTCCTCGCTCTTATTAACCACCTTTTGTCAACATCCATGACTTTTGTCTATCCTCACCACTTCTAATCTTTGGTCTATACTTGTCATTTCTGATCTCTTTTTTTTATCCCATCATTGTTGATCATATAGTCGATTATTACTTGTGAAAATACCTTTGGAATACACCCTGTGAGTCTTCAAGATAATGCACATGGCTTGATGAAAACTTAGCTTGATTTGCATGACTTTTTTTTCATGTTTTACACCCAGTGGCTGCAGACTGTTAGAGCGCCATTCCTGCCTATTAAAAAATGTCCTGAGATCCAGAGAAGTCTGAAGCAGATAACATCTACTTCACTTCTTTCACTGTTTGTATCTTTTGTCTGTTCCGTAAGGAGGAGGAAGTTGTGAAGAAGCTATCGGTGAATGCAGGCACCAAGTCGAAGCTCGCCAAGCCCATCCAGGAGCTGATCAAGATGATCTTTGATGTGGAGAGCATGAAAAAAGCCATGGTGGAGTTCGAGGTACTTGGGTTGATTTAGTGTGATTATTTGGGCCAGGGCTTCAGGTCATGTCTGCTTTCTCTTTAAAGTGAGCCTTACTGTATGTGAGATTGTGCAGATGTTAAACATTGTGCAGGAATGGTTATATGTATCCCTGATGGTTGACTTTAAATTTAATTTAGACTAGCTGTGAACAGATTGTTCCCTGTTGGCCAAACATGACTTGCCAGTGTGCAGTTGTGTATACAGCCCCCTGTCCACAACTCTTACGTGTGAAGTTTTTAAAAAAAATGGTGCAGTGCTGTTTAAACAAGATTCTTTAAAGACCGGTTTGTCTTTACCTCCATGATAATGCTTCCTTATGGCTCTTGGTCGTTCTTGATAGAATGAGATCCAAAAACAATTCCCAAGCTAATTTTCATGACATCTATTTTCTGTCGAAACTCACACTATGTACGTGGGTGGTAAAAAGAAGGAAAAAAGGGGGATTGCAAAGCACTTGTGTTAAGACGAGAACCCTCACTCACCAAGAGGTGACATGCTTCATCATTGGAGCCCCTCTTTACACTGGAACCTCGCAGTACCTGTGTGGGCTACGACTCTCTCGCAAGAGAGGAGCGGGGGTTGTCACTAATTCTGCAGATCTTATTTCTTGTATGTGGAGGCAGGAGCAGAGTGCAAAATCAAAACAATAAAGTGAGTTAAAACTATCTCATGGTGGGCAGGACAACTTTTATTCTGGTGCCCCCAATGGATAGAGCTAAAATCCAAGCTAAGTGAAAAGGGTATGGCTGTTCCCTTATTAAATGGTCAACATGTTTCTGCCTTCCTTGGCTACAAAAGTATGTGGCATCCCTCAAGACCAAGTTCTAAAGTCACTCCGCTTAATAATCGAAAAGAAAAGACCATACTTTCATTGTATTGGTCAGTGTCGTGGCATCCTCCTTTATGATCCACCAAAATCTGAAAGAAAAAACACAACGGTGATAAATAGTCCACATCTGAATAGAAACTGTATTCATCCCAGTGACAACTATGTGCCCACCACCAACACTGCAAACCTAGTGTAAAGTGAATTCATGGGACGATGACGAAATTATTAAAAGTTCTTACCAACTATAATATATTAAATCTACTCGACCTTCAATGATCCTTTCAGAGCGAGTCTAAGCTGTAAAGATGTGAAAGTAACATAAAGAAAAGAAAAGGCAATCAAAATTAATGAATCAACATACATCCCCAGTAAGTGATGCTCTGTTCGTGTTGCTTCATAAATAAAGTTTCAGTATTGAATCTTGTAAAAGCCATAGAATTCCAGGGCAAGACAGGAAAATTATGTACCGTATGTACGAAGAGAAAGCACAACTGACTAAAAAGACACTCAAACCCATATATTCAAAGCCCAAAATGCCCAACGTCAACGCATTCTCAAACCCCTTATCAAAAAAGGGGACTCCTCAAGAGTGTATCTAGTAGCCTCAGGCAATTTATTAAGGGACTACAACACAAACGGGGTTTTGTCGAAGGCCGTCTTACCTACAAAGTCTAAGACAACCCCATCACATAAAAGGCCAGCGGGAGGATCCGTCTCACCCGGGACGCGTGTATTAGAAACAGCGTCCCGGATGTACCGCCCCTTTATGTGTCAATGAACCGGAAGCAAATACTCCGCGCATGGGAAATGTAGGTTCGAGGCATGTGAGCTGTAGATCACATGCTTTGCATAAGATCGCCATCTAGTGTTGGGTCCGGATGTTTGCACTTTGTTTTTCTGGAAGAAGTTTTCCCTAATCACGAGGTAGAGGACCCCTCCCTTAAGTGATAGTGCGCATGGTCATCGACTCCATCTTCAGATTGGTTTTTTCCGCCATCGGGTTCGGATGTAACTAGCTGCGCTCCGGTTCGACGTCTATCTTCCGGTCCTTCTCGGCGCGTATTACTTCACATTCGACGGTATTGTTTCCGATCGCGTTCCCCTTTCTTCGCGGACCGTGATTCCTAAAGAACAATTTTGATCGGAGAGCTCGTGGTAGGCCGCCGGGCCTAGCCCCTGGTTCGACTCGCAGTCGATGGATTGAACTCCTTTCAAGTTCTGTCCTCAGTGCCACGCGAAATACCCGCGCACCGACTCACACGAGGTGTGCAACATGTGTTTATCACCCGACCACAGAGAAGACCACTGCGACGCGTGTCGAGCTTTCCGCTCCAAAAAGACACTTCACGATCATCGGGCCCGATGAGGCGACATGCAAAGACAACAAACAGACTCCATTCCGGACATTTTCGGACCTCAATCGGACGAGGAGGAAGGCGGCAAGCCCATCGGAGCCGATGAGGAACAGGAAGATATCTTAGTTTCCGAACACAGCTCAGACGAGGATGAAGACATCCCGCATGGACAACGTACCGTGAGTACAGTCCCTACCTCGCCCCACCTTCCACTTCCATCGAAGAAAAAGCTTTCGGGCTCGACACCGAAGCCTAGTACAAAGCCTTCCAGCTCCGAAAAGCCCCATGCCAAATCGGGCACCGAGCCAAAGGCTCCGGAGCCGAAGAAAAAGTCTGGCACCGAACACCCTCCGTCGGCACCGAAACAAACTTCGGATCCGAAAACTCCGGCCAAGAAACCATTGGCACCGAAACATTCGGAGCCGAAACAGAAAGACACGCCGAAATCACCTAAAAAGCATGTTTTCGGTGATCCGCTCGACAAACCGGAGCCGAAACAAAAAATTCTGTTTATATATCCAAAGACTGGACATATCACCACTAAAGTGACTTTAAAGAGAGGTGCTACTACAGAAGAGGAATACCACATACCATTGAAGAAGAGAACTTTCGGGACAAATCCTTCCCCTCCTCCTCTTCCTCTTCCTTCACCTTCTCTACCACAGACTATACCTGTGCCAACTTCACCTGAGCACTCACCACCACACACACCTGACAATCAGGGTGATGTGGATGGGGATAATAATGATGACGATCAGCCTGGAGACGTGTGGGATGACTAGAATACTGATTCTCCCACTGACAACGACCCAGACATATATCCTACCAGACCCTCTCCACCAGATGACAGTGTAGGATTTGTTGATTGGTTAAGTAGGGCTGCTACTTACCATGGAGTCCCGCTACATAAAGAATCCCTTGAAGAGGACTTCCTTTTTGAGACACTACACAACACACAAAAGTCTACACACATGTTGCCCATGTTGAAAGGCATGACCAGACACGTTGATGACATTTTTAAGGATCCAGTTAGAGCACGTATCCTTACCCCTAGGGTAGATAAAAAAATACAAGCCTTCTCCATCAGATCCAGTCTACATAAAGGGTCAACTACCATTAGATTGATTAGTAGTTTCTAATGCACGTAAAAGGGCAAACTCCCAGACTACTGGAGACGCACCACCCCCAGACAGAGTCTAAACTCCTTGATGCTTCAGGGAAAAGGATAGCCTCCCAGGCTGCTAATTTCTGGCGTATTTCCAACACACAGGCGTTGCTAGCACGCTACGACCGCGCACACTGGGATGAGATGGAACAACTCATCCAATTTCTTCCCCAGGAACATAAATCCAAAGCGCAAGACCTGGTTCGTGAGGGACAGTTAATTTCTAATAATTAGATGCTCCCTAGATGCTGCTGATACGTCTGCCAGAGCGGTGAACACTACTATTCTTTTAAGAAGACGCCTGGCTGCGCATATCGGGGTTTAAACCGGAAGTTAAGACTTCCATATTAAACACACCCTTTGACAAGGAACACCTTTTTGGACCGGTGGTAGACACTTCACTAGATAAAATGAAGAAGGATACTGAAGTGGCTAAATTCATGGGAGCCCTTCAGTCTCCACAAGGGCGTGGTTCCTTTTGTCTCTCCTTCTATCGGGCAGGATCTAAAAATACTTCCTCTGACACTGCGTCCACCTATAAGGGCAATTACCAACCCTCAGGTTCCAAGGGATTCTTTCGAGGCAATTACAGAGGTAATAACGGCAAGGGCAGAGGTAGAGGTTCCAATACACGTACCTCGCCCTCCAATACAAAACAGTGACTTGCCCATAGTTCCCACCCCGACCACTTAACACCTGTAGGGGGAAGACTGTCACAATTTCTACCAAAGTGGCATTCAATAACAACCGACAAATGGGTTCTCCAAATTATCCATTCTGGTTACTGCCTGGAGTTCATCAACACTCCAAACATTCCCCCAAAGCCACACAGACTTTCACAGGATCACCTAGACCTTCTCAAACAAGAAGTACAATCCCTGTTACTCAAACAAGCCATAGAGCCCGTACCACCAAAACATCAAGGGTCGTGCGTGTACTCTTTTACTTTCTAATTCCAAAAAGGACGGCTCTCTCAGACCCATATTGGATCTCAGGGAACTCCAATCTTTACAAACAGTCAGACCACTTCCACATGGTAACACTGCAACAGATACTGCCTCTTTTGCAAAAAGGCGATTTTCTTTCTACTCTAGATTTAAAAGACGCCTACTTTCATATTCCAGTCCATCCGGCTCACCGCAAATTTCTAAGGTTTGTGGAAGCAGGTCAACACTACCAATTCAAGGTGCTCCCATTCGGAGTCACCACTGCCCCCAGAGTCTTCACAAAATGTCTGGCGATAGTAGCTGCGCATCTCAGAAGACAAAGCATACATGTCTTTCCCTATCTGGATGACAGGCTCATCAAAGCCAGCACATATCAGCAATGTCGCCAGCACACTTCAGTAACCATTCAGCTGCTTCAACAGCTAGGATTCTCAATCAATGTGTTAAAATCACAACTTCAGCTAAATCAAATTCTGGATTACCTAGGAGCCACTCTAGACACTCAAAAGGCTCTAGCGTATCCCAATGCAGCCAGAATTCGAAACATTCAGGCGCTCATTCTGAAATTTCAACCCAATCAGTCACTTCCAGCTCGAGTATTTATGCAACTGCTGGGAATGATGGCATCTTGCATCATGATAGTTTCCCACGCCAGGTTACATATGCGTCCACTTCAAGAGTGTTTAGCCAGTCAGTGGAATCAGTCACAAGGTCTATTAACCGATCTAGTGTTGGTAAGCGGCGGTACTCATCGCTCTCTGCAGTGGTGGAACACACAAAACCTGTGAAAAGGGCGGCCGTTCATAGACCCGATTCCACAGACCGTATTAACAGCGGACACATCCCTTACTGGCTGGGGAGCTCATCTTCAACAACACACAGTGCAAGGGCGGTGGAGCCTACAGCAAAGGTTGCTTCACATCAATCATTTGGAACTCATGGCAATCTTTCTAGCGCTCAAAGCCTTTCAAGATCACCTGTCTGGCAAAGCTGTACTAGTCCGAACCGACAACATGACAGCTATGTATTACATACAGAAGCAGGGGGGAACACTCTCTCCAACTGTCCCACTTAGCCCAACACATTTGGAGGTGGGCGATACACCACAACATTTATCTCCTAGCAGAACACCTCCCAGGAGTCAACAATCAAATTGCGGATCTCCTCAGCAGGCAAAGTTATCAGATACACAAGTGGGAACTTCACCCATACTTTCAAGCCTGGGGAGTCCCTCACA
Organism: Calotriton arnoldi; assembly: GCA_963921515.1. NCBI lineage: Eukaryota > Metazoa > Chordata > Amphibia > Caudata > Salamandridae > Calotriton > Calotriton arnoldi. The sequence continues at coordinate 2,231,783 of CAWUFW010001145.1, forward strand.
TAGACCTGTTCGCAACACCCGAAAACGCAAAATGCCAAAGCTTTGCCTCCAGGTATCCACACCCGTTGTCCTAAGGCAATGCTCTATGGATGAACTGGTCAGGGATATTTGCCTACGCTTTCCGCCTCTCCCACTCCATCAGTGGTTCGGAAACTCAGGCAAACATCACTCACGCTAATACTAATAGCTCCAACATGGGCACGTCAACCCTGGTTCACAACCCTGTTGGAACTCTCTCTGGTACCACACCAAAAATTACATTTAACTCACACAGAGCCATAGAGAAATCAAACACCCAGATCCCAAACGGCTAAACCTTGCGATCTGGCTCCTGAAGTCATAGAGTTTGGTTATCTCAACCTTCCACCAGACTGTATGAACATTATTAGAGAGGCCAGAAAGCCTACCACAAGAGCCTGCTACGCAGCCAAATGGAAGCGTTTTGTTATCTATTGCAATAACAATCATATCAACCCTCTTGATGCTTCCATACAGAACATACTGCGCTACCTATTACATTTACAGCAGTCAGCATTGGCCTATACATCCATCAGACTACATCTTGCTGCCATAGCAGCTTACCTTCAAAATGGGCAACACTTATCGCTATTTCGAGTGCCTGTCATCAAAGCATTCATGGAAGGACTAAAAAGGGTAATACCACCAAGACTTCCACCTGCCCCAGTATGGAATCTTAACATAGTCCTCACAAGGCTAATAGGTCCACCATTTGAACCCATGCACAAATGTGAACTACAGTTCCTTACTCGAAAAACAGCTTTCCTCATTGCAATCACTTCATTGAGGAGAGTGGGTGAACTACAGGCACTAACCATAAAAGAACCCTTTTTCCAGTTACATAAAGATAAAGTAGTTCTTCGTACCAACCCTAAATTCCTACTTAAGGTTGTATCTGCATTTCACATCAATCAGTCGGTTGAATTACCTGTGTTCTTCCCTCAACCTGACTCTGTTGCAGAACGAACTTTACATACCTTAGATGTCAGAAGAGCTCTTTTGTATTACACTGAAAGAACAAAGTCATTTCGTAAAACCAAACAACTCTTTGTAGCTTTTGCACCACCTCACAAAGGCAATCCTATTTCCAAATCAGGAATTGCTAGGTGGATTGTTAAGTGTATTCAGAGTTGTTATCAAAAAGCCAAAAGGACTCTCACAGTACCCCTAGAGCACATTCCACTCGCAAGTTAGGGGCTACAATGGCTTTCTTAGGGAACATCCCTATTACTGATGTATGCAAAGCTGCAACATGGTCTACACCGCACACATTCACCAAGCACTATTGTGTAGATGTGTTAGCAAGACAACAAGCTAATGTGGGCCAAGCAGTACTAAAAACGTTATTTCAGACAACTCCAACAGTTACAGGATAGCCACCGCTTCAGGGAGACTGCTGCATAGTCTATGCAAAGCATGTGATCTACAGCTCACATGCCTCGAACGGAAAATGCTACTTACCCAGTATGCATCTGTTCTTGGCATTTAGAGCTGTAGAATCTCATGCGCCCACCCACCTCCCCAGGTACCTGTAACTGCTGTAGTTTTCTGTGTTACTAAACATACTTACGCATGGACATCTATATTCTTTACTACTACTCCATTCTCTCACCCTCTGCGGAAACCAATCTGAAGATGGAGTCGATGACCATGCGCACTATCACCTAAGGGAGGAGTCCTCTACCTCGTGATTAGGGAAAACTTCGTCCAGAAAAACAAAGTGCAAACATTCAGACCCAAATTAGATGGCGATCTTATGCAAAGCATGAGATTCTACAGCTCTACATGCCAAGAACAGATGCATACTGGGTAAGTAGCATTTTCCTTCTCACACGTCTACCTACTAAATGCAGCTGTGTCGGCATGGGTATAAGATTTCTCAGCTCTATCAAAAAGTATTACGTGCTAACATCTTCAGCACCTATAAGGGACGTGTGTATTAAAGGCAACGTCCCGAATATATATCCCTTTTGTGTGTCAGTGAACCGGAAACTAATAAACCACGAATGGGAAATGTAGTTCTCATGCACCTACCCATTAAATTCAGTAGTGTCAAAATGGATTTAGAATTACTTATATCCAAATAATGGTTACGTGTCGGCATATCCGAGGTGTGATAAACATAGGGTGTTCATGTCTATATCCAGACCTGTATTACATGTATGGATATAAAAAGTGTGTTAAGGCACCAACTCTATCTCGGCCACTGTTAAAACAATTACAGATAGTGACAATAGTAGATGTCACTTAGGTTGACTTGTACATCATCCAATATTCAAGTTAGAAAGTTGTTACTTCAGAATCAGCAAGAGTTAATAATGCATAATATCTCAGGGCACTATTCGTCAAGGATGAGCAAAACACAGGAATATAAGGTCTAAATAGGCAGACACAATGTTATTTATAGAGAACACCAAGGGATGTCATCATTAAGACCTCTTTGGTGACTTCTTAGTCTAAACACCCATCGTTGTTCTTTCTGAAATAAAACTTTGTGGAGCGGACCCATGCCTGTGGAATAATAAGGCTTGTCAAGAACTACCCAATTAATATCGTCCTCAGTGTGTTCAGCCTCTAAAGAATGTCTGGTCTGGTAAGTTTAGCATTTGACTTTTTACATCTAACTGAACTCCTGTGCTCAATAATCCTGCTCTTCACCTTTCGAGTAGTCATCCCTATATATACAAGATCACAGGGGCATCTGATCAAATAGTTCACCCCCGAGTTGCAATTAGTATGGTTCGTCAGTTGCCACGGGGTTTTGAGTCCTAGTTCTAACTGGCTTGTCTGTTGTGTGAGCCCACACACCGAACAAGATCCACATGGAAAATTTCCTACCACAGGTACTCCTCCACATAATGTCAAATGTGATGTCTGCTTTCTGGTGGTACGAGGTCTTGTATAAACTAAAATGTCTCAAGTTACAACTTCGTTTGAGAGCAAACAAAGGTGCCTCAATTGACACATCTCCTTTATTTAAAATATGCCAGTTTTGCAGCGTGAATCTTTATGGATTCACTATGCTGTGCATTATTCCGCGGTCTGGTGGTTGGGTCCGGAATCGTAGTATTTTTTCTTTTTTGTGACCCAGGTGGGCGTCGACGCCCCACCATTTGGTGTCCTCCCGTGACGTTGGCGCGCTTCCTCCGGAAGCTCCCACCCTTGGGCGCCATCTTCAGATTCTTTTTTCCGCCGTTGGGTCTGGATCATCACGAGGAGTTCCAGAGTTTTTTGGAAACAAGAAGAGAAAATAAAGCAGAAAGCGCCAAGAAGTTGGAGTTTCTTCATCGCAGGACAAAGGACACAGAGCCGGGACGACGAAGAGGGTGAGAAGGAGGAAGAACTTCGACGTCCAACGGAGAATGCGCACACAGGGGGCCCCCTGAGCGCAGGAATGGACAAAACCCCATTCAAATTTTGCCGTAATTGCCACCACAAGTACGCGCAGAAGGACCAGCACCCAGTCTGCAACCTCTGCCTGCCAATCGACCACGAAAGCAAGGATTGCAACGCCTGCTCGGCATTCACCCCCAAGACCCTCAGAGTGAGGGAGAGACAGGGGAGAGCGAACTACGCCATGCAGGGGCAAGGACAACCTCCGTCGCTTAGGGACTTGGGCCTCTCCAGCGGAGAAGAGGACAACATCGCCGAGGGACCAGAGGACTATACGGTCACAGAGACCGATAAGAAGTCGATAAAGGAGGTAAGATACGTCGACCCTTAAAGCCCCGACAGACTCTCGAAAAACAGAGCCAAATTCCTCGAAAGGAGCACTGGCGTCGAAGCATTCGACGACCACAGCTGCGTCCACGGACAAACAGCCCAGCGGATCCTTCGAAAAGGACTCCCGGCCGGCGAAAGCTCTAGAAAAACCTAGGTCGTCGAAGCACGGTCCCGAAAGGCCGCGCTCGACGCCGAAGGGAAAAGAGCCGAAGGCGACTTCGACGTCAACATCGACCCCTAAGAGAAACGCCGAAACTCTCGACGCTGAACAAGCGGCCGAAATGGAGAGGAAGAAAAGAAGGCTCGAGGCCGAAATGGACAGTATCCTCCAGAGGAAAAAGGACTTCGACGAACGGATGAGCAGATACACCATCCCTTCGAAGCCCCCGACGGTAGTCGAAATAGAAGTCGAAGAGGAGTTCAACGCCGCCGACTCGCCGAAAACTCCTGAACCAGCAAAGCAACAGGACGAAGAGAGCCTGTATTATTACGGAGGAGAAGGCGAGGACGATCAGCAGACAAACTTGGGCTCGACGCCCTCGGAGGCGCAGGACCTGGAATGGCAGGACCTCGACGCCGAAAACCCTGAGGAGGGCGTAGAGTCATATCCGTCGAGGCCTTCGCCGCCAGACGACATTGGCATCTACAACATGGTCATCAAGAACGCTGCAGCAACTTATGGGGTTGAAATGGAGGAAGAGAAACCAAAGGCTTGTTTCCTCTTAGAGACCCTGCTCCCGACTCAAACTAGGAGCCAATTCCTAACCATGCTTCCAAGTGTGCTGGATCAGGGCAGGGAAGCTTTCAAGGAGCCAGCAATCTGCAGATCTGTCACCCCTAGAACAGAGAAGAAATACAAACATTCCTCTAAGGACCCAGCATATATCCAGGGATCCGTACCAGCTGACTCTATTATAACATCAACGGCCAGAAAGAGGGCCAACATTCCCACGAACTCAGGGCCACCTCCAGACAAGGAGAGTAAGCGAATAGACCTCACAGGGAGGAAAATAGAGAGGAATGCGGCAATTCACTGGCGCATTGCGAACTCCAATGCCCTAATAAGCAGACCTGCGTACCAACATTGGGAGGAAGTCGGGCAGCTGCTCAAACATCTCCCGGAACAACACCAGCAGAGGGCAACACACCTGGTGGAGGAAGGCAAGAACATGGCCAACACCTGCCTAAAGTCGGCCTTGGATGCGGCAGACACATCAGGCAGACTTATGATGATTGGAGTGACGGAAAGAAGGCATGCCTGGCTAAGGATCTCCGGTTTCAAGCCGGAAGTCCAGAACAATATTCTGAGCATACCCTTCAACGGGGAAAAACTGTTTGGCACACCAGTGGACGAGAGGCTGACACAGCTCAAAAAGGATAATGAAACTGCAAGGTCCATGGGAGCGCTGCAGTTCAGAGGGATGAGAAGGGGCACCCCCTCAAGGAGACCAAATGGCAGACGAGGAAGCCAGCAGGGAACATCGCACCAGGCCTTCCAGCAAACTTATCAGGGAAACAACCAGGCGCAACAAGGTCAGCAACAACAAAGTTGGCAGTACCAACAGAGGGGCCAGTCCTTTCGGGGGCGACCGAACGGACGGGGACAAACGAGAAGAGGGGGACAGCAACCCACCTCCAAGTGACTCCGCTGTACCAAACGTGCCCAAACAGACATCTCTAGTGGGGCGGCACAACAAAAGATCCAAAAGACCATTAGAAACACACAAAGGAAAAACCAACGAACATGTAACACCGGTAGGAGGCAGATTAAGACACTTCTTCCAGGAGTGGAAGAAAATAACAACGGACAAATGGATACTCAACATCATACAGTTCGGCTACTGTATAGAACTGGGAGAAAAGCCACCAAACAGGAGGCCATCCAACAAAACGCGCTCAACAAAAGAGCTCTCACTCCTCTGGCAGGAAGCACAAGAACTCCTCCACAAAGAGGCAATAGAAACGGTGCCATACAAGGAAAGAAACAAGGGAGTGTACTCCAACTACTTCCTCGTACCAAAAGTGGACGAAACGTTGTAGGAAAGTGGGTTTCTGTTGCAGTAACCCCCCCACTTTTTGCCTGATAACTGATGCACTTTTCCTTGGTGTGCCCTGGATCCCTGCCAATCAGGTACCCAGGGCCTGTGTTCCTTCCCTAAAAACTGTACTCAGCCTAAACCCAATTGGCATCTCTGGCCACAGGTAAGCCCCTGGTAAATGGTACCCTAGGTACCCAGGGCACTGTGACCAGAGAAGACCCCTAAGGGCTGCAGCACTTATTGTGCCACCCTTAGAGGCCCTGTACCCTGACACACACACACTGCCCTTGCAGGCTGAGTGTCTTGGTGCAGAACAAAACAGAGAGTCGACATGGCACACATCCCTGTGTGCCATGCCCCTAAACACACTGCCCTGGCATACCTCAGTCACCCCTCTAGCTGGGTGCCCTATGCCAGTGGTGAGGGCACAGGTGCATGAGCCCTGTGCCCCTACAGTACCCAGGCCCATTCCTGGGCACTGTAAGTGCAGGGCTGCCATTCCGAGTATATGGTGCTGGGAGGTCGTCAGCACGTACTCCACAGCACCATGATGGCTGCACTGAAGACTGAGAAGTTTGGTATCAAACTCCTCAGCACAGTAAACCCACACTGATGCCAGTGTGGGATTTACTGTAAAATGCACGTCAGAGGGCAACTTAGAGTTACCCCCTGAACCTAACCTACAATCCACGTCTTGTCTGAGGGGCTGCCTAGGCTGCCACACAGCAGACATGTTGCTGGACCCCTGGGTAGAGAGCCATCCGCTCTCCCGGGCCTGCAACAATGCACGTCCTGGGTGAGGTGCTAGGCCCCCTCCCCAGGATGGGCAGGGGAAGCTTCAAAGGCATTCCGCCTTTGTGAGCTTCCCAGACCACTTGCTGTACTCAGCAACTGGTCCCCACCGGTTCCTCCCCATCCTGGTGGGAAGACTGGAGGGAAACACCAAGGGAGGAAAGGGGGTGTGCCACCCTCTGCCAACCCCACCCCTCAGGTGGGGGAGGCGAGGTGAAGCACATCTCCGGGCTCTCGCCATCTTGAAGATGGGGAGCCCTGCCCAATCAGGACTAGGCTCCTGCCCCCTCCCACAGGAGAGTGGCAGGATAGGGGGTGTACCCACCCCAGGGCAGGGACCCATTGGTCCCTGCCCTTTACCTACCTGTAACGCCCCTAAATCTAGTATTTAGGGGCACCCTGAACCTTCCTTCCTTAGATTCCCGCAACCTAAGAAGAAAAAGGACGAAAGAAGACGCCCAGCAGAGGAGACTGCAGAGAACAACTGACTTGGCCCCAGCCCTACCGGCCCGTCTGCAGTTTCCAGAGATCCTGCGCCAAAAATAGTCTTGTCCTGCAGCCAGCGACCTCCAGAACCCCAGGGAGGACTGACTGCCTTCAACAAAGACCGGATCTCCTGTGAACAGCAGCTCTGTTCAAAGAAACACCAAACAAAGACTCCGAGCCTGCTGAGGAGAAAGAAACCCGACGCCTGGAACCACCACTGCACCCGTCGCCTACAGCCCGAGTTCAAGTGGCCCACCGGTCCCAGCGAGGTCCCCCAGCTCTCCAGAGTCCGAGTCCACCGTGGGTTGACCCCTCCAGGACTCCCCGACGTCGCCTGCAGCCTCTGCACGGAGAACCCCCAACCGCGAGTGGCCCGGTAAGGTGAAATCCGACCTCAAAAGACACCCCTGCATCCAGACGCCCTGCGCCCTGGAGAAAGGAACCCGAGGTGCACCTACGTCCCCGAGCCCTCCAACTTACCTGCCCAGCTGTTGGTTCCTCCTGGAAGTCTTCCTGGACCGAGCCTGCAGCTGAAAACCAAAACCGAAAATTTCCATTGAAATCAACAGGGCACCCGACCTCAAAACAGCACTCTGCACCCGGCCGCCCTAGTGCCGCTGAGGGTGCCTCTTTGGTGCTAACTTGGTCCCCAACGTGCCCTGAGCTTAACCCTAGGAGCTTTGCTCCCACAACCCCGTGGCCTGCTTGCCAGCCGCCACCAACCGGAGTCCCCCTATCCTCCATAGGATAACATTGGGCCTCAACACTCTGCACCCGGCCGCCCTAGTGCCGCTGAGGGTGCAACAACAGTGCATCACTGACCCTGGGAGACCCCTGAGTCTAACCCCAGAACCCTAACTCAAAAGACCGATTACTTACCTCGAGACCGATAACTCATTTTTCCTCATAGGATAACATGGGCACTTTTTCTTCCAAAAAGTTTCTAAGTGTCGACTTTTGAAAACAAGAATATTCTTTAAAAATCGTACAGACTACCAAAACGTAATTACTTACCTGTTTTAAGTAAATGTCCCAGGGCTGAACCTAGGAGTCCAGCACTGGATTACAAAAGTAACGTTAAAAGTAACTTACCGGCGAATTGAATTTTCTTACATAGGGATCCATTGACTGGTTTTCTGTGAAATTTCTTCTAAGTGTCCACTTTTGAAATACCAAAATATTGCTTAAAAATCACAACAGTAACGAATTCCGAATTACTCACCTACTATCAGGAGAGACCTCAGTACTGCATCTTTTAGTCCAGTACCGACCATGAAAAGTAATTTTTACCGTACTTACCAGTAACTGGAAATTCCTCTCATAGGATATCATTGCCTGCTTTTTGTTGAAAAAGTTTCTAAGTGTCGATTTCTGAATCATACAAATATTCTTTAAAAATCGTACAAACTACAAAAACGTAATTACTTACCTGTTTTAAGTAAATGTCCCAGTGCTGAACCTAGGAGTCCAGCACTGGATTACAAAAGTAACGTAAACATACTTTGCTTGCAAACTGTATTTCCTTCCCTAGGATAACATTGGTAATTTTACCCAGAAAAGTTTCTAAGTGTCAACTTTTGAAATACAGTAATATTCCTCAAAAATCACTACCATAACCAAAACGCTTTTTCTCACCTGTTTACAGGAAGTGTCCCGGGACTGAATCCAAGATCCAGTCCCGTGGTTAAAAAAGTAATCCAAAAAGTAATCTATTGCATTTAACCAGAAATTTCCATTGAGCTCAATGTATAATTGTGTTTAAAATTGTGTTGCATATTGCAACAACTGTAACTATTGCATTCAAAAGTCTATTGCCAATTGAACAGTAGTTAACTAAAGCATCTCATTCTGAGAAAGTATATTTTGACACCCATTGTTGGTTCTAAAATAAAACAACTATATTTTTATATACAAACCATTGGCCTAGAGTTCAGTTCTTGAGTGTGTGGCTTCATTTGCTGACTGAGTGTGTACAACAAATGCTTTACACTGTCCTCTGATACTGCCTTACTGCTCGACCAAGCTACCACTTTAGAGAGTAAGGTTATATCTAACTTTAGCCTCTGCCAAACCTCTGGGGACTGTGGACTCTGTGCACACTGAACCTTACTTTGGTGCAGTATATACAGAGCCACTTTCTTACATTGGTGGATCAGCGGTGGGATACAAACTTGCATTGTTGGACTACTTGGTTACCATCTGATCACACGACAGAACTCTTAAATTGCCTTTAGAATTCTGATTTTTTCAAATTGGCATTTTTACCAAATTACTAAAAGTCTTGTTAGGGCCTTGCTTAAGTCCCTTTAAAATTGTAGAAAATAAAAAGTCACTATAGTCAAGGGTAGAGGGGTTAGAACTTTTTGTTAGAATGTCTCAAGAAAACAACCCAGCTATTAGTGAAAATAATAATGACATACAGGACATGGTTGAGGAGCTCGACCTCACCCCTTATCTTCATTTGTCTTTCAAAGAGATAAGGTCCTTATGTAAACTTAAAAATATACCAATGGGCCAGCATCCAACCAAACAAGGGCTCCAGGAGCTCCTGGCTGAGTATGCTAAGGCCCACCCCTCTGAGCATGGTGATGACCACGCAGAGGAGGAAAGGAGTGAGGAGGATGGGGATGGTAACCCACCTCCACCACTTCCTAGGGAAGACAGGGTCACTGCACCCTTATTTCCAAGAGTAAACCTCTGGGGACCTAGGGGCCACCTAGGTGGTTCAGGTCCCAGAGAGGACACTGAGGATAGCCTTAGTGAGGAGGACCACCTTTTAGCAAGGTTGGCCAAAAGACTGGACCTAGAGACCAGACTCCTGGCTCTAGAGAAGGAAAGACAGGAGATGGGTTTAGCACCCATCAATGGTGGCAACAATACTAAAACTAAGGATAGGGAGGAAACTTCTGATCCTAAAATCCCCAAAGGGATTGTCCCTAAATTTGAGGAAGGTGATGACATCACCAAATGGTTCACAGCCTTTGAGAGGGCTTGTGAAATAAGAAAAGTAAAGAAACCTCTCTGGGGGCACTCCTGTAGGAACTGTTCTCTGGTAACTGCAGAGACAGGCTTCTGACCCTCTCTGGGCCAGATGCAGGGTCCTATGACCTCATGAAGAATACTCTGATTGAGGGATTTGGGCTCACTACTGAGGAGTATAGAATTAGATTCAGGGGGCTCACAAAACCCAGACCCAGTCCTGGATTGACTTCGTAGACTACTCAGTAAAGACACTGGATGGTTGGTTAGCTGGACATAATGTGCAGGATTTTCCTGGACTTTACAATTTGTTTATGAAGGAACACATACTAAGTAATTGCACAAACGAAAAGTTGCATCAGCATTTGGTAGACCTAGGTCTAATTTCTCCCCAAGAATTGGGAAAGAAGGCAGACCACTGGGTCAGAACAAGGGTAACTAGGACATCCACTGGGGGTGACCAAAAGAAAGGGGTCACAAAGCCTCCCCAGAAGAAAGATAGTGAACCCCTTAAGGATAAAAGTAAGGAGTCCCAGGCAGCCCCCAAAAACCTGTCCAGGAGGGTGGGCCCAAAGACACCTCACAAACTAAACCAGGGTACCAAGGTAAGAATTGGGATCCCAACAGAATATGGTGTCACAACTGTCAGAAGTCAGGACACCACACCAAGGACCCTAGCTGTCCTAAAAACAAGATCCCTAGTACAGCCCCAGGGGTGACTAGTGTAGCCCCAGGAGTTGCCAGTGTAGCTCTGGAGGAAGGGTCCTCAGATGAGGAAGTCCTCCTAGCTTTCAACTGGAAAATGGGCCCAAGAGGTAAGCTGGAGATCCCAGAGGGGAGTAGACACTTCCACCGCCTACTGGTGAATGGAATCCCAGCCACTGCCCTGAGAGATACCTGTGCCAGTCACACTGTGGTGCATGACAGGTTGGTACTCCCACACCAGTATGTCCCAGGGGAATCAAGGAGAGTAAGGGCTGTCCCAGGGGAGTCACTGTTAGGCCTGTGGCTGTAGTGCCCCTAGTCATAGCTGGGTCCCTTAGATGGAGAAAGGTGGTAGTCAGTAAAGACCTCCCCTTGATTGTCTCCTGGGGAATGACCACTTAGAGGTGGACCTGAGCCAAAGAGAGGCACTGGCCCAATGCCAGGCCTCACCCAAGAAACCTGGGGGGCTCAACCTGCAGTCAGTGCAGCTGAGCCCCAAAAGAGTAAAAAGGAACAGGGTAGGAAAGGTGGGCAACTGTTAGCCACAGTCCCAGAGGGCCAGGGAGATTCTATCCCAGTGAGGGAAAACTCCAGAAGTGGCCCTGGTAAAGCCCCCTAGCCAACAAGAAGACCTGACTAGTCAGGCAACTGTCCAGCCTGAGTTGGTGGCTCCTCAGCTGGCAGAACAAAGGGTGGAGGAAGGGTGCTCACTACAAAGTTTAGTGACCCCCCACCCTAAAGCAACAGGCAGACAGCCAGGACCCAAAGAGACCTGTAAGATAGCCCCTTCACTTGCCAGACAGGAGCTAAAGGTGTGGTTCTGGGCACTGACAGCTGTCAGCAGCCTCTGCTGGGTGTTAGCCTTCATGGCAGCCCTATCCTTGGCATGGTGGCCTAACCCCCTGCCAAATAACAAGCTAGGCCCCCTGACCCTATTGGTCATGGTGGGGTTGCTCAAACTGTGGGTGACCTCTGTGGGTAAGCTGGGCTTTGCCCTGGCTAAGTTAGACTTTGCAGAGGTGGGCACCTCTGAACCCAAACTTAAAAGATGGGGTGAAGACACTAAAGAGCAAGGAGAGGAGCTTTGGGAATTAGGTCCTGAAACTGATGAGGTAGGCCAGCTCCCCAAAGGGACTGACCTGGACAGAAGGATATAAGGCGGAGTAGGCCCTGCAACTTTCAAACCACTTCCCCAACTCTTCCTCGCCTGAAAGACTAGACAGGCTCTCCCAGCGTTGGCTGAGTCTCCTGGCCTTTGGGCTGGGGGGGCTTGTGTAGGAAAGTGGGTTTCTGTTGCAGTAACCCCCACTTTTTGCCTGATAACTGATGCACTTTTCCTTGGTGTGCCCTGGATCCCTGCCAATCAGGTACCCAGGGCCTGTGTTCCTTCCCTAAAAACTGTACTCAGCCTAAACCCAATTGGCATCTCTGGCCACAGGTAAGCCCCTGGTAAATGGTACCCTAGGTACCCAGGGCACTGTGACCAGAGAAGACCCCTAAGGGCTGCAGCACTTATTGTGCCACCCTTAGAGGCCCTGTACCCTGACACACACACACTGCCCTTGCAGGCTGAGTGTCTTGGTGCAGAACAAAACAGAGAGTCGACATGGCACACATCCCTGTGTGCCATGCCCCTAAACACACTGCCCTGGCATACCTCAGTCACCCCTCTAGCTGGGTGCCCTATGCCAGTGGTGAGGGCACAGGTGCATGAGCCCTGTGCCCCTACAGTACCCAGGCCCATTCCTGGGCACTGTAAGTGCAGGGCTGCCATTCCGAGTATATGGTGCTGGGAGGTCGTCAGCACGTACTCCACAGCACCATGATGGCTGCACTGAAGACTGAGAAGTTTGGTATCAAACTCCTCAGCACAGTAAACCCACACTGATGCCAGTGTGGGATTTACTGTAAAATGCACGTCAGAGGGCAACTTAGAGTTACCCCCTGAACCTAACCTACAATCCACGTCTTGTCTGAGGGGCTGCCTAGGCTGCCACACAGCAGACATGTTGCTGGACCCCTGGGTAGAGAGCCATCCGCTCTCCCGGGCCTGCAACAATGCACGTCCTGGGTGAGGTGCTAGGCCCCCTCCCCCAGGATGGGCAGAGGGAAGCTTCAAAGGCATTCCGCCTTTGTGAGCTTCCCAGACCACTTGCTGTACTCAGCAACTGGTCCCCACCGGTTCCTCCCCATCCTGGTGGGAAGACTGGAGGGAAACACCAAGGGAGGAAAGGGGGTGTGCCACCCTCTGCCAACCCCACCCCTCAGGTGGGGGAGGCGAGGTGAAGCACATCTCCGGGCTCTCGCCATCTTGAAGATGGGGAGCCCTGCCCAATCAGGACTAGGCTCCTGCCCCCTCCCACAGGAGAGTGGCAGGATAGGGGTGTACCCACCCCAGGGCAGGGACCCATTGGTCCCTGCCCTTTACCTACCTGTAACGCCCCTAAATCTAGTATTTAGGGGCACCCTGAACCTTCCTTCCTTAGATTCCCGCAACCTAAGAAGAAAAAGGACGAAAGAAGACGCCCAGCAGAGGAGACTGCAGAGAACAACTGACTTGGCCCCAGCCCTACCGGCCCGTCTGCAGTTTCCAGAGATCCTGCGCCAAAAATAGTCTTGTCCTGCAGCCAGCGACCTCCAGAACCCCAGGGAGGACTGACTGCCTTCAACAAAGACCGGATCTCCTGTGAACAGCAGCTCTGTTCAAAAGAAACACCAAACAAAGACTCCGAGCCTGCTGAGGAGAAAGAAACCCGACGCCTGGAACCACCACTGCACCCGTCGCCTACAGCCCGAGTTCAAGTGGCCCACCGGTCCCAGCGAGGTCCCCCAGCTCTCCAGAGTCCGAGTCCACCGTGGGTTGACCCCTCCAGGACTCCCCGACGTCGCCTGCAGCCTCTGCACGGAGAACCCCCAACCGCGAGTGGCCCGGTAAGGTGAAATCCGACCTCAAAGACACCCCTGCATCCAGACGCCCTGCGCCCTGGAGAAAGGAACCCGAGGTGCACCTACGTCCCCGAGCCCTCCAACTTACCTGCCCAGCTGTTGGTTCCTCCTGGAAGTCTTCCTGGACCGAGCCTGCAGCTGAAAACCAAAACCGAAAATTTCCATTGAAATCAACAGGGCACCCGACCTCAAAACAGCACTCTGCACCCGGCCGCCCTAGTGCCGCTGAGGGTGCCTCTTTGGTGCTAACTTGGTCCCCAACGTGCCCTGAGCTTAACCCTAGGAGCTTTGCTCCCACAACCCCGTGGCCTGCTTGCCAGCCGCCACCAACCGGAGTCCCCCTATCCTCCATAGGATAACATTGGGCCTCAACACTCTGCACCCGGCCGCCCTAGTGCCGCTGAGGGTGCAACAACAGTGCATCACTGACCCTGGGAGACCCCTGAGTCTAACCCCAGAACCCTAACTCAAAAGACCGATTACTTACCTCGAGACCGATAACTCATTTTTCCTCATAGGATAACATGGGCACTTTTTCTTCCAAAAAGTTTCTAAGTGTCGACTTTTGAAAACAAGAATATTCTTTAAAAATCGTACAGACTACCAAAACGTAATTACTTACCTGTTTTAAGTAAATGTCCCAGGGCTGAACCTAGGAGTCCAGCACTGGATTACAAAAGTAACGTTAAAAGTAACTTACCGGCGAATTGAATTTTCTTACATAGGGATCCATTGACTGGTTTTCTGTGAAATTTCTTCTAAGTGTCCACTTTTGAAATACCAAAATATTGCTTAAAAATCACAACAGTAACGAATTCCGAATTACTCACCTACTATCAGGAGAGACCTCAGTACTGCATCTTTTAGTCCAGTACCGACCATGAAAAGTAATTTTTACCGTACTTACCAGTAACTGGAAATTCCTCTCATAGGATATCATTGCCTGCTTTTTGTTGAAAAAGTTTCTAAGTGTCGATTTCTGAATCATACAAATATTCTTTAAAAATCGTACAAACTACAAAAACGTAATTACTTACCTGTTTTAAGTAAATGTCCCAGTGCTGAACCTAGGAGTCCAGCACTGGATTACAAAAGTAACGTAAACATACTTTGCTTGCAAACTGTATTTCCTTCCCTAGGATAACATTGGTAATTTTACCCAGAAAAGTTTCTAAGTGTCAACTTTTGAAATACAGTAATATTCCTCAAAAATCACTACCATAACCAAAACGCTTTTTCTCACCTGTTTACAGGAAGTGTCCCGGGACTGAATCCAAGATCCAGTCCCGTGGTTAGAAAAGTAATCCAAAAAGTAATCTATTGCATTTAACCAGAAATTTCCATTGAGCTCAATGTATAATTGTGTTTAAAATTGTGTTGCATATTGCAACAACTGTAACTATTGCATTCAAAAGTCTATTGCCAATTGAACAGTAGTTAACTAAAGCATCTCATTCTGAGAAAGTATATTTTGACACCCATTGTTGGTTCTAAAATAAAACAACTATATTTTTATATACAAACCATTGGCCTAGAGTTCAGTTCTTGAGTGTGTGGCTTCATTTGCTGACTGAGTGTGTACAACAAATGCTTTACACTGTCCTCTGATACTGCCTTACTGCTCGACCAAGCTACCACTTTAGAGAGTAAGGTTATATCTAACTTTAGCCTCTGCCAAACCTCTGGGGACTGTGGACTCTGTGCACACTGAACCTTACTTTGGTGCAGTATATACAGAGCCACTTTCTTACAAACGTTAAGGCCCATTCTGGACCTACGGTTCCTAAACAAATACATAAAAACTCAAAGTTCAAGATGACGCCCCTACAGGAAGTTATACCTCAAATAAGGGACGGGGACTTTATGTCCACTATAGACCTCAAGGACGCCTACCTACACATTCCCATGAACCAGAAACACAAACATCTACTGAGACTTGCCATCAACAAGGCGCACTACCAGTTCACAGCCCTAGCCTTTGGGCTAAAATCCGCACCAAGGGTCTTCACAAAATGCCTAGCTGCGGTAGCGGCACACTTACAGAGGCAGGGAATACATGTATATCCCTACCTCGACGACTGGTTGGTAAAGGCGAACTCCTACAACCAATGCAAACTACATGCTCAGCGGGTCACGCACACGCTGACAGAACTAGGTTTTTTCGATACAGTGGGGGAAGTCCTCGATAGAACCAGAACAGGTGAAGATCTTCCTGGGCGCACAGATCAACACCATTCAGGGCAGGGTGTTCCCCAGCGAGAAGAGAACCTTCGCCCTGCTGAAGGAGACACGTCAATACCGGAAGGGGCAACCTCTGACAGTGAGCAAACTCATGGGGATGATGGCGTCCTGCATACACCTAGTCCCCAATATTCGACTCCACATGAGACCATTCCAGGAATGGCTCCAACAACAATGGTCACAGGCAACAGGGAGTTGGGAAGATCTAGTGGTTGTAACGCACGCAGTGCAAGAGGAGATAGCGTGGTGGAACAAAGACAACATAACGAGAGGGAAGCCATTTACACAACCAACTCCAACAGTGACCATCACAACGGACGCATCCCAAATGGGGTGGGGAGCGCACATGAACCCGCTCAAAGTGAGGGGGTTATGGACACAAACAGATGCCATCAAACACATCAACTACCTAGAACTAAAGACCGTGTTCCTTGCACTAAAAGCCTTCCAGAAACAGCTGTACGGGCAAAGGGTGTTGGTACAAACAGATAACACCACAACGATGTTCTACATCAACAAGCAGGGAGGAACACAATCAGTGGCGCTGTCAAGGCTAGCGCAGGAGATATGGAAATGGGCAATTCCACTACAAATAGACCTCCTGGCGATACATCTACCAGGGAAGGACAATGTGGAAGCAGACAGGCTCAGCAGACAGACATCAGCATCCCACGAGTGGGAGCTCAACCCTCAGGAAACGCAAAAGCTATTCAAAAAGTGGGGGACCCCAAATAGACCTGTTTGCAGCACACCAGAATGCAAAATGCCAATACTTCGCATCCAGACACCCAGGTCAGCAATCCCAAGGAAATGCCCTATGGATAAGCTGGTCGAAGACATTTGCCTACGCTTTTCCCCCCGATACCGCTGATGCACAGGGTGCTCAGCAAGTGCAGCACAAGCAACATGACGCTGATTCTGGTAGCACCGCAGTGGGCCAGGCAGTCCTGGTTCTCACAAATAGTGGAGATGGCGCAGGGGCCACCACACAAGTTCCCAAAAAGAAGAGACCTGCTCTCAATGCAAAACGGAAGGGTGCTCCACCCGGAACCAGAGAGCCTCAGCCTAACAGCTTGGCTCCTGAAGACTTGGAGTTCGCGCACCTCAAGCTCCCAGAGAGCACGCTAGCGGTGCTGAGGGAGGCAAGGAGACCCACCACACGGAAGTGTTATGCAGCAAAATGGAAAAGATTCACCCAATGGTGCATCAGGGAAAAGCTCCAGAAGAGAATCACCAGGGAATCAACAGTGCTAAGATACTTAACCCACTTGCTAAAAAGTAACCTAAGCTACACCTCGCTAAAAGTACACCTAGCAGCAATAGTAGCCTATACAAGAGGAGAAACAGGGAAAAGTTTCTTTACATCCCAGGTGGTAAAAAGATTCCTGGAGGGGGCCAAACGAATCGCCCCCCCAAAAAGAATGCCACCTCCGGCATGGAACCTCAATGTAGTTCTAACGCAACTTATGAAGGCACTTTTCGAACCCATTCACAAGGCCTCTCTGCATATGCTCACAATAAAGACAGCCTTTCTGGTGTCGATCACCTCGCTACGCAGGGTGAGCGAATTGAAAGCGCTAACACTACAAGAACCCTACATTCAAATTCACAATGACAGGGTGGTAATGAGAACAGACCCACACTTCATGCCAAAGGTGGTGTCAAGGTTCCACATAAGCCAGACAATACAGATACCAAGTTTCTTCCAAAAACCATCCACAAGCGCAGAGAGGGCACTGCACACTCTGGACACTAGAAGAGCAGTGATGCATTACATTGAAAGAACTAAAGATTGTCGGAAAACAAAGCAATTCTTTGTGTCTTTCGCAAGAAGTTTCTTGGGAAGACCGGTAACTAAAAACACCATCGCACGATGGATCGCACAGACAATCCAATTCTGCCACAAACAGGCAGGCCAAGAACTACAAGGAGCAGCACAAGCTCACTCTACCAGGAAAAAAGGAGCAACAATAGCCTTCCTGGCAAACACACCCATCCAAGACATTTGCCTGGCGACAACATGGGCTTCAGTGCACACATTCACTAAGCACTACTGCGTGGAAATACAGATGAACAAAGAGGCACAAGTAGGTCAAAAAGTGCTTCAACATATATTCAACAACCAACGCTCATCTTCCACCCAGCCGCCACAAACATAGCAAACCGCTACAAAGTCTATGCACAGCATAGTGAATCCAGAAAGATTCACGCTGCAAAACGAATAGTTTCTTACCTGTCGGTGTAGTTTTGCAGCTTGAAGACTTTCTGGATTCACTAGCGAACCCACCCACCTCCGCCAGAAAGATGAGACAGGAGGAAAGGGATTAAGGAAGGAAAAAGACCTTCAAAAAAAATACGAGGATAAACAAAACTAGCACAAGACGAGAAAAAAAGAATCCGAAGATGGCGCCCAAGGGTGGGAGCTTCCGGAGGAAGCGCGCCGACGTCACGGGAGGACACCAAATGGTGGGGCGTCGACGCCCACCTGGGCCACGAAAAAATACTAAGATTCCGGACCCAACCACTAGACCGCGGAATAATGCACAGCATAGTGAATCCAGCAAGTCTTCAAGCTGCAAAACTACACCGACAGGTAAGAAACTATTCGTTCATATTGATGGCTTTTTTCACGGTATCTGTGAGATGACTAAAGGTGCTGACACAAACCAAATGTTCAGTTTTCATTCTAGGATATGTCTCCAAAAGGGCATCTCGATTATTATTACGTGCCCGTTTGCACGCTCTATGAATCAGATCTTTAGGATATTGGCGTGTACGCAAATTGTCACTCAAATTGTCGGCATGTTTATACTTTTGTATCTCTGTACAGTTCCTTCGCAACCTCAGGAACTGTCCCACAGGAAGATTATCCCGTAAGATAGCTGCTGTTTTCAAATTTTCAGATGTTCTTAAGCACGTGCTTTCCATCACGAACCCAGGCAATGTCACTCGCTTGCTTCACCAACTGTTTCCCAGTATTTGTTATTTAGTGCTTCTTTAGGAGAACCACTCTCGGTCCTGAGCAGCTTGATCGCTACTGGTGAATGGTTAGAGTACCACACCCGTATCATTTCAGCTGTAGGTGGAGGCTGTTTCTCTTCAGTCTCATCAGCAGTAGATTTATACCAGTCGTCCTGGATGGGCGGAGGGTAAAGTCTTACCATTGAAGCGGTTATGCATATTGAATTAATTATCTGTATTTAGAACGTGATCAGGATGTTAATTCTTAGGACTCCTTTAGAGTGCCACCTCAGAACCTTTTTGGTAATCCATCAAGAGAATTGAAAGCCCATTCTCTTATTTGTCATCCTAGACACATTGAGAATCTTCACATGCTTCCATTGTTCTTGGTTGATCCTGCTTTTAATATGTTGCCTGCAGTGCCTCCTCCCGCAAAAGGGGCAGGTGCTTCTCCACTGTATTCAGAGCCTGATGTTGGAATGAAAGGCCTCTCCTTAGTTTAGAAAAGCTGGGCTGCCATGCTGTGTTCAACTTGTTTCTGACTTGTCTGCCGTTTTCCTCTCTGTGAACTCCACAGTCTGCAAATATACTGGATGTGCTCCTCATCTTAGAGTGCACTGCGCCAAGAGATGCTGGCTCTGCTGACAAGGAGTCGCCCAAAGTTAACCCCCGCCACGCAAGCGCACCGCCCACCCCTTGCCAAAACCCAAGCTATGAGGAAACTGGCCAGTGGTAGAGAATGTAAAACATTTTTATCTGGGCTCCTTTTGGAGAGTTTGCCTGCTTGCTTCCTTTCAAGGACTCTGGTATTTCGCAAGGGGCACGTTATATTGATATGCTTTTCCAGCCCTGCCTACTGCTGATTACAAATAAGTTGTGGAATCCTCAGCCAAGAGTTTAATAGTCCAGAGTGATTTCTCTTCTGTCTAAAGCCCTGATTATTGGTAGATGAAAATAGAGGTGGTATGTGCTGCACCTTGTGAATTATCATTATTCACGGGATGGGGTATTTTTGGGTACAGTAAATACCTTCTATTACGTATTCTTGTGTTTTGTACAAGGGAATGAGACATAACAAGATGACTCAGTCTTTATCACACTGAATTCCATGATCTGATAGACTTCTAGCTGCAGATTCCTTACCTTTGAATTTCCCAAGCGTCAGACTTAATCCGGAAACTTTTGCGTGAGCAGTACCCCCTGCGTGACGGCAGGTGGCTTCATTCGGTTCCGCACGGCTTCGTTGGAAGGTAGGGTTTAAGCAGTGTGGCACCTGTCACAGTACCAAGTCAGTTACCGACCCGCACCCTGTGTGCTTATGTTGTTTCGAGGGCGACCACGACTCTAATTGTGCACGGACTGCTGGTCCATGGTGCCAAAAGCTGAGGGAGCGGTCCCTAAAGCTGCTTGTGGTTCAGCAGTCGACGGCATCTAACGCGACTCCTAGGAGGGCTTGTTCCCGATCAAGAAGAAGGTCGCAGATCCACTTCAGGAGCCCCAAATCCTCTTCTTCGCACTCTAGGTTTTCGGGAAGGAGGCCCAAGAAAAAGTCTAAACAGACTTCGGCTACACCTCGTCCGTCTAAAGCTGATGAGACGAGTGGGGAAGATCGATGTTTCAGGCACGGTTCTGCAGAGCCGTTGTCAGGTCCGACTCAGCGCCTCCCCATGTTTCCTGGAGCCTGAGTGACCCCCGCTCAAATAAAGGAATTTTACGAGGCTATGCGCAGAGTATTTGAGCGGGCCGACCCCTCCTGAGTGCCTTCGGGCCCGCGGGGCTCCATCAGGTTGCACGCCGATGGCTCCCGCCTTGGCTTCGGTAGGATCTCATGGATTCGATCTGGATCAGCGCCAGTCGTGCCAACGCGACCTTCTCCGGTGCCGGTCCCGACATCAATGCTCGTGACACCAGCCCCTTTCTTATCCCTGATGAACCGGAGTCGGAACCGCGACGGTCGATGCTGAATCCGGTGCCGACAGACCCCAGTGGTTCTAGGTCATTGCTTGAAAGTTTTGTGGAGCATTCAGGCATGGGGGAAAGTGGGAGGGGTCACTGGACCTATTAGAACACCAGTTGTACACCCTGGTGAGACTTTGGACTGGTTTAAAGAACTAAGAGAGGCCAGTGGACTGGACACCTCTCCAGATACTGGTATGCTCTCTCCACCTACTGTGGCTACCGAGGAGGGAGCGTCTTATGCAATGGTGGTAAATAGGGCAGCGGATGTCCTTGACCTTGAGCTTCCTTCTGTGGCGGTCAAGCCTAACCTCTTGACTGAAGTACTTCAGCCTGGGGCTTCCTCATCTGAACCCCTATTGCCCTTTAATGAAGCACTGACTGATTTCCTTCTAGGAACTTGGTCCAAGCCTCGCACGGGGCTCCTGTGAACAGGACAATTGCCTACCGCCATCACCCTGCCCTGTAGGATCCTAGTTTCCTCAGCCAACACCCCACCACTGAGAGCTTGGTAGTCCAAGCCTCTACTGCCAATGGTGCATTCCCTGCCACTCCCCTGGACAGGGAATCCAAGAGGCTGGGCACACTTGGGAAGAAGAAGGTGTTTTCTTCCGCCGGCCTGGCATTGAGGTCGGTGTACACCGCATGCCTTTTGTGCTGTTACTCCCATACCCTATGGGAAACGGTTGTGCAAGGGCTGCGGCCATCCTCTCCACAGCAGTAAAAGATGGGAGGGATGCAGCAAAGTTCACCATTAGGTGTGGTCTGGATACGACTGATTCGCTGGGCAGAGCAGTTTCATCGACAGTGGCCTTGTGGCGCTACACCTTGCTGAGAACATCTGGCTTTTCAGGGGATGTCCAGGCCAACCTCATGGATATGCCCTTCGATGGAACTCGTCTCTTCAGAGAGAAGGCAGACTCTGTGCTTGAGCACTTCAAGGACTCGCAGGCTATGGTCAAGGCCTTTCCAACTCTCAGTGACAATTTGCCCCCAGTCTGCCTGCCACTCCTTTCGTGGCTACGGAATGGGCTTTCAACCTCGCCAACCATATCCCAGCCACCGTCCTGCACAGGCTTCCCAAGTTGTGCAAGGACGTGGTGCATTCCGACTCTGTGGGAATGGTAGCCAGAAGTCGTCCACCACCAACCCCCCGGCAGCTGCAGCCTACAAGTCCTCCTAGATTATTTCTGCAAAACCATGGGTGACCAGTTGGCGGGAGAATCCAACATCATCTCATTCACTGGCAGTCCATAACATCGGACAAATGAGTTTGCAGATCATTCGGAGGGGTTGCTCCCTCTCGGGTATTAACCAAGGTGATGCCTGTGGTCGCAGCTCATCTGCACAGGTTAGGGATTTCAGTCTTCCTCTACTTCGACGACTGGCTGTTGAAGGCGGCCTCACCACAGACTGTCGTCTCCCATCTCCAGACTACGGCACACCACCTGCATTTGCTGGGGTTCACTATAAATGTGCTGAAGTCGCACCTGACTCCTTCTGAGACGCTCCCTTTCATCCGAGCCGTTCTGGACCCAGTGCAATTACGGGCTTATCCTCCCGAGCAGCGAGTCCAGGATATTCAGGTCATGATATCGATGTTACAGCCTCTATTCTGGATTTCGGTGAGAATGACTGAGGCTGCTGGGCCTCATGGCCTCCTGCATTCTGCTGGTAATTCATGGCAGATGGCATATGCGGGCTCTGCAGTGGGACCTGAAGTTCCAGATGGTGCAGCATCAGAGGAATCTCTCAGACTTCGTCCAGATCACAGAGGGCACTGCAAAAGACCTGCAGTGGTGGCTCACGACCTGCAATTTGATCAAAGGCAGACTCCTATCCCTTCCCCAACCAGACCTGACGGTAGTGACAGATGCGTCACTCCTGGGATGGAGCGGCCATCTGGGAGAGGTGGAGATCAGAGGACTCTGGTCTCCGGCGGAATCTGGACTCCATATCAACCTGCTGGAGCTCCATGCGATCCGACTAGTATTCAAAGCATTTCTTCTGTCTGTCAAGGGGAAGTAAGTGCAAAGGTTCACGGACAACACTACCCCCATGTGGTACTGCAAGAAGCAGGGCTGGGTGGGGTCATGGACCCTCTGTCATGAGGCCCTGCATCTCTGTACATGGCTGGAAAAGCAGGGCATAACCCTGGTGGTTCAACACGTGGCAGGCTCTCTGAAGGCCAGGGCGGACAAACTCAGCCACCGATGCCTAGCGGATCACAAGTAGTGTCTTCATTCGGAGGTGGCACAAGGACTCTTTCAGCAGTGGGGAGAGCCTCGGTTATCTGTTCGCCTCCGAAGAGAACACGCAGTGTCAGCAGTATTGCGTGTTGGAGTTTCCAAGGCAACTATTGCTCGGAGACACTTTCGGCACGAGTGGAGCGCTGGCCTTCTGTGCGCTTTACTTCCCATACCACTCCTGCCCAGAGTTCCCAAGAAGATCATGAACGACCAGGAACAAGTCATCCTTGTGGCTCCGAACTGGGCACGTAGAGTTTGGTATCCCGAGCTTCTGAAAATGAGCAACGATCCTCTGATCAGGCTGCCCCTTTGGAAGGATCTTCTGTCGCAGCAGCTGGGGAAGGTCCTCCACCCAAACCTGTCAACTCTCCGCCTCCTTGCGTGGAGATTGAGAGGCGACAGTTGATAGCTTTTGACCTTCCTCCTGAAGTCTGTAAAGTTATCTTGGTGGCCAGGTGGCCCTCCACACAAATGGTATACGCACAAATGGTATACGCCTGATGTTGCCAAGAATTAAAATATTGTACAGAAAAGTCTATTGACTCTCTTTCTGATATTTTTCTCTTCATTCTTACCTTTGTCCAGCAGGGCTCTGCTCTGGGCACTCTCAAGGATGCTCTGTCCGCTTTCCTGCATCTGCCTCACCAACCCTCTTTATTTAAGTTATTCTTAGGTTTCTGAAAGGGCTTGTACATAGGTTTCCTCCTTCGCCCTTCATCATGCCTCAGTGGAATCTGAACCTGGTTCTCACTTACCTCATGTGTACTCCCTTTTAGCCGCTATACAATTATCCCCTCCGGCTGCTTACCATCAAGACTGCTTTTTTAGTGGCAATGCCATCTGCCCGGAGGGTGAGTAAGCTGCGGGCTTTATCATCTAAGCCCCCCTATCTTATGGTATTCCTGGACAAGGTGGTACTTCTCACCCGGGCCTCTTTCCTTCATAAAGTGGTGACCCCATTCCATTTGGGGCAATCTGTCACCCTTCCCACCTTTTATGCTTCTCCAAGTCCCTCTAAAGAGGAGGAGCGGCTCCACCGTCTAGACCCAAAAAGAGCCTTTCCGTTCTACATTGACCACACAAAAGAGTTCCGGGTGGATGACTAACTCTTCATTGGCTATGTAGGAGCGAAAAAAGAATGGGCAGTTCAGAAACGGGAAACATCCATTACAACGCAGTCATTACATCGCACTGCCTTTACAACGTAACTGCCTTTACAACGCAACTGCCTTTACAACGCAACTGCCTTTACAACGCAACTGCCTTTACAACGCAACTGCCTTTACAACGCAACTGCCTTTACAACGCATGCCATTACAACGCATGCCATTACAACGCATTATAAGGTAAGTAATGGAGATTTTTTTGTTTTAGGGTGGGTATGGGTTTTGGGGGAAGTGGGAATAGTAAGTTCGAGGCATATGAGCTGTAGATCATATGCTATGCATAGATCGCCACCTAGTGTTGGGTCCGGATGTTTGCACTTTGCTTTTCTTCGAAGAAGTCTTTCCAGTCACAAGGTAGGTGACTCCTCCTTTTGGTGATCGTGCGCATGGGCATCGACTCCATTGTTAGATTGTTTTTTTCCACCATCGGGTTCGGATGTTAGTCGATGCGCTCTGGTTCGACACCGTTCCTTCGGTTTCCCTCGGTGCGCAAGACATTCTACCTCGACGGTATTGTTTCCGATCGCGTATTCCATTCTTCGCGTGTCGCGTTTTTTGACAAAAAACCCTCTTTTGATCAGAGAGCTCGTGGTAGGCCGTCGGTCCTACCCGCGTCTGTTCGACTCTGTCGATGGAACGAACTCCATTTAAATTCTGCCCTCTGTGCCACGCGAAATACCCGCGCACCGACTCTCACGAGGTGTGCAACCTGTGCTTGTCTCCTGAGCACAGTGAACAGGACTGCGACGCGTGCAAAGCTTTCCGCTCCAAGAAGACACTTCGCGACCGTCGGGCTCGACGTCGCGACATGCAGAGCCAACACACAAGCTCCATTCCTGACCTCTTCGGGACTGAATCGGAGGAAGAAGCCGGCGATGCTATCTGGGCCGAGGAAGAGCAGGAACCGATCTCCGTTTCAGAGTACGGCTCCGACCAGGATGAAGACATCCCACAGTGACAGCGTACTGTAAGTACAGATCCTCCCTCGCCCCGAAATCCACCTCAACCGAAAAAGAAGGCTCCGAACCAACCCGCGCCCTCGGGCTCCGGTCGGCACCGAGACCACGCTTCCGACGCCCGCCTTCTGGCCCGGCACCGAAGCTCTACGAAAGCCTTCCGGCTCGAAACCCCATGCCAAATCAGGCACCGAGCCGAAACCTTCGGGAACAAAATCTAAGTCCGGCTCCGACCCTCAACACTCTGCACCGAAACACACTTCGGATCCGAAAGCACCGGCCCCTAAACCTTCGACACCGAAACCTTTGGCGCTGAAACAACCGCAGACACTGCAATCTCCGAAAAAACACCGTTTCGACGATCCGCTCGATAAACCGGACCTGAAACAAAAAGTGCTGTATATTCATCCAAAAACTGGGAATATCACCACCTCAGTGACTCTAAAAAGGACTAATGCTGAAGAGGAATATCACATTCCTTTAAAGAAGAGGACTGTCGGAACTAACTCTTCTCCTCCTCCTCTTCCTCCTCCTATCTCATCTCCTCCTTCTCCACAGTCTATACCTGTGCATACTTCACCTCAGCACTCACCACATACACCTGACAACCAGGATGATGGGGATAATGGGGATGACGATAGTGAGCCAATACCTGCAGACCCATGGGACGACTATAACATTAACTCGCCCACAGGCAATGATTCTGACCTATATCCTACCAAACCCTCTCCTCCAGACGACAGTGTAGGTTACATTGAATTGCTGGGTAGGGCTGCCAATTACCATGGGGTGCAGCTCCACAAAGATTCCCTCGAAGAAGATTTCCTTTTCGAGACCCTTAGCACTACTCAAGTCATCACACACTTTACCAATGCTCAAGGGTATGATCAGACATGTGGATGATATCTTTAATGATCCTGTCAGGGCACGTATCATTACCCCTAGGGTAGACAAAAAATATAAGTCTGCACCATCTGATCCAGCGTACATTAGGGGACAATTACCGTTGGACTCCCTAGTAGTGTCTAACGCACGCAAAAGGGCTAACTCCCAAACCACAGGAGATGCTCCACTCCCAGATAAAGAATCCAAGCTCCTCATGCTCCTCAAGCACCACCAACTCATCCGATCCGCCAAAAGAACCTCCTTCAAGGAATGCATCGACAACAACGCACACAATAGCAAAGAGCTCTTCAACATCGTGAAAGAACTCGCCGCCCCCAGCTCCAGCTCCAACGACATCCCACTGTCACAAGAACTCTGCGACTCCCTGGCCACCTTCTTCCACAGCAAGATCGCTGACATCCACAACAGCTTCGACACCCAGACGCCGACGACAGACGCCGACACCCCCGGCTCAACACCCACAAAACACACCGACCCTCTGCTCTCCTGGCAAAACGTCAACTGACTGAAGACACCATCAAAATCATGAACACCATCCACTCCGGCTCACCGTCCGACCCCTGCCCCCACCACATCTTCAACAAAGCAAGCTCCATCATCGCACCCCAACTCCGAAAGATCATCAACAGCTCCTTCGAGACCGCCACCTTCCCAGTGAGCTGGAAACACGCCAAGATCAACGCCCTACTCAAGAAACCCAAGGCGGACCCAAAGGACCTCAAGAACTTCCAACCCATCTCCCTGCTCCCGTTCCCGGCGAAAGTCATCGAGAAGACCGCCAACAGACAACTGACCCACTTCCTGGAGGAGAACAACGTCCTGGACTCCTCCCAATCCGGATTCCGCAGCAATCACAGCACTGAAACCGCCCTCATCGCCGCCACCGACGACATCAGGACCCTACTGGACAACGGCGACACCGCGGCCCTCATCCTCCTGGACCTCTCGGCTGCCTTCGACACCGTCTGCCACCACACCCTGCGCACCCGCCTCCACGACGCTGGGATCCGAGGCAAAACCCTGGCCTGGATCACCTCCTTCCTCACTGGCAGAACCCAGAGAGTCCGCCTCCCCCCTTTCCGATCCGATGCCACCACGATCACCTGCGGCGTGCCCCAAGGATCATCCCTCAGCCCGACCCTCTTCAACATCTACATGGCACCGCTCGCCAACATCGTCCAAGCACACCATCTCTATATCCTCTCTTACGCTGACACCCAGCTGATCCTCTCTCTCACCAAGGACCCGGCCACCGCAAAATCCAACCTCCACGAGGGAATGAAGGCCGTCGCAGACTGGATGAAGACTAGCCGGCTGAAACTGAACTCTGACAAGACGGAGGTCCTCATCCTCGGCTCCACCCCCTCAGCATGGGACGATTCCTGGTGGCCGGCCGCGCTGGGAGCAGCCCCTACACCCACCACGCTCGCAATCTGGGGTTCATTCTGGACTCAACGCTCTCTATGACCCAGCAAGTCAATGCTGTCTCCTCCTCCTGCTTCAACACCCTCCACATGCTCCTTAAGATCTACAGATGGATCCCCATCGAAACCAGAAGGACGGTCACCCAAGCACTCGTCAGCAGCAGGATGGACTACGGCAACGCACTCTACGCGGGAACCTCGGCCACACTCCAGAAAAGACTCCAACGCATACAAAACGCCTCCGCATGCCTCATCCTCGGACTCCCTCGCCACAGCCACATCACCCACCACCTGAGAGACCTGCACTGGCTCCCGGTCAATAAGAGGATCACCTACAAGCTCCTCACCCACGCTCACAAAGCGCTCCACGACGCCGGACCAGCATACCTCAACGAACGACTGTCCTTCTACACCCCGAACCGACCGCTTCGCTCCGCTGACCTCGCCCTCGCCACCGTCCCACGCATCCGCTGGACGACCACCGGCGGCAGATCATTCTCCCACCTCGCCGCCAAGACATGGAACACCCTCCCCGTCCACCTGCGCCAGACCCAGGACCTGCTGGCCTTCAGGAGACTCCTTAAGACCTGGCTGTTCGATCAGTAGCTGCTGCTCCCCCCCCCCCCCCTTAGCGCCTTGAGACCCTCACGGGTGTGTAGCGCGCTTTACAAATGATTGATTGCTTCGAGGAAAAGAGTAGCATCTCAGGCAGCAAACGTATGGCGCATATCCAACACACAAGCGTTGCTGGCTAGATTCGACCGTGCGCATTGGGACGAGAGGGAACAATTGGTCCAATATCTACCCCAAGAACATAAAGCTAAAGCTGAAGACCTGATAAGGGAGAGACAACTTATTTCCAACAATCAAATTAGGTGCTTCCTCGATGCTGCAGAGCCAGCTGCCAGAGCAGTAAATACCAGTGTCCTTTTAAGAAGGCACGCCTGGCTACGTATCTCTGGATTCAAACCCGAGGTTCAAACCTCTATTTTAAACACAACTTTTGATAAGTAACACCTTTTTGGCCCAGTGGTAGACTCTTCACTGGAAAAGATGAAGAAAGACACTGAAGCGGCCAAATCCATGGGGGCGCTTCAGTCACCACAAGGCCGTGGTTCCTTTCGACGCTCTTTCTATCGAGCGGGGTCCAAGAATTCTTCCTCAGAAAATACCTCCACCTACAAGGGTAATAACCAACCCTCTGGCTCTAAAAACTACTTCAGATGGGGTTACAGAGGAAATAAAGGTAAGGGAAGAGGTAGAGGTTCAAACACACGCACCTCCCCCTCCAATATAAATCAGTGACTCACCTCCCCTTCCCCCCGACCACCTAACACCCGTCGGGGAAGACTGTCAAATTTCTTACCAGCTGGGCAGTCAATAACAACAGACAAGTGGGTTCTACAAATTATCCTTTCTGGTTACTGTAGGAAAGTGGCTCTGTATATACTGTACCCAAATAAGGTTCAGGGTGTACAGAGTCCACAGTCCCCAGAGGGTTGACAGAGGCTAAAGTTAGATATAACCTTACTCTCCAAAGTGGTAACTTGGTCGAGCAGTAAGGCAGTATCAGAGGACAGTGTAAAGCATTTGTTGTACACACTCAGTCAGCAAATGAAGCCACACACTCAAGAACTGAACTCTAGGCCAATGGTTTGTATATAAAAAAATATATGCTTGTTTTATTTTAGAACCAACAATAGGATCAAAATATACTTTCTCAGTATGAGATGCTTTGGTTATTCACCTTACAGATAGGCAGTAGACTTTTTTGATAGTGGTTATCACAGTTGGTGCAAGAGGCAACACAGGGTCAAATACAATGCAACATTGAGCTCAATGGAAAATTATGCTTAATTACAATTGATTACTTTGCAGAGCACTTTTCTAACCACAGGACTGGATCCTGGATTCAGTCCTGGGACACTTCCTGTAAACAGGTAAGAAAAAGCGTTTTGGTTATTGTAGTGATTTTTGAAGAATATTACTATATTTCAAAAGCTGACACTTAGAAACTTTTCTGGGTAAAATTACCAATGTTATCCTATGAAAGGAAATACAGTGTGCAAGCAAAGTATGTTTACGTTACTTTTGTAATCCAGTGCTGGACTCCTAGGTTCAGCACTGGGACATTTACTTAAAACAGGTAAGTAATTACGTTTTTGTAGTTTGTACGATTTTTAAAGAATATTTGTAAAATACAGAAATCGACACTTAGAAGAAATTTCACAGAAAACCAGTCAATGGATCCCTATGAAAGAAAAGTGAGTTAGCGGTAAGTACCGTTGCGATTACTTTTTAGGGCCAGTGTTGGGCACTCGGGTCCAGCACTGAGGCCCCTTCTAATACTAGGTGAGTATTTTCGTTTTCGTGACTCGGTTGATTTTTGGTGAATATTCTAAAGTTTCAGAACTCCACACTTAGAAGAAATTTCGCAGAAAACCAGTCAATGGAACCCTATGGAAGAAAAGTGAGTTATCGGATTTCGGGTAAGTACTCGACTGGCAGGGTTAAGGTTCTGGGTATAGACTCAGGGGTCCCCAGGATCAGGTAAGTACAGTTTTTACACCCTCAGCGGCACAGGGGCGGCCGGGTGCAGAGTGAGAAGGCCCAATGTTATCCTATGGCAGGCGGGGGGCCCCGGGTTGGTGGCTGCTGGCAAGCAGGCCACGCGACTGTGGGAGCTGGGCTTCTGGTCACTTGCTCAGGGCAAGTAGGGAAGTAGGTTAGGATAGAGGTTGCACTTCCAGGGGCACTCGGGCGGCTGGGTGCAGGGTGCTTTTGAGCCGTCGGGCGCTCAATGTTAAACAATAGAGGTCGTGGAAAGGTGAAGAAAGGCTGCAGGCTCGGGACGGTGATTCTTCAGGGACGACCAACACTTCAGGAGGTAAGTTGGGGTCTTGGAGGATAGGTAGACACCCAGGAGTTGGGCACAGGGGCCGTGGGGCGCCGGGTGCAGGGGTGTCTTTGAGGTCCGGAAATCTTACCCCCTGCTGGTCGCGGCTGGAGGGGTCCCTTGTCCTGAGGCTGCAGGCGTCGTCTGGGTCGTCGAGGAGGGTCCTTGGCCACTGGATTCCAGGTCAGAATCGCCGGGGACGCTCCTCGAGGTCTTTGGTCACTCAGGCACAGGCTGGACTCGGCGGGTGCAGAGTGTGCAGGTTTCGCGGCTCCGTGCCAGGGCCGGGTCTTTGGTAGGTTTTCTTTTGAGCAGTACCACTGCTCGTGGGAGTCCCTGGGTCGAAGGCTGTAGCACAGAAGTCAGGTCCTCCGGGGTTTGTGAGGTTGCTGAGGCCGGGATTCCGCAGGGAGCAGGTTCAGAGGTCGACAGGCCGGTAGGGCTGGGGCCAAGTCAGTTGTTGTCGCCTCCTTTTAGCAGCTGCACGGCTGGTCTTCTTGCTTCGTCTTCTCTTCTTGTTTTCGGATTTGGGAACTCCGGAAGGAAGGTTCAGGGAGCCCCTAAATACTAAATTTAGGGGTGGTTACAGGTAGGTAAGGGCAGGGACCAATGGGTCCCTTCCCTGGGGTGGGTACACCCCCTATTCTGTTCCTCTCCAGTGGGAGGGGGCAGAAGCCTGTCCCTGGTTGGCCAGGTCCCCCATCCTCAAGATGGCGGGGACTCGAGTTTGTGCTTCACCTCGCCTCCCCCACCTTAGGGGTGGAGTTGGCAGAGGTGGGCACAACCCATTTCCTGCCTCTGGTTTTCCCGCCGGTTCTCCCGCCAGGAGTGGGGGTAGAACCATTGGGGACCAGTTTGCTGGAAGCAGCAAATGGTCTGGGAAACTCCAAAGGCGGCAGGCCTTTGAAGCCTCTCTGCCCATCCTGGGGAGGAGGCTTTGGCACCTCGTCCCAGGATGTGCATTGTTTCAGGCCCCTGAGAGCAGAGGCTTTCGACCCAGGGGTCCAGAAACATGTCTGGTGGTGGCAGCCTGGGCAGCCACTCAGTCCGGACACTGGAGGTCGGGTTGGTCTCAGGGGGCATCTCTAAGATGCCCTCTGGAGTGCGTTTTACATTAAATCCCACACTGGCATCAGTGGGGGTTTAATGTGCTGAGAAGTTTGATACCAAACTTCTTAGTCTTCAGTGGGGCCATTATGGTGCTGTGGAGTTCGTAATGACAGACTCCCAGCACCATATACTCTTAATGGCAGCACTGCACTTACAATGCCCAAGAATGGACTTGGGCACTGTAGGGGCACAGGGCTCATGCCTCTATGCCCTCACCACTGGCATAGTGCACCCAGCTAGAGGGGTGGCTGACCCAGGCCAGGGCAGTGGCTTGTAGGCATGGCACACAGGGATGTGAGCCATGTCGACTCTTCACTTTTGTTCTGCACCAAGACACGCAGCCTGCAAAGGCAGTGTGTGTGTGTAAGGTGCAGGGTCCCTAAGGGTGGCACAACAAGTGCTGCAGCCCTTAGGGGCCTTCCCTGGTCACAGTGCCCTGGGTACCCATGGTACCATTTACCAGGGGCTGACCTGTGGCCAGGGATGTCAATTGGGTGTAGGTATCAATGCAATTTTAGGGAAGGAACACAGGCCCTGGGTACCTGGTTGGCAGGAGCCCAGGGCACACTCAGTCAAAGTACATCAGCCATTCAGCAAAAAGTGGGGGCATACCATGTAAGAAAGATGGCACTTTCTCACAGTTACTGCCTGGAGTTCATCAATACTCCTCCAAACATTCCCCGAAAGTCACACAAACTCTCATCGGATCATCAACACCTCCTCAAACAAGAGGTACAATCTCTACTTTTAAAAGGAGCTATAGAGCCCCGTACCACTACAACACCAAGGGTCGGGTGTGTACTCCTTTTACTTCCTATTACCAAAAAAGGACGGGTCTCTCAGACCAATCTTAGATCTCAGAGAACTCAATTTTTACATAGTCACCCCATTTTCACATGGTAACACTTCAACAGGTACTACCTCTTTTGCAAAAAGGCGACTTTCTGTCCACCCTAGACTTAAAGGACGCCTACTTTCACATCCCAATCCACCCTGCTCATCGCAAATTTCTCAGGTTTGTGCTATCGGGTCAACATTACCAGTTCAAAGTACTCCCATTCGGAGTCACCACTGCCCCAGAGTCTTCACAAAATGTGTGGCAGTAGTAGCTGCTCATCTCAGGAGACAAAGCATCCATGTCTTCCCATACTTAGACGACTGGCTCATCAAAGCCAGCACGTACCAACAGTGTCTCAAATACACTTCCATAACCATCAAGTTACTACATCGACTAGGGTTCACAATCAATGTGCCAAAGTCACATCTTCAGCCAGCCAATATTCAGAACTACCTAGGAGCCACTTTAGATACTCAAAAGGCTCTAGCGTTTCCCAACTCAGCCAGAATTGGCAACATTCAGGCTTTGGTTCTCCAGTTTCAACCCAATCAATCTATTCAAGCTCATGCTTACATGCAACTGCTGGGGATGATTGGATCTTGCATTATGATCGTCCCACATGCCAGGCTCCACATGCGTCCGCTCCAGGAATGCTTAGCCAGTCAGTGGAACCAGTCCCACGGTCTATTAACCGATCTAGTGTTGGTAAGTGGCCGTACTCATCGCTCTCTGCAGTGGTGGAACACACAAAATCTGTCCAAAGGACGGCCCTTCATAGACCCGGTTCCACAGACAGTACTGACAGCGGACGCGTCTCTAACTGGCTGGGGTGCTCATCTACAGCAACACACAGTACAAGGACTGTGGAGTCACCAACAAAAGTTGCTCCACATCAACCATTTAGAGCTCATGGCCATATTCCTGGCCCTCAAAGCTTTTCAAACCCAGCTGGTGGGAAAGACTGTCCTGGTTCGTACCGACAACATGACAGCTATGTATTACATACAAAAACGGGGGGAACACACTCCCTCCAACTGTCCCACCTAGCCCAGGACATCTGAGGTGGGCCATTCATCACAAAATATATCTCCTAGCAGAACATCTCCCAGGAGTAGACAATCAGATGGCAGACCTGCTAAGTCGTCAGACACCGCAAATTCACGAATGGGAACTACACCCTCAAGTTCTCCTCCCATTCTTTCAAATGTGGGGCTTTCCAGACATAGACCTGTTCGCCACGCACCTAAACGCAAAATGCCCAAACTTCGCGTCCAGGTATCCACACTCATTATCCAAAGGCAATGCACTATGGATGAACTGGTCAGGAATATTTGCTTACGCTTTTCCGCCTCTCCTACTCATTCCATCAGTGGTTCGGAAACTCAAACAAGCGTCTCTGACACTAATCCTAGTTGCTCCCACATGGGCACGGCAACCATGGATCACAACCCTATTGGAACTTTCAGTAGTTCCTCATCAAAAACTACGTCTTACACCCAATCTCCTCACACAGTGCCATGGAGACCTAAGACACCCAGACCCCAATCTACTCAATCTGGCGATCTGGCACCTGAAGTCTTAGAGTTTGACTATCTTAATCTACCGCCAGGCTGTATGAATATCATCAAAGAAGCTAGATGTCCTACCACAAGAGCCTGCTATGCTGCAAAGTGGAAGCGGTTTGTGATATACTGTAATAACCACATCAACCCGCTTGATGCTTCTATCCAAAACGTATGCTATTTGTTACATCTACAACGTTCCAATGTAGCATACACGCCGTTCGTTTACATCTAGCCGCAATAGCTGCATACCTACAAAATAGACAACATCGATCTCTTTTTAGAGTACCTGTCATTAAAGCGTTTATGGAAGGACTAAAAAGAGTTATTCCCCCGAGACGTCCACCTGCTCCAGTATGGAATCTCAACATTGTCCTCACCAGTCTAATGGGTCCACCCTTTGAGCCATTGCACAAATGTGAACTGCAATTTCTCACATGGAAAACTGCTTTCCTGGTGGCTATCACATCACTTAGAAGAGTAAGTGAGCTTCAGGCATTAACTATAGAAGAACCTTTTCTACAAATGCACCAAAATAAAGTAGTTCTTCGGACTAATCCTTAAGTCCTTCCCAAAGTCATTTCTGCTTTTCACATCAATCAATCTGTTGAGTTACCAGTGTTCTTCCCTCAACCAGATTCAGTAGCAGAACGTGCTCTACACACATTAGATGTAAAGAGAGCATTGCTGTATTACATAGAAAGGATAAAACCTTTCCGTAACACAAATCAACTTTTCGTCTCTTTTGCTCCACCACACAAAGGCAATCCCATATCAAAATCAGGAATTGCAAGGTGGATAGTAAAGTGCATTCAAATCTGCTACGCAAAAGCGAAACGAGCATTATCAGTTCCCCCTAGAGCACACTCTACACGCAAACTGGGGGCTTCTATGGCATTCTTAGGAAATATACCATAGATGACATATGCAAAGCTGCAACATGGTCTACACCTCACACATTCACAATACACTATTGTGTAGATGTGTTAGCAAGACAACAAGCTAGAGTGGGCCAGGCAGTTTTACGTACACTATTTCAGACCACTGCAACAGATACAGGTTAGCCACTGCTTTGGGAGATAACTGCTATATAGTCTATGCATAGCATATGATCTACAGCTCATATGCCTCAAACGGAAAATGCTACTTACCCAGTATGCATCTGTTCTTGGCATATAGAGCTGTAGAGTAATATGCGCCCACCCACCTGCCCGGGTACCTATACCTGTTGCAGTAATATCTTACTTAGATACATGCATTCATGGACATCTCCTTTTACTACTCCTACTATCTCCATTATCACCCTCTGCGGGAAAACAATCTAACAATGGAGTCGATGCCCATGCGCACTATCACCGAAAGGAGGAGTCACCTACCTCGTGACTGGAAAGACTTCTTCGAAGAAAAACAAAGTGCAAACATCCGGACCCACCACTAGATGGCGATCTATGCATAGCATGTGACTCTACAGTTCTATATGCCAAGAACAGATGCATACTGGGTAAGTAGCATTTTCCTTTTTACCCCTACACTATCCAACACTTTCCCTACTGTTGCACTCACTGTAGTGGGAATAGTAATTTTTACCCCTACACTATCCAACACTTACCCTACTGTTGCCCTAAAAGTATTATGCGTTGCAATGGTATGCGTTGTAATGGTATGCGTTGTAATGGTATGCGTTGTAATGGTATGCGTTGTAATGGTATGCGTTGTAATGGTATGCGTTGTAATGGTATGCGTTGTAATGGTATGCGCTGTAATGGTATGCGCTGTAATGAAATGCATTGTAATGGTAGTTTTTAAAAATGTGTTGTAATGGCATGCATTGTAAAATCATGCAATGTAATGGTAGTTGCGATGTAAAAACAGCGTTGTAAAAGCATGCGTTGTAATTGTTTGCGTTGTAACGTCATATATTCTCAGAAACAGACCATTTTGTGCTGGTTCGTTCTCTTTATCAATGTCTGCTACGCCCTGGCTAAAAAGCAGCCTCCTGAGGGCTTATGGGCCATTCCACCAGAGGAAAGGCTGCGACCACGGCGTTAGCTCATGGGGTTTCAGTTCTGGACATCTGCTGGGCAGCAACGTGGGTGTCCCGGCACACGTTTGCCAAGCCCTAATGCCCGGACAGTCAGGTTCACAGGGAAGGGCATTTCGCCTGTTCGGGCCTGCAGGACTAATTAGTATAGTCAATTTGTCCACATCCCACCGCCAGGATGTTATGGCTTGGGTTTCTATTCAAAGGTAAGGAATCTGCAGCTATAGGTGTCTCTATCAAATTAACAAGTTAATTACCTTCTGTAGCGCATTATCTGGTAGAGACAATATCTAGCCGCAGATTCCTTATGGACCCTCCCATGACTCCCGGCTCTGCGAACACATTTCTAGGGCTAGGGTTGCTCCCCTTTCAGGGCCCTAGTTTGGACACACACTAGTCATTTCACTTCATGGCTCTGCGCACCTGGCAAGAAAAGTCGTGAAAAGTAACAGACGTCTGTGCACCTGGTTGGCGCCTGTATATGTAACTGCGATGCCACTTCCAGCGCTGACGAAGCCACTCTGAATCGAACGAAGCCACCTGACGGCACGCAGGGGTACTGCTCACGCAAAAGATTACAGATCCAGTCTGATGCCTGGGAAATTCATAGGTAAGGAATCTGCAGCTAGAGATTGTCTCTACCAGATAATGCATTACCGAAGGTAAGTAACTTGTTCTTTTGTGCCTTTTTTCCAGACATTTTCGCCTGATAAACTGTGCTGAATATTTACTGTTGCAGTGTGGGGAGGGAATAGTGGTGCAGTAATTATCACACTTCTCCAGCTTCCCTTTTCTGTGCAAACCCTCTTGGCTTGGTTATGGAATTTATCCTACTACTCAGAGTTGGGCCATAAAAAGTGAACAAGTGTGCCTTAGAAGCAAAGCTTTAACAAAGATTTGTTAATGCTCATAAAACAGTCAGCCTTTAGAGAACGTTACATTATCAGTCAGTGCTATGCAGGTACACCTTAAACTAACTTGTCTGTCGTGATATGCGTTTCTATATATGTTATCAAACTCATGTGAATGTTTTGTAATTTATGTATACCAGTACTCCTAATTAGTGTACTTGATTAACTGTTTAATCTTCCAAGACAAGAACATTTTTTTGTTAATGCGTGCTAGTTTGCTCTGCTGTGTGTGGGTTTTTTTCATGGTGTTTTGGTTCTGATATTCATCTGTAGTGGTTGTTAATGAAGTGATTCTGCTCATACAGATTGACCTGCAGAAAATGCCGCTGGGGAAGCTGAGCAAGCGGCAAATCCAAAGTGCCTACTCCATTCTTAGCGAGGTCCAGACGGTGAGTGCAAATCCTTAGATTGTGTAATTTAGGGTCTTTCAGTGTTGTACACCCAGTGCATGGCGCCTTAAGCAATGACCTTTGACAACCTATTCCTACTTCGACCACTGACGTATCAGTGCACAAGCTCTCAATCAAGCAGGTCAGGCAGTTCTGTCTACCTCCTGTCAGCAATGGGTTTAACTCTCAAAGCCAAAACTCAGTCCTGCATCCTTTCAGAGACAATATCATTTATGGAGCTAGGATTACTACCCGAGAAGTGAAAGTTCCCTGACCCCTACCATTCCCCACCCTTGGCTTCTTTAAATACAGTAACAGTTTGAAAATATTTTGACAGACCTCAATCTATCTATCCCAGAAGGTATTTGCGTCTACACATGCAACGGGACATACGATCAACTTAATTTTTTGCAAATTTGGAGCCTCTCACATCAGAAAAACCAAACTTTCTGACCTGGTCAGACCACACAGCAGTCTTTCCCACATCCCCTTTTTGACAGTCTTTCACCTGTTGCAAAAAAGGTGGACTGTTACACGATAAGTACTGACTCATTGACCACTGCTCTTTGCTTAAATCCTTGCTCATTTCTGAGTTCATCACTGAGGCAGTAACTAAGATCAATGCATTGATCTCTTACGCCATTGACACGATAGCACCTGCAAAAGGGGATTCTCATTGTGATACACCAACACACTTAGAGAAGAGAAAAAGACAAGCAAAAAGCTGAAACCAATATGGAGAAAAAAATTACTTCAGGCAAAAAAATACCAATATGCAATTAAATCCTGCCAAAAACTTGTAAAGACAGCACAAACCCAATACTATACAGATAGAATTCACATGACAACCAAAGAAAATGTTGGCATTCTAAAATCCCTGTTACAGCCTCCAGCCCTCTCAAGAGGAGTAATCCCTTCTCAAGAGTTTTGCAACAACGTGCCCATTCCTTTAACAACAAATGTGGGGTGATCTTTAATAATGTTTCCCCACAACCTGCCATATCTTCACTGTCTTTGACCACAGCTGGAAGTAACTCTTCTCCTGAGCCTACTCTCAACCAATTCCACCCCATTTCTATTAAGGAAACCTCCAACACTATAGACACATGCTATTCAGGGTCAGCGGATGATGATGCCTGTCCCTCTCCACAACCAATTTTAACAATTTTCTGAGTATAATAAGACCATAACAACAAAAATCAATGAGGGGAACAGGAGATATGAATTTGTAAAGTTTTTAGTAGAAATGGTGCCAAAAAGAACAAACGGCCAGTGATGGTCTTTGGAAGTGAAATACCGAGAACTAAGCGTGATTTTTGGCCAACCGCGATGGAGCTCTGTTCGGATACAGCTAGTGGAGTGGTCCTGGTGAAAGTCTGGAAGTCAAAAGGTCCCAATGCAGAGCAGGACCTTTTCACTTTTTGAGAAGAAAAATCCTCCCTGAGCGGGCAGCCGCTGAAATTGTAGCTGCCGTCATGGAACCGAAGGCCTGATACCTGAAGCAAGAGCTCCTAGGCCTTTAGAGATTTTCAACTGAATACAGATTGAGACTTAGTAGTTTTTTCGGTGGTGCTGGATCCTTGAGTGAGACAACGCTGAAATTCAATCCAACACCATGGAATTACTGGTTGGATGCATTTTCCTGCAAGTCCTACTTGGGCTCTGAAGGAAAAGTTTTCAAAAGTTTCCAAACTCTCTTCTGGTTCTCAGACAACCACAGAAATACACTTCTAAGGTCCCCAAGACCTCTCCGAAGTCCTCTCAGACTCCCAGAGTGACAGGCAGAGGCCTGCTGCGAAGTTCCATCCAGGTCCAGTTGCTACTGGGCACCTGGGTATTCCAGGAAAAGACCTCTTGCAGCTAGTTGTGTCCTTGTAGCTACACAGTGGGCCAACCACCTCACCCTTGACCCTAGGTACAAGAAGAAGCAGGTCCAGTCCTTCAGGGCTCCTCTCAGGTCACAGACTGCGGGTCCAGTCCTCATCTGATCTTCCACAGGTCCATGAAATATGCTAAGGTAGACTGGGTGAGGATCCAGCTTTGCAGAATACACCGGCCTGTGGGTGGGGGGGACACCATACGATACTCCTAGTCCCTCTCGGAACAGTGTAGTAAATGTTCCCAGGCTCTGACCTACCTACACTTTTTTAGTAGTTACTTTTTGTCTCACTGATAGCAGGCCTGCTATGCCATGTGCCAGGGCAATGCCAAGATGGCTGAAGTCCTCAACCTCTAAAAGTGGGCTCTGTTAGCTGTGGTTGTGTTTATGATAGAGCACTATGGAAATCACCAGTGTCCTCCACATCTAACACTAAAATCCAGTTTGAAGCAGGACTCGCAACAAAACTGGAGACAGGCGTCTGGTAGGACAAAAGCAGTGTCCTTCAGCAACCAGACAGGGGATACACAAGAATTGTGTTCTGGTCCTGTTCTATCCCTTTCAAGAGTGCAAACATTTTACAAGTGTGTGAGAAGGTGGTTCTGACCATCTTGTCTGCCCGATTTTTCGCTTTTTGATCGTCTTCTGTGTTTGATTCCCAGTGGTGGACAAGTGCGGACCCATTACTTGTGCAGGCCACTCAACTAATGACCCATTTACGTACATTCGCACTTGTCCACCACTGGGAACCAAACACCCCATTGTAGTGCTTGACTTTCATAGGGTAGCGTTGAAGAGCAGTCCAAGGCTTACTCAAGGGCGGTGGTGTGGGCTAGTAATCTCCATTTACAGATACACAATAATAACACTCAATAAGTGATTGTCCAGTCTGTGCTTTTTCTTTTGAAAAAGGAAAAGGTACATTTATTACACACACACCCTACTCAATACTATGCAGCACTTTACAAATATACACAAGCTGATGGAAATGCTTTTGGATGACATTGCGTAATCAGTTTTTACCCCTCCCAATGGGAGGTCTAGAGCAACAAATCACGTCAGACCATTTACTTGTAGTAGAAATGCAGTAAAGGAATATCACTTTGAATGAGCATGCACTTAATATGGGCAATAAAGCATGTTTTCTTGGCATATGAGTGGTTGTCAGCGGCATTACTTCATTAAAGCATTCACCAGGAAACATATCTATGCATGTCTGGGCGATCTGGGTCATCAAAATTACTTTAGCATGAAATACACACTTTAGGTAACACAATTATAATCACAACATTTATGTAAATATAGTTCTCACCCCTAGAGGGTGTTTGCAGTATCAACACTTTTATCAAGTATAAAAATACTGCATTTTTACCCATGGTCTCTAAAGGACATCACTTTGATAAATGCACCTGTGTAATTACCACCTTTCATCCCTATAGGGTGTTTCTTAATATGAAAACTCATATCAGCCCTTTTCAGGCCACAACTGGTTCCAGCCTTAACCTTCACCCCCCAGAGGGTGCAACCTTCCCCAGCAATGTAAAAAAAAAAGCTCCAGCCTAGAGAGCTTCAAAACCCTTGAGGGGTATTCATTTGAATGCCCCTGCCAACTTAGGGCGGGGGTGTATGTAACTGCTCTAAGGGGGAGACTGTGCTGCTCCTGCAGCTCCCCCACATCATTCTCACTCCCTTGGTGGTGACCCCACTCTTCGGGGGCCACCACAGAAGAAAAACTCGAGATTTTTGTAGAGGAGTGTGGCCAGGCACGGCAGGGCATTATGGGGCACTCCTTGCAAGCAAGGTGAATCTTTAAGCAGCGACTCCCCCGCTGTGCTGGGGAGAGCCACATCAGTTTCCTTTGTTTTTCCTTCGGTGTTTGTTGGTTTTGTCTCCTCTGCGCCGCACTTTACTTTTGCTCTGGGTGCCTGGTCCCACCCGGACACCCTGTGGCCTCTCAACATTAGAGAGCAGCTCATGGAGCCCACCATTGGCTTCTCTCGCCAGCTCCCCACACTGCCAGCACCTGTGTGTGCTGCCGCCGGAGCCGCCTCTTTACTTTGGTCTGCCACTCCTGCGCGCAGACGCATGTGATGCTGCAGCCTTCCGGACTGCCGGGGGAGTGTGACTGTACTCCCCCCACCTTGCTTCGGGCATCTAGGCACAGGGATGGGGCCCTGGGCCCCCTCTCGACTTTACGGGGGCCCTACGGCACTTCCCGCCTCCATCTGGTCTCCGGGGCCTAGGGATCGGGACCTGGGCCCCCTCTCAGCTTAGCAGGGGGCGCGACAGTGCTGCCCGCTTCCATCTTCTCCGTCGGGCCCAGGGATAGGGTCCTGGGCCCATCTGCCTCTTCACAGGGACTGTGATGGCGCTCCCGTGCTTTTGCTTCATTCACCGGGGCCCAGGTATGGGGTCCTGGACCCCTGTGCATCA
This sequence comes from Calotriton arnoldi, assembly GCA_963921515.1. Classification (NCBI taxonomy): domain Eukaryota; kingdom Metazoa; phylum Chordata; class Amphibia; order Caudata; family Salamandridae; genus Calotriton; species Calotriton arnoldi. Next base: position 2,273,389 of record CAWUFW010001145.1, read on the forward strand.
TTGCAGGGAGCTCGAAGGCGCTCCCCGTCTTTTCTTCTCCTTCTCGGGGCCCAGGGATAGGGTCCGGGGCTCCTTTCTGGCAGTGCAAGGGAGCGTGATGGAGCTCCCTCGTGCAGTTCCTTTTCGGGGGAAGCCTCCAGGCCATGGCCCACCCCGGAGGCAGAAGTCGGGTACAGCAGCGGAGCCCCACGCGCTTCGCCACTGGAAAGGTCAAAGGTGGCCCAAAACTTCTCCAGAGTATATCTCAGGCCCCAGTGTGCCGTTTTTGATTGATGGTTTTACTTTTACTCCTGGTGGTGAGCCCTTGCCACCTGGAGCACTTTCTGCAGGCCTCCTGGCCTACAAGGTTGAAAACTTTGCAGGAAGCTTGTTTCACTGGCTCCCTGCGCTAGCCTTTCGCTTTGGTTTCTCTGGGCTTCTCTCTCTCCTTTCGCGGAGCCCAGACTTTCCCCCCAATTGGTCCTCCGGGGGTGTAAGGGGACCACCTTGCCTGGTCCTGGGGAGTACCCCACTGGTCCTGGGGTCAATCGGAGTCAGAGTCCTGAGGCCTGATGGCAGTCAGGGGGTTCCTCCTTCCAATTGTCCAAGGCGGCCCTCCAAGTCCAGTGTCCAGCAGAAAAGTACAACCAAGAGAGAGCTCTGTCCCCTGTGCAGAATCTTTTAAGTGGGGGGTGAGAGTGTCCAGCAGGGCTGTGCCTCTGGCCTATCCTGATGTGCCACATCATCTCTCTGCCCCTGCTCCTACCTCCTTGCACAGTCTTCTGGGATAGCTCAAAATGGAGTCACTTGCCACATTAGCCCTCAGGGTCTCCGCTGCACCCCTCGCTGATATCAATGCCAGAGCCTTCCCACAACAAATCTTCAAAGGAGCCTCCCTCCACCCCTCCCCCCATGGTTTGGTTCCAGAGGTCTGTACTCCCTCCTTTGTTGAGTAGCCTGGGGTAGGCATTCTTCTTGGCACAGGATGACAGCTGGCTGATTGATGCAGAGCAGTCCACCCCACCCCTTCCTTCTGAGGAGCTGACCTAATCAAGGGTAATTGCTCCTTTTGTTGGGTGAGGCCTTTGTTCCTGCTGCTGGAGAGGAAAGTAATTAACCCAGCCCAGCAGGGTGACAAAAGGCCTGGGCTCTGATCCTGTGCTGAGTCAGTTGAACTCCTAGTCTTACCGCAGTTCTAACTGCTCTCTGTTGGGCCTCTGACTGGCTCTCTGCTGGTGCCAGCTAATGCCTCCAGTCCTGCGCCTTTTGCCAGCAAAAATTCAGAGAATACCCTTTTGGTAGCCTCACAACCCTTATAGCAATCAACACAACCATTTCATAGCTCAATAAAGATTACCTTGGACAGTGGTTTTCCTCCTTCTCCCCTGCCACAGCTGTGCCCAAGTATTTGATTTCCTCTTCCATGGTCATGCGTGACTGTTGGAGGCCAGAATTCATTTTCTCTGCCTTGCTGGCAGATCAGTGGGTGTTTGGGATCCTGCAACAAGGCTACACCCTCCCCTTCACATCCACCCCTCCTCATATCCCACCTGTTTTTGTGCAAAATTCAACTGTTCATGCCTTTGTTCTTGCGGAAGAAGTGTAGTTGCTCATGTCCGGAGGGGGCAGGTAGTGCTGCTCACATTATTTCCTAGTGCCCCGAAAAGACGAAGGACGCAGGCTGATTCTGGGCCTCTGGCTTGGCTTTTGAACAACTTCCTTCGTAAGGACAAGTTCAAGATGTTGTTTCTTTCCCAGGTTCTTTCTGCTCTGTATACAGGCATCTGGACAGTGTTCCTGGACTTGCAGGGTGCATGTTTTCATACGGAAGCTTCAGCGGTTTTTGGTGGGGTTGGGGCATTTCCACTTTACACTTCCCTGCTGGTCCCATGTGCCCATTCGCACGGGCCTTGCAGTGGAAACTCTGTTTACAGTGTGCTTAGCACTGGGGTGGCCTTTCAAACGGCACCAGCATTTTTGAAAGTGGCATCTCGAGATCTTCAGTGGTGTCTGTCGGACACCAATCTAACATGCAGCAGACCATTCTCCCTATCCCACCCAGAGCTCACAGTAGTTACAGATGCATCATCTCTGGGTTGGAGCAGTCTTCTCGAAAATGTAGAGATCATGGGTCTTTGATCCCCTGAGGAGCAAAGGCACCACATCAACCTGCTGGAGCTGCGTGCCATTTGGTTGGCTCTGAAGGCCTTGCTGCCATCCATCAAGGGGAAGCCAGTTCAGGTCTTAACGGACAACAAGATCGCCGTGTGGTACTGCTAAAAGTAGAGCAATGTGGGGGCGTGGCTAAGCGCCGATGAAGATGGACGCGGTGTGAAAGAGCTGCCGCGATCTAAATCCCCCACTGCTGCATATCCGTCTAACTTATCCGTTTAAAGGTCACAAAGGGACATACCAGACTGCGGTCATGTGAGTGGTGTCCAGACACCCCGAGGAAATCACTTCTGCTGCCGTGCGGCCCGAAACTCGGTGCGCTGCACAGGGCTGCCTGGGAGCCGCGGGCTCGCGTAGAGCACATCGCCGTACACCGTAACAACAGGAGCGGTATCGAAGCAGAGTGTGGCGCGCAAGAAGCGGCTGTCGACTGCTCGTCTCTTCGGAGGGATTCAGACCCCGCGGTGCCCCCTGAGCTCCAGCAGGCACGGAAAGACTCTGATGCCGTCCAGGTCAGAGCGAAGGCCCAGTCTGGACTGCCTGCGGGAGCTAGAATAATAGCGGGGTGAGGGGTGCGGTCCTCCCGCAACTTGCAAATCGACGGTGCGGCCGTAGGGGGTACTGATCGGCCTCACCCACAAATAAAGACTCCGGGAAGGCGGCAAGTGCGTCACTGGGCCCAGGAGTAATATTGCAAGGCCTCCGGAGCCTCCTCCACACGACGAAAAGGCACTCACTGAGTACCGATCAAGGTAGCCAATTGTAAGCCGGGTATGGAAGCACCGTGATTATACCAAATCCAGACGTTTGGCAGCAACACCAGTAATTACACCCAGTGACAGCTGACTGGCAGGAAAGATACAACCTACCAAAGGACGGGGTCCCTAATTTTGCAAGACAGAATACTGGTGAAGTAAATACGCAGATAGGGAGTACAACTGCGAAAGGACAGTTCGGTAATTGGTTTACAACATCATATGCCACCACCACATTTGATCGAAGCGAGCTGGCAGACTGCGCCGTAACCCTAGGGAGAACCCCAACAGGCCGCTTGGGGACTTATAATTAGCACTCCAAGGTCAGGCGGGGGACAGTACCCACTGGGGGCACGCCCCCCTTCTCTCCCAAACTCCCCCTCCCCGCCCCCCCCCCTTGCCAGTGATACGAGCAGGCAATGTCGGGAAACAGAGGTGCGAGAAGCACACATCAGACTAAGATGGACAAGATAGAAACGAAGAATGCAACCGTCAAAATGGCGACGATCCCTCCTTGAAAGATATTATGGAAGCCATCACTGGGGTACGTGTATCGCTCGAGAGTAGGATGGACTCAATAACAACTGAAGTAACGTTAATTTGAGCGGATCTACAGAAAATCCGCGAAAAGGTCAAGTTAATGGATACAGTCGCATCAGATCTTTCCCAGGAGTCCAAAACGATGCAGCAGCAAATCAAGGACCTACAAGCAGCAAGTAAGATGATGGAACACAAACTGGATGATTATGAAGGGAAATCACGCTGGAACAATGTTCGAATATTGGGAGTGCCGGAACGGGCGGAGGGGATCTACGCCTGATCTCTTCGTGAAAGATCTAATTACAAAACGCCTTCAACCCAAAAATCTCTCAAACGTCTTTTCCGTGCCAAGAGCGCACCGGGTCCCAGGTGGTAGGCCGAAACCTGGGCCCCCCCCCCGAGACCTCTGTTGGCTCGCTTGTTCAACTTCAGGGACCGTGACGTGGTCCTACAGACCCGTACGGCTACGCCAATCAAGATTGAAAATAGCACAGTGACATTCTTCCCTGATTTTACCGTAAATGTGCAAAGACAGAGGCGATCTTTTCAAGGCATCAAAACTCAACTTAGAGAAAAAGGGCTTAAATACTCTGTTGTTTCCAGCAAAACTGCGAATCGAGGCGAATGGGAAAGCCTGGTTCTTTGACACCCCAGAACTCGCACAAGACTGGCTCGACGGCTGGAGGGTAGTCAACGGGAATGGTGCTAAACAAAGGAAAGATCAATCACCTAGAACGTTAGAAGTGGCGGAGACTCCATGGAGGCGACATCAAGGAAGCGATAAAAAGGACTAATCAAAGCCAATGCCGAACCTGTTGGGCGCAAGGGGTAAAAGTACTCTCTGATTCATTGCTGATGGAACTATGAAGGGACTCCGTTCTCTTTCTCTTCTTTTCTTTTTCTCCCTCCCTTTCTGTCCTTATAGCACAGCGGTGGCGTGGATGGAGAGATAGCACCCCCCTGTTTTCTTTGTTAAATTTCACTATGGGGCGACAGGCACTCTGCATAGTTGGGGATAGGAGCACTGTTCTGCCCAGATTGCAGGGAAGCAGGGAGGGGGGACCCGGGGCATACTCATATTTAGTTTTAGTTATTAGATTAGTTGACACTAATACATTGGACACACGAACAGTTGACAATTCCGAAGACACATGTCCTACAATATTATCCACAACCTGCCTCACGGTAGCGATTGCATATGCGAGAAGTAGCATACACAGATAGAACCATCCAACAGACGAGGTCATATAGACAAAGAGATAGACCGGACTGATGGGGGAACCAAGCATTAAACTACTGTTGTGGAATGTCAATGGCCTGGGGGACAAGTTAAAAAGGGGGATTGTACTCCAGTTCATAAAAAGGCACTCACCTGACGTGGTGCTCCTCCAAAAGACACACCTGATGGGAAATGCATGTAAGACCCTCACTAGATGGGGTTATAAACTCGAAGCGCACTCTGCGTTCACGACCGGCTCTAGAGGAGTCTGCATACTGATTAAGAGGAGCTTTCCACTATCGATTGACCGTGCATGGACAGACAATCTGGGCAGATACACTGCAATATCTGGTACGTGGGAGGGTCAAACATTAACACTTCTCTCCATGTATGTGCCCCCGGGGCTACAGGTGTCGGCATTTAAGGATCTAGGACAGTTGTTGTTGACACTCCCCAATGGAATATTGTTAATGGGAGGAGACTTTAATTCAATAGTCTCCGGACAACTAGATTGTCATCCACCAAGGGAAGTCCCATCTTCGAGAACACAAATTCGAGATCCTATGGAGGCAACGGGTTTGGTAAACACGTGGCGCATTTTTCATCCGGCAGACTCCCAATTCACGTATCATTCTGGAGCTCACCGATGTTTATCCAGACTAGACTATATAATTGTGCCAGCAACACAGATAGGCTATATTAGAGAGGTGCGACACATGTCGAGAGGTATATCCGATCATTCCCCGCTGTGGGCCCTAGTTGAGACTGGGGAACGGCAGGTAGGGAGGGTGGCCCGATAAACCCGTGGTTTCTCAGGAATCCTAAAATCAAACGCGCAGTAACCAAAGAAATAGAAATGTTCTTTCAGGAAAACGAAGGGTCGGTGGAATCGACACAAACGTTGTGGGAGGCCTTTAAAACGGTGATCAGGGGCCATGCACTCTCCCAGATAGCAGGGGCCCGCAAAGAGAAAGCCGCCCAACTGGTGGAGCTGGAGGAGGCAATACTCCGACTAGAGGGGAGACTGGGAGGAGAAGATGAGATGGCAGTTAAACACATGCTAGAAATAAAGACGAAAGAATATAAAGACCGGGAGCACATTAGAGCCACGCAGAGTAAATTATACGACATAGGTGACAAAGCAGGTAGACTGTTGGCGTGGCTGGATAGAAGGGAGCAAGCTAACAGACTAGTGTTGGGGTTGAAGACGGAGTCAGGGCAGCACCTGACAGAACCACTAGAAATAGCATAGGGATTTGCAGATCACTTTCATAACCTATACACATCACACACAACCTCCACAGAGGAGGATGCGAAGGCCCTGCTGTCAGATATAGCCCTTCCCACTCTCTAAAGAGAGGACTCCTCTAACCTAGATGAAGAACTCGCACATACTGAGGTGGAACGGGCTATTCAGGAGCTACAATCCAGGAAAGCGATGGGTCCCAACGGACTACCAATCGAATTGTACAAGCTTGCATCAAGCAAGATAGCGCCTCATCCCACCAGCATGTTCCTTGAGAGTCGAGATAAGGGGATGCTCCAGAGAGACCAAAGACTGGCCACAATAGTGGTTATCCACAAGAGTGGTAGGCCCAGAGACAGATGCTCCTCATACAGGCCGATATCTTTGATAAATGCAGAAGCTAAGATCCTGGCCAAATTATTGGCCGCCCGTCTTATAGGGGTAATTGCGAAGCTTGTACATCCAGATCAGTACGGCTTCATGCCATCAAGAAATACCTCACTTAACCTCCGACGCTTACACAGAGTCATGGGTAGAGTAGAGACACTGAGAGAGGAAGCAGTAGTAATGTCATTGGATGCTACCATGGCTTTCGATACAATCGAATGGCCCTATATGTTGGCGGTCTTGAAGAAAATGGGCTTCAGACCCAAATTTATCAGCTGGGTGAGACTCCTATATAATGAACCATTGGCGCAAGTAGTGGTTAACAACAGAAATTCAAAAACGTTTGTGCTGGAAAGAGGAACCAGACAGGGCTGTCCCCTCTCCCCGCTGCTCTTTTCCCTGTTGCTGGAATCCCTGGCGCAGTGGATAAGGAAAGATCCAGTTATGAGGGGACTGCGGTGGGCAGAGGACTGGGAGAACCGGATCTCCCTGTTTGCAGACTATATACTACTATATCTGTCGTCTCCCAGGGCCTCCATCAATGGAGTATTGCATATTTTTACGAACTCCGGCAAATATTCTGGTTATCAAATAAATTGGTCTAAGTCAGTCATTAATTTATTGAGAGGGGACTTTCCGGTCTTGCCCAGAGGATACGATATAACGGAGGCAAAAGAAGGGTTTAAATACCTGGGTATCTTCGTAGCTCGAAATCCAGCTCTTTATTATGAACGCAATCCCCTCCCCCCATTGTTAAAACTCAAACGTGATATTCAACATTGGAGATCCCTCCCACTGTCCCTGCTGGCGCGCCGCATTATTCAAAATGATGGCACTACCACGATTCTTGAACATGCTGCAGAACTCTCCGGGCCCAGTACATGCAGAATACTTCAAAAGTATAGAGAACGCACAGAGGGAACTGTTGTGGGTTGGGAAACCATCACGAATAGCGACCCGAAAGTTGACAAGAGGGTGGTACGACGGTGGCATAGGGCTCCCCGACATAAGGAAGTATTATTGGGCAGCACAACTGACACCAATTAACCAATGCATGTTTAGAACCAATGACGACCCCGGCTATAGGATGGATAGGTGGCTCCTCCCTGAGGGACATTACCCCAGGGTACTATATACAAACTCGGCACAATTAAATTTAACAGGCCCAACCAAGCACATAGTCCAAGTATGGCACACTGTGAATAAGAGTATGGGATGGGACAGGACGGGGAAATAACACAAGCAACCCCATTGTGGGATACAGAAAAATTAGGCAACTTGAGGAACTCAAAAGGGTTCGCGGTTTGGGACATGATTGACATTTCCCAGGTTGGCAACCTTTGGAAAAAAGGGGAGGTGATTCCATTTGCCCAGTTGAGTATGAAATGGCAGAGACAGAAAAGTTGAGATATTTACAGATCCAACACGCATTGCAAGCGGCCATTCCACGGGGGCAGTTGCTTCCCGAATCCTCCCCACTCGAAGATAGAGTCCTAGAAGAGTATATGCCTAAGAAAGCGATATCACTGGCGACATCAATTAATAAATAACATGCCCGACCCCCTTTTGCAACTTCGAGGTTACTGGGAAAAAGACACAGTGGAAATGGAAGACGAGGAATGGCAGGAAGCTCTATCATCCCCTAAGGAGGTTGCAATCTCGTCAAAACTGCGACAAGTACAACTCAAGATATTACACAGAACATACATAGCAAACACTGTCCTTGTAAAGATGGGCTACAGGGAAGATCCCAGATGCAACAGAGGGTGTGATCAAGAGGGAACCTTTATATATACCATCTGGGACTGTGTATATATCCAACGGTATTGGACGAAAGTGACTCAATGCATGGCAAATATACTGTGCAAACCAGTAGAGCCCAAGATGAAACTATGTCTTTTGAACATATGGGACCCCACAGATATGACAGGGAAAGAAAGAACTTGGGTGGCCTTGGGGATGATGGTAGCCAAGAGAAACATTGCCAAATTATGAGGAGCTGTAGAGACGCCTACATTGAACATATGGAAAAAAGATATGGACTGGTGCATGGTGATGGAGATGACCGTGTATGTATCACGCGGCTGTCCCAAGAAATGGTCACAAATCTGGAATAAATGGAATGTGTACAGAGGGAATATTTGTGAGCCCCCCCAGGCAAATAGGCACTCGACACTAGACGAAGAGTAACATAGGGTTGGATAACATACAATAAGCTATAGATAGAATGTACGAAAGACGAACTGTATCATGTGGTCACAGTAATGTTTGGAATGTATCTGGAATGTATTTGTCAACAATAAAAAGAATTTAAAAAAAAAAAAAGTAGGGCAATGTTGGGTCGGGAATCCTGTGCCAGGAGGCACTGCATCTCTGGAAATAGCTAGAGCTTCAAGGGATCTACCTGATGGTAGATCATTTGCCAGGTTCACTGATTGGGCAAGCAAGTTCTGTGCATGTTGCCTGGCTGATCACAAAAGCATCTTCGTACTGACATTGCTCAAGTCATCCTTGCCTGGTGGTTGGGCCTTGGTTGGACCTATTTGCCGCAGCCGAGAATGCACGGTCAACATTATTATGCACTGGAGTTTCCAAAAAGAGCTTTCCTGGAAGACTGTCTGCAGTTGGATGCAGGCCTCCTGTCCGCTTTACCACCTCTGCCTTAACTGTTTTGAAGTTTGAAGATGATCAGGACAGTCTGGTCTTAGATCATCCTGATAGCTCTATATTGGATCAGGCGAGTGTGGTACCCCAATCTGTTGAGCCTGAGCATTTGCTTCTCCATCTAGCTGCCTGTTAAGGAGCAACTGCTGTCTTAGCAACAGGGGAGGGTGCTGCACCCGAATCTCTGCACCCTACACCTCTCTGTGGAGATTAAGCAGCATCAACTGAGCAGATTTGATTTCCTTGTTCAAGTGATTATCCTTGTTGCTATGCGCCCATATACTAAATCTGTTTATTCAGTCATTGGGTGAAGTTTGTAAGCTGCTGCCGAGATCACAAAGTTTACCCTCTGCTGACTATACTGTCAGATGCTATTTGTTCCATCTCTGGCTCAGCAGAGTTTACAGTGTGCACTACTTGAGGTTATTTGTTGGCTTTTTCGGTCTTTCTACATGTGCCTGATCAACCTATGTTATTCAGGTCACCTTATGTGGTGTGAGCTCAAACTTCTTTTTGCTGAACGTGGTGTTGCTCTTTTTTGTAGGGTAGTCCATCGCTCTCCCTGCTTTTTTTTTTTTTTTTATCTCTGCTTCACCCCTTTAAGGAGCAGGATAGGCTTCACCGATTGCATCTCAAAAGAGCTCTTTCCTTTTCCGTTGAGCATACAAAAGAACTCCGGTTGGATGACCGGCTTCTTCTAAGTTTTTCCGATGGGAAAGGTGGTGCCGATGTGAACCGTGGTCAGGTGGTTTGTCCTGGGCATGAAGACATGCTGCACCCTGGCCATAAAGGAATGCCTTGAGGAACTATGGGCTCATTTCACCCGGGCTAAAGCTGCCACTTTGGTGTTGGCAAAAGGTGTTCGGATGTTGAACAGCTGCCAAGCTGCTACATGGGTGTCCTTCACCAGACCTTCACCAGACATTACTGTCTCTACAGTCCAGGGAGGGCCATTTCACCTGCTCGTTCCTGCAGGATTTCCTGATGCAAGTCCACTCCTCAGATCCTCCACCTTTTAAGGAGTTTTTTTGGTATCTATTGAAAAGGTGAGCAGTCTGCTGTCAGAAGAATCCAGCAGATGAAAAGTTCTGCATCTTATGATTCTCACTGGTAGTCCTGAACATAGGATACTCACACCTATGTGCTAGGATCCTGGAACACTTCTATTACATATATTTATTCTTCTGACATTGGCAGTAGCCACCTCAATGTTACATACTCTGGTGACTCCTCCATAAGTCAGTGACAGGCTAGCTTTAACTGCATTTGTAGTGTAGAAATATGCCATATAATTAAAAAAAAAACTAGCATACACCTCTGATGTAGCTGCAGAGCAAAAATATAGAGTAAGAATCCAAACAGGTAAAAAGTGCACCAGCTGCACGTAGTATTCACTGTGACTTTAAGAGAGCCAGCAGCTTTCCTTAGCTAGCACGCACTGTTCTAGCAGTTTGCCTCAGAAGCTCAGTTCTTTTTGAGCGCCGAATGCCATCCCAGAGGGAAACATCTGTATATAATTGTATTACATTGACAGTCTGGGAAGAGGCAGGGTTGTGCATGACTACAGTGAGGATACCTATGATGCAGAACTAGAATTACATGTAACATTTGCTTCTGCATCGTAGGCTTCTCAATGATAGAGTAGAGTAGCAAGCCTATCCCTACTTGGCGGCTGTCAATGCTGTAAGAAATAAAGCTGCACACAAGTAAGGCATGCAAAAAAGCAAAGAATATTTGAGTAGGCTAATTGAATACATTTCATAGTGTCGCCTGACCCCACAAAGTATCCACTCTGGAATCTTGATCCAAACAATGTCTAGTGAATGTATGAAATGATTTTCAGGTTGCTGCCTTGCGTATTTCTGAAAGAGGAATATTCTTGATGCTACTGGCAGATGCTGCTTTTCCTCTAGTGCAGTGTGCTTTTGGTTTACCATGTAAAGGTTTATTTGTCAATTAGTAGCAATATGTGATGCAGGATACAGTGCAACAAGCTATAGTCTATTTACAGGACGCGAACCCTGTTCGGAGAGGACCATAATTAGCAAATAGATGTCTTGTTTTTCTTATTTATTTAAAATATAACTTCAGAATTCTCTTCAAGTCTAGAAAATGGCGTGATCTCTCTGCTGGAGAGGATAGATTGGGAAAAAAACAGGAAGAAACTAGGCATCCACCAAGGGCTTTTGGGCTATACTTTGTTTTTTCATGTAGTCATTGACTGCAGTCATGACATTTAGTGTAAATCCTCAACGATTGTCCAGTTACTCTTGAAATCCAAAGCACTAGACATCTTACTTCGAACATGTACATCTTGCATAATATTTCACCACAATTGGTATTTTATAAAAGACTAGTTCTACTGTTCTTCCCTTTTCTCCATTTATTTGAGGGTTTTATGTAGTGCCAGCTAAACTCACAAGAGGCCGTCTGAGCGCTTTACAGAAACTGTCAGAAATAGAGATACATTAGATTATTTGAAAGCACCTATCCTGCTCCCAAAACACAATTTTTAAACCTGCTACTATGATATTCACTCCTTTCTCATTTATACTCTGAGATTTTGATAGGTTTGGAACATAAAAACTTTGCTGCTTGTGGTGTTGTAGATCACATTCTTTGCACTATCCTCCATCTAGTGTTGGGTACGGAATAATTATTCAGAAAAATTGAATGTTTTTTTTTACTTAAGATTTCAGTTTCAGCAACAAGTTACCCTGGAGCCGAAACCCACAGTGGATCAGCACACAAACTCTGCACCAGATTTTCTTATGGTTTTCATGTTTTGAGGGTTATGTTTGCTGATAGCTCTGTTGTCTACCCTTATTAATCTGTAGTCTCCGCACTACTCATCAATCAGTTTTCCTCACCGCCGCAGTTGTGTGTACCTTGCTTTTGGTTTTATGATCTGATGATTAAAGATGAGATCTGACGCCCTGCAGCATTATGGCATTAATTGGAAAATTTGTAATGAAGAGTTTGAAACCTGAGCTCAGTAAAGAGAAAGGAAAGGGCTGGTGCTAGGTCTTGGTTTACCTTTTTATGTTTACGGTTTGGGGGTGGGATTTTGAATTGTAAGCAACTTTTATTGTATCTTCTTGCAGCAGACTTGTACTAGATGACTTGCCAAAAACATTAATACAATTTGTTCTAGATCATGTTCACATAATGTAGCGAATACCACATCAGCTATCAACAATAGCAGCTTCTAATCACCAGCAATGTGTTTGTGAGAATTTCAGATGTCTTCTATTTTTCTGTGAATCTAAATTTCAGATGCTTATGTCCTTCCTTGGGAGGGTATTGTTTTAGAATACACCTCATCATTTTGCAATAAATAAGGTAGTGTTTTCACCTCTACTTGAATGGTTTCCTACAGGCTGTTTCCAGCGGTGGTAGTGAGCCACAGATACTGGACCTCTCCAATCGCTTCTACACACTCATACCTCATGACTTTGGAATGAAGAAGCCGCCGCTCCTGAATAATCTGGAATATATTCAGGTAGTTGCTGTGGCAAGCATGGGCTGCTGCCTTTTTTTTTTTTTTTACTACGTTGCATGTTCAGAATACTAATCAGATCTTCATAAATAAATGTGATCCATTATGGTCTTGTCACCTCTGTCTAGATTGAGCTAGTTTGCTTTGGGAATGGAGGGTAAAGGGTGATATGTCTTTCTGCAAAGTAATTGTTTTTATATATTTTGTGACTTCAAAGCTAGAAGGTTTCCCAAGGCTTACCTTGAAGCCAAACATAAGCATATAGATTTACGGGGATACTTATTCAACTACTGCTCCTTAGTGTTTTTGTGGCTTCAGGTAGTTGGCAGGAGAAGGGATTAGTCAGAGTAGTACAATAAGCTTCAATGGAGACTTGTATCAAGCAATCATTTGCACAAATGGGCATTACGCCACGAAGATGAGGAGTTCGTACCTACAAATAAAGTTACACTGTATGTTTGCCTTTGTTGTGTTTATGGCTGTCCTTGATGTATTGCTATTACAGTTGCATGCTTGGATACTCATCACACAAGACTTTCCCTTCTCTTCTGAATATCCCACGGCAATCAAGGGATTGTGGTTGAGACCTTTTAATAGTGATGAATCTTTTCTTAGGCAAACACAATTGTGTGATTGATTAATTTGATCTGAGTTGTTAGTAAGCAGTACTACCCCACCCTGCATAGCCCTGTTTCCCCTTTAAGCTCAACGGTCATATGAGCCCGCTGAGGTTTCTCCCTTTTAAACTTACATAAAGACATCCAAGCTGAGCTCTGATATCAGGGTTGGTTCCCTGATCCCACCCCCATTTTTCGCAAGTGGCTGCATACCTCTCTTTCCAGGCAATTTGAAGAATAATGCTGGTGACAGAGTAATTCATAGTAGTGGCCACAGACCTCTTTTTACCTGCCCACCTGATGGGCAATGCCTAATGCTTCAACCAGTTCTATATAGGTACCCTCATAACTAAGATCCTTTGTGTGTGCTGCTGTAGAGCACATGCTTTGCACACTCCTGCCATCTAGTGTTTGGTGTAGACATTGCAAGTATCCCCTTGAACTAAAACCTTTGGTTTTGAGGTGACTCATGATTCTGCCCCCAAAATCCACTGTGCCCCAGTACATTCTCTAGGGGAAAATGGTACCCCCTATAGATACTGTTTTAGGTCTGGGACAAAGGGTGGAAATTAAACCAAATAGGTGTGCTGGATCCCACTAGATCTGTATTACTTCACAGGTGGCTACAAAGAGCTCAAAAGACTGACCACATCAATAAACCTTATACAATCAGAATATACTCATTGTAACAATTACATTCATTTCTTTCTTTATTTTAGTCATCATTTTTAGGCAGGTTTTTGTTTTTATATACTGTACATAACATGGACACAACCAATATTGATTCATGCACAATGCAAATTTCTTCTGGAGTATTCAGTACCAGCTCAGTTAGTTATTTGCATCAAATCTTATTAAAACACATAGTTTGCCAAACAAAAGCCTTTGAAGTGTTAAATATAAAACTTTACAGAAGAAATACCTTCCAGATATACTGATATCATACTCCCAAGCACACATTTCCACTCTCTCCTTTTACACAAAACATTCTTTCACTAAAGTATACCATTCGTACTCCATCCCAGCCTCTAATCACATACACTAACAATGACAATGGGAAAGAAACTTCAATTTCAGCTATTGTTGTGTTTTGGGGTCTGGGATCTTGCATAACCAGTCAACACACGTTTCGGTGGTATTTGTAGTGTATATCCACCTTCTTCAGTACCACCTATAGTTACAACTAAATAGTGGTGGATCAGGTGGGGTATCTGCAACAATAACATTAAAACGTTTCGGTCAGCCTGAAATATAATTTCTAGAATAAGAAAAATTCCAAAGTTAGTTCTGCACAAAGAGAAGACCTCCACCTTTTATACAAAAAAAGAGAATACCAGGACCGACACTGTGAGCAAAGGCCTTAATTGTACAATACCTTATAACCCATTGACAAAAGAAACCGAAATCTCTTTATTCCTAAGTACCAGTGACATACAAACATATCAAGAGTGCAAGTTAGCATGAAAGACACAGGAAAACTTATTACAACGTTCATGTGTGGAATGGACAAAAACCCTTTCCCCCCAAGTACCTCATGGGTCCCGGGCACTGTACCTCCCTTCTGGGTAAATGTGTATCCCATATGTCAGGAGAGTTCCGGGACATACAAATTAGTGTTCTATAGCAATAGCTAGAGGTATAAATGACAGATTTAATGAAAGGATTATCATGGGCTGACTGACTCTCAGAAAGGCTATACATTGTTTCCATATGCACTATACCAGTCATAGTAATGTGTGAGTCTACCCAGCATGTTCAAAAACTCCTATGGAGGGAACATCATTCTGCTTGTGTGGGAATCCAAATCTCACTGCATCACACCTTTGCAGTATCCTGTATATGGAAAACCAAGGAGGAAATCAACCAAAAGCAGACCGCTGGTCAAGTAGCAAAGTAGATATCCCCAGCCCATCCTCTTTCCACCCAAAGCTGTCTAGCACTCGCATACTAGGTTGGGTAATGAGGTTGCCAACCCTAAGGCTTGAAATGCTTTCAGTACTTGGAAGCAAGCACTGCCTAACCCATGTCCTGGAGGGATCTTTAACACATGGCTTTTAACAAGCGTGGCCATTATTAGTGCCGAACAAATTTGGATACGGACATATGCGAATAGCTAACCAGTACATTCTCAACCGAATTCTACCAGCCGGTCTGGATGTACTTCACAGAGCACTTGAACCACTGCGTAAGTCAGCCGAAAAGTTGACACTGAAGAACCGAAAATGAATCCCCTTTTCTCCAGTGAACATCCTATGAACTCATCAGAGCTGACATTGGACCAGAAAACCTTGGAGCAGGTCTTACGAGGGTGAAATTCCCATGATCAAATTCACATAGGGTCCAATGGACCCCATGGATTCAAACGATGTGGCCTGCCAGGCCTACTGTTGTAAGGGGACTATTCAGAAGTAAGAGCTAGGCGGTGGGTGCACTAAAGATTGCAGTGCCAAGGTTCGCCTTGGCTATTTGCTGCGCCCAGCATCAAGGACATGCAACCTGCAATGGCAGTGTGGGGGTGTGAGAAAGTGCCCTCTTTCTGCATGGTTGCCCCCACTTTTTGCTGAATTGCGGATGTGCTTTGACTGAGTGTGCCCTGGGCTCCTGCTAATCAGGTACCCAGGGCCTATGTTCTTTCCCTAAAACTGCATTGAAGCCTAAACCCAATTGACATCTCTGGCCACAGGTCAGCCCCTGGTAAATGGTACCACAGGTAGCCAGTGCACTGTGACCAGAAAAGGCCTAAGGGCTGCAGCACTTATTGTGCCACCCTTAGCGGTCCTGTACCCATATACACACACACTACCTTTGCAGGCTGCGTGTCTTGGTGCAGAACAAAGTAAAGAGTCGACATGGCACACATCCCTGTGTGCCATGCCTACAACTCCACTACCCTGGCATAGATCAGCCACCCCTCTAGCTGGGTGCACTATACCAGTGGTGAGGGTACAGGTGCATGAGCCCTGTACCCCTACAGTGTGTAAGCCAATTCTTAGACATTGTAAGTGCAGTACTGCCATTAAGAGTATATGGTGCTGGGAGTTTGTTATTACGAACTGCACAGCACCATAATGGCTACACTGAAAACTGAGAAGTTTGGTATCAAACTTCTCAGCACATTAAACCCACACTTATGCCAGTGTGGGATTTAATGAAAAATGCACTCAGAGGGCATCTTAGGATGCCCTCCTGAAAAACAACCTAACACTAGTGTCCAGGCTGAGTGGCTGCTTGCCAGCTTCCACCACCAGACATGTTTCTGGACCTCTGGGTCGAGAGCCTGCTGCTTTCGGGGGTCTGAAACAATGCACATCCTGGGAAGGTGTGCAAAGCCCCCTCCCCCAGGATGGGCAGGGTCCACGAAGGGGAAGCTTCAAAGGCTTGCAACCTTTGTGAGCTTCCCCAAGCCTGTTGCTGTTTTCAGTAACTAGCCCCTATCGGTTCTGACCCCCACTTTGGGCGGAAGAATCGGTGGGAAAACCAAGTGAGGAAGAGAGGTGTGCCCACCTTTGCCAACCCCACCCCTCAGGTGGAGGAGGCGAGGTGAAGCACAACTCAGTCCCCGCCATCTTGCAAATGGGAGGCCCTAGCCAACCAGAATGAGACATATGCCCCTCTCCCACTGGAGGGTGGCAGCATAATATGGTTTGTACCCACCCCTAGGAAGGGACCCATTAGTCCCAACCTTTACCTACCTGTAACGCCCCTAAATCTAGTATTTATGGGCAACCCTGAACCTTGCTTCCTCAGACAAGAACCTGCAGGAAGAAAAGAAGGAGGACCGAACAGCCGTGCCGAAGCTAACAAGAGGAGGCCGCCCACTGACTTGGCCCCAGCCCTACCGGCCTGTCCCCACCTCGAACCTGCGGAAGCGAAATCCTGGTGTGTCCTGCAGCCAGCAACCTCAAGAACCCGGAGGACCTGCCCTGCCCGCCACAAGAAAGACTTTGTCTCCCATGAACACTGGATTTGCTCAGCCACAGACTCTGGCTCCGGTCAAATTTGCGAGTCTGCACCCGACGCCCACGGCCCGAGTTCGAGTGGCTCAACACCACAAGGAGGTCTCCCCGGCGATCCTGACCCGAGATCTGGTGATCTCTGACCTGCCTCGAACCTCCCAGCAAAGCCTGCAGCCTCTTTCTGGAGGATCCCCCCGACCGCGACCGGAGCTGTTAAGAAAACCCGATGCCTAAAGATACCCCTGCACCCGAAGTCCCACGGCCTTGGGTGGCCCAACCGACTGTGTCCCAACATCCCCAGGCATCCCAACTTACCTCTCCAACCGGTGGTCACCTCCAGAAGATCTTCGTCCCCGAGCCTGCAGTCTTTGTTGAAACCAGAGAATCCCCATTGCTAACAGGGCTCCCGACGCCATACCAGCACCCTGTACCCAGCCGCCGCTGCGGATGTACTTTGGGTGCTAACTCGGATCCCCCTTTGCCCTTAGACTAACACCAGGAGCTTTGCTCCCACAACCTTATGGCCTGCTCGTGAGCAGCCACCAACCGGAGGCCCCCTATCCCCCATTGGATAACATTGGGCCTCAGCACCCGACCGCCCTAGTGCCGCTGAGGGTGCTTTGAGAGTGCATCCTTGACCCTGGGATAGCAGAAAACCAACTCCCACAACAAAGTACTTACCTGTTAACCAATAACTCTATTTCCTCCCATAGGATAACATTGACTGTTTTCTTGTGAGAAAGTTTCTAAGTGTGGAGTTGGAAAATCTATGAAAACCTATACAATTGTGTTCAAATAACAAAATCGCATTTACTTACCTTTATTCAGGAAATGTCCCAGTGCAGTATCCAGGTGTACTACACTGTGTAGGAAAAGTATTCTGCAAAGTAAAATAACTAATATAACCAAAGTATTTACAAAGTATATGTACAGTATTTCAAAGTATTGCATTGAAAATGATTTATCTGTAACCAACACGAAGTATATACAACTGCATTCAACTGTACTATTTACTGCAAAGTATAAACTACTTACCTGCACCAGGCATGACTTGGTTCTAAAAATAAAAGTAACTCAATATTTTTGATACAAACAAATTGGTCTCAGTTCTGTCTTTGAGTGTGTGACATCATTTGCTGATTGAGTGTGTACAACAAATGCTTAGCACGACCCTCTGATAAAGCAAATGGAGAGTAAGGTGCTATCTACTTTTACCTCTGTCTACCTTTGGGGTTCCACTGGACTCTGTGCACACTATACCTCACTTTGGTATAGTATATACAGAGCCAGCTTCCTACACTAGGTCTATGCCCCCTCCCACAGGAGGGTGGCATAATTGAGGGTGTAGTCACCCCAGGTAAGGTGCTTATTGGCCCTACCTGCTACTCCCCTAAAACGCCCCGAAATGTAGTATTTAGGTGGCTCCCCCATACCTGGAAACGACTTACCTGCAACCTCAAAAGAAGGATGAAGACGTGCAGCGAAGCCTGTAGACGACTACTGACTTGGCCCCAGCCCTACCGGCCTGTCTCCAGCTTTAAAGACCCTGCGAGAAGACGACACCCGTCTTGCAGCCAGCAACGCGACTGCCAGAAACCCGAGGAAGACTGCCTGAACTTTGACAAAGACCAGAACACTTGGGAACAGCGGATCTGTCCCTAAGAATCCAACACCAAGGACCCCGCCAGCTGGAACCATGAGTCCTGACCACTCTGCACTGACACCTATGGCCCGTGTCCAGGTGGCCCACCGACCCAGAACAGGTTCCCCAGTGATTACTGACCTCAAGTTGGCTGGACTCCACGACGATGCCTGCAGCCGGAATCTGGAGGCTCCCCATGACTGCGACCGGCTTCGGTAAGAAGAATCCGACATCTAAAGGCACCCCTGCACAGAAGCCCCTGGTCCTTGGTGAGCTGACTCAACAATTTATCCTTTGACCCCTTTCATCTTTACTTACCTCTGCTGTCGTTGGTTTCCCTCCTGCAACCTCCTTTGAGACGCCTGCAGCCTGTTTGTCCAAAGCAAGTTCTCCATTGAAAAGCATTAGGCACCCGACGCTGAATTTGCACCCTGCACACGGCCGCCCCTGTGCCGCTGGTGGTGTAGGTTTGGTGCTGCTTTGTGGCCCCCGGTGCTGGTTCTTACCCCCAAAGCTTGGCCCCTGCAACCGATTTACCTACCTACCTGCAAGCAGTGTGGCTTCAAGCACCCCCAGGCTCCATTGAAACGCATTGGGCCGAACTCCGATTTTGACCTCTGCACCCGGCCACCCCTGTGCCGCTCGCTGGTGGTGCAGTTTTGGTACTCACCTGACCCTTCTCCCTTGACCTTTGGTCCCGAAGACTGGAACTGTAAGTTGGATACTTACCTGCATAACCGCATTATTTTTTTCCTCCATAGGGCAACACTGAGCTCTTTGAAAATTGCTCTTTTGAAATTGAAAAGTATTTGTATTTTAAAACGTACTTACCTTATTGCAGAGATCTTGGTCTTCAAATAAAACACAAAGCTTATTTTGATAAAATTTGTGTGGATCTCCTTTTTGAGTCATGCGTCCCTTATTGGTCAATGTTGTGCAGCAAATGCCTTACACTCCTCTGTGTTGGGCCTAAGGCTGCTCGCCCTCACTACCACTAATAGAGCAATTTGAGTTTCACATTGAACCCTGTACACTTCTGTGGAACCCCTGGATTCTGTGCACGGTATAACCACCTAGTGGCATACCATATACAGAGCCAGCTTCCTACATTTTCTTATTGATTGTGTCTCATTTCTTGACTCTGTGTGTGCAGCAAATGCCTAACACTTCCCTCTGATAAGCCTAAGGCTGCTCGACCACACTACCACAAGTAGAGCACCTTGGGATTATTAAAGCAAGCCCCTGTACACTACAAAGGGATACCTGGGCTCCCTGCACAGTGCATCTCTGTGCATTTTGGTATACTATATAGAGAGCCAGCTTCCTACAAGTGGTACTTACATTAACCTCAGAAGGATGACCTGCTCAGTGGACCTGTCCGGATTCAAACCTGTAACTGTGTGTATTTGCTCACACCAAAATGAAATTCACAAAGGTCTGCCAGAAGTATTCTTAGAATTCCTGAAAGTTGGTATCTGCACCAATGCAAGGACATACAGCTGATGGGTTCACTTCTGACTCCCCCACTTTTCTTTAAAAATCGGGCCCAAACTTATTTTCATGTTGGCCATAATGATTTCACACTGATTTTCCCTCAAATTGTTTTTTAAATATTGACATGAATCAAGCACATTTTACTTAAAGATGCCTCAGAGAAATGGTATCTAAAGTTGCACAACAGTTTTGCAAAATGCTTTTTTGCAAGTTGTACATTTTTTGTGTAAGTTTTATTTTTAAAACAAAATAATACTAACCTTGCTTATGGGCTTCTGCATATAATTAAGGGACATTATAAATAGCCTCAAATTGTTAAAATTTGCGAAAATGTGTACACTTTTTTTTGTCCTGGAATCACTGTCAGTAATGCAAGCTGAATTCACTGCATTTTATTGCGGTGGTTGCCCTAATAGTAAAGGCTATGCATTAAGGAAACATAGAATATCATTTACACAGATAGAAAAGGTTTTTTTTAGTGGCAGACAATCCTTGCTTTAGTGGCAAACAGTGCTTTCACAGATCCCTACTGGAAACCAGCAGCCAAAGGGTTTGTGCTTGCGGGGGTTGCACCTACTTGCCCATCGGACAAAGTAAATGTGGAAACTTGTTTCCATTGGCCTTAAACAATATGTCCTGGGCATCAGGCGATAGCAATTCCACACCCCTGAAAATGTAAATGGTATGTTCTGCATACAAGACCTTCCCCCAGGCATTTTCATTCAACATGGCCTGAGGCTCCTTCACTCGATCTGGCCTCAACGCTGTTGAGATGTTTTGGTGTCTTCTATCAAATGCTCGATTACATGTATGTCTAGGTGCCCTGGTTGTCTGGTGCCAAGAGATTGTTTTTCTTTGTGTAGCGCTCATAGAGCTTTCAAAACACGCCAAACCCTATGACAGGAAAAAAGTATGAGGTGGAGTCTGTCCCCTGGTGCATTTTGGGTTCCAAGGGAGGTATCACGTGTCACCTCAAAACCAAAACTCCTTCAGTGAAAATCAATTTGCAACATCTGAGCCCAACACTAAATGACAGGAGTTTGCACATCATGTGATCTACAGCAGCACATGCTACAAACTGACACTGTTCAGCAATTGGGTTTGGCAATTGGATTGCACCGGATTCTACAAGCTAAAGAACAAACTAATCCAGAGGCATTTTTACCCCCTTGGGTAATTCCAAACCTGTTACCAGTGCGTACCCAGCTTGAGACTTATTAATTTGGAAGTTTTGACCCATGATCCGTTCTGATCAATGGCCATAAGTGCCTTAAACCTGACATCTGAAAAAGCAGCCTTCTTGATAGCAGTCAACATTTGATATTGAGCTTCAGCTAGGGAACCTTTTTATTGTTCTTTAGCAAAGATCCCTCCGACTTTATTTTTCCCACTGCAAATGTCTCTGATTTTCCTATCAAGCAGGAAGTCCTCTCCTTGCCCGCTCTGTTGCTAACCATTCTTTGAAAACCGAACGGAGTCTTCACATTCTAAATCTTTGTAAGTCAGTGGATTCAACTGATGGATTTTCTGCTGTATTGACGATTTCTACACCTTCCTTATTTATCCATGCTCATGCAGTTGTACTTTCAGTGTCTTTATGATGTGAAGAGCAAGGCAGCCACAGGGCATAATCATGATGTATTTGTAATGCACAATGCTTTCAAGTTGGCTAAGACGTGTTGAGGAATGTCTTTGCATTCATTCTGATCACTGCAGCAGTCATCAGCTCCACAATGTTTGGCCAATGAGTGGAATGATACTGAAGGGGAGAGATTGACAGTGTGTGGAACAGTATAGTGCTGGGGGTGGTTAACCGCTTTGTTCTTGCAGCAGATCTCGTTTATATGCTTTGATATAACCTTGTGTCCTGCCAATCAAGAAAATTGGCTGCTCCAGGAGTAAGGAAGTAAGCAGGACTTTGGGTCTAAAACTGCAGGGTTTATTCTGCAAGGAACTTTCTCATTTCTGCCTTTGACCAGTTTGTTATTAAGAACAGTCAAGCCTCCTAATTAATATTCATGTATAGCATGCTTTATCCCTGTTGTTTACTGCCTCTTAAGTCCTTCCACACCTTGGTTTGACCCTGAGAATTTTAATTTGTACAAAAACGAGAAACTCCTACAATTGACTTCATGAAGATTGTCAATTTCAGCACAGCTCGACCTAACAATGATCCACAATCCCTGTCTGACAACTGGCTTGATGCTACCAGAATAGCCTGCAGTGTGCTTTCAATTTCTAAGTCAAAATGAAACAACTTTATAAACCTGCAAGTCCCTTTCTCTGCTCTTAGGCAAAAGTACAGATGCTGGACAATCTGCTTGATATTGAAGTGGCATACAGTCTTCTCCGAAGCGGGACGGAAGAAGATGGTAAAGATCCCATTGATGTGAAGTATGAGAAAATTAAAACTGACATGAAGGTATGTGTATCGTCCATTTACTGAGCCCTGACCTATCACGTTCAGTATCTGTTTGTATAACTGATTAATGCTGTATTCCTTGCATTAAGAGGTGAATGTGTAAGTAAACGTGGTCAAGAAGGTTGCTGTGTATAGGGAAAAGCAGAACTAGTTATGATTAATGCCGTAGCGAGTGTCTGAACATATTTTAGTTGTCCAGACGGTGGAATGCCAGACCACCTCAAGTATCCAAAATGATTTGCCCGTCAAAGCTTCATCAAAGTGTGTATGCTTCTATGGACAGGAGTCTGGTTCACCCTTTGCTTGATTCATGTTCAGCAATAAAATTAGTTTTCCTTTGTTTACATGTATGTCAGTCAGTGTGCACTCTTGGTGTTTTGATAATGTGTGCAGTGTGATGCTGGAGGGGCACTACTTGTGTGGCCTTGAGTCTGGTGGGAGAATTTGACCAGGAAATTAGTCATCACTGTTGTGGATTGTGTAATATGAGTGCTTCATGGTGGATGTCTCAAGTGACTGTCCATCTGGCCTATAGGGTTCAGCAGCTGCATCCATTGCCAGTATGAGTGCGTCAGATCTAGGACAGAGGGAGGTCTTTTGCAAATTATCAGTATAGATAGTGCATCCATCAAATGCACAGGCACAAGTTTCTTGGGTTGCTTATCATTATCTAAACCTCATGATGGTACCAGTGTGCATCTTGCTGAGCCTTGAGACTCCGTCTGCATTTTTCATTTAGTATTTTTATCCAACTAACTGTTCGGCTGCCTTCCTTTTTGTCAGGTTGTGGATCCCGATTCTAAGGAAGCCAGTATCATAAAACAATATGTTAAGAATACTCATGCTGCTACGCACAATGCCTATGACCTGGAAGTTGTAGATGTGAGTAAAAATTCCTAATTTAATTTAGATTTCATGTTAGTAAATGGCATTGTGGTCCTTTGTTGCAGGGGCTATATGGGTGGTTTTGTCTGCAGCTCTTTTCTCCTCCTAATAATATGATGTATTTTTCTCTGTATGGATTTATTGCTCGGAAGTGTTTTATTTTTATGTTTAACAGTGTTTACGGTTCTTTATTTAAAAGAAAACCTTTTGTCCACCATACAGCAAAGTTATACTTACTTATGTTCTTTTTGTTTTTCCTCTTAAAATCAGATCTTTAAAATTGAGCGTGAGGGAGAACGGCAACGTTATAAACCATTCACAGAACTTCACAATCGCCAGCTCCTTTGGCACGGCTCCCGCACCACTAACTTTGCTGGCATCCTTTCTCAGGGTCTGAGGATCGCCCCACCTGAAGCTCCGGCGGTATGTAAAGACTGCTCTTTAAGTAATGGTTAGAAACAGGGCCACTGGAATTACGCGATTGTGCAGCTGCTGCGTTTTTCGCATGATTATAGTGTTATGGCATTTGTGACATAATCCATCATCTGCTGCATAATCTGCAGATTTTATTTTAAAAAAAGTTTCTACCTTAAACGGTTCAAAAGTTACTAAAAATGCAGCAAAACGTATGGCCGTGCAGTGGAAGGCCCTTTGCAAAGGTTGACTGGTCACTTTTCTGGTGTTTATTGCGGCATTTGGGTGGTAATCTGGTACTAATGAGGTTCAACCAATGCCCAGAGAGTATTAACAAGTGTAAAAATGACAATATAATGAAGTAATAGCACAAAAGGCGCTGCATTATGCTACATAATTTGGCTTTTCATGATGCATAATTTACTCAGCCCTGCCACATAATTTGGCCCTCCCCTGCCGGATAATTCCATTGGCCCTTGTTATAAAATAGTGCCTATTAAGTCAGGGTATTATATCTCCTTCTGACCTGCGTTTATGTTGCACTGTCCTCTGCATATTCTAAACAGATCATTTAAAGCAGGCCTCCCAGGCAGTTATTGAAGCATTTTATTCACCAGCTCCTCTTCTGATAAACTTCAGCGGACAGTATTCCAAAACAATAGAAACAAAAAGTGAGAAAGGAAAAATAATCTTAGTGGGTGCTTGTTTTTGGGATGACTGTGCTTTAGTTTGGAACCTTTACAGACCAGAAGTTGTGACTGTATTGAAAATAAGTCATTTGTTAAAACCGGAGCATGTAGGAAAGTGCCCCTTTTTGTCATGGTCACTCCCACTTTTTGCCACTGGTACTGATGTTTTTCGACTGATGTGCACTGGGCCCTAGTGCCCTTTCCTAAAATTAGGTAAAATGTTCTAATTGTAACACAATTGGCACACACTTTGGCACCCCTGTAAGTCCCTAGTAAGTGGTTCCCCAGGTACCTAGGCCGTGGGTAACAAAGAGGGTCCCCAAGGGCTGTAGCATGTATTATGCCACCCTAAGGGAACCATATACAAATTGCATGCAGCCTGCATCGCAGACTGTGTCATGGTGCAAACCATGAGTAAAAACACCACATGGCACACTTACTGTGTGCCATGCCAAAGTCTCTCCCTGTAATATATATAAATCCTCCCTACTGCAGGACTTGTAGCCCTAAGGCAGGGTGCATTATATTGCATGTGAGGGCATAACGGCATGAGCAGATATGCTCCTGTGCTATCTAGTCCAATGACTAGATGGTACAAGTGAACAGGGAAGCCATCAAGGCCGTGGGGCGTCGTGTGCAGGGGTGTCTTTTGGAATCGGATCTTAACATCTCTGGTCGCGGTCAGGGGGACCCTTCAGGTTGAGGCTGCAGGCGTCAGCTTGAAGCTCGAGGTAGGTCGGGATCACCAGATCGCAGGTCAGGATCGCTGGGGAGACCTCCTCGTGGTGTTGGGCCACTCGAACTTAGCCCATGGGCGTTGGGTGCAGAGTGGTGCAAAATTGCAGAGCCGCCTGGATCCGGATTCTGTGGGTGAGTCTTTGCTTGAGCAAATCGGGTGCTCACGGGAGACAGAGTCTTTAAGATGGTTGCAGGGCAGTTCATCTGGGCTCTGGGGGGCTGCTGGACACGCCAGAGGTTTGCTGTAGGCAGGTCGGATCTGGGGCTGGGACAAAAGCAGTTGGTGTCCTCTTCTTCCTGGGTCAGCACAGCTCTTCGTTTTTTTTTTCTTCCTCGAATCTGAGGAGGCAAGGTTCAGGGTTGTCCTTAAATATTAAATGCAGGGTTGTTTACAGGGGTGTGCAGGTCGGGACCAATGTGTCCCTTCCTTGGGCTGGGTACACCCCTTATTATGCCACCCTCCAGTGGGAGGGGGCATGACCCTCTCCCTCATTGGCTGGGTGCCCTCATCTTCAAGATGGAGCGGACTGAGATGTGTGCTAAACCTCGCCTCCCCCACCTGAGGGGTGTGGTTGGCAAAGGTGGGCACACCTCCCCTCCTAACTTGGTTTTCCCATTGATTCTCTTGCCCAAAGTGGGCGTAAGAACTGGTGGTAGCCAGTTGCCGGGGGCAGCAAAAGGCAGGGACAGCTTACAAAGGTGGCAGGCCTTTGAAGCTTCCCCTTCGTGGACCCAGCCCATCCTGGGGGAGGAGGCATGACACCTCTGCCCAGGATGGGCTTTGTTTCTGGACCCAGAGATTGGAGGCTCTCTACTCAGGGGTACAGAAACCTGTCTTGTGGTGGCAAATGGCGGGCAGCCATTCAGGAACCACACCAGGGCTTGTCGTTTTTCTGGGTCATCTCTAAGATGCCCTCTGAGTGCATTTTTCATTAAATCCCACATTGGCATTAGTGTGGATTTAGCGTGCTGAGAAGTTTGCTACCGAACTTCCTAGGTTTCAGTAAAGCCATTATGGAGCTGTGGCGTTCTTAATGGATAACTCCCAGACCATATACTCTTTATGGCTTTACTGCACTTACAATGTCTAAGAACGGACTTGGACACTGTAGGTGTACAGTGCTCATGCAACTGTACCCTCACCTGGGGGCTAGTGTTCCCTGCTAGAGGGGTGATTTACCTAGGCCCCAGGCAGTAAGTGGTAGAAATGACACACAGAGATATGTGCCATGTTGACTCTTCACTTTTCTCTGCACCAAAACATGCAGCCTGCAATGGCAGTGTGTAGGTGTGAGAAAGTGCCCTCTTTCTGCATGGTTGCCCCCACTTTTTGCTGAATTGCTGATGTGCTTTGACTGAGTGTGCCCTGGGCTCCTGCTAATCAGGTACCCAGGTCCTATGTTCTTTCCCTAAAACTGCATTGAAGCCTAAACCCAATTGGCATCTCTGGCCACAGGTCAGCCCCTGGTAAATGGTACCACAGGTACCCAGGGCACTGTGACCAGGGAAGGCCTCTAAGGGCTGCAGCACTTATTGTGCCACCCTTAGAGGTCCTGTACCCTTACACACGCACACACTGCCTTTGCAGGCTGTGTGTCTTGGTGCAGAACAAAGTGAAGAGTCGACATGGCACACATCCCTGTGTGCCATGCCTACAACCCACTACCCTGGCATAGATCAGTCACTCCTCTAGCTGGGTGCACTATACCAGTAGTGAGGGTACAGGTGCATGAGCCCTGTACCCCTAAAGTGTCTAAGTCCATTCTTAGACATTGTAAGTGCAGTGCTGCCATTAAGAGTATATGGTGCTGGGAGTTTGTCATTACGAACTCCACAGCACCATAATGGCTACACTGAAGACTGAGAAGTTTGGTATCAAACTTCTCAGCACATTAAACCCACACTGATGCCAGTGTGGGATTTAATGAAAAATGCACACAGAGGGCATCTTAGAGATGCCCCCTGAAAACTAACCTACCACTAGTGTCCAGGCTGAGTGGCTGCTTTCAACTGCCACCACCAGACATGTTTCTGGACCCCTGGGTCGAGAGCCTGCTGCTCTCTGGGGCCTGGAACAATGCACATCCTGGGACGAGGTGCCAAGCCTCCTCCCACAGGATGGGCAGGGTTCACGAAGGGGAAGCTTCAAAGGCTTGCCGCCTTTGTGAGCTTCCCCAGGCCACTTGCTGCTCTCAGCAACTGGTCCCCTCTGGTTCTGACCCCCACTTTGGGCGGGAGAACCGGCGGGAAAAACAAGTGAGGAAGAGAGGTGTGCCCACCTCTGCCAACTCCACCCCTCAGGTGGGGGAGGAGAGGTGAAGCACAACTCTGTCCACGCCATCTTGAAGATGGGGGGACTCGGCCAACCAGGGACAGGCTCATGCCCCCCTCCCACTGGAGGGTGGCATAATAGGGGGTGTACCCACCCCAGGGAAGGGACCCATTGGTCCCTGCCTTTTACCGACCTGTAACGCCCCTAAATCTAGTATTTAGGGGCACCCCTGAACCTTGCTTCCTCAGATCCAGACAAGAAACAAGAAGAAAAGAAGAAGGACCGAACACCCGTGCAGCAGCTAACAAGAGGAAGACGCCCACTGACTTGGCCCCAGCCTCACCGCCTGTCTCCCCCTCGAACCTGCTCCTGCGAAATCCCGGTGTGTCCTGCAGCCAGCAACCTCAAAAACCCCGGAGGACCTGCCTGCCTTCACTTCCAAAGACTGCTTCTCCCGTGAACACCGGATTTGTTCAACTGCAACCTCTGGCAGCAGCCGGAGAACGCGAATCCACCCCACTCTGCACCCGCCGTCCACGGCCCGAGTGGGCAAACACCACGAGGAGGTCACCCCGGCGATCCTGAACCGAGATCCGGCGACCCCAGACCTGCCTCCAGCCGACGCCTGCAGTCTAAATCCAGAAGGCCCCCCTAACCGCGACCAGTAGCTGGTAAGAAGATCCGACCCCGAAAGGCACCCGACGCCCCACGGCCTTGTGTGCCCAAACCAACGGTGCCTAACCAACCCCTAACTTCCCAACTTACCTCTTGAAGTGGTGGTCGCACCCAGAAGTCCTTTGTCTCCCTGCCTGCAGTGCTTTTGCAAACCGGAGGCTCTCCATTGGAAACAACAGGGCATCCGACGCCGAGCAGGACCCTGCACCCGGCCGCCCTAGTGCCGCTGAGGGTGCACCTTTGGTGCTAATTTGTTTCCCCATTTGCCCTGAGCTAAAGTCCAGGAGCTTTGCTCCCACAACCCAGTGGCCTGCTTGCCAGCAGCCACCAACCGGATGCCCCTTATCCCCCATTGGATAACATTGGGCCTCAACACTCTGCACCCGGCCACCCTAGTGCCGCTGAGGGTGTAACAAGAGTGCATCCCTGACCCTGGGGGACCCCTGAGTCTACCCCCAGAACCTCAACTCCCACTACTGAATACTTACCTAAAAACCGATAACCATAATTTCCTCCATAGGGTAACATTGACACTTTTTCCTGAAAAAGTTTTCAAGTGTGGAGTTTTGAAACATAAAGAAATTCTTTAAAATTGTACGATTTAACAAAAACGCTTTTACTCACCTGTTTACAGGAAATGTCCCAGTGCTGCATCTAGGCATACAGCACTGAGTAAGAAAAGTAATCCAAAAGTAACTTACCTGCTATTTTACTGAAAATCCCATTCAAGTCTATGTACTGTATTTGCAAGTGATTGCATTTCTCTGAAACAATACTGTAAGTCAAACCATAGTACATTTACAATTGCAATTGAACTGTTTTACAATCAGCATTTACTACTGTAAAGTATTTATTGCTTACCTGTGCCAGGCTTGCTTGGTTCTAGAAATAAAATAATAAAAGAATATTTTTATACAAAAACAATTGGTCTGAAGTTCAGTCTTTGAGTGTGTGAATTCATTTGCTGACTGAGTGTGTACAACAAATGCTTAACACTGTCCTCTGATACTGCCTTACTGCTCGACCACACTACCACAAATAGAGAGTAAAGTTCTATCTAACTTTGCCTCTGCCTACCTTTGGGGTTCCACTGGACTCTGTGCACACTATACCTCACTTTGGTGTAGTATATACAGAGCCAGCTTCCTACACTCAGCACTCTGCACCCGGTCACCCTAGTGCCGCTGAGGGTGTAACGAGAGAGCATCCTTGACCCTGGGGGAACCCTTGTTCTAACCCCAGAAGCTCTACTCTAAAGACCGATTACTTACCTGGTAACCGTTAACTTAATTTCTCTCCATAGGAACCTATTGACTGTTTTTCTTTGAAAAATGTTCTGTGTGGAGTTGAATTGTATGGAAACCTGAAAAATAACAATTGTGCAAAACTGACTTTACTTACCTTTTCTCTAGGAAATGTCCCAGTGTGATATCTAAGCATATCACACTGAGTAGAATAAGTAATCTCAAAAGTAACATAAAAGTAACTTACCTGTAATTTTCACTGCAAGATCGATACAAAGTATATGTACAGCATTCCACAGTATTGCATTACCAGTAATTCAAACTGTAACCACTTCAAAGTACATTTACCATTGCATTTCAAACTGTATATTTACTGCAAAGTATTTATCAACTTACCTGTGCTAGGCTTGATTTTGATTGGCTCTAGAAAATAAAATAACTAAAAGAATATTTGTATACAAAAACAATTGGTCTGAAGTTTAGTCTTTGAGTGTGTGAATTCATTTGCTGACTGAATGTGTACAACAAATGCTTAACACTGTCCTCTGATACTGCCTTACTGCTCGACCACACTACCACAAATGGAGAGTGAGGTGCTATCTAACTTTACCTCTGCCTACCTTTGGGGATCCACTGGACTCTGTGCACACTATACCTCACTTTGGTATAGTATATACAGAGCCAGCTTCCTACAGTGGGTGTTAAGGTGCAGGATCCCAAAGGGTGGCACAGTAGGTGCTGCAGCCCTTAGAGGCCATCTCTGGTCACAGTGCCCTTTTGGTACCCATGGTACCTTTTACAAAAGGCTTACCTGTGGCCAGAGATGTGCCAATTGTGGGTACAAAGGTACAGTTTTGGGAAAGAACACCGGCCCTGGGAACCTGATTGGCAGGGACCCAGTGCACATCAAGTGAAGTTGCATCAAATGTCAGGCAAAAAGTGGGGGGTAACTATGCAAAAAGGGGCACTTTTTCTAGAGGGGAGTGAGCATAATCACCGTCCCTGATTGGAGGGTGCCTGCCATCTGCAAGATGGTGGGCACTGAAGAGTGGGCTTCACCTAGCCTCCCCCACCTGAAGGATGGGGTTGGCAGAGGTGGGCACACCTTCTGGGCTGTCCTGATTTTCCCGCCTATCTTCCATCCGAAAATGGGGTGAAGACAGGAAGAGGGCCTGCTCCTGCTAGCAGGAGAGGCTGGGGGTCGTGTTACAAAGGCAGCAAGTCCTTTGAAGCTCCCCTGCCACAGATGGCCCTTCCTGACCTGGAGGAGGCAGGGTGGGTCGGGGGGTTGTAATACCACCGCCAAGGAAAGGCTTTGTTAATGGACCCTGGGAGTGAAGGCTCCCATGCCAGGGGTCCAGAAATCTGTCTTGTGGTGGCAGGCTGGTGTTCACCAGTCAGGAACCCACCAGTGGTTGGTTTGGTTCAGGAGTCACCTCTAGAAGGGGATAATAAATGTGACACTGTAATCAGTGCAGGATTATTATTCTGAGCTGTTTGATACCAAACATCTCGGGATTCAGTAAAGCCATTATGGTGCAAGGAAACACTTTTCTAGATCTACTCAGTATGGTTTTATTGTGCTCTTATAATATCTAAGAATGGCCTTAGATATTATAGGGGCCTGTCTGCTCAGGCAGGAAGGTCCTCACATGAGGTATAGGGCGGCCCTGCCTTAATGGTGACTTGCATAGGCCTCATGCAGTGCTGGGCAGGCATGGCACACAGGGATGTGTGCCATGTCATCTCTTCACTTTTAGCTGCACCCAAACACGCAGGGTGCAATGGCAGTGGTGCATGTTTGTGGTAAGAGGTCTTTGAGGGTGCCATAATACATGCTGCAGCCCTCAGAGGCCTTTCCCTGGCTACCATGCCCTTGGTACCATAGGTACCCGTTACAAAGGACTTACAGGTAGGCCAGAGTTGTGCCAATTGTGGAAACAATGGTGCAGGTTAGAGAAAGAACACAGGCCCTGGAAACCTGATTGGCAGGGACCCAGGGCACACAGTCAAATTGCATCAGAAATCTGGCAAAAAGTTAGGGGGTAACCATGCAAAAAAGGGGCACTTTCCTACAGCACCTTTGAGGTCCCCCATTAAAGCCTACTAGCCCTCTAGTGTGTCGGCTGATTGTATCGACCAGCATGCCACCACAGACGAGTTTCTGAACCCCTGGAGGTGCTAGCCCCCGCTCTCTGAGACAAGAAACAATGCCTGTTCTGGAAGAAGTTGTGCACACCTCCTCCAGCAGGATGGCTAGTGAATCTGCATACCAAGGTCAGGAGCTTCAAAGCCCCTGCCGCCTTTGATATGCGACTCCTGCATCCCCCAGACCTTGGAGATGCCACCCCCTGCCCCAAGGCCCTTTTAGCACCTGGACAGGTGGGAAATTAGCAATGCAAGTAGGCGTGTTGCACTACCAGACCAGTCAAAACCCCTAAAGTGGGCTGCCTGGTGTGCTCCACGAAAGAAGGGTTCCACCATCTTGCTGTTGGTGGAATTAGGAACTCTTAGACAGGGTTATGCTGACTCCCCACAAGAAGTGGGCATATAGGGGGTGTAGTGACCTCCAGGGTAAGTCGCCCATTGACTGCTTCCCTGCCCTCCCCTTAACGCCCCTAAATTCAGTATTTAGGTGGCCCCCTGAAACCAGGAACTTAGATTCACCTCACTAAAGGACAAAGAATAGCCAAAGAACGCTAGAACTGTGGACTAGCTGTGGACTTGGTGCCAAATCCGGCCTGCTCCTGTCCCAACAGTTGCAAAGACCCAACTCGTCCTGCCGCTGTGCATTTTCCAAAAGCCTCGGAGGGCTGTCAGCACCAAGCCACCCAGCCAGATTCTCCCTTGAAGTGGAGGAGTCATTCGCCTGCAGGCACCGACTGCAATGTCCGGTTCACTGAGCTGCTGACCACCGGGTCCACCGATGCACCAGCCGCCCAGGAAGAGGTCACCGTGCTCCAGGATGTCAGATTCATCTCCCCACCGAGTTTGGAAACGCCCGGACCCCCAGGAGCTGCCCTGCACCAATACCCAGGGAACCGGACCCCTTGCCCAGCCAAGGCTTGTTCAGTGTCCAGTCCGGACACCAATACTGACCTACCGACGTGGGACATCAATAACTGGCCAGAAGATAAAACGCCATTTAAAAATCTATTTTTTGCTGGTATAACTATAAAAACGTTTGGGTCAAAATTAATTCTGACATCCCTTTTATCGTACTTCTTAATAAAAGTCCTATTAGTCTTTGAAGTTATAGCACTAGCTGAACATTGACATTACTGTGTGCTATTCAGTGTGTTATGCTTTCTCTGTCTAACCCCCACCACTTCCTAGAGTAAGCCGTTGCTGCTCGTCTTCTGTACCCTTGGAGATTTAAGTGTCAACACACAGTAACTTGTCTAGCCAATTGAAGTGCATTTGTTTCGGTGGCCCAGATCTACCAGGGCTAAATAACAATTTTGTCGCAGGATACTCTGAATACCCTCTATCAAGGGCCCTTCGCATAAAGTCTTAGCGGTCACAAAAGACAAATTTATAACATAAACATCAATAAGTAGATTTAACTTTGGATATTGAAAAAAGATATTCTAGTTTATTTCTCTTATAAACTTATTCCACAACAGTATCTGTTAGAAACTTTACTACCAAAACCCAGATGAGTTCAGGGGCTGTTGGTATTTGGGGGGCGAGAGGGAATAGTCCAGTACCTCATGGCCAGGAAAAATGACAGCCCAACAATCAAGATTTATAATGCCACGAGCATCTACTGTGGACCAGTTCTCTCTGCTCCTGGGTAGGTAGTTATATTCCATTTGATCTAAAAGGACCGCTTTTAAGCACTTAAAATTTGGTTTACTAACCCTTTTGGAGTACTGAAATTACTTCAATCCATTGCTCTTTCAAGCTTTTATTTCCATTGTTCATTGTCGATCTCCTGTTTTAAGGTGCTAAATAAAGACCATGAACGTAACAGATTACACAGTTTGCCGAGAGTAAGAGTTTGTGGGCTGGTAGCTGCTTTACACCTCTCCAGGGTCTTTCCTTTTTCATTGACAATTGAAATGATAACATGCGCAGCTAACCATAAATCCAGTCATCTTTTAAATGTGATTAACTTTGCCACACCAAAGGGAATAGGCACCAGGCCCATTCTCTTTCAGTAATAACACTAGTTGTAAATATTGAATAGAAACAGAAAGGACATTAGGAGGTGTTGGTTGGTTCTTATACGCAGTCTGCTTTTCGTTGCCTCTGTTGCAAATGTTGAATATAGCAACTATACAGTAACCAGCTACAGCCAAAGACCTTCATTACATGTTACACCAATCCCTAAGGATGAGTCCACCGCCAAGCACAAGTGATCCCTGAAGCAAGTGTCCACGCTTTAGAGAAGTACATTGGTCTGAGTTGTCAGTAGCACGCTTTCATGCCTTTCAAACATAACCGCGATTCGCGTGAAAGAGTGTTCTTGTATTACACTAAACCCAAGTTGCTGGTCTACACCTTTTACTCATGTGTTATTAATAATTCCATCCTCTTGATCAACGTTTGCATGACTTGCACCTTGGACTATTCAGGCTTTGGCTAATGTAGTTCTATAGTATGACATGCCAGCCCGCAACCTCTGCTACACTTTGTTCACTGGGGCATTTCTGTTGAATCATTGAAGTGGAGCATTGGAAAGATACCAGCTCATCCTTGTTTCAGTCTCAATACTATTATGCAGGAACAATAGTTATAATAATACCTGAATTTTGAGCTGAAACCCTGTAATGAAGAGCGTCCAATCTTAGTTAACTGCTTTTCTATGTTAATCGTCTCTCCCAAAAAGCAATGTTGATTACATTTTTTTTTATATGGCGTTCGAATTCCCTGATGACTATATACGTTGTGCCTTCTCTGAGATTTTTTTGCTTGAAAATATTTGTTCAGATAGAGACTTCCAACCACATATTCCTCACCTTGTGAGACTGGATCTGGAGATCTTTCAGCAGCAATTCCCTTGCGCGTCGGTAGATGGCGTTGTGTGGTGCCGCGTTGAGGCCACTATATTTGTACCTCCTCAGCATGCTGGCATCAGTTACTTTCTTTCTGTGCTTTCCAAAGCAGATCCGAAGCTCCATCTATTCTGTCAGTTTGACAGCAGTATTACCCTCAAACATTTTCAGTGTGCAAGGGATGCCCCTCCTAAAACCACAGGTTACAAACCATGCAGGGACTGTCATTGCCAGATGTCAGTGACGACACCCAAAATGTCTATCTCTGATGCCTCTGCTCCAAGCACAACTCTGCTTTGTGCAACTGCTGTGCAAAGGTGAACTGAAAGGTCATCCACGACGTGAAGGCAAAATTGCCATTGCGGAACTCCGAAGGAAGTCGAAGAAGTCCCAGTTGAGGGCACCGATGCAGTCTCACTACTGAGGCCGATCTCGCTAACAATCATGATAAAAGTCACGAAGCTCGGGTAAGTCCAAGAAAACCAAAAAAGCATAAGAAGTCCAAACACAGCTCTTTGTCGTCCAGCCACACCAACTGTTCATTTGTGCGACGCCCTGGGTACCTCCGCACTGCAGACTTGTTCCTCAACTTTGGAACCAATTACGCCCTTGCTCCTGAGGAACTCTGATTTCGCCGGCCCCTCCGCGACACCACATCAGCTTCATGAGCGGAGACTGGCCATCTACTAGAGCTTTGGTTCCCCTCCGAATCCCTCTGCCACACCTTTTGGCACTGAGGATTCAAGTTGGCCTCCAGGCGATTAACCACCGGTGGAACCATCCCCGCTGCCGACTGCCACTTGACCTCATCTTGGGGCAGGGCCCTTGCTTGAGCTTAGCTTCACCAACTTCGGTGCAACATGTGGCACTGCAACTGACACCATTGGTGTGATCCTCTACACCAGAAGCAGAGCCGATAGTTTAGTGGGACTCAGAGACTCACCTGCCGCCCCCTCCAAGATCACAAACAACCCGCCTTTAGTTCCTATCGGACCCTGAATCATCCCAACAATTTAATGACTGCATCCCTGATGACATTTACTATGATGGCAATCCTTTTTAAGATTTACAAGATGCCAGTGACCTGGATACCTCTATTGGACTTTCATCTCCTAATCCTGTAATGGCAACAGAGGAGTCTGCCTCCTTCGCAACTCTAATTAGGAGAGGGACGGAAGTATTAGACCCCACCTTACCCACTACAGAGGTCAAAACAAATATCCTACCGGAGTTCCTTAATGCAAGACGGACAATT
This sequence comes from Calotriton arnoldi, assembly GCA_963921515.1. Classification (NCBI taxonomy): domain Eukaryota; kingdom Metazoa; phylum Chordata; class Amphibia; order Caudata; family Salamandridae; genus Calotriton; species Calotriton arnoldi. The sequence goes on from CAWUFW010001145.1 coordinate 2,309,153, forward strand.
CAAAAACCTCTTTTCCTCTTTAATGAGGCTCTTTATGATGGGCACCTGGGCAAAACCAAGATCTCACCTCCCGATCAACAGGCAAGTAGCAAGGTGGCATAGGCCTACCGTTGGGGATCCAGAATTCTTCCTGCTACATACTACTCTAGATGGCTTAGTGGTGCAGGCATCCATAAGCTGGATTAACCCAAATACGTTTCCGACCACCTCGCTCTACTGGCTTCTCCAGTGACAACCAGAAAACCTTAATGGCCGTGCCCTTTGATGGCTGTAGGCTCTTTGGAGTGAAGGCGGACTCAGCCTTGGTAAGATTAAAGAGAGCAAGGCCACTGCCTGATCTCTAGGCCTAGCTCCACAGTTTCGGCAGTTCCACCAGCAACTTTGCCTCTTTCGAGGCTTCGAGACGGGATACCAACAGAGAAGGCGCCAGAATGTGCCCTGCAACAACGGGCCCCTCAGTCCTTTTGATGTGTCAGCATCCATGCCCCCAGGGGCAACGATCTACCCAGACACCAGCAACACTCCCCAACACACACACCTGCCGCAAAGTCACTATAGGTCATCGTCTGCAGAGCATGATCGCCCAGTGGGACGCCACATCACCTTTCACCTCCCGGGCGGAGGAGCATCACATCCGACCAGTGATTGCTCCAAATTGTGGAACATGGTTACCCCCTTCCTATTTCACCCCTTAGATATGCCTCCCACACTGCAACACCTTCCAGAGGACTTGAACATATTCTGAGGAGAAGTTCAGGGGAGCCATTGAGAGGGTGCCAGCATCAGAGTTCGGGGCTGACTGTTACTCCCGTTACTTCCTGGTGCCAAAGAAGGACTGAGGCATTTGTCCCATCCTTTATCTTCACCCTCTGAACTTTTTTCTCCAGAAAGAAAAGTTTAAGATGCTCACCCTGGCCCAAGTTCTGTCTGCTCAGGAATCGAGCGCCTGGATGGTTGCATTGGATTTTCATCGCCGTCCTGCAATCCCACAGGCATTGCTCGAGGTTTCAGGTAGACCAGGAGCACTTTCAGTTCTCCGTGCTCCCCTTTGGCCATACCAATGCACCCCTGGTGTTCACGACGGTGATGGTGGTGGTTGAAGCCAATCTGCGGAGGTTGGGAATACCAGCCTCCTTTCCCCCCCCCCCTCCCCCCTCCTCCTCTGCTTTGACGACAGGCTACTGAAGGCAGGCTTACCTTAAACAGTTGTAAACCTCATCCAGACAACTGATGACCTGTTGACATTGTTGGGTTTTTCCATTAATGTAGTGAAGTCACAACTGCCCGTTCTGTCGAATGGATTCATACAGTACATTAGTAAGATCCCAATCTAGAGAACTGCAAACTGCCAACTTATGATTTCTGTGGGCTCCGCGGCACAGAGTTCAGAAAGAAACATGCCAACGCATGAAGGTAGAACAGATCTAGTGAACCTGAGGTCACATCCGGGGCGGGGAGGATCCACTGTGAAGCCGCACAACACCACCAACTGACGCCCAAGAGAATTGCTGTTGAAAGATCTCCAGATCCAGTCTGAGGCCTGGGGGTAGTCACAAGAATAATCTGTGGTTAGATAGTCTTTACCAGTAAAGGCTTTACCGAAGGTAACTAATGTGTTGTTTTCTCTCTCAATTTTTTTATCTCCCCTTTGGTATGTGTTGTGCCAATTTCTGAGAGTCTAATTGCACCCTTTAAAAAGGTTAAAGGGGAACTTTGTCTTGATCTGTACAATTGCATTTTAAGAGGGGGAATACTATGCACGTTGCATGTATGTTGGTCTCACTTCTAGTTGCCATTTATGTTGTGCAGGTAATTCAATAACTAAATATATATATATTTCAGTGCATAATCTCCTGGCATTCATTTGTATACCTTTGGCTATTTTTGAATCTCTGCTACTGTTGAACCATTAACATTGTTTTTTCATTTTCATTTTTTTACAGACTGGTTACATGTTTGGCAAAGGCCTCTATTTTGCCGACATGGTTTCCAAAAGTGCAAATTACTGCCACACCCTTCCCAGCAACCCGATTGGTTTGCTATTACTAGGAGAGGTTGCACTGGGAAACATGTAAGTAACTTGATATTTCTAGGATTGTGTGCTGCGAGGGTGTCCACTTGTATAGAATGCACTGCGGTTTATTCAGCGTTTGAGATAATTCAAGACACCCCAAACAAAGCCTACATAGGTTTATGCGTGACTTTTCAATGAACACTGTCTCCCCACACAATAGCTTCTGATCTGTTAGATTTCTCACATTAAACAACCTTAAATCTTACCTTTAGACGCTTGCCTATTCAGTATTTCATTGCTTCTGATCCAGGGTTCCTTTTATACAAATATCTTTACTTACATTCATGCATACATAAAAAGGCACTATTTAAGCTAAATGACAGCTTGCTATTGCAAACTACTTAGAAGAAAAGAGAGAGATGGGTTATCCTTGCACTGTCAATTAGATTAGTAGGGCATCTTCACTTTTAGGTTAGACAACAGCGGGAACTCTTACGGCTTAAACATAGGATCTACATTTCAGAGCAATAAGTTCAAGAAACAGAAATGACTTGCGTCTCTGAACCTCCCTTACCATTACTGGTATTAACAGAAAATTAAGAGGTGTGTGTATGTATAGAGCACTGCAATAATTTTGCAAAAGTAAGCTCACCCTTTTGTGATCTGAGTACATATTTATCATGGCCTTTATTGTGGAGACTAAGGCAGTCATTATGGGTTTCTCTGCCCTTATGATATGGAAATACAGCACCTGAAGTTTCCAATACCAAAGGGTGATGTATAACCGCATTAGTATAAGTTATTGTGCCAGGACTGGTTAATCTGTGCTTTTCCTAGGTTTTCTGCTTATTTTTCTACATTCCGTCCGCTTTTCCCAGGAAAATTGCACTTGCTTTTAGCAAGTGGAATTTATCCTAGTAAAAGCTATGAGGCGTGGATTTATCTCCCAACTTTGAATCCCAATTTGGCTCATAATCATCCCGTTATTGGACAAATTGTGAGTTGTAACTCGTAGTGAGAGCTTGAGTTAAGACCCACGCTAGTTCATGTGGTGGTGAGAGCCAACCGGGGAATTCATCTTGTGTAACTCCAGCTTTATCCTACTTTAATACATACTCACTTATTCACCTTGAGGGGACTCGGTCAGCTCCGGGGTTGGTTGAAGAGCACTCAATTGTTTTCAGCAAATTGCCATAACATGAGGCACCAAGTCTGAGTTTCTTGTAGAATGTTGAATTCCATTTCACCTGGGTGAAAGTAGCATCTGTGGCCTTTTGAAGATTTATAGATTGAAGAAATAAAATAGTAGAAGAGAACCACACCAGCAGGTCTTGATGAAAATTATCAGACTCTTTTGTATTATGTTTTTCTAATGGATACTTCCAATCAAAGATTCCTCCCCTTGTGAATACCCCCAGTTGCCCATGTGGATCCAGAAATTTTTCTCAGTAGTGCTTCTGCATGGCAGCAAGTGGCATAGTGCAGCTCTAAATTGACTTTGACTCTCCACAGAAGTGACATCAGAGCAGCATATAACTGCCACGCCTGCGCACTGACATCAGTTCTTTCCTACTCTTCAAACACGGCCCTCAGTCTCGCTCCCAAAGTTTTACCTCGTCTCCGAGAAAGCTTTTATTCTAAAATGCTTTTTCTAATGTGCAAAGGACATGTCCTCACTGAAGCTACAGGGTTTAAGCCTTGTAGGGACTATTACAAACAGATGTCTGACATACCCCTACGAGGTATAACTGGTGTCTAGGGTTGTCGCACAACACCAAGGTCTGCGGCGACTGCCCAGATGAACTCCAAGACTATCCAGGAGCACAAAGCCAAGTTCTGCATCGCTGAACACCAAAGAAAGGCGCAAGCGAACCGCTCCTGTGACGAAGTACTGCAACTAGCAGGGCAAGGTGCAGACTCTGTGCCTCGAGAACTGGTTGAGCCGTCACTGCATTTCCGTGGGCATGAACCATCTGGCTGGATCTTTGAACGTCAGGTCGGATGAACTCAGCCAGCAACGCCTAGCGGATTACAAATTGCAGTTATAACCTGATGTGGCACCGGCGCCTTCCAGAAATGAGGAGAACAGTGCTGAGTCTCTTCACCGCAGCCAAGAACGAACAAGGTCAACATCAGCTTGGAATTCCTGTATGTCTTCCCACCTCTCCCGCCTCACTTTCTGAAGAAGTTCAGGAATGACCTGGCTCAGTTCATCTAAGTGGCTCCAGATTGGGTCAGGAGAGTGCACCCAGAACTTATGGGCATGAGCATCTGTCCTCCGATCAGGCTGCTGCTTTGGGAGGGTCTTCTATTGCAGCAGCAGGGCAGGATCATGCACCCGGGCCTCTGCAACCTACACCTCTGACTCCTTTTGATCTTCCTCCTGAAGTCGTGGATGTCATTCTAGCGGCCAGGCATCTATCTACAAAATCTGTTTATGCTAAGTGCTAGGATAAGCCTGGTATAGTTCCCACCATGCAGATCCATTACAAGCAAAGTTGCCAGATGTTGTGATGTGTTTTCTTAAAGGTCTAGTTCATATGTTTACACCCAAAACCTTTTATGATGCTGTAGTGGGATCTTAATTCTCACATTCCTTGTGTACCCCCTGCCTATGCACAACTGTTCTTTGTGTCTCCTGACTCTTAAAACAGTCTTTCTCATTGCGATATCTTAAGCCCGTTGCGTGGGTGGACTTCAAGTTCGATCTGTGCGACCTCCATACAGCACCTTATTCCCAGACAAACTAGTGTTGTGGACAAGAATAGCATTTCTGCCAAAAGTCAGGACTCCTCTGCCTCACCTCTTGAAAGTTGAGAAACTCCATTGTTCGGACCTCAGAAGAACTTTGAGATTTTACATTGATCGTACCAGGGACCATGGGTGTCAGCTCTTTATGGGGTTCTCTGGAGCAAACATGGGTAAGGCAGTGCAGAAATGAACCACATCAAGGTGGATGGTCCTCTGTATTAACTCTGCTATGCATTGCCCAAAAAGCACCCACCGGAAAGTCTGAGGGCTCATTTAAGCAGAGCAGAGGCTGCTACCACTACATTGGCACGTGTAGTAGCTGCCGCGGGCATCTGTTAGACCACAACGTGGGTCTCAGTCCATATGTTCATGAAGTACTACTGTCTTGATTGGCAGATGTTTCGTGAGGGACACTTTACCCGTTCGGTCTTGCAGGACCTTTTGGTTCAAGTCATTCCACAAACCCACCACATTGGGCAGTACTGGTTTGGTATCTATTTACAGGGTTAGGAATCTGCGGTTATAAGTACAACAATTTACTTACCTGCGGTAATGCTCTTTCTGGTAGATACTCTATAAGTGAATGCCTTACCACTCTCCCACTTGACAGTTCTGTGAAGTGGTCTCTTTTTTTCTATTGATAAAGTGGTCCCAATCTAGAGATCTGCACACTGTCACAACTGTTCAATTATTGGACTTCGGTCCCATGGCGTGGACTGAGTCAAGAAAGAAACTGACATCCGTGTACAGCGGTGGTGCTTATTTGCTGTTTATATGACACCACCTGCTGCCATGACTGAGCAGTGTTGAGAAAAATCTCCAGATCCAGTCTGGCACCTGGGGGTAGTCACAAGGGGAGGAATCTGTGGTTAGAGTATGCAAGAGAGAGCGTAACTGAAGGTAAGCATCTTCATTAAAGCTACTACTTGAAAGTACATTTATACTGATTAAAAGTGTGTATTTTACTTTATCTATAGGCATGAATTGAAAGGAGCTGCCAATATAACAAAATTACCCAAGGGCAAACACAGTGTGAAAGGTATGTGACCAACACTCAACTGACAAAGAAAGTGATGCAGAATGTAATCTAGAAGACTACAAGTTAATATGCGTGTATAGGAGCAGCAGATGTAGCACTCTCTGTATCAGCCGATCTTTCAGTATGTGAACAGCTATGAACCTGCCCCATTATTCCTACTTCTGCGTCCTGTACCCTCCCATTCTGGTTTAGGATGACAAACAAAAACTTAATATCTAATAACCTGGTTAGTTAACTGAATTCACAGACAGCTGTTAAAAAGAAAAAAGAAGTTGGATCTCCCCTGTTTTCACTTGTCTCCTTATGTGAAATTTTACAACTTTTTAGATCATCCCTATTTTGTGGCCTTTGCTTTTATTTACTGTTTTTCACTCACAGATTAAAGAGGCACATGATCTGAAGGGTTCAACAGCATGTTAACAAACATTAGATTTTTAAGTGTACAATTCAGTGATCACTTAAAGGTCAATGGAACAAATGCCTTAAACCGATGAGACCTATTCCTTCACTGGTTTGATGCTCGTGTGTTTTAATATGGCGTCAGAAAGCATGGTCATCTGTGTTTTAACCTATACCTTCTGTGTCTTTCTTTCTAGGTTTAGGGCAGACTGCCCCTGACCCTACAGCCAGTGCAGAACTTGACGGTGCGGTCGTTCCTTTGGGATGTGGTATTCCAACGGGAATCCATGACACCAGCTTGTTGTATAACGAGTATCCTTCATAATCAGTTGCAAGTTAAAGCAATCGACAGAAGGTAGTTTAAATGGGTAATACTAATGAACTTATGTTTGTTAGAGTTATTTTCCCAAAGATGCATCTTAGCCCTGTTGAAAGTATACAAAACTTATAGGAAGTCAACTTTGCCACTGAAGTATTAGGTGCAAATATGATCAGCTGTTTAGAGATGCTTTATAGAAATATCTGCTTATAAATCAGTACTAAGAGCAGGACTTCACTGGAAAAATGCAGTGCAGAGCAATGCATCAGTTCAGGGCAGTTCATTGGGCTTGGTGGGTCTGAGGGGCAGAGTTCCTGTGCCTTGAAAGCAGTTCAAGGTGCTAGTGTACTAATCTTGGACTCAGGAAGTATTAAATGAGTCCCTCTGATATGCTAGGCACATTCAGGCATACATTGAGTTTAAATACTGAAATCATACATAGAAGGAAGTGGTGATGTTGGGTAGATGTAGTACTCACTGAGGACAGTCTAGTAGTGGGATACAATATGCTACCGGGCATCCCACAGGCATTGTCTGAAGACTTTCCACTTTGATTATACTGGTTTGGCTGAATCTGTAACTAAGCTCCCCCGTTGTATACCCAGTGGGTAGTGGGAAGAAAAATGAAGCTACTGATATAACCGCCTTACCCTTTCATTTAGCCACGACACCGGTGCCTCTAGTAAGACCTGAGCTTTGACCAGCAGGATTGGGGTTATGCAAAAGCCATATTTGCTCAAGCAACCAATTGCTAAGTATCACATGATTAGTAAGGTGCATGTTGTAAGGTGGCAGACATCCTATACATGGTAGTGGCACTTATATATCAAACATTTTCAATGCGGGAAAGAAAAGAAAGCATCGCTGTGGTTGAACGCATTTTTATCCCAAAAGTTCCTGATTTACATTCATCCACTTTTATGAGGCTATACTTGATCCAACCATTTATATACCTGGAGCGTTACTGTTTAGATATGGGTTTAGGTTTGCTGTGCATTATCAATTCAGGCAATCAGACGCACCTAGCATAATTTACAGTGCAGAGGAGTCAATTCTTTGAGCAGTGACATGTCTGTTTAGTATCAGGAAAACAGTTGATATTTAAGTGTCCACCATCCCATGGAATTTGTTTCTTGCTGATAGTGGTTGCATATTGACCACAGGTTCATTCAGAAAGATAATGCATGGCAGGGCAGTAGACAAGCATAACACAAGTACCCAGGGTTGTGACTACTGAGGTCTATTGGGATTTTCTTTTCCTCTGAAGAAGACACAGTGAAACTGAGATCTTCTGTTCAGCAGTACTTGTCTGTATGAGGTCACCTCACTGCCCTACGGGGGATCCCTCTGCACTAGGAAGGTGGGAGAGCTGAACAAAAACAAATCCACTGATCCTTTCTTTACCAAGACAACAAGGAAACACCACTCAATGTAGGACTGATCATTAAGGAATTTGTGTAAATGTGTGATCTTGCCCAAAGCACAAACACTGATAAAATTCCAATTAATCATGAAATAGTTATTTGGAAGAAGGATTTTCATTCTCTATGCATAAAAGTTCTGAACACTAGAGCAAAAAAAGCAAAAGTTAGCAATCTTGGGGATCTAAATACTTCACAAGGAAACCACAAAGCCATCAGCAAGAGGGGAATCCAGCTGTTGGAAAATGGCTGTACCTGAAGGATGAGACGCTAATCCATCAGCATAATTTCTAGAATTGTGGCTATCTATGTAGAATTCTCAAAATTGAGTTCAACCACCTCATCAGAAATGTGACGTTTCCTGAGAGCCTTCATATTCTGACAGCTGGGATATTGAAACACAGCGGTGATAATGTTTCTTGGGACGGCCACAAAATCACAATTTTGCAGACCTAAGCAAGAGTTAGGAAAGGGCAAAACATTTTACTCTGAAAAGAAATGTCAGACATGAGGATCAATTTAAACATTCATTGTTCATTGAGAATGTAAATATTCCACAAAGTGAAGGGCCCTTTTCTTTCTTTGGCCTGTTTCTATATGTGATTATTTAGCTAAGAATGCAGCGATAAATTCACTTGACCAGTTAGTACAGAGCTGTTTATTTTGATCAGATTCTGTACAGTTTGCTATTTAAATGGTCCTTACATATTATGTTAAGTGTACGTCTAAAGTGCTCATCTCACTCGGGGGGGGTATCCCAGCGCTAAATGAGATGAAGTGCATGCTTGCTGCCCTGTCTAGGTCCTGTATGCAGAGCCAAGCTTTCAGTTTCTTTCTAAATTCTGAGACTGAGCTGGCTGCCCTAATGTGAAGGAGCAGTACTTTCCAGGCTTTAGGAGCCAAGGACAGGAAGGTGGGCCACCGGTGTGGAAATTTTGGAAGCTGGGGACAGTAGTGAGCAGGAGGTTTGCTGAGCAGGGGTTGGAATGGGACCAAGTAGGGGGGCTCTTATTGGCAATTTTGACATCATCCCTCGAATACCTACCATCAGCTAGTCTCCTCCCAACAGTTACAGCCTCTGGCCCTCTTCTGACCACTCCTTCCTAAAGAATCGACTCATATAGAATGGATACCTTTCTAGAACTGTCTACAGTGCCATACAAAGTACCTGTAGTTCTACGAACATGAGGTTTGTAACCTCTGCCTCTCTCCTGACCACGTCGACACTACATATGAGGCCTGCCTTAATACTTCTTCGAAAAAGACTCTGAGAGGCTTTGGGAACATCAAAAGGTGCAATCCTCCGAGAGTGATCCTATATCTTCTGTAAAGAAGTGCTGTTCGACATAGAGGAGGGTGAATTCGCAGGTCCTTTAGGCATTCTGCCCCTTTGCCTAGCCCAGAGGCAGTTTTCAGACAAGGAGGAAGAAGAGGGTAATGAACAGCTCCTTCATAGCTCACAAGGCCTCTTTCTGTAGGCATCGTCCCTCCACAGCTGCTGAGCACAAAACTCCTCAAGGCTTCAGGCCCTTCAAAGCAGAGGTCCCTTTCGCCAGCATCGAAGCCACCATCTGAAGTCTGAAGCCGCTACTGACGCCAAAGACTTTGTCGACATCCGGCTCCAACAACTCTGAGTAACCCGTCCTACAGAAGCTTCAAGAGGAACTGGATGTAATGCAGAAAATATTTTCTTTCATCCCTAGACCAGGAATATTTCGACAAAATTACATTCACCGAAACCCTCGGAGAGGAAAATACCATTCGAGACGAGCTTGCTTTGGAGCCCCCTACATCACATAAGCTCAGCATACATAGGGACAGGGACAAATCCGAAAGAACAGTACAATCCTTGTCCATGCTAAAGGGCAGGTGAAAATCTGTTAAAGATACCTTTAAAAAAAACAGTAAAGGCCAGGGTTGTAATGCCATGCCTTGAGAAGAAATACCAACCTCCTCCCACAAGCCCAGTCTACATCAGAAAGCACATACTAGCAGACTCTCTAATTATACACGCAGCAAGCAATGGGCTTCAGCTACCTGATGAGGAGAGCAAGAAGCTCAACGCTGCAGTGAATCGTTGGTTTGGGCACCACTCGCTGGTGGTTAGCCAACTCTGTGTGTCTTCTCTCTCTCTATGACAGAGGACAGTGGGGTGAACAGGGGGAGGTGATAGTCTCAGAGGGTAAGACTATCTCCAGTGCCACTGTCTGCTGTGCCCTTGACACAGCTGACACTGCTGCCCTGCAGATCAATACTCTCATCCTCATTAGGCCCCATGCTTGGCTTTGTATCAAAGGCTTTAAACAGAAGGTTCAACAGCATCTCTTTAACCTACCCTTCAGTGTGGAACATCTATTGAGACAGTAGGCTGATGAGATGCTAGAAAAACTGAAGAAGCTCACTGACATTGCCAAATCTATGGGTGCCCTCCAGACCTCATCCAACAGTGACTCCTTTCAGTGAAAACAGGGTAAAGGAGGCTCTAGGGCTGCCTCCCAAATCCTGCCTCCTTTCAGATCTTGCTTCCTCACATCAGACAGCAACACTGCTTACACCAGCAGCCTCCAAGAAGGGTACACCAGTAGTGTCTGCATTGGAAACAATAATAAAGGCAAGGGTAGAGGTAGCTCTGGTAAAGGGATCACCACCTCGAAGCAGCTGCCCCCCAAAAAATCACATGGCACCTATCAGGGGGAGATTGCAGCATTTCCTTCCTCACTGGGAGGCAATCACATCATCAACAGTGGGTATTGGCTGTGGTTCGCCACAGCTACTGCCTTGAACTTATCACACCCCCACCCAGAATCCTACCCTGTGCAAGCACTCTTTCAAAAAAGGGGGCATAGAGACTGTTCCCCCAATGCCACCATCAGGGCAAGTGAGTTTATTCTCTTTACTTCCTCATCTCAAAGACGCACAGCTCCCTCAGGCCCATCTTGGACCTCAGGCCTCTCAGTGAATACATCCTTTCTGGACATTTTCATATGTTAAATCTCCAGGAGGTCATCCCTGTGCTCCAGCAGTGCGACTGTTTGCCAAGGTTAGACCTCAAAGATCCCAACTAATATATCCCTATCCAGCCTGCCTACCGTCACTACCCCTGCTTCGTGATAATAGGGCCACAATTATCAATTCAGAGTACTTCCCTTTGGGGTCACCAAGAGTCAAAGGGTCTTCACAAAGTGCCTAGCAGTGATAGCACCCAGATGTCGGCGACGGACCCCCACCCTATTTGTATGTGGTGTTTGGGGGAGCACCATGACTCCACGGACTGCGAGGCTTGTCAGCAGATGAAACCGAAGTCCCGGCGGGAGCGCCGGATGAAACTCCTTTCGGCCCGCATGTCCAGGTCAGCGTCATCATCACGTCCGTCCCCCGCGGAAGGGGCCAAGAAACGCCGCTTCCGCCTCCGACATCGTCCTTCCCGGAGGCCGCAGGGGCGTCATTCGCCCGTTGCACAGCTTGTCCCCGAGGCCCGGTCCCCGCCCTGTGGGGGGCGCGGGTTCTCCGAGGGTCGTGCGGCCTCGCACATTGCCGCCTTACCCGGCGCGGGGGTGCCCAGAGTCCAAATGGAGGCCTATGCTGCGGCCCTGCAGGCCTCCTTGGCTCCTCCTCTTCCTGGGACGTCCGCTGATCCCCTGCCATGTGCGGGGCCTCCTGCGGAGTCGCCGGTGGCTCCGGCGCCGACAGGTTCGGCTTCAGGTCTTGGAGGTGTGGCGTCGTCGGGGTGTGGCCCTACGGGGTTCCCTCCTTCGGCCCACGGCGCCTCTGCCTCGCCGCAAACTCCCGTGGGGGTCCCTGTGGTGTCGCAGGAGGTTGCCGGGACTCGTGGCTTGTCCCCGAGTCCTACTCTGTCCTCTGGACAGGCGGCGGCCTTGTCCGAGGCCGAGCTAACGCCGCTCAGGCGCCGGCGGCTGTCGGCCCTAGCGGCGCCGCAGGGGCTGGCTAAGGGCCGGGGCGCGTCCCCGGGCCCTCCTCGTCTCTCCACGCAGGCGGCTGCCTCGTCTGAGGTCGAGTCGGCGCCTGTTCGGCGCCGTTCTTTGGCCACCCCGGCCCCGCCCCGTTCTCCCGCGGCGCAGGTGGTGGTGGAGGTCGTCGCCGGTCGGCGTCGCGCCGGCGGCGGACTCCACAGCGCCGTGCCGACGTCGGGTCGTCGACTCTTCTTCGGAGGCCCCCTCTTCTCCAGAGGTCAGGCAACTGTTTGTCTCTTCTTCCCTGGAGACGGGGCGCCGCGAAGTGGCTTTCTCCCCGGCGCCTTCCAAGGAGGGCTCTTCGCCATCCCCGCGCCCACAGTCTTCTCCTGAGGCGCCTCAGGTTCCCCATTCCTCTGTCAACCCTCCGCCGTTTCTTCCTCCGGTTGGGCTGGGGGACGGCCGGCTTAGTGTGCAGCCGTCATCCATGGAGGAGTTGCTCTCCCCACCGCATTGCCCTATGGAGGCGAGTGCTGCTTTCGCACGGGCTGTTTCCACGGCCGCTAAGATTTTGCGCATGGGCGACCCGGCTGCACATTTCCCCGCGGACCACTTGCTTGAGGTTCTCCACCAGGGCTCTGGTGGACGGGAGCTGCTTCTTCCCTTCGAAGCTTCGCTCCACAATTCTCTCTTGGGGGCCTGGGGGCGTCCTGCCACGGGGGACACGGTGCCCCAGTCACTCCTGCACCGCCACCGTCCTGCTCCGCATGATCCTGTCTCTTTCCTTCCATCCTTCTACTCGGGGCCCTCTTCTGCAGACGGCCTTTCCTTCCTTGCCTTCCATTTTGTCTCCTCCATCACAGGAGGCCCGGTGGTTAGATTCCTGGGGGCGTAACATCTTCGCTTCCTCCAGTGCTGCCTTGCGGGCGCTCAACACGCTTTGTGTGTTAGCCAGAGCCACTTCCAGTTTGTGGGATTCCGCTGAGTCCCTTCTGTCTTGTGCCTCTCAGGAGGGTGCCTGCGTTGATCTGCGGCACCATGTGTTGGATGGCCGGGAGCTGGCCGCGTTTATTCTTCGCTCAGCTCTTGATGTCTCTGAGGCTCTTGGTCGCTCTATGGCTAGTTCGGTGGCCCTCCGTCGCCATGCATGGTTAAGGGATAGTGTTTTCCCTGAGAATGTTAGGGAGCGTCTGGTTGACCTCCCTTTTGATGGCACTCTTTTGTTTCACGCCCCTGCGGATTCTGCCATTCAGCGGTTCCTTGCGGGGCTTCATCCTCCTCCTCCCCCTCAGTGAACCTGGATGTCGGTCCTCTGGTGTGTTCTGGGAGGTGTTCTCCCGTAGTTTTTCTGGAGCTTAGTGCTCGGTAACCCGGTTGTGTGTTCTGTATGGTTGGTGCCCCTTCAGGGTCCTTTGCCTGGCCCTTCGGTGCTGTTGGCTGCTGGTACAGCCCCCTTTTGGCTTCTGTGTCTTTTTTGGCTGATTGGCAAGCCGTCTGTGGTTTTACCCGCAGGTCCTTTATGTTCTTGTCCTCTGCGGCGGAATTCTTTCCTAAGAGGTGTTACCATGTTTTCCTTGGGACGTATCATGCCCTAAGTGGGGTACTTGTAGCTATTACATAGCTCTGTCCTACGCTGGGGAGGTGTGGCTGCCCTTTTTCGGGTTCCTTGCCTTTCCTGGCATCACTGTATACTGCTGGTGCGGTCTCTTTTTTGCCTTTGTCTTGGTGCGGCTTACTCTGCTCCAACGTCCGTCATTCTCAGTGTTCGCTACATCGCTAGGCCGGCCTGGCATGCCGTCTACGGCATCGTGTTGTGGCATTTCCGCCTTCCTGTCCGGCGTTTCGGCCTGGTCCTCTGTCTGGTGTTCCAGGGGGGGCTACGATTCTTCTGGCTTTCCTGTGCTCTGGTTGTCGGCTGGTCCGTCCTCCGTGTCTCTCCTCTTTCTCTTCTGCCTGGTCCCACTTCCTTCGTGGGCCGGTGTGTGTCTCTGGCACGGCCCCCCTTTGGGGATTGTTCTGGATTTCCCTGGCCGCTGTCCTCGGCTTGCGCCTGGCTTGTTCTGGGTGCACTGCTCCAGGGTGTTGCCGGCTGCGCATGCCTGCTCGTTATGGTCCTCCGCCGTGGCCCTTGATGTGTTCCCTTGTGCCCCTGCCTCTTGTTCTGCTGGGGCTTTGCGCACCTGTGCCTTTCTTCTTCGCCTGTGCCTTTTGGCTTTGGAGCCGCTCCTGCCTTGTCCGCTGCCTGGAGGCTGATGCCTGTTCAGCTGCCCCCTATCGCTGTGTCTGTGTTTTCCTACGGCAGGCTCTGCCTCCGGTTCTACCTCTTCTCCCTGGAGTTTGGGGTGGTTCTTTTCTTCCTTGGTGCTCCTCTGGTGCTGTCTGCCCCTACGGGGTTTTCTGGCGCTTGTACCTTGGATGGGCTTGGGTTTTCCTGGCCTTTCCTTCGCCTCGTTCTTGCTTACTTCTGCTTGGTGAGGGCTGGGCCGCCCTTCTTGTCCCTGTGACACATCCCCTGCTGGGGCCCTGTGTTCTTCCAAGCTGGTGAGATTCTCTCGCAGACCCTCCTCCCCTCTGGGTATGGCTAGGGTATCTATTCTACGTTAAGGAATCTGCGGCTAGTAGTCTCTATCAGATGTACAAGTTACTTCCCTTCGGTAACGATGTATCTGGTAGAGACGATTCTAGCTGCAGATTCCTTCACGACCCGCCCTTCCTCCCCGTTCTGCGAGGACCTTCTGTTTGGTCTTCTGCACTCGCCTCCCTCCGGGTGGCTTGTCTTCTGTGGGGGTGTGCTTCGCCTCCTCCCGGACAGGATGCTTCGTTCTGCTTGATTGTTCCACCCCTTCCTTTCTGATCTGAGGTCGGTTGGTTCATGTGTGCTTCTGCCTCCCTCCACTTTGGTTTTTTCTCCAAGTGTAGGGGCCTCCTTGACTCTTCTCCTTTTACTGGCTTGGGGTTTCTGATTCCTTGCAGTTCTCTGCGTTGGTTTTTTTTTTGCTTGTAACTCGGCCCTTTCGCTCCTTTCCGGGGATACGGCCCTCCTTGATGGTGTCGTCTGGGGGTGAATTGCTGTTACTCCTCTGTTTCGGGCTTGTTGCCCCTTCACTGTTGTGGTTTGTGATTGCACATTCTCTCTCTCTCTCTCTCTCTTCTGCTATAGCGTTTTTCACATGGGTTCTGCCGCCAGGGGGGATGTCGCCTTAGCTTGCAAGGTTGCTTCTCGGGGCGGTGCTCTGCTCTTTCCCTGCTATGGCTTTCGCTGCTATTCTTTTTGGTACCTTAGTGCTTGGCACTTTTCCCATTGGTGCTGTTCCTCACCTTTCGTTTCTCTCTTTTTTTTCACTGCTTTTTCGCACACTGTTCCCATACTCTCCACAGTTTTGTTTGTGATGGCTCCGCGTTGTGGCGCGGAAAAGTTCTCCGAAGAAAACTGATGTCGCCGGGGCGGGGCTTATGTGACCTCGCTGATGTCACGCCCGCGGACGTCGTCAGGGCGGAGTCGCGTGGTACCGCCCCCCGGCGCGCAGAGATGCTGGGGCAAAGAAAGTTTTCAGGGTCCAGTCTCACGCCTGGGGATAATTCTACGTTAAGGAATCTGCGGCTAGAATCGTCTCTACCAGATACATCGTTACCGAAGGTAAGTAACTTGTACGTCCATTCTCAAGAGCCATTGCTGAAAGAAAAAAAAGTATACCACTAAAAGTATGTTATGGTCTACACTCCTGCGGTTGGCCTACTTGAAATATTACCAACTTGAAGACTGTGGTCACATACTTGGGGCAGTTTGGGCTAAGGTTGGCGTTCTCTCGAAATGTCTTCCAGACCCAACCACTACATAGAATAATGCACAACCTGTCTATCTAGAATACCTAGCTTCCAAACTACAGTTGCAAGTAACTTGTATTTTACAGCACACAGGGAAAAGCTGGGTTTTTTTTCAGCCTCTCAGTTCTCTACATGGATGCAGATGTAGTCTAATATGTGAATTTAAAGTCAATAGTTGCCACAGTCCGAGTTATTACATAGAAAATGTGATATCTGTAGTAAGATAGATGCTGTGTTCTTGAAGTGTGAACGTGCTGTTTTCCAATAAATAAAGGGTACTATTGTGAACCACCATCTCTATATGTGTAAGCTCTCCTTAACTACTGCTTCTCTAGATACATTGTGTATGATGTGGCTCAGGTGAACCTCAAGTACCTCCTGAAAGTTGATTTCAACTATAAGACTTCGCTCTGGTGAACTGGACTCCATGACCTGCTAATGAGCTATTAGGTAGATGCTCTGCAAATAATGCCTGCACTATACTGACATCGACTGTCCATTTAAGAATCTAATGGAAACCTAAGTCACGCAACATGACGACTTCCGATATCACTTTAGACACGTTTTATATGCAAAAAATATCCACATCGATGCACTGGACTGAACCCAGAACATTATTCTTTCAAGTTTGTTTGGAATTCCAGATGTGGGCTGCCAGCTTTGTTGCTTAGAACTGACAGTAGACCAAAAAATGTGAACTGTTTTAGCAAAATAAGATAGAAGCTTGAGGATGTTTACACAAAATGGCTGAAAGAGAGCCTAAATTTCATTCAAAATGTTCTTCCACATTACTTTCGTTTTGAATGTTAAACATTTATTTTGAAGCAGAAAATAAAAGCTAATTTCTTACAGTAATTGTTTATTTTTTAACGGTTGTATTCATGTTTGATGTCACTTTTATTACCGTGATTTATCATGCACACTATAGAAAATTTTGTTTGAAACCTGGTGGTTGTCTTTTATTGTTCATTCCGGTAGAGAATACTTTTGACACAGATATAGATATAGAAATGTAGATGTATAGATGTATCTATAAAGATATAGAGCTATGGATATAGAAATCTATAACTACAGAGATAGATATAGATAGATCTATCTAGATAGATGTGTGCATATATATTTTTATAAAACCGTGCAGCAACAACACCTGTCCATCACCCCAGACATCTTCGGGGAAGATGAGCTCTTCGGCAGCTAGCCAGAGGAGGAAGTCAGTCCCTGAGGGCTCTCCCAAAACTCCCTCAGTGCAGAGCCACTCAGCAGATCCGAAGACGACCAGCTACAAGATGTTGCCACGGTATCTAAGCATGGCCCTCCGATTAAGAGCACACCCAGAACCAGGAGTACTCCGTACCTGAAAAACACAAATCGGTTCCCTGTGCTGACGTAGAGCACGACTCTAGAGGGAGAGGAGCATCGAGACTAAGCACGGTGGTCGAGGCAAAGCTGCACACGGACCACCAACATCCATTGGCTCCAGTCAGCACCAACAAAAGCCTACAGAGGGCATCAAGCCTCCGGCCTAGGCTGTAAACACCCATGCTTCAATGCCCGCACCGAGGTCTCCAATGGCTCAAACCATATGGCCATTTATTGACTCCAGTGTCGAAGGCTACACCGCTCCATGGCCCTCGTCGACGCCCAAACTTTCCTCTGCATTGAAGCCACACTCAAACACTGAAACCCAATTTGGCACCAAAACAGCATCATACCCCAAAAGCATCTTAAGGCCACAGGGAAAAGGAAGTACACAAACCCCAACAGCCCTCTTGGAGGACTTCGAGGCACCAATACTCAAGCGGCTTCAACGGTCCTCCACAATTGGACCCTATTCCTTACAAGAGGAAACTCGCATTTGAGAGAGACTATCCCCATTCTTTCCTCACAAAAGCCTCCATCAGAGAGACAGTGATCTAGCCGCCAGCTCTGTTCCTCTACATGCTCTCTCCCCTCTCCCATCCCAAACTATCAGACTCCACACAGGGATCTCCCTATTCAACCTCTCCACCAGGCAGCCCTTCTGGGCCCTTTGATCCTTATGACCACCCAATAGGAAAGGGTTCTACTGATGACCCATGTGAGGACTACAATGTAGACCCACCTGGGACCCTGACCCGGACAACTACCCTGTTGAGGCTTCCCTCCAAGGCTACACATCTGCCTAACATGAGGTTAATTCAGTCTGCAACCATCTACCACAAGGTGGATATGCACTGTGTAGGAAAGTGCCCCTTTTTAGGTCTCGCCTAGCGTTGCAGCGCGCATGCGCTGCTCGCTCTGCGAGGCATATTGTAGTAGGGTAGGTTTTAGAAGTGGAGTTCAATCCCCGGCCATCTTTTTTTTATTGGCTGGCGTCATCGTTTATGGTAAACGCTGGCTTCTGATTGAAAATTAGGCTTCTTTGTTACCTCCCTGGACCTCCCATCCGGACTGGATCGTTTACTTGCAACGTTAAACGGTGGGCTTTATCTGGTGGGTGAGCACTATTTTTAAAATGGACACTGATTGGGACAATGGCGGCTGCAGCGCTATGCGCTCAAAATTGTATGTTTTTATTACTTTAATGAGCGCGGCGTCCGCTAGCGACACCGCGCTCACTTTATTTATTAATATTTTACATTTATGTTGAGCGTGGCGTCCACTTCAGGGACACCGCACTCGGTTTCTTTATATATTTTTTTTAACTTTAACACTGAGCGCAGCGCCCGCTTAAAGGACACCGCGCTCAGTGTTAAAGTTTTAAAAAAAAGAAACCGAGCGCGGTGTCCTTGAAGCGGCGCCGCGCTCAGTTTTAAACTTAACCATTTGCAATGCAATTGGACCTATTGCATTGCAAATGCTTGTTTAACATATGTTGAATATGGTACATGTTTTCCCTTGTGCCTACCCCCTAATTTAATGCAGAAAGAATTACGACTCTTTTATACCATTGTAATGTAGCCTAATAGTAGTAGCAGTACACCAGCATTGTTTTCACGGTACTCCTACACCGCATAGGGAAAGAAAGTAAAGCACTCGTACTGTTGCAAGGCACATTGTGTGTAATGCAGTCACTGCCATGTTTTGAAGTTCCAATAGTGATGCCTGACCTCTGCCTGACAAGCACGCCCACCGGAAGAACGTCAGTAGATGTACTCTACGGCTGGGAACCTAGGAGGCAAATTAAATACACATACGTAGCTATCAATGCGCTGTATCATAATGCAAGGTGATCGCAGCCTGGATCTCCCATAAGGGAGCAGGGCGTTCACCTCGGAGTAGGGGTCAAGTAGCTGTGGCTTCCTGTCAGATGAACAAATTATTTCTGATATATTACCACAGTCTCTAATGAGGACTTTCGGGAACATACATGTTTTCACATTGAACTGTGACCCATGAACTGTGCCAGTCGCAGGAAATGAACAATGGCAGCTGTTCATTCACGGGCCCACCGGGAGAGGCCTACATGCGGCCCTACCGCCCAATCACCGTTGTGTTAACAAAGACAGGCTCCACAGTGCAGCTCAGGATGGAGCCCGAACTGCACAGTCACACGGAACCATCTCAGCCGTCTGACAACTTATCTAACTGTCCGTCAAGTGGCAACAAACTTACACACGTCTACGTGTGCAACGGCCAACACTTTAAAGTAAACATCAATGGCTGGCCAAGAGGACTGAGCGGGCCTTCCGCCGCTGCCTTCCACAACTCTTCCTTCAAAATAACATGAGATAAGTGCAAGAGACAGCAATGATCTTCTCTCCACCACTTGCAGAATATATAAATATTTATTTGGGTGGTTTTATATAGCGCAAACTAGACCGGAAGGTATCGGAGCGCTTTACATGTGCACCAGTTGCATTACAGAGGGACACATTCATTTTTTGTTAGGAACGGGGAGATTAGGTGATTTGCCCTGAATCACAAGATATTGAGCGTCCTTGCCGAGACTCGAACCCCCAGCTTCGAGGTCGATCGCTCTAGCCATTACGCCACATCCTCTGATGAATGTATGTGCACCCGTAACTCTGTGGAAATAATCAATATCCTGCGTGAGTCTGTCCGGTGCTTTCGTAAACTCGCAGACATGTTTGATGCACCTAGTTCTGCTGCCAAAGAATCAGCGCATGTGAAATACTAAAGCTCGCTCAAGGAAGATTGGAATTAACCTTTTATGCAAATAAAAAACTTTCCCGTTCTTTTAATCAATATTAAAATGTCACCAGGAGTCAATATAAGTGTTTAAGGTGAAAGAGCGCAAACACATTTCCATCAGCAGTTTGCCCATGCACAATTTCACTGTGCACAGTTTGCTCATGTGCTGTGAGCCTTTCCCCACATAATGATGAGAATCTGTGCTTTTCATATTTGCATTCCGCTTTACACATTTAAACTTGGCGAATCGGCATCATGGAGCATTGCGCCCAATTGAACACTCATGAATTTGCACCTGGGTCATTTTGATTTGTTCCAGTTGGGCTTCAGAGTGTCTCACATGGGAGACTGCTCCTCCGGCCTAACCGTTCTGGTTTGTGGCATCAGCACTGCTTCAAGACAGTGACTGCAGCAAGACTAAATGGAGCCAAGCTGCACAAATTAACAATACATAGCACTGCTAAATAGCTCCACAATGCCAATTAGCAGCACCTGGCAGTTTATCCAATCCGGCCCCAGATGAACACATCACTGAAGCAAATATAAGGCTTGTTCTCTTCCTGCCAGTGTCATGAACGGTGGCAAGGATTGACTGGGCATAAAAAGTGAAATAGGTTCTGACACACCATAAATAGTTGCAGACCTACGGACAGTATTGGAGAGCCTCCGTGGCGATCAATATTTAAGCGTTAGCACTGCTGTATCTTCCCTATTGATAAATGCAGGAATTTCATTTTTAGCACAGGCAGTCACAAGCACCATCTACAAGGATAGTAATGTGTGGACAGAGATCTTCTATTAAATAGAATCTGCCATCATTTCAAGGGCGCTGCGTATTTTCTGCTTTTTATGGGCTCTGAACAGAGTTTTTGTGGGCATTAATCACATTTACAGGACAAATACTGTAAATCGGTTGCATTGGATTTTTAATGGCTGGGTTCTCATTAGAGGGGTATGGTCCAGTGCCACTGCACAAGGACTCTGGTAAATGCAATAGGTCTCGCATTTCACGCGAGTTTGAGCTATTGGCATTGTAATGACAATGCCTTTTATTAATGTTTTGATTTTAAAAACATAAATAAAAGGCATTGTCATTTACAATGCCAATAGCTTAAACTCGCGTAAATGCGAGACCTATTGCATTGCAAATGCTTGTTGACATGGTCACCCCACTTTTTGCCTGGTATTCGATGCAATTTTGACTGGGAGTGCACTGGGTTCCTGCTAACCAGGTCCCCAGTGCCAGATTGCTTGCCCAAAAATGTACAATTGTTTCCCCAGTTGGCAAGTCCTTTAGCACTTCCTGTAAGTCCCTAGTAAATTGTACCCTTGGTACCTAGGGCAAGGAGGCTAAAGAGGGTCTATAAGGCCTGCAGCATGAATTATGCCACCCAAAGGGACACCTCACCAAGCTCATGCAAATTGCCATTGCAGGCTGCATGTCTTGGTGCAGACAAAAGTGATAACACAACATGGCACACAGCCTGTGTGCCATGCCAGAAGACACTTCATGCAGTATAGTTAAGTCACCCCTACAGCAGGCCTTACAGCCCTAAGGTGTGTGCACTATACTACATGCGTGGACATACCTGCATGAGCAGATGTGTCCCTGTGCTGGTCAGTTTAATTACTGCCAGTACAAGTGATCAGGGAAGCCATTTTAAGTACATGTGCTGGCGACTGGTCAAAAACGAGTTCCACAGCTACCTGATGGCTTAACTGAAACCAAGATGTTTGGTATCAACCATCTTGTATTAATAAGCCCACACTGATTCCAGTGATGGATTTATTAATACATGCACTCAGAGGGCACCTTAGAAGTGCCCCCTGAAAACCTACCAGCTACTAGTGTGCTGTCTGACTGGCCCTGACCAGCCTGCCACCACAGACTAGTTTCTGACCCCCAGGAGTGACGGCCTTCGCTCTCAGGATGTCAGGAACAAAGCTTGTCCGACAGAGGGGGTTTACTCACCCTCCAACAGGATGACCTGCGAATTAGCATTCCAAGGCACCTTTGGAATGCGAATCTGGCTTCCCTCAGAGAGATACCACCCCCATCCCCCTGACCAGAGCTCATTTGGTGCCTGGACAGGAGGGAAATTTAGTAGTCAGAGAGGCGTGTTCACCCTCAGGCTAGTGCCACCCCTAGGGTGGGCTGCCTGATGTGGATACAAAATTTAAAAGTCTGCCATCTTTGTGATGGCAAAATTAGGAACACCTTGGGACAGGGAAATGCCCACTTCCCACAGGAAGTGGTCATATAGGGGGCATAGTGACCCCAGGGGTAAGTAGTCCATTGTCTACTACCCTACAATCCCCTAACGCCCCTAAATCTAGTATTATGGGGAGCCCTTGGCACCAGGAAATCCGATCCTGCACAAGAAAATGGACCCTGAAGAGCCACAAGAACAGAGGAGCAGCTACTGACTTGACGCCAACCCTGCCGGCCTACCTGCTGTCCTCGACCCTTCTGCCAAAGTAGACTCGTCTGGAAGCTGCTGTACCTCTGAAACCCTGGGAGGACTGCTAGCCTTTCACCAAAGACCCAGGAACTCCCATGGAGTAGCAGAGCTTCCCTGCATCCTGCAGGCACCCCCAAGAGACCTATTGTGGAAACTGAAATAAAGAATAAGAAATAATACCACAAATACAAGTCTCTTGTCAGCACAAATGATGGCACAATTTATTGGAGACCAACAAACAATGCAAATACGTGCAGCACGGAGACAGACAGCAAAATTACTGAATGCCCAAAGATGTGACGTGTCTGACAGTTTTTATAGGCCACAACATAAAGGATGCAGCATCATAGTATACGTAACACAAATTAAACATACTGTAATTGACCAGTTAGCAAAGGCCTAAGCAGCGCCATACCAATTAAGGTCCGAAAACTACTGTTGCTGACCACGTGTCCCAATTGGGCAGCTTATGGGACTTTCCACCGTAATGCAATATGCTATGTTGGCATTTTTCATAACCTGTGCACCAGAAACATTTCGCAATATAATATGCTGAAGTGTGCAATATGCTAAGGTAGCTGTAGCTAAGCATTTCTATTTTCATGCCTTTGTTGTGCAAGCCTTGCGTTACAGTAGCAGCTTTACTTAAGACAAAATGGTGACGTACAGCCATTTTGTGCAGTGATTTCTGTGTGTGTATAACATAGTGGGGCCTGAGGAATAGATTTGAAGCATTTGGTATCATCAAACAAAGCTGGTTTCTACATTGCCCCATCTGATACCAAATCACACATGTGAGTCTTTCTCGGTACCATCTCTGTCCCTTCGTCCTCGTGGGTGTGGTGTCTTATGTCACTACTCTTTGGCATGCATCGGGTACAGCTTGCAATAAAGGCTGCACAGCATGCTGGACAAACGTTGATCATGATACACAGTGTGATCAATACTGTTATTATTATAATGATCAACTCCAATATCCATGATCCCCAGCTTTGTAGCCATAGTATAAACGTTTCCCAGACCTCCCCGGTATGTATGTCGTGTGCTTCGTCCCAAACCTTGTCTATTTCGTCTATGGCCTTGTGTATATTCTGACTGTTGTCCGGTATATACGAACAGCACTGCTGATGGATGACGTGGCAGACTCCGCCCTCTTTGGCCAGGATGATGTCTAACGCAACCCTATTCTGTATCACAACTGCCCTCATGGCGGTGAGTTCTTCTGTGACGTTACCTAAGGCTGCTGCTGTTGAATCTGCGAGATCCTCAATCATCCTTGCTAATTGGTGGATCCTAGCTGAGGTGTATACCACACCTGCACCAGGGATCATTACCCCGAGTCCTGTCATTAAATTCTCTGTCCACTCTGGTGTCCTTCTAAGTCTTTTTGGCTGGTGGCCCTTGTTCTTTATTTACACTAGGTCGGTGAAGTGGGTCATTCGGGGCAGGATGGAGGCAAGATAGCAACTGCCATACCATCCCGGGGGCAGATAGAAGTTGGCCCATTGGCCACAGACAAAGAACAGTCCCTTGTAACCTTCTAGTCCAGGTGAGGACCGTTGACCACTGTTCCTAATCCGTGATAACCTTGTTATGTGTGTGCAGTTACTGTCGCCAACGAAAATTGCTCCCACTTCCTTTTCTCCTTCAATTCCCTTTATTTTGTTTATCCTATCTTCACATTCTATTAATCCCTGCTCTCCCTGTGCCATTTCCGCTATAGTGCACCCAAATGAAATACACTCCTTCCAGGCATCCTTTTGCATTAATTTTTGTATGGAGCAGCTTTTCCCCTCCGGTGGTAATTTTGGTATTCTGTTGGGCGGTGTTACTTTGTCATTCTGGATACAGGAAGGGGCGGAAAGTAGTTGCTCTATTCTAAATCTTGGAATTTTCAACTCTCCTTCTTTCTCTATTCCTATGTTGTCCCAATCTGCCCTACCTTTCCATCCCTCATTCCTGGGTGTTCTGTCAAACGTGTCTAGCATCTCCTTGTCTCTCTTTGTTGGTTGCATGTGCATACATGCACTCTTTTCGTTTTGGGTGGTATTGTCCCCTGTCCTGTTGCAACCTTGCTGCTCTCAGGAGGTGCGACTACTGCGGACATGTTGTGCTGAGTGAAGAGTATATCGCGCATCAGGACGCAGCCCACTTATTTAGAGACAGGTAGGACATTGTAACTCATGCTGTTCTGTGTGTCTGTAGGCAGGTGTGTGCAAACATAACATTCAGATATATTCATAATACGTACATACATCTTCAACATTTCAACGTATCTGTTTCCGTTATATTCATCCCACAACACCTGTTCCCCTCCGTCTCTAATATCAACCTCCCCCAAAATGTCTTGTTCTGGAACATTTATTATCCTGTCATCAAATGCTGCATTGCTATCGTTCCCGTCCCCAACTTGGCCATTTAGGATCGGTATTTCAAGATCTTTTGCATATATTATTATCAATACAGTCACTATTATTCCTGGTACTGGTGACAGTATTGCCAGCAGCACTCTTGGCCATTTCTGTCCTTGGGCGTGGCATTGTGCTTATCAGTGTGTTCTTTCGCGTCCCGTTGTCCTTACTGATGCCAATTGTTGGAGTCAAGATCTCTTACTACCTCGTCTCCTATTGCTCGGAGGACAGCAAGGTATATCCCTGTTTTTAGTCCTTCGGCGTCCGGGCCCGTATACACACCTGTGGGGGATGAGAAATCGGGGAACTGTAGTGCGTTGCCCAGGCAGGCAAAAGCGATTTTACTTTGAAGTGGGTTCCTTGGCCAAGAACTAGATAATATTTCAGGTTCCTCTTCGCATGGGGCCAAGAAGGTGATATGTATATAAATTCTATCTGGCGTTTTGTTTATTGTATGGCCCAATATTCTATCCATCCGTCCGGTGGCTGTTCCGTTTATAGTTGGATATCTCTGATGATGCTTATTCCACTGTTCTCAATTGCATGTACCACAAACTGTAAAAGGTCAAGGCGTATTTCCTCTGTGTCTAGTGCTGATGGCTGATCTCCGAAGTGTGGAAATGCAATAACGTACAGCATCAGAAGTCTCGGGTTACTCAGCAGCGGGGGTTTCGGCACAGATAATCTTTGAACACCTGTTATCTCTATTCCTGTGGACCATACCTGTAACACTGATCTTATTGTTATTCGCAGCCGTTGTCCTTCTTCTTGTATGGTTATTGACCTGAAAGTTCCCGTTTGTGTGTAATCTCCCGTTGGCGTTACTGACATTTAGTGTCCTTATGACACTGTTCACTTTGGGCTGTACCTGAGGCTGTTGTCTTTGTTTCTACAGCAGGTTCTGTACCGCTAAGTGTCTTTTGGTACAGACGCCAGCAACGCTAACTAGCGAGTTCTGTACCCCTATTGTTCCAATGGCACAGTAACTAGCAACACTACCTAGCAGGGTCTGTACCGCTATTGGTATTGATACAGACTCCAGCAACCCATGGAAATGAACCGTTGGTGCCTTTGTTGCGTACTGTCAGAGGTTACTAGCACATGACAATTGGCGCTTGTGAAGAAAAAAAACTGTTGTCTTTGGAAGGATGATACCGGGGGCCTGGCCTGCTGTGTGCAGCAGGGAACTGCCTCTGGTATGTTGTGTCGTCCGTTGGAGGCCTGGCCTGCAGCGAGCAGGGAACTGCCTCTTCTTTAATCCTGTTCTGTCCTTTGCTGTCTGCTGGAGCGAAGGTTGTACCTGCGGGGTGTCTCAGATGCCCCTGGAGGTGGTAACGGAGCTTGTCCTCCGCCGTCTGGCCCTGCTGCTTTCTTGGTGTGGGAGCTGTGTATCCAAGATGTCAGCCCTTCGCACTTGACGGCTGTAGCAGTAGTCAGAAGTACCTGGTGTGGTCCCTTCCACCTTGGCTGGAGGCAGTGTCGTTGGGTGTGGGCTTTTATCCAAATCCAGTCACCAGGCTGCAGGTCATGTGGCGGTGGTGTCGCTGCCTCTGGAAGAGCCTGCAGAACCTGGCGATGTAGATAACGTAATGTCTCTGTTAGTTTCTTACAATAGCATAACAGCAGATCATCTTGTATTGATAGCGGAGCAGTGGACATATGGCCTGCAATGTTCATGGGGCGGCCAAACAAAATCTCATGGGGGCTTAAACGTGTTACCCTATCTGGCGTGCTTCTCATTGCCAACAGGGCCAGTGGTAGTGCGTCTACCCATGAAAGTTCAGTTGACGCACAAATTTTGCCTATTTTGTTTTTGAGTACCCCATTCTTCCTCTCCACAGCACCCGCTGCAGGTGGGTGATACGCACAGTGCAACTTTTGTGTGACTCCAAGCCCTTTACATAGTCCCCCTATGACATGGGAAATGAACGCAGGTCCATTGTCGGAGGATAGAATGGATGGGAGCCCAAATCGTGGGATCAGGTCTTTTAGAAGGCATTTGGCCACCGTGGATGCATCACAGTTCTTTGTTGGATAGGCTTCTGTCCACTTACTGAACATGCATACTATTACCAAAACATATTTGTACTTGTGGGTGGGGGGCATGTCTATGAAATCCATCTGGAGACTCTCAAAGGGTCCGTGGGGCGGTGGGAAATGGCCAGGTGCAGTTGGCGTGCCCTTTCCAGTATTATATTGTGCACAAACAGTGCATTGCTTACAAAGTCTTTCTGCTGTTTGGCGGAACTTGCAGTTGTACCAACATTGGGAAAATAGTCTGATCATGCCGTCCCGGCCCACGTGGGAGGGGCCGTGAAAGAGGCGTGCCATAGAAGGGAGCATAGCTGAAGGTAGGCATATTTTCCCATTGGGTCCTGTCCATAACCCCTCCTTTGTTTGCACACACCCTCCTTTCACCCACTCCTCCTTCTCAGTTATCTCTACCCTTTCCTAAATGTGTATAGGGTCGAAATGCAATGAATCGTTGTCAGCCCCTGTCTCTTTGTTTGTACTTATTATTTGCACCATTGCTAGCTGGCAGCCTGTCAGCGCTATTCTCTTTGCTTCCCCATCAATGAATGCGTTGCCTTTTGAAACATAGTCTTTGGAGGAAGTGTGTGCTGCACATTTTATGATAGCTATTTGCGAAGGTAATAAGGCTTGAAGGAGGTCACTGATCAGTTGCGCGTGTTGTATTTGTTGGCCGGCTGATGTGAGGAATCCCCTCATGGACCACAGCTGGCCAAAGTCATGAACCACTCCGAAGGCATACTGGCTATCTGTGTATACGTTTGCTATTTTTCCTTTAGCCAATGTGCATGCCCTCGTCAGTGCCACGAGTTCGGCCACCTGAGCGCTTTTGGCAGCCATCAGCCTTCCTCCTTCCAGTAGTGTGTTGGCGGTACCTACTGCATAGGAGGCCTGCAGTGTCCCTTGGTCATCCCTCAGGCAGGACCCATCTACAAACAAATCCCCTTGGGCATCTGGCAGTGGTGTGTCTTTTAGATCTGGGCGCACCTTCGTATGCCTGTCTATAGCCAGTGCACAATCATGAAATGCATCATCAGAGGTCAGATCATCCAGGTCATACTCTGTTGGCAGAAGGCATGCTGGATTGAGGGTGGTGCATCTCTTTATTACAATATGTGGTGCTAATAGCGTCAGCTCATACCTAGTGAGACGTGCATTTGTTAGATGCTGGGTCTTTGTTGACGTGAGGAGCGTGTCCACTGCATGGGGAACGTGCAGAACCATGGTGTGTGCCAACACTATATTTTCGGATTGTCCTACTGCAAGAGCTGCTGCCGCCACCGCTCGAAGGCAAGGCGGGAGCGCCGATGCCACTGGGTCTAGTGTGGCGGAATAGTACGCCACTGGGCGGTAAAATGAACCATGTTTCTGACTCAGTACACCCAATGAGCATCCTCCCTTTTCATGGCAGAACAGGTGGAAGTCTTTACTGTAATCTGGGAGACCTGGTGCTTCGCTAAGTTCCCTTTTGAGCTTATGAAATGCCTGGTTACACTCCTGTGACCAAGTTATTACGTCTGGGACATCTTTGTGGGTTAGTGCTTGTAGTGGTTTGGCAATCAGGGAGAAGTTTGGGATCCAGTGCCGACAGTATCCTGCCACCCCCAGGAACGCCCTGACCTTTTTTTGTGTGCGTGGTCGGGGAAAGTGGGTGATGGTGGATATTCTATCAGGTAGTAATTTCCTGGACCCTTCGGATAGTTCGTGGCCTAGATACTTAACAGCAGGGAGGCAGAACTGTAACTTCTTGGGGGAAACCTTGTAACCTTTCAGTGCCAGATGGCACAGAACTACAATGGTGTCCTCTGTACATGCATCTTTAGATGGTGAAGCCAACAGTAAATCATCTATGTACTGTATTAGTGTGGAGCCTTCCTTTAGCACAAGGGAGTCTAGATCTGTCTTTAGTGCATTCGTGAAGATGGAAGGGGATTCAGTAAAGCCTTGTGGAAGCCTACACCATGTTAATCTTGTACCCTTATAACTAAAACTGAAAAGATACTGGCTGTCTTGGTGCAAGGGGATGGTGAAGAAGGCGGAGCTCAGATCCAGCACTGTGAAATGTGTGGCTGTGGCTGGGATATTGGACAATATTGTTGCTGGGTTTGGAACCACTGGGAAGGACGGTACCACTATTTTGTTCAATTCTCTCAGGTCTTGGGTAAAACGGTATACAGGGGCACCGTCCGGGCCCTTAGATGCTTTCTTTACAGGGAGTATTGGTGTGTTGCACTGGCTAGAGCGTATCTCCCTTATTATTCCCTGCTTCAGAAGGTCTTGTATTACTGGTGCTATGCCCTCCTCCCCTCCTTGGAAATCTTGTACTGTGGCACCCTTGGGAGGCGAGCTCCTGGCTTCAATTTGATCTGTACCGGGGATAATTGAGCACCTGTCCTACATCATTAGCACTGGTAGCCCAGACTTGAGGTGGTGCACAGTGGCGTAACTCTGGGGGTATGACGGGGTCAGTGCAGGTCATGAAAGCTTGTAACATCAGACCATTTGACCTGCTTTCTAGAAAGACACCTGTCGGTGAGCAGTGTATGGTGCATTGTAATTTACAGAGCAAGTCCCTACCCAGGAGGTTCACTGGGCAGAATCTGCTGAAGATAAACTGATGGCTGACAGTTATGGTACCTACCACTAATTGTAGTGGCTGCGTGAGATATTCATCTATTGGTTGTCCTGTCATTCCGACTGCCGTTACCTGTACTCCCGAAAGTGGTGCCTCAGGCATTAAACGCGCCTTCAGCATTGATCTTTGAGCTCCTGTGTCAATCAAAAATAGTACTATTTTGCCCAAAACTGTTCCCTCTACATTTGGGCCGGATTGATCCACCGCTATTGCTGGAGCTATTATTAGGCAGTCTTCCACTTTCAGGCATCCCTAGAATAAATCTTGTGGTGGTGGTGGGAAATCGTTGTCTCGCTGTGCCCACCCATCCCTCTCTGTCCAGTCCTGATGTGCTGGAGGCATGTTGTTTGACCGGTACCCTTGCTGTTCAGTATTTCGATATTCTGCGTGCTGGGTGCTATGCTGGTATTGGCGCTGGTCCTGTCCCCTATTCTGTGGTCGCCCATTTTCCTCATTTTTCTTCTTTAACCCGTTTGCTGCTTCGAATGTTCCGCGCCAGTGCGGAACGTTCTATTAAACGGGTGGGGCCGCGTCGGCCAACGGACGTGCGCAGCACTACCGAGGTAGTGCTCCCGACGGCCGTTGGCCGACAGCAGCAGCAAACGGGTTAATATTGGGCAGTCTGCCTTCCAGTGGTTGGGGTCTTTGCAGTAGAAGCAAGCGGTACCTGGTGGAGGTAGGGAAGCTGATCTGCCATTCTGTTGTCTTCCTGTACCCTGCCCTCTTCCCCTACCTCTGTTGTTTGAGTAAAATCTCTCTTGTGCTACCATCAGTCTAACCTTTTCTTTCTTCATTTTTTCTACCTCCATTGTCTGTGCGTTTGCCTGATAATCAAAGCAGTATCTTGCTGCTGCCAACACCTTTTCAATTGGCTCTTGTTGCCAACAGACAAATGAAGTTTGTAGGTGTGCCTTGATAGGTGGTTTTAGACCTTGAACAAAGGTGGTGACAAATGCCGGCATTGCATCTCCCATAGGATTCCTTAGACCGCTGTTCGGCTGGTACACTTGCAGAAGACGGTCAAAATAGGTATTCACACTCCATCATTCTCCTGTTTTGTATGTGTTATTTTATTCCAATCTACCTTATCCTCCGGAAGTTTCTCTTTTAAGTATTGTACTACCTCCTTGTACTTTTCTTCAACCTGAGCTCCTGGTACTCCCCCTTTTCCCCTCATTTGCTCCCCTTTTGGCCAATCCACTTTTCTTTTACAACCTTCCCATAAATCCTTTGGCACAATAATGTTAAATAATGTGTCAAAATCTCTCCATAACAGTCCTCCCAACACTGCCATTCTGTCTAATTCTGTGTACCACTTCCTTGGTTCTTCTCTAAGCTTTGGGAAGTCTTTAGTAAAGCACATAATGTCTTGTCAGGACCAAGGGACATGAACATATGCCAATTCATTGTCCTCACCACCTGGCGGAGGTGGTACCTCTCGTAGGGGCATAATCAGGGCCGGGGGTGCTGCTGTTGTGGGGGCTGGTGTCCCTGTGTAAGGGGCGAGCGTCTGGACTACTTCTAGCACCGCGAATGTGTGTACCAGCTTCTTCCATTGTTGCAGTTTATCTACCGCATATTGTAGTGTGTCTGTCATGTTTTCCTCTTTGTGTGTTTGCAGGTCCCAGTCTGTGAAGCTGAACCTTGCTATATCCCAGTCATACTGTGCAGGCAGTGGTGGAGCTGCACCTGTAGTATCTGAACCCACTGTCTTTGTTTGCTGGACATAAGCATTGTGGGCTTTGGGGCCTTTGTCCATTAACTGTGCTCGCGCTAGTGACAGAACTTTTTCTAAGTATGGTCTATTGTAGCGTTGTGTGAAGGCGTCTAGTGCTAGTGTTCCTTCCACCATCTGTTGTAGTAACTCCTGGTATTTAACTGTGTCTGATTTTAGTATTCGTTTTTGTGCTGTGGGTGAGCCGGGTGTGGATGAAGGAGCACTCCTTGTTTTACCTAAACTGTCTCGCCTAGCCTGCAGCGGAGGTGGTTGAATTCCTTCGAGGGCCTGCTCTATTGTTGTAATGTCATGGATCGTTTGTAACGTGTATGTACAAGCGTCCCATACTAGGGAGTGCCACTGGCTGAGTGTTAGGACGTCGTCTGTTGACCTGTCGTCGAACAGTTGTAGCCATGTGCGATCTATTAGGTTTGGTAGCGTTATGCCTTTCTGTGTGCATTAAGCCAGCAGCTGTCTTTTTTTCTCAGCATGTTTGCTGGCAGCGTGTACAGCTTCGTTCCTCATTAGTCCCAAGACTGCAATGTCTTGGACGGTGTCCAAGTTTATTTTGGCAGCTTCTTCGTTGAGAAGCTTGCGTGTTAAAAGTATAGCAGCTTTCTGCTGTGCATCAGTTCGCTCAGTGGGTGAGGTCATGGCAGGGGAGGCTGAAGTATCATCGTCTGTTTTAGGGACGGGTGTTTGTACTGCACCTCTCATTCGTCCCATCAAAAGATCCTCGAGTAGCGAGTCCTCTTCACCCCCTCCCTCCTTACTTGCTTTGCTTTCCTTTGTAACAGAAATGCATGGGTACACTCCAACCATATCCATTACTGTCTTCCTCCTATTTTCCTCTATTTTCTGTTTAGCTATCTCATTTAACATTCTGTTCTTAACATCTATTAACTCTTTATGGACCTTTGATTTCACGTAGTTAGTTGCACGCATGTCACGCAAGACCAAATCCCATTGATAAAAAGATTCCCATTCTGTGGGCCTTATCTTTTTGCCTTTCAATTTCAACATTTGTCTAAGATATGACAACTTGTTTAGGTCGTAAGTCCCATGACACGGGAATTGTAAGTCTGGTCTTTTAGCTGTCAGATCATGCCATTTGTGTATAAATAGTATGAAACTTAGTCCTTGGCGTATAGCCACAATGTAAGCTGGGGAATCTTTAGGGGGGGCTGGCTGACTGCTATTTAAATCATTTTTACTTGTGCTGTTCCCCATGATATGAGAGAGTGCGTGTTGAAGTGCAAGCACTAAACTTCCTTGCCTTGCTATTAGACCTCAAATATACCAGACAGATAGGGGGTGGGGAACGGGGTGTCGCGCTGTACTATAGAGACAATACAGAGGGTAGACGAACGTTATCGTGTGCTGTTCAGCCACGCTTCAGCTGTTTGCAATAGCAGAAAAAAGCCACTCGTCATGCAATCAGACAGTTCAATTGATACAGTTCACCAAAGCTTTCACAAGTAGGAACAAGAGAGTGTTCTGGGTGCTTATTACTGGCGTCCCATGAACAGAATGAAGGATGACAGGAAAGTATTCAGAAGAAATATTAGTGGTTCTGTCCCCTTGCAATCTTCCAGTATCCCGTAAGTGGGTGGGAGGGGCGGCTAGACAGAATTGAAGACCTTATGGTTGGTGCCAAGAGGTCCAGTCATTCAAATAAATAGTGCAGAAGAGGTGAACTCTAGATGCATTTCAGACAATACACAGAAAACATAAAGGCAGCACTTTTGTACCCTGCGCAGCCGCGCTGTTGATGAGAAGTGGTGTGAGTGGGTGGTGAGTGTGCTAATCCCAGAATAGTAACAGTGGACACAGGAAAAGTATTATTGGTATTCCGGAGGACATAAGGAAGAAAATGCAGGTGGGAGGTAATATACAGTATAGGGCAAAGAGAAATGAGTCTAGCCAGTCCATCGTGGAGGGGTGGAAATATTAAGAGAAATTAGGTATGGCGGTCTATAGTGATGGAGGGTGGCTAAGTTTGTTGTCGGGTAATAGCAGCATCAATTATGTCAGTCTCGTAGCGTCAAATACCCGAACAAAAGAATAACCTGACAAGTACTTAAACACCCTACAATCCTAACAGTATCTAACCACAACATATGAGAGGAACATTACAATGAGACAATAAAAAAATGCAGAGAAACCCACTATTACAGATAATAGGACAACGGACACTCCCTCCTCTATGTGGCGAGGAGCAACCCGAGACACAATATGAGACCGCCTAGGGCGTCCCGCCGGAGGTTGCCAGCGGCGCTGTTGTGAGGTAGGGCGACTCAGCCGTTCATTCATAAAAGGTGAGACATAGGACCAGGGTCTGTAGGGAGGGGGGTCAGCAGGACCGGTATCAGAGCTCATGAAAACCTCAAATTGTACGACACAAAGAAGAAGAAAGAAAAACCTGTTGCAACTTCAAACAGCAGCCGAGCTGGCTACAAAACATACGATATCGTATCCGCACATGAACTGTGTTCAGCCAAAGGCAAGGGGGCGCCCTTACCGCAACCACCCGCACCTGGGGAGCAAAACTGCCACAACTCTAAAACGAGGGGCTACCTGCTACAACCCAACCTGGAGCATAGAAAGAACTCCAAAACATAGTACTCACCAGTGGATGGTTATTCTGGCAAAGCGTACTGACCTCAGCTGCCGTCAGCGGGAAATAGCCGTAAAGGTCCACCACCCCCATAGGCCGGGGGCTCTCCGCAGGCTCAGACAGGGGGGAGCAGAAGTTCGCCCTCCGAGGTAGACCGCCAGCCAAGTGCTGTTGTGCACCAGGGAGTCACTGCGCGCAGGGAAAGTGCGGACGGACGCCGCCCCAGGCCAGTCGGGGTGGGTATGTGGACCAGAGGCTAAAATGGAGAGTAAAATGTGTACATCAGAAAAAGTGTGGCAGAGATCGGCAGCAAAGTCAGAGGTCCATAACCACAAAAAAACGGCGCAAGAAACAAGGCCTGGTCCGCACCAGGAAATGTGTGCCACCCCTAAACAGACGTACAGCCCTCAACAGAGTGGTGACAGGTAAAGAAATATATAATCAGAGCCAAAATAAGGGCACAGAAAAAAGTAAGAAGAAGTATGGACACAGGCATTGCAGCGAAAAATATGGAACAGAAGAAAGGCGCGCCTGGACGCAAGCCCAGGGCATTTGGCACCAGAAAAGCTAAGAAGGGAACAAAGCCATACAATTGTGCTGAAAGACGGGGAAAACAGGAGCCAGGGATATTACAAGAACAACAACTTACGGACAGAAAACCCCCAGCAGCCGCGGAACAGAGGGAGAGAGAAGATAGAAAATAAGCTATCAAACCTCAGGCCTCCGAAGTCCGAGAGAAGCCGAGCGCAACCGCCAGCGTAAGGTGAAACTCATCCATCCTGGGACCGCATTCTCACACCAAATGTGGAAACTGAAATAAAGAATAAGAAATAATACCACAAATACAAGTCTCTTGTCAGCACAAATGATGGCACAATTTATTGGAGACCAACAAACAATGCAAATACGTGCAGCACGGAGACAGACAGCAAAATTACTGAATGCCCAAAGATGTGACGTGTCTGACAGTTTTTATAGGCCACAACATAAAGGATGCAGCATCATAGTATACGTAACACAAATTAAACATACTGTAATTGACCAGTTAGCAAAGGCCTAAGCAGCGCCATACCAATTAAGGTCCGAAAACTACTGTTGCTGACCACGTGTCCCAATTGGGCAGCTTATGGGACTTTCCACCGTAATGCAATATGCTATGTTGGCATTTTTCATAACCTGTGCACCAGAAACATTTCGCAATATAATATGCTGAAGTGTGCAATATGCTAAGATAGCTGTAGCTAAGCATTTCTATTTTCATGCCTTTGTTGTGCAAGCCTTGCGTTACAGTAGCAGCTTTACTTAAGACAAAATGGTGACGTACAGCCATTTTGTGCAGTGATTTCTGTGTGTGTATAACATAGTGGGGCCTGAGGAATAGATTTGAAGCATTTGGTATCATCAAACAAAGCTGGTTTCTACCGCCAGAACCCGACACCGGAAAGCACCACTGCACCCGAGCCACCTAGCCTGAGTCGCAGTGGGCCAACGGTGCCAGCGTGGTTCCCAGACTCTCCAGAGACGAAGCACAACTTGGGTTTGCCGAATGTTGACTTTGTTGACTTCCCAACGCCGCCTGCAGCCTCTTTGTGCAGGCCCCCCTCCAACCGAGAGTCTCTGGTGACGAAAACCCAATGCCTCAGAACACCTCTGCACCCGGTCACCACGGCACATGGAGAAGAGGACCAAAGGTGTCCCCACATCCCCGAGCATCGTGAGACCTGAGCCCTCTTGTTGGTTCAGCCCGACGGCCTCCCAGTCCCCACCTGCAGTGACTTTGTGACCGGACCGATCCTTATTGACTTACACGGGGCACCTGACGCTGTATTGCACCCCTGATCCGGCCGTCCCAGTGCTGCCCGAGGTGACCTGTTGGTGCTGCCTTGGACCTTACCCCCATACTGACCTTAAGTCCTGACGATTGGTCCCACAAGTAGCTGTGAAGTAACTGCAGTGTCTTTCCTCCATTGGATAGCATTACTGCTTCTGAAAATTGCACTGTCGCTTTTTGAAACTTACAAAACTTTCTGTTTCGAAATGCAGCAGCGGCTGGTGACATTTGAAAGTTGTGGGGCGTAAAAGTTGGGAGTGAGTGACCTGTGGCAAGCGAGCCTGACCGTCATAATGGGGGTTTTTTGGGGGGGGGGGTTCTCTCCTGAGAAAATTTTGAGAAAAGAGTGGGCAAATGGTGCATTTTTAAGCAAATTTGAGAAAGCGAAAAGGTTAATAAGACAATTGGATGTAACCTTACGGCTAGAGCGGTCAACCTCGAAGCTGGGGAACCGGGTTCGAGCCTCTGCATCGACGCTCAACATCCTGTGATTCTGGGCAAATCACTTTATCTCCCCGTGCTTAACAAAAATAAATGTGTCCATCTGTAACGAAACTGGTGCTCATGTAAAGCGCTCTGATATCTTCGGGTCTAGTTCGTGCTATATAAAACTCTAAAAAAAATTAAAAAAAACTTGTGAAGACGTAGTTATGACATCAATAAAGATATTTCCTATGATAATGATGTAGGTAGTTGCTTATTCAGCATAACCACAGAACTTCATAACAGACATTGAGATAACAATGCTGAGTACCTCACAGATTTCCTTAGTTATCATTAATGCCACCGTGGCAGATGCCATAGCAACACAGTGTGCTGTTTGCATAAAAAAAAGAAAAAAAGGAACGTGAATGAATCCCCCACTGGGGCTCTCAAAAGAGGTAGATGGTGCCTAGAAGTGTCAAGCTGTAAACATTGTTTGCTTCAATGAGGAAAAATTACAAAGCACAACAGTAAAACACCTTCCTGGCTGAGCTTATGTTTTTTAATAACACGCGACAAAGGTTTGAACACATTAATTAATTGCAATTTTAACTGAGCCACTGTGTTTTTTAAACCTGTTTATGGTTTCACGCGGACTACCCCTTTCGGGCTGTCAGTGGCACCATGGTCAGCAATCACCATGGGGTCCAGAATAGAGGGATTTGGGTCCGCATCCAGTTAAACTAAAATGACACAAGAAAGATTACAGCCCTCCAAAGATATTACCTCTGTGGTGCTCAGAGCACCGCTGCATGGAACGCATATGGTATCTTTATTATTAACTCTGTCTTTTAGCTCGACTTCTCCATTGAATCCATGGAAACGCATTCTCAGAAAAGTAAATGGGTTAAACTATGCAAGTACGCTTTCATCACAAAAGTTCCATGATTTATCGTCTTTGCAACCACACACTGTTCTTAATGAGCGTTATCATTTTTAGGAAAACCAGGAATCGATACATTCAGTGACTGGAAGGTCCAAAGTAGAGTAAAGCAGCTGACAAGGCGCGCTATTTGCAAGTTACTATTTAATCAAATCTGGTTGGGTGTTTTTCTCCAACCACGTCCACCATATAATAAACAATCACCTCCCATCCACGTGTGTTGAGGGAGGAACACGCGTCCGGTCACGCTGGGGTCTAAAGCGCCATGCTGCACACACTCTTTAAAAGGCGGCTTCTGAGCGCTCAGGTCTAACTCACCCACTGGAGTCATTCACCTCTCCTGACCTGGCTGTGACTGCCAGAGACCGGCCTTGCAGCAAACAGTCAGAGCCCAGTGAGACACCAACACGAGGCTTGGGCACAGACTGCCGTACAGTGCCGAGTGCCCGCCCAGGGCTGTGGGACTGCGCAAGCCTGCAGTGCACAGCTGGCGGCTGCTGGCTGCACATACCCACCGATGTGATCTGTGCACACACTAGCCAGCATGTCTGCCTGCCTTGTCCTGTGACTGTCACTCACACAAGAGTGCAAAGCACGTATCGCAGCTCCCGCAACTTGTGTACAGGACCGGTTGGTGCAGCAGGCTGGCTGAGCGCACCCGGCGCTATTTCTGCCCCACTAGGCACTCAACACATCAGCGTCTATTTCCGATGTGCCAGAGCATACTTCCGGTGAGAGGACCTCCTGAACCAGAGTATCCGACTCGTCTCTACCCTTCTTATGTAATGTCCGCACGGAGGGCATCAGGGGCTCGTCAGTACGAGTCAGCGAGGGCACTTTACGAGCCTGGTGCTTGCAAGCGGAGAGTATCTGTACCCTCTCACAGCATCCGTTCGCCTCCAGGCGCTAGGATGCGGTAAATGGTACTGGAGTATTTTAACACCTGTTCCCTTCATAGAGTAAGACACAAACAATCTGTCTCACTCCTGCAAGCCCTGGCTCTGTGCGAGCTGAACGTCCAAAGATATGGAGTGTGTGCTGGTTACTGCTAATGCCAAAGAGCCCTCGAGCACATATCATCACCTATAAAATCAAGGTAAATATAAAACTGACTCTTACATTTGAACACATCTGCATATTATTCAGAAAGTTTGAACACACTCACCGAATGTGTCTTTGCCAATTGCCTCAGGCTCTTCTCCAGTCATGCGTGTGTGCCGATGGCATGGAAGGTATGACGTCGCCTCCCTCAGGCCTGGTCACACCCCCGACTCCAGCAGCACGAGGGTTGGCTGGGTCAGGGGCTGCCAACGCTCATTTGGAGCCTTGCAGGCTGTGGCAACAATCCCCCAGGCTCATACATAGCAGAGCCTGGTGAGGGTACAAGTGCGCATGTCGGGTTGGTCGGAGTAAGGCGCCCGTCCAACCCGACATGCGCACTTCACGCCAAGAAGGCCCATCACCTGCCAATCATCAAGCAGGCAGGCTTGGAGCGGAGGCTTCTCCCACCTCCCCTCTCCTCCACCACCCCACCCCTCCATCCCCTCCTTTGACTTCTTTGCCCGGGTCATGCTGCACACTATAGCAAAAAAAAACATTTAATCTGACAAATAAATGGGTGACGCCCCTGCGCCGCAATAAAGAAACTGCGGATGTCGAAACGTACTTACCTGATCTCATTGATCTTGGTGACAAATATTATATAAAGAGAAGTGTTATTTTTATAAATTGGTGTGGATCTCCTGATTGAGTCGTGTGCATAATTTATTGTCTATTGTGTGAATTTGTAGATGTCCAACACTCCTTTCTGATGAGGCTAAGGCTGCTCGACCAACCTACCCCCTGCGAGAGCACCTTGGCTTTGCTAGAGCAAGCCCCTGTCCACTCATAAGGGATACCTGGACTCTTTGCACAGTATTCCTCTTTTTGGTATACTATATAAAGAGCCGGCTTCCTACACACATCACTAAGGAGCATGACTTCCTCATGGAGACGCCCCGCAATCAGAGTGGTCTGTACAATTCTTCCCCCTGATGAAGAGTTTGCTAAAATCTGCCCCAGAACATTTTAAAGAGCCTGTTAAGGCCAGAGTTTTCACCCCATGTGTAAAAAATACATTTGAACCCTCCCCCCAGTGCACAAGGCTCCAGCGATGCTCCTCCTAGATAAGGAGAGCAAGAAAATAGATGCAGCATGCAAAAGAGTGGCTGTAGGAGCGGCTACCCACAGGCACAAAGCTAAATTAGTTGCTGTCTTATCCCGTTACGATAGGGCACAATGGGAGGAGATGGAGGATCTCCTCAAATGCCTCCCAGAGCAGTTCAGGAAAAGTGAGGAGGAAATAGTGTCAAAGGGCAAAGTCATCTGCAATGCCAGCATACGTTATGCATTGGATGCCTCTAGGGCAGAGATCTTCAAACTGGGGGGCGAACACCCCCCCCCCCCCCCGGGGGGGCCCTTAAGTGATCTCAGGGGGGGGGCGCCAGTCTCTGGCCAAGAGAAGCATTATGCTTTGTTTTCAGTGTTAAAAACATGAGCGGCAGTAAGTCACTTTGTAATGGGCCATCCCTAACAACTTTCATCGTGTATATCCTGACTGGGAGTATGTGTAAAAAGGGGTAACAGAGCTTAACTGCAATGTTTAAATACGTTTAGACATATTTTTTTTTTACAGTGGGGGCGCAGCATTAAGAAGTTTGAAGACCAATGCTCTAGGGGAATAAACACCAGCGTCATACTCCAACACCATACTTGGCTCAGTATCGCCAGGTTTAAACCGTAGATACAACAGCATCTCATCAACCTTCCCTTCGATGGGGAACACCTCTATGGGCCACAGTTTGATGAGATGCTGGAGAATATAAAGAAGGACACGGAGACAGCCAAATCCATGGACGCTATCCAGGCCACAACCTTCAGGGACTCCTCTCGCCAGGCAGCAATCCAGG
This sequence comes from Calotriton arnoldi, assembly GCA_963921515.1. NCBI lineage: Eukaryota > Metazoa > Chordata > Amphibia > Caudata > Salamandridae > Calotriton > Calotriton arnoldi. The sequence goes on from CAWUFW010001145.1 coordinate 2,348,984, forward strand.
GCAGAGGCAAAAAATAATCTTTGCCTGAGTAATCTCTTTCTTGTCGGACAGAAACCAGCTCATCACCATCAAGCCAGCTGGGGATTTGGTTAGGGAAGTCTACAGGGGGCAACCATTGTGATGGAGGTAAGGGGGCGGCTCCAACAAGGCAGGGCCTGCCCCCTACAAAGCAGTGATATACCAACCATTCTGTGCCCTTCCCTTGCTCTCACACGTCACCTGTTGGGAGGAGAATATGCCATTTCCTCCATCAGTGGCAACAATTACACAGCACACTACTGCATTGAGGTGCATTCCACCCCATCCAACAGCCCACCATGTACACACACACTCAGTAAAAAACATCTCTCTTCTCAAAGTGGTGCGTGCACTTCTGCAAAAGGGGACTATAGAGCCCATATCCGCTCAACATCAGGGGACAGGACTATACTTACTGTACTTCATTATTCCCAAGAAGGACAGTTGCCCATCGATCTCTGGTCCTTCAACCGATACATAATTTCAGAGCATTTCTCTGTAACAACACTCAAGGAAGTCATTCCCCTCCTCCAACATGGTTGATTTTAAAACTTTGCTCGATCTCAGACGCCTACTTATATATTCCCATCCACCCTGCCCTTCATTTAGTGTTAAGTGGTTGATACTGCCAATTCAAAGTACTCTTGGGGTCACCACAGCCCCTAGAGTGTTCAACAAGTGTCTGGCAGTGCTAGCGGTGCAACTTCGCCATGCGCGGATTCATGTATTCCCGTACTTTGACAATTGACTGACCAAAAGCAGCAACAGGCTGCAGTGCCTCACGCACACAAAAATAGCTGTTCTTGCTTCATGCCTTGGGATTTACCATAAATAAAACCAAATCCCAACTGCCGCCTCCTAGCTGCAGCCTTTCCTAGGCTGCATAGTCAGCACACCGCCAAAATGTACTCTAATGAAAAATGGTTCTGCACCCTTCAGCATCTGCTCATTTTTTCCAGCTGAACGATCTCATCCCAGTGCACACAATCGTGCACCTTCTGGGAATTATGGCATCTTGCATCGCCGTAGTTCCTCTGCAATGCTATGCATGTGGCCTTTACAGGAGTGTCTGGCAGTCCAATGGTCTCAAGGGTCACTGTTGTGATCTAGTGTTGATTCAGGCCAAGGCGCACATCTGAAATGGTGGTTATCAGCATGGGACTAGGCAAGCCCAGTCGCAGACCAAGTTCCGTATGTGATCATTACGACAGACTCCTCTCATAGGCTGGTGGCCCCACTCATCTCACCATATAATCCAGGGACAGTGGCCTTCTCAGTACCAGGGTTGCCAAATCAACATCTTAGAACTCTTAGCAATGCAACTAGCACTCAAATTTTTCCTTTAAGTATTTCAAGATAAAGTAGCTCTAATCATCCCAGATGACAAGACGACTATGTATTACATATAGAAGCAGCGAGGCGCACATTCAACTAAGCTCTCATCTAGCTCAGAGCATATGGCATTGGACAGTCTGCCACTGCATTCACCTACTAGTGCAACATCTACTAAGGGTAGCGAACAATTTTGCAGACCTACTCAGCAGAACATATCAACAAGTCCATGAGTCTGAACACCACCCCTAGGTCCCTCACACACATTTCTAATGTTGGGGCACTCCACACATAGTCCTTTTTAACACCTCGGAAAACGCAAAATGCCCCGACTTTTTCGCCAGACACCCACAGTCCATGGGCAATGCTCTATGGATGAAACAAAAAAAAAGGGGGGGGGGGTTCTTCGTGTGGGAGGAAATGGCGCCTATAGAGTGTGCGTAAATTATATCTATGCGAGTAAGGCGGTGCAAAAAGGTGAGGGAGAACACCCTGAGCCCTCAATAGTAGACCCGGGGGTCAAAACATAAGTATAGCAAGCCTATGCACACGCTCGTGTTAATTGCAACTTCTAGGAAGACGTTTGTTAAACTTCAATAATAGAAATTCAATGGACACATATATCACAAAATGATATTAATCCGTGTAGTTGTAATTTTCTTGTTCTTTTAATCCGAAAATTGCCCAGCCAACACGTGTTTCGTCGTTAGGGATGTACCCTTCGACTTCTTCAGTGCTGAAAAGATGTATAATGGAACATAATATATCATGGAATCCTGACTTTTTTTCAATACAATATGATATGTTGACCACATACCATGCACCAAGTTGTGGAAACCCTGACTTTCAGTAAGTGCACGCAAAAATTCACATTACACCAGTAATCAGTGTGGTGGGATAACATAGTCCTATGTACAAGTAAACAAGATTTCACTGGTACCTATAAATGGTCCAGGGCTAACAATTTTTTAAAACCCTTAGTACATCGGGTGACAATAATTATTGTTGAATTCAGTGACATTGCTAGATAACACTTGTAAGAGACCGTCGTGACGGTGAAAAAAAGAGAAGACCTAGAGGAGAAGACTCCTCTAGGTCTGATAAATATTGCAAGGGGAAAGGGCTGCAATGGAGAGCGTGTGCTGTTTTAACTAGAGTATGCATAATAGATTTGGGGGATGGAGAAGTGCAGCGCAGGAATGGGAATTTGGAATGCGCCATATAAAATAAAAGTAACCTGTGCATACTCCGGGGCGGGAGGTGGTGTTGGGGGAAGGCACAGGGAGATTAAGTGGAGTGGAAGCAGTGAAGTGGTGAGGAAAGGGCGGGAAGAAGAACAAACATGCTTAAGAGCAGTGCTTTTATTTAATAAGTAATTTACTTAGCTGCAGCATGTAGCTGGCGCCCTTTACACACTGAACTGGACACGCCAGTGGCCATTTCATGATGACATGCCCACTCTGGGTGGGTAGTGGTGTTGGGGGAAGTCAAGGGGAGATTAAATGAAGTGGAAGCAGCGCCATGCAGCGCGGCGAGGAAAGGACGGAAAGGAGAACCAACATGCTGTAGAGCAGTGCTCTTATTTAATGAGTAAGTCACTGACTTGTAGCATGTAGCTGCTGCCCTTTACACAGACAGCTCAACATGCCTGCGGCCATCTCATGATGACATGCACACTCCGGGGCGGGACGTGTTGTTGGGGGAAGGCACGGGAGATTAAATGAAAAGGAAGCAACCCCCCTGCACTGATCCTTTTGCAAACCAAAAAAAAAAATGCAGAGTCTGAGATGACAGTGAAGAATAAGCTGCCTGAGACCTTCTATGCACCTGCACGCAAAAACACAATTGCATGTGCAACCCGAGGAACAAGTTATGGTTGTGTAAATTCAGTAGGTTAAGTCCGTAGCTGCACACAGAAAACAAAAACAACAAAAAAAAATCCATTTTAATCGGGGAAATTCAGTCGGTGAAGTCCATAGCTGTTGAGCAACACCAGCTATCGACAAATGCAGTCGGGGAAGTCTGTAGCTGTCGTGACTGCAACAACATCTACGAAAAAGTAATTAACAAAATAGTGCTCACAAATTGTAAATTATGCAGACAGAGAAACATTACATGTAACAGGAGCAGTCCTTATGGGAGGTGACAACAGTAGAAAAGGAGGGACTAAGGCGGGACTAATAAACATATTAACCAAAGGAAAAAAAGCATTTCCAAAATACAGTCAAAGGAGTCAATTAAAAACATGGGTGGGAAATGGGTGGAGCTTAAAGCACATATTCTGAACACATGTCCCGAAGAGACAGTGCAAGAGCTGCCTAGGCGAGACCTAAAAGATGTTGACTTGCAGAGCATGAAACTGCATGTCCTCCAGGTGTTCCAGGATTCACCATACACCCGGAAAAATCTATTAACATGACCTCTAACATTTCTCATTCTGCCTCGTTCCGCCCTAATTTCACCAGAGGTTCCACACAAGGTCTCACGACAGACCTGTGTTGTCACCTTCAGCATTCAGACCCTTGCTTTCGGCAATACCTTCATCTTCTGCACTGCAAGATACTAACTGGCCATCCAAACATCCTCCAGGGCACTGTAGAAGGAGAGGATCCTCCATGATCCATGAGGTCCTGGTCGCAATCGTCATTTGGTGACTGGTCCTACACTAACTTCATCTGCTGCCTCCCCAATGAGAATATTACCAGTGGATGACATCACAACTTTCCAGGATGTGCTGGCAAGAGGAGCAAATAAATTAAAAAACCCAATGGAAGCTCCCTCAGACATTTTTTGCAGTCATCCTAGAATCTTGGCAATCAAGAGCTTCTCCAAGACCATTTCTTCCACTAATCCCAGGTCTCCTGGAGATCACAGATGTCACGTTCCTAACTCCAGCCACTGTGAAAGCAGTCACAGCAAGACTTCAAAAGAATTGTAAACCCCCACCACAAGATCCTCCGGTCTGACTCCATGCCAGGTTAGGTGATTATCCCATCTGTCAAAAAAAGACACCCTTCAGTCCCAGGGACTACCACTCCTCTGGGAAGAGAGATCAGAATGATAAATATAACTGACAGGAAAATGTGTTCAGCAACTGCTCTAAAAAATGTGTTATTGTCCTGATGTGCCCATACTATGGTTAAATATGAGACTGGATGATGTCTTTTATGGACAATCCCCCTAAGCACATGAAGCACGATTTCCAGGAAATTATTAATGTAGGTTCCTTAGTTGCCAATCCGGTCAGAAGTGCCGCTGTAGAATGGTGCAGAGCTGACCACTACAGGCTATTGTCATGGAGTCGCTACGTAGATCAACCTGGCTGAGACTCGCCACCCTAAAGACTAATGCTCGTAAAAAGATTATGAACCTTCCCTTTTCTGGTGCTGCCCTTTTTGGCCAACATACAGAACAAAAGATGCTGAGAATGAAGAAATTTACCAAAAATACCTCTAAGCTGTCTGGTTAGAATAGAGGAAATGCATCTTCAAACAGCAGTACAATTCAAAGGAAAGCAGAAACTTCGAGCATAGGGTTCAATCCCATCTCTGGCCTTACGAAAAGCAAACTCAACACATCAGCAAAGGCATACATTTACTTGTCAAAAGAAATACCCAAAATCAAAGTCCACCCCAATGAGGCAGTCCAATTCTGGAGGAAAAAATACCTTCAGTCATAGGAATTGACAAACCCCTTCTATTTGCAACTCCAGTGTGCAGAGTAGAACTGGGCATAGTGAGTCATGGTTATTCACTGCGACTAAGGGCAAAACCATCTCCTGTTTACTTAACCCCAACATCAAATCACAAAATTGCTATTCTCAGAAATTAGACTAAAATCCTGTTAAAGTGTGTAACAGAACTGCTCTAACCTGGTCAGAAGTGACATGGAATATACTGCAGACTCCTGGTGCAAGAAAGGTCTGTAAGTGGAGTGCAGGCCCATATTGGATTTGCGTTATCTAAACAAACATGTAAAGAAAGAGAAATTCAGAATGCTGGCCCTTCAATAATAATATCCTCACTTACTAAGAGAAGATTGAATGTTCACAATTGTTCTGCAGGATGCATATTTTCACATCCAAATAGTGCAAAATCGCAGAAATACTTGAGGTTTGCGATGGGCAGCTCACACTTCCAGTTTGCAATACTCTTATTCTGCCTGAAATCAGCCCCGTTCACATTCTCATAGTGGAAATGTAATTCTGTAATACAGCAGACATTAGCGCCAAGACGCCTTTGGCATTCGCGCTCTATATAAAATATCTCAATATCAATGGCAGTAGTAGCGGCTCATTTGAGTAAGAAAGGCTTCTACTGCTATGCAAACGATTGGCTTCTGAAAGCCAACAGTGGATCAAAGCTAGAATGGTACCTTCTGAAGACTGTTGCCCTACTTAGCAATTTGGGTATTCAGATAAATTGGATTAACTCAACAACATCTCCAGTACAACACCTATCTTATCTATGGGTTACAACAGATACAATCCTAGAAAGAGTGTTCCTCCTTTGGCGCGACTATTGCCATCAAGAAGTGGTGTCATCATCTGATCAGCCTTGACGAAGCAACAGCTTTACAAATTTTGTTACTCCTCTGCTTCATAGCACTGTGTGTGTATATATTGTCCCAAATGCAAGGTTGCATGGGAGGCCTTTGCAACTGTGCCTCAAAAACCAATGCTCACTGAAACATGGAAGTTGGGATGGCAACTTGACCCTGAATCTACCAGCAAAACTGTCTATAGTGTGGTGGTGTAGATGTAAGAATCTTATGCAGGAGGGGGCTCCTTTTCGGATGAAAACCCCTTTACAAACCATTGTCACAGATGCATTGTTAACTGGATGGGGTGCTAATCTGCAACATCTGTTAGTACAGGGTCAATAGACAGAGAAAATGCTTGTCACATCAGTTATCTGGAACTACAAGCAGTCCACCTAGGTTTCAAAGCTTTTCTCCCACCCTTGAAGACAGACAGTGCCATGATTCTCAGACAACAAACAGGGGGGCACAAGATCAGGGACACTCTCTCTAGCGACCCAAACGAATTGGCTCTGGGCTCTAGCAGGACATCTGACCCTGAGGGGGGTATATGTTCCATGCACTCTCAGTCACCAAGTGGACTTTCTCAACTGGTTTTACAAAGAAAACAACGAATGGGTCCCAGACGAAAGCACCACACATGACATTTTCCCTCAATGGGGAACCCTGCTATAGAAGTATTTGTGATGGCTCAAAACAAAAATGCTGAAACTTCGCGTCCAGGGTTCCTGAATCGAAGTCCGTGGGGAATGCCCTTTTAATAGACTGATTTCTCTTTTAGCCTTTCTGCTTATTCCACTCATCCCAACAGTACTGCTGAAACTGAGGAACAAACAATGGAAGGTAGTTATTATTGAGCCAAACTGGCTTAGACAGTGGGAGTGCTCTGATCTCCTCCACATGTCAGTCAGGCCTCACAAGAGATTGCCTTACAAACCTAATCACCTCACCAGACTTATGGGGCAGATTCTACATCCAAATGTAACATCATTCAGTTTGGCAGCATACCTCCTGAAGTCAGGCAGTATGAGCTGCTTGTATGGGGATTCTAAAAGAGTCAAAATGACCATCCACCAGAACAAGTTATGCAGTGAAGTGGAAGAGGTTCTACATATGATGCAAAACAATGGACATGACCTAATTTCATGTCAAGGGAATGTCATAATTCCTTACCTCTTGTATCTGTCCATCAAAATTGCAGTTCTAATCCGTAAGGTGCTAACATGCTGCATTCATAGACTACAGAAAAAACATCTGGTTTCTTTCTTCAAGATTCTTGCAGGCAGTCTTCCTGAAGGGCCTAATGTTTCCCCCCCAGGTCAACAAACATCACACCTTTGGGAACTCAACATAGTCTTCTCTATGTAGCTTCTTCCCAGCCTGGGTACCCGTCAATGACTACGCCACACACAGAGCTTAGTATTACATGTCTGTATTCTGTTGCGTCTAACTGCAAACTCAACATTTTAAAACAAGCTTTCATGGCATTGCACTCTGACACCTACGTCGCAGCTCTAGGGAGTCCATTAGGAGCCAAAAGGGTTCAGTCATAAAATATTACAAGATATTACACTCTATAAGGTGTTTGAATAAAATATCAAGTTTTAAATATTGTGGGACATAAATATTGTTAAACAAAATATTGTTACTACCAAAATATTGTAGGATAGAATATCGTTGGCAAGAATATTATTTTTTTGGGTATATATTGTTTTCAAGAATGTTGTTTTTAATATTGTTTTTCTTTACTATAGTTGTGAAACATTGTTTTTAATTAATTTAATGTTTCAATTAATATATTAATTTTAGGTGTTAGTATTGTAAGTATAATTGTTATTCATTTTTTAAAAATAGTTTATCATTTTAAGTGATTTAGTAATTTATTTTAAAATGTAATTAATAGTGTAGTAGCGGGGTGTTAAATTGACAGGGGAAAATGGTGGGAAGTTAATTGAATTATCAATAATTTAAATTTAATGGTAATTAGTTTTTTTAATTGTAAACAAAATTAATTTATTACATTACATTTTTAATGATACTTTGTTTTAATTTGTTAATTTTAATGTATATCTTGATTTTATTATTAGTAATATGACGTTATATTTTAGTAGCAGGTTCTTTGGTTTGTATGGGAATATGGTGTGAAGTTAATTAAAATAAAATGTAATATCAACTTTTTTGTGTTAATATATTATATATTTGAATAGTAATTATGTAAATTACTTCATTTTTAATTGTTACATTTTTGTAGTGTTTTATTAATTTTAATGTATATTTAAATGTATGTTTATTATGCATGTATGTTTTAAGACTGTGTTTTCTTGTGGGTAATAAGGTGGGAAAATATTAGTTCTAGTATCTTTATATTTATATGCAATTAATGAATTCACAATTATGTATAATTTTACTGTTCTACTTATGTTAAATATTTGTTTTATTTGAATTCTTAAAATAATGGTAGATATTTTTGATATTTGTCTGTGGAGTGATTTTTGTTTTTACAATGCATTAGTTGATTTAATTATTAATAGAAATTTAATAATTTGGTATTTATTTTACAATTTTGTCATTGTTCTGTGGTTAAGCAAGTGAGTGCACTTAGAAGTAATTTTATTTTTTATCTTTAATTTTTTACATTTTATATTCTAGAAATTTTAAATATATATTTTTCTTCAGTAAATAGTGTTTACTTTTTATGTACTATGTTATTTTTTTTTATTTTATTGACAATTGGAGAAAAGAATCAGTGTACATACTCCTTCAAGTTACATGTTAGCATACATTCGCCCTATGCAGGCCACGTAGTCATGACTATTACAATATGATTTGGTAAAGTTAGGCATATCATGTACCTAGAACATTTATGCGCCCCGCTCCTCGTAGTGATATATCGTATCTGACGCGCCCATAGGGGTGAGCTCATCTCTACATTGCCCAACTTGCCTCCACGTTTTGTAGAGGAGGGCCTCGTCTGATTCTATGGTAAGCAGAGCCTGCATGTCCTTCCAGGGCTACTCGTGTTATATTATCTTAGTGATTTTATGGAGTAGCTTATTTACATTTTCTTCCCTTTTGTCACTTTGTGTTTTTTACCCTTTAAGATAATCAAAACAATATAATACAACTGACAGCATCTGGTGGTTACGGCTCATCCCAGTGTTGGAGTTGTGTGGCTCTTATTTATTTTAGAGAGGCTTCTGAGTGCTGCCTTGTCCCCCTACACCCATCCTGTTCGAAAGTTCCTGAGGATAGTTGAGGGGAGGTATAGTGGGTGGCTTGATAGGTAAGTCAACTGGTGGGAGATCTTGGTTAGTCATAGGGGCAGCCAATGCAGTGATGTGTGACCTGATTGGTAATCTGTGCTGATGTCTCAGTCGTGAGCTGCTATGGATTCATTTAATGGGGAGTGAGGTCTGGTGCTGTGGTCACCATGAGGTCGGGGGGTGCCTGTCAGAAGGTTCCGCTATGCGCACATGTGTACCGCTCTGGGGCAGCTCAAGGCCCCCCTCCCAGGATTCTCTGACATCTGCGTCCTCCCCAGGATGATTCCCCATGTTTCTAGGTCTCTGTCTGCATTCTCATCAGTGCGGACAGTACGTAATTGCCGTTCCTCCTCAACACCCCATTCGCGTAAGTCTGCCCTCCACTTCTTCGGGAGAGGTGCTGTGGCCTGCTTCCAGAGGATGGCTATGCGGCGTTTCGCCAGCACCAGCATACTGAATTTATGCTGCATACGAGTTGTGGCTTTGGGGGTTGGCCCAACAAACAATGCTTTATTGAGGACTCAACTGTAAATTTCGTGGCTTTCTGCAGTATGTCTAGAACTGTGCTCCAAAATGAGCGGAGTAGGGGACACTCCCAGGTCATATGTACAAAGTGGGCGGGAGAGGTACCGCATCTGGGGCAGTTCGGTGCATGCGACGGGTCGATTCTCGATAGGCGCAGGGGGTCAGGTACGTACGGTGGAGGAAGTTAAATTGAGTGAGCTTAAATCGTGCATTACTGGATACCTCCTGGACCTGCGCAGATGCTCGCTTCCATTCTCCCTCCGTCAGCGGCACTGGCAAATCCTCTGCCCATCTGTCCCAGGTCTTAGCCAGGTCAGTACTGCGATCAGTTTTCAGGGCTTTGTATAGTCGAGATATCAATCCCTTAAAGGAGACTGGATCTATGATCGTGCACAATGTGCGAGATTCTTCCGTCATTCGTGAAAGTAACCCAAATTTCACGAATTGTATGTGTTACCTTGGCATATTGCAGGAAGTGGCCTTCCGGAACCTGGTAAACTTCTTTCGTGTCCTCGAAGGAGATGAAAGTCTCATTCAAATAGAGATCCCCTGAAGATGTGTAGCCACCCTCATACCATCCAGACAAGTTCATCATTGCTTGTATTTGACGGAAGCCTGGTAGCCATTTTAAGGGGAGGGCACGGGCGTAAGGGGCTTTCCGTAATACTATGATAACCACTCGTTCCCAGGCCCATGCAACCTGTTTGATCACGAATGGGCAATTTTGGGGAGTCCTCAAGCCCATCATAAGGTACTTAGGCAGGTCTGCCTCTGGGCACTATTGTGCAAGCAGTCTTTTTTCAGTATTCGGGCCATCTGCGCACCATTGCGTCTCATACTGGAGCAGTCCTGCAATATAATATAGGCGCAGATTCAGGACCCCTAGTCCGCCCTAATCCATGTCTAGTTTTAAGATATCAAGTTTTACTCTGGGGGGCGCTAAAGGGTGCGCAGCAAGATGGCTGCGCCTTAGTGCAGCTCTGCCGGCCGAACCTTCCACCCGCCCAAAATCCTGCTTCACAATGTGGCATCCAGCGTTGCAACATATGACATGGCATTGCTGAAGAGCCCAGGCGACGATTGGGAAGATTTGAGCCCAAAAGACTGAGGCAGTACGGAGAATTTGTCTCGATGCGGAGCGGCGGCTGTGGACTCCTCAACATGGCGCCCGCCGCGCGCTTCCCGAACTGTGACCGGTGGGTCTGCGGCTGCTGCTGGGGCAGCGTGGGGCTCGCTGGTGCTGCGGGCTACTGCTTGCCTGTACTCATGGTGAGTGCGTGGGCTGCGGGTGCCGGCAGAGCCGCGGGGCCCTGGCGGCTGCCTGGGAGCCTGACCGGCCTGTGCTGTCCTCGCCTCGCCGGAGCGATGTGGATGGCCACTGGTGCTCTGTGGGGCCCACTTTCCATGGGCGCAGTGCGGAGTGAGCGGACAGCGGAGCGGCAGGCGCCGATCAACTTTGGTGCAGCAGAGTGAGCTGCAAGTACGGGAGCAGCGAGACGCAGAGGTGAGGCCTGCTAATGCGGGCGTTGTCCCCGGAAAAGCTGCCGTGACAGAAAGGTTGATTCCCCCGATCGTAAGCGCTGCTCTAAGAAATACGGAGTGTGTCTGGCCTGCTGAGGTGGCCTGCCCCGGGCGTGGCGTATGGTGGCTCTACATGACACACTGTGATTGCATACAATACAGCAGTGTGTACCGACCCGTGGTGGGACTCTGGGCCTGGATAGTAGACAGTGCGGCTGGTGGCTAGTGGGCCTGGTGCTGGTTATCCGGCTTGCGAAGGTACTTGTGCAAGCAGCGCTCGTGTGCCAGGATACATTGCCTTGGAGGTGTTGTGCCCCGGTGGGGGTGTTGTGCTGCTGCTTGAGACTGAGGCTACTTGTGGCAGACTCTTCACATAGCTGTTGCCCAGCTTAACAGCGGTTCAGGTCATCCTTCCTGCAGTGTGACTACTTACCTCTCTTGTGGCTTTGTATATGTGCTGCTGGTGTACAGGGATACTGGACACAATGGGCAAAACGGATAAGTCTCCGCCCCGCCTAATGTTCGAGATGCGTAAGCCTTGGAAGTCGCAACAAAGGCATGACTCTGAGCCGGATACCCCAGCTGCACCCACCCCTGCGCTTGAGACAACGCTAATGGCAATGTAGCAAAGCCTGCATTCAATAGACGGCAAGATAGATGCATTAAATCTGCGTATGGACCACATGTCTGCGATACTTGACAAACAGGGCGCCAGGCTGGGCGAAATCGAGAAGCGAGTCTACACGGTAGAAGATGCCCTCCAAAGTGTGTCCACTAAAGCCCTGAACATGGAGAAAGTTCTGGCGGTTATTCAGACAAAGAATGAGGATTTGGAGGCCAGATCGAGACAGAACAATCTGAGAATAACTGGCCTGCCAGAATCGACCAACACCGGGAAGCTGGAGATCTATGTTGAGGTGCTCCTTAAAGACATTTTTGGGCCTGAAAATCTGTCCGCCATGCTGCTTGTGGAACGTGCACACCGCTCGCTGGCTGCCCGTCCGGTCCCTGGGGCCCCGCTGCGCCCGATCATCGTGCGGTTGCTTAATTACAGAGACCGGGACTCGATCCTCCGAATGGCACGTGAAAAAGGTTCAATCACTTATCAGGGGAATGAGCTGGCCTTCTTTCCGGACTTCACCGTTGCTGTTCAGGCGGCGAAGAGGGAATTTGCACCAGTCAAAATGCTGTTGATGGCTGAAAACATCCCATCCGCTATGTTTTACCCCGCCCGCCTGAAAATTGGGTCAGAAGGAACTGCCAAGATCTACAACCACCCCAAGGCTGCCATGGAACACTCTAAATCCCTGAAGCAGCGGCGCCGAGACGCTGCAAGCGAGCCTGACGAAGAGGAGCAGTAAGTACTTGTCCGGGACTGCCTATCACTGATAGGTTACTACAGGTTTGCTTCTGCCCTTTAATTGCGGTGATGGATAAAGTCTGTGGGGGACTACTAGCTGGAAGGGGATATCAACTCTAGTAACCTTCTATTTTGGCGACTCAGCGCCTGGGGCATATCTCCTGCCCGTTGCGTGGGCACTGGCAGGGCACTGGTTGCATGATGTCCCTTGGGCTCTGTACTCTAGTTGGACTGTCATGTTGATATAATGGACACGTTCGGCCACCTCCCTGTTCAGTGGGAGGCTGACTGTACTTTAGCGTTTCCCAATGGGTGTACCCCACCTCTTTCACAGGGTGCTATTTTTTTGGGGGACTTGTTCGTTCTGCCATGGGTTGTCTTTAGCAAGTTGGGGGTGCTGAAGTGGGTGGGGGGTGGATTGGGGGAGAAATGTTGCAGATGCAGTGCAATATAAATGCAGTACATTATCAAAAAATGTGTGTTCCCTTTCGGAGGTATGTAAGGTGAGGTATTGCAAGTCATGATTTGAAAATGCATGTCTGGGTGGTACTGTTAAGCGAACAACATGGAATGTACGCGGTCTAAACAACCCTAAGAAGATCCGCGAAGTGTTAGCTTTCCTTGATAGGAATGATAATCAGGTGGCGTTTCTCCAGGAGACGCACCTCACTAATCAATCGGAACGCAATGCGGGGGCTCGCTGGGCTACTGTGCGAGCGGCAGCATCATATACATCGTATTCTATGGGTGTGCTAGTGCTGGTCAAAAGGGGCACACCGTTCACTCTGCTTAAGACAGAGGCGGATGAGTAGGGTTGGGTGCTTCTGGTGCAGGGCAAACTGGGTGGCACGTCTGTTCTATTTATCAACACCCATGGGCCTAATGTGGATCACCCAGCCTTCTACAATGATATTTGGAGGCGTATTGTGTCGTTCCCCCCCTCCCCCCTCTGTAGTGATATGGGGCAGGGACCTTAATGTGTACCTGGATCCACGGATGGATCGATCTGCTGACTCGGTGCGACAGGGGAAGCAGGCTGCACATGTGCTCGCTGAGCTGATGGAGGCCGAGGGGATCATGGATATTTGGCGAAGCCGTAATCCTGCTGGGAGGGAGGGGACTTTTGTGTCCATGGTGCATGGGTCATGGTCCAGGCTGGATTATTGGTTGGTCTCTACGGAAGTGGCCCCATGGACTGTGACGGTTAAGCATCTGGCAAAAACGTTGTCCGATCATGCTCCCGTGCTCCTCGAGCTGGCTGTAACTGCTCTTACCAGACCGCCGTTCCAGTAGCAGCTACAGCCGTCGTCCCTATTGGACCCTGTTTTCTGGGCCATAATTGGTGATGCTATCAAAAATGTATTTCTTGAAAATGAAGGTTCGGTCGATGAGGAATGCAATCTTTGGGAGGCTTTTAAGGTTACCATTAGGGGTGAATGTTTTGGGGCGCAGGCAGGCGTATTAAAGGCACTTCGGGATAGGTTACAGGGCCTGGGCGATGAGAAGTGCGCTGGAGTGCCGCTACGAACAGTGCCCATCGTCCAGACTCTTAGCTCAAATTAGAGACTTGGTGTCGGAATATAATCAGGATGCTGAACAGGAACTACTGCACAGGTGTAAGAGATGTAAGATGTAAGGGAGGCAGGCCCAGCCGCTCTCTGGTGCATAAATTGGCTCTTCCAAAGGGACAGGAGCACATAGTAGAGATGTTAGACAGTGATTCCATTCCGCAATTCGCCACTCCTGATATAAGCAAGGTGTTTCTTGACTTCTTCTCAGATTTATATGGGATCAGACCGACGGCGAGTAATAGTGAGATCTCTAGCTATCTGGATAATGTAGGGCTGGGGTGGTTGTCCAATGGTCAGTGGGAATATTTAACACAGCATTTTACAGTAGAAGATGTCAGGGAAGCTATAATGGCATAGCCATCCTGCAAAGCGTCTGGGCTGGATGGGCTGCCTAGCGAGTTTTATAAAACGTATGTTGATGTTCTGGCTCCGAGGCTGCTGGAGGTCTTTGCAGAATCGTATGAGACGGGTGTTTTGCCCCCATCTCTGAAGGAGGCACTTATTGTAACACTGCTAAAGCCGGACAAGGAACCTAATAGGTGTGAGTCGTATAGGCCACTGTCCCTTATAAATATTGATAGCAATAATTTTCGCCAATATTTTTGTAACAGGCTTCAGCCCTTGGTTCCTAATCTGAAACTTCCGGACCAATCTAGATTTGTGCCCAAGCGATCAACCATGCATAACTTACATGCCGTTTTCGCGGTGCTGCATCAGATGGATCCTGAACTCCCAGCCGTGGCGGTGCTCCTTGATGCAGCGAAGGCTTTTGATTCGCTTCAATGGGGGGTACATGTTTGTGGTCTTGCAGAGAATGAGGATGCCGCTGTTTTTCCTGAAGTGGGTGCGCCTCTTGTACACTGACCCGGTTGCTAGGGTCCGGGTTAATGGCTGGGTATCGTGTGCAATCACAATATGGAGGGGCACCAGGCAGGGCTGCCCCCTCTCCCCGTTGCTTTTTTAGTTGGCGCTAGAGCCCTTGGTGTGTAAGATTTGACAGCTACATGCTGACGCCGCTTTGGGATTCCGGCATCGTCCGCTAGCCATCTCATTGTACGCGGACGATATTATGCTATATGTCCGGGAGCCGGCCACACATCTGGCACCTGTGCTTCGAGAATACATCCTGTTTGAGAGGCATTCGGGGCTGTGCATAAACTGGGCGAAGTCCACGGTCTGCCCACCAACTGATTGCACTCAAGAAACTGTCTTGGAGTACCCACTCGCCTGGTCCACAGAGCCAGTGAAGTACCTGGGGGTTTGGGTGCACAGAGACCCTGATACGGTTCTCAGTATGAACTACGGGCGTGTATAACCAAAATCACAAAACAAGTTGCACGGTGGACGCGGCTTCCGTTGTCTCTGGCACATAGATTTGCAGTGGTGAAAATGACTATTCTCCCCAAGCTCCTCTACTTGTTTGTAAATATTCTGATAACCTTGAATATGGCACTTTTTAAAACATTGCATTCCTGTCAGTTGGCCCTGGTGTGGGCTGGTAAGCAGCCGAGATGTGGCTGCAGCACTTTGAAGTTGCTGTTTGAATGGGGGGGGTTTCAGGCACCGGATTTGAGTTTGTACTATCTGTGTGCTAAGGCACAATTCGCCCATTACTGGCATTTCCCTCAGCGGTACCTGCCACACTTAGCTGTGGAGACGGACACTGCATTCCCAGTACCGCTCACCGCTATGGTCCTGCATAATGATGATGGGGGACCCAGGAAGGAGATTAACATGGTGAGGAGCACTGTCAGGGCGTGGAGAGCTTTGGGCGCTCGTGCAGGGAGAGAGTATTTGTATGTGCCTGCCATGCCAATTGCTGTGCACCTGGGTATCTCAGCAGCTCAGGAACGCGGGGCACTGAATGTCCTGCAAAATGCAGGAGTTAGTAAGCTTGAGGACATGTATATAAATGGGCTTTTCCTGTCCCTGGAAGATTTCCTGGCTGGGCAAGCATATAAGTCAATGCATGGGTTTATATATACTAGATTGCGCATGGCGGTGAGAACACTTTATCCTAAGTTCCCTCAAGAGCCGCAGATGCTGAAAGCATTACAAATAGTGTTAACGGTAGGGGAAAGCAAGGGACTGATCACTAGACTATATTGTGCTTCACAGCGGGAAAACAATGTGTCCAGCTCCCCATCCCTTGAGAAATGGAATAATGAGCTGGCTGTCCCTATGGCCTGGGAGGACTGGGAGGTATGTTGTGCACTGACCGGGCGTTTGACCGCCAACTGTAACCTCCGATTAATACATTTTAAATACTTACATCAGCTGTAGTACACCCCTGCGCAACTGATGAGATTTGGTTTAAGGGAGGATGTTAGGTGCGCTAGGTGCGGGTCTGAAGGAGCGGACTTTTTGCACCTGGCCTGGAGATGTGCTGCTATACATAACTTCTGGCAGCACGTTGCGCATGTATTATCTGATATGACCATGGAAACGGTTGAGTGTACACCGGAGCTCTGTTTGTTGGGGTTGATGAAAAAGATAAAGCCTAGTAACAGGCGTATAGTTGCTATATCTACTTTGTTTGCAAAACGTGCTGTTGCAATGCATTGGGGGGTAGAACTGTCCCAACATTGGTAAAATGGATGAAAGATCTTGTGTATTGTAAAGAACAAATGGATATATATGCTGAGGAGCTGCCGGTGTCGTCCAGATCTAAGGACTTTTGGACACCATTGACTGCGTACTTGATGGAACATCCCGACATGGCTTAAAATGCTTGTGTGTAACTGGCATTTTTATGTTAGTACCGATCTGCAGGACCACAAAGTGCAAATTAGCCGCACTTGCGAAGGCAACATACTATACTGCTCTGCACGCTCTGATGACTGTTTATTGTTGTAACAAGGGGGGACGGGATAAATACCTGTATCCTATGTATTATCCTGTTTTGTTGCAGTATGCGCATTATGTGCATGCTGTTATATGTAATCCGACAAATAAATAAATAAGTTTTACTCTGCTCGGTTTACTAGCCCAAATGAGTGAGACCAGGAGACTGTTCAGGGTGGTGAAGGTGTCATTTGGGATACGACAGAGTGAGTTTTGCAATGTATATAGGCAGCGAGGAAGTAGCACCATTCTCGCCAATGCTACCCGACCCATGACCGACAGCGGTAGGCAGTTCCAGAAGAGTACAGACTCCTTCAATCCTTCGAGGTTTTTTCCCATATTCAGGGCGTATTGGGCTTCAGCTGTGTGGGCGACCTGTACCCCCAGGTAGCGGAAATTATGACTTTTCCATGTGAAAGCCAAGGGAGGGAGGTCTACCATGTCTCTCTCCCCACCAATCCTGCCAGCGGAAATGCAACTAACTTTTGTTGGTTAATGGTCAGTCCTGACACCGTCCCAAAGTCAGCCAGCACTGTCAGGAGGGCCTGGGTGGCCTCTGGAGGGTGGTGCATATATAGCAGTGCGTCATCCGCATAAAGAGATATGATATGTGTGCGTCCTCCCACTATCAGGCCCCAGTGTTTCATGTCCCTCCGCAGATGGATTGCAAGGGGTTCCATCACTAGCGCAAATAAAAGCGGGTACAGTGGGCACCCCTGTCGTGTACCGCGCTCTATAGGTATTAGAGTGGATATTAGACCACCACTACGTACTCTCGCAGTGGGGTGTCGGTACATTAACCGCACCAAGGCTATGAAGTCCGAGCCCAATCCCATTCTGCTTAGTACATCCCACAAGTACTCCCATTGCAAAGTGTCAAAAGCTTTTTCTATATCCAGGGAGACCCTCGCTGCCGGGATGTCCATGCTCTCCGCGGAATAGAGCACATGTGCGAGTCTGCGCAGGTTCATGTGGGTTCCCCGGCTTGGCATGAACCTGCATTGGTCTTCGTGCACTAATTGGGTAACTACTCTATTCAATCTAGTTGCCAAGACTTTGGCCAGGATTTTAGTGTCTACTCCCAGCATAGAAAGGGGGTGGTAGGAACTCGGCAATGTGGGGTATTTACCCGGCTTAAGTAACATAACTATTTAGGCTTCTTGCATGGACTGCAGGAGTATCCCCTAGCGCTTTGCCTCGCGTAACGTCTCCAGTAGCCTCCGAAGTAATGTTCCTGTAAATGTCTGAAAATATTCTACTGGGAGGCCATCCGGCCCAGGGGCCTTGCCGCCTGCCATATCCCGCACCTGTCAGGGTTCACAGGAGGTTTCCTCCTCGTGAGCTCATTGTAGCCGGCACTTCAATCTCGAGACACCATAGGCAGAGCCTTAAGTCTCGCCATGGGCTCAGCTGGCAGATGAGTTGGCGGCGCTGGAACTCCAAGATGGCCGCCAACTCACTAGCTGATTAGCAGTCTAGTTTCCTGTAGAATTCTCCGTGTTGGTGAAGCGCGTGCTAACATTCTACTGCGCACTTCACCGGAGATTTTCTTGTGTCAACAGCTTACCTGCGTTCTTCCGTCGCGCCCTAGTCAGAGAGGGTGGTGTCGTCGGGGCGACGTTTAGCTTCGCCGGTGCCTGTTTCCCCCGAGTTTCTGTCGTCCTGAGGTTAGTGCCTTCAGCGCATGCCCCAACTTTCACTAGCTGTGAGGTTTCGCGCCTGCTCGTCATAGAGCAGTGTTCCTAACAAAGTGCATGGCATATTAGTAGAGATTACTTGTGTGTGAGAATTTTCCTCACGTCGCTTGTTTTCTCCTGTTACGGTATTGGGTTGCTTAAGGCAACTATTCACATGTGGTATTCCACAAATACAAAAAGTGGTTCCTGTAAAATTATTGGCGTTGCCAGCAGTAGAGCTTGCTAGAGGCTAAAATAAACAATAATAAATAAACTCTAGGCATTCTCTGAATAGGTCATTAATAAGAGGTTAAGCTTATCCTGTCCAGTTAGAGCTGACTCATCTTGACACTTACCTGAGAATCTCCTGGTTGAAGAGTTTCCTGTAGCGAGGCATCTTCTTCAGGCGCTTCCTGCAAGAGATAAGAATTTTCTAATTATTCATTTAAAACTTCTCTCGCTTCAAGGCATTACAAGGTCACAGTTTATTCTGCAAGAGAAGATCATAGAAGAGAGGCAAAGGCCAAAGGCTATTCTGGTAAGATTAGTTATTTATAAATGCTAAAGTATTAAGGTTCAGATTATAGGCATGTGTTTTTTAGAACTGTAATCTGTTTCAGCCATTCAAAAGAAGAATGAAGAAAACGAAACAAGAACAGGCAGAATACAAGAGCATTGGCAGTCTCTTCTTATCCCCATCCCCTTTCCCCCCTTGGTACTTACCTGTGAAGGTCTACTGGAAAACTAGCAGGAACGTTCCAAAAGGGGCATTGGGAATTTGGCGTCGATCTGCTCCTGTGCTGGTTGGGAACTAAAGAGATTTGGTCCTGACAGCAACTCTTCCTGGAGGTCTTCGAGGCTGATTTCCGCCCCCAGAATCTTACTTTGTTCGTCGGTGAGACAGGGCAGGGATATCCCATCCAGAAACCGCTCCACGCATGCTCTTTGGCCTCTTTTGTAGACCTCTGCCAGATGTGAGTGGAGCCTTGAGTTTATTGCTGATTGTGTGTGTATAAGGGTTCCATCTGTCCAGCTTAGTGCCAGTATGATGGGGGGGGGGGAGGGTGGGCGTTCTCTCTTGAGGAGCCACGCTAACAGCTTCCCGGACTTGTCTCCTTCTCTATGTAGGAGTTGTCGGTATTCCTGTTTCACCAGGCAGTCTAATCTGTCCCATATTTCTCCTACCCACCACAGGGCGCCCAGCAGCACCTCGTCCTCTGGTCCTAAATCTGGGCCTGCACTTTGTAATGTAGCCAAAGTATTCTTGGCTTCCATGAGGTCTTTCTCCAACCGCTGTCTCATACCACCCATCTTTGATAAGCATTCTCCGTGCACCCCTACTTTTAGCGCATCCCATTCCAACCCTCTGGTGTCCGTAGACAGCCAGTTACTGTTGAGGTAATTACTGATTGATTCGCTGAGCTCAGCTCGGAACAAATCATCTTTCAGAGTTCTGGGATGGAGTCGCCAAAGTGGGACCTCAGGTCTATCACCCCTAGCACCCCATCGTAATACCACAGGGGCGTGGTCCAATAGTAATCTGCCTAGTATTCATATATCTAAGTCAGCCTCAGCAGCGTCACTGGTAAGCAGGAAGCGGTCTAGACGGCTGTATACCGAATGGGTTGGCGTGTAGCATGTGTATTCGCATTTCGACTGGTGTACTATCCTCCACCAATCCATGCATACCTGTTGTTGCATTACCCCCTGGAGGGCTGCCATCATGTTGGGTTTTGTGTGTAATCTCGGGGGATGCCGATCAAGGGAGCCATCTAGCACGCAATTAAAGACACCAGCCAACAAGAGCGGTAAGCCTGCATATGATACCAGTAGTTCTTCTAGACCTGTGTAAAAAGCACCGTCATCTATGTTTGGAGCGTAGATATTCAGTAGGCAGATTTCCCTGCCATCTAGCACCCCGTGTACCAATATGTACCGCCCCTCTATATCCGCTGTGTAGCTTAAAACGTGGAAGGGGGTCTGTGGGGCTATCCAAATTGCTACCCCACGGGCGTAATTGGAGTACGTTGCAGAGAACATCTGGCCTCTCCATTTTTTGTCCAGTTTCTGGGCTTCCAGGTCAGTCAAATGTGTTTCCTGCAGCATGGCTATGTGGGTCCCCTGTCTACGGAGATACGTGTGTGCCCTCGTATCTTTTTATGAATGTATTAAGCCCCGTACATTTCAGGTAACAATGTTAAAACCAGCCATCTCTACTTTGCGGATTTGGAATAAGGCTGCCATGTCCTCCCCACCAGTGCTGTCATCGAGCAAAATATATCATAACTGTACTGTTCCCCCTCCCCCCCCCACCCGCCGGGTAAACACATGATAAACCAACCGTGCTTCCCCAATCCTGGCCTAACATTGAACACCCCCTAAACAATCAAGAACGAACCTGTAGGGCGTGCAGCCCGCTAAATTATCAATATAAAAAGTTAACACAAGAATGCTTATACTATCCTAATCCACTACCACTCCTGCCATCCAGTATCTAAGTGGGGTGTTGAAAGTGCAGAGCTGAGATGTGAAATAAGTGAAAGAGTAGGAAAAAGAGTAGAGTAGAGCAGTGGGGGTGGCCCGCCAATCAAAGCGTTCGGGCCATTCCGCCAAGGTGTCATAAGACATCTCGAGTCCGCCAGAGGGGTTATAGGTGAACAGTAAGTGAGCGCCCAAGGTGTTTTGTTTTGTCTTTTTTCCTCTTTTTTTCCAACCCACTCTCCAGACCGCCTTTGAGTCATCACAAAGTTCAAGCTGGGGAATTAGATGCTGCAGTTCTAGTCTCTTAGTTCAAGTGTTGGTGGTCTGGGGGGTGTCTTCCACTATATCACCAACGCTGGCTTCCAAGCTGGCTGCCGTCACCACCTCCAACAGGCGCTCTGGCTTCCTCGCGCTCTGCCTAGATCAGGGCCTGATTCACTCGGGATGTCTGATGGCTATCCCTGTCTGAGCCGGTGTGCTCCAAGTCCAGGGAGCCATCCCAACGCACCACCACTCGTTGGGTGGACCGTGAAGTGTGTTTGCTCCGCCGCCCGCGCCTATTTGACTTGCGCTCCTTCCAGGGCTTAGGTGGGTGGCCGCTGGCGCCTCCTCGCGATGGTATCCGGTCGCCTCCCCTCACCTCCAACCAGTCCCAGGCCTCCTCCGGGTTATTAAAGAGATGGGCTTTATCTCCGTGTATGATTTTAAGTTTGGCGGGGTATAGCAACATGTTCTGCAGATTCATTGACCTAAGCTTCTGCTTCACGCCCCCGAAGGACATCCTTTGCTGCTGCACCATGCGCGTGTAGTCAGGGAATATGCGGATGGTGTGGTTCTCGAAAGTCAGTTCTTCCCTGCACCTGGCTTCACAGAGGATGTCCTTGCGGTCCTTATAGTTAAGGATTTTGGCAATGAGGCTGCTGGGGGGGAGCCCTACCAGGGGGCGGGCCCAGCGCTCGGTGCGCCCTCTTTATCACAAAACAGGGAGAGAGGGGCGTCGTGGGCAGCGCTGTTTTTTATCCAGTTTTCCCAAAAAAAGTTCAGGCTTAATACCTTCGGCTCCCTCTGGGAAGCCTACAAAACGTAGGTTACATCTACAGGAACGGCCCTCCGCGTCTTCAGCCCTGCGCTCCAGCATGGCTGTTTTAGCGGTTAGCTCTGTTAAAGCCGCTTTTTGAGTGGAAACCTCAGTCTCTAGAGCTGTTACCTTTTGGTTAGTGTAAGAAACTGGCTCTATATATACTACACCAAAATGAGGTATAGTGTGTATAGGGTCCAGGTGACTCCAGAGGTAGGCAGAGGTTAAAGTTAGATAGAACCTTACTCTCTAATAGTGGTAGCTTGGTCGAGCAGTAAGGCAGTATCAGAGGACAGTGTAAAGCATTTGATGTACACACTCAGTCAGCAAATGAATCCACACACTCAAGAACTGAACTCTAGGACAATTGTTTTGTATAAAAAAATATATTGTTGTTTTATTTCTAGAACCAAGCAAGCCTGGTACAGGTAAGCATAAAAATACTTTTCAGTAGTAAATTACTTGTATGAACACAGTTCAAAATTGCAGTGTAACTTGTACTGGTTTTGGTTACAGTTTTAAGTAAGCAGTTTGCAACACATTGCAGGTATAGTACATTCAATTGAATGGGCTTTTTAAGTAAAATGCAGTTAATTACTTTTTGGATTACTTTTTCTAACACAGTGCTGGATCCTAGATTCAGCACTGGGACATTTCCTGAAAACAGTTGTGAAAATGCGTTTTAGTTAGATGTACAATTTTTAAAGAATATTCTTGTATTTCAAAAGTTGACACTTAGAAACTTTTTCACATAGAACCACCAATGTTATCCTATGGAAGGAAATTCAATTCACAGGTAAGTTACTTTTACATTACTTTTTCTACTCAGTGCTGGATACCTAGATTCAGCACTGCGACATTTCCTACAAATAGTTGAGAAAATTCGTTTAGGTTATTTGTGCGCTTTTTAAGGAATATTCTTAGTTTTCAAAAGTCGACACTTAGAAACTTTTTCACATAGAACCACCAATGTTATCCTACAGAAGAAACTTTTTCACATAGAACCACCAATGTTATCCTACGGAAGGAAATTCAATTCACAGGTAAGTTACTTTTACATTACTTTTTCTACTCAGTGCTGGATACCTAGATTCAGCACTGGGACCTTTCCTGCAAATAGTTGAGAAAATTCGTTTAGGTTATTTGTGCGATTTTTAAGGAATATTCTTAGTTTTCAAAAGTCGACACTTAGAAACTTTTTGGGAGAAAAAGTGTCAATGTTATCCTATGAGGAAAAACAGGTTATCGGTTTCGAGGTAAGTAATCGGTCTTTTGAGTTAGGGTTCTGGGGTTAGACTCAGGGGTCTCCCAGGGTCAGTGATGCACTGTTGTTGCACCCTCAGCGGCACTAGGGCGGCCGGGTGCAGAGTGTCGAGGCCCAATGTTATCCTATGGAGGATAGGGGGACTCCGGTTGGTGGCTGCTGGCGAGCAGGCCACAAGGTTGTGGGAGCAAAGCTCGTAGGGTTTAGGTCAGGGCAAATTGGGAAACAAGCCAGCACAAAAGGTGCACCTTCAGCGACGCTGGAGCTGCCGGGTGCAGAGTGCTGTTTTGGCGTCGGGTGCCCTGTTGTTTTCAATGGGGATTTTCGGTTTTGGTTTTCAGCTTCAGGCTCGGTCCAGGAAGACTTCCAGGAGGAACCAACAGCTGGGCAGGTAAGTTGGAGGGCTCGGGGACGTAGGTGCACCTCGGGTTCCTTTCTCCAGGGCGCAGGGCGGCTGGATGCAGGGGTGTCTTTTGAAGTCGGATTTCACCTTACCGGCCACTCGCGGTTGGGGGGGTCTCCGTGCAGAGGCTGCAGGCGACGTCTGGGAGTCCTGGAGGGGTCAACCCATGGTGGACTCGGACTCTGGAGCGCTGGGGGACCTCGCTGGGACCGGTGGGCCACTTGAACTCGGGCTGTAGGCGACGGGTGCAGTGGTGGTTCCAGGCGTCAGGTTTCTTTTTCCTCAGCAGGCTCGGAGTCTTTGTTTGGTGTTTCTTTTGAACAGAGCTGCTGTTCACAGGAGATCCGGTCTTTGTTGAAGGCAGTCAGTCCTCCCCGGGGTTCTGGAGGTCGCTGGCTGCAGGACAAAACGATTTATGGCGCAGGATCTCTGGAAACTGCAGACGGGCCGGTAGGGCTGGGGCCAAGTCAGTTGTTCTCTGCAGTCTCCTCTGCTGGGCGTCTTCTTTCATCCTTTTTCTTCTTAGGTTGCGGGAATCTGCCTTCCTGGTTCAGGGCTGTCCCCTAAATACTGTATTTAGGGGCGTTTTAGAGGTCTTGAGGTCAGTAGCCAATGGGCTACTGACCTTAGAGTGACTACACCCTTGGTGTGCTCACCCCACGTGGGGAGTGAGCACAATCCCTAGTCCTGATTGGGGAGTGCCTGCCATCTGCAAGATGGCGAGCACTGGAGAGTGGGCTTCACCTCGCCTCCCCCACCTGAGGGGTGGGGTTGGCAGAGGTGGGCACACCTCCTGGGCTGGCTAGTTTTCCCGCCTGTCTTCCCGCCGAAAGGGAGGGGAGACAGGAAGGGGCCTGCTCCTGATAGCAGGAGAGGCTGGGGGTCGCATTACAAAGGCTGCCAGGCCTTTGAAGCTCCCCTGCCACAGATGGCTCTTCCTGGCCTGGGGGAGGTGTGTACACCTCCGCCCAGGAAAAGCTTTGTTTCTAGGCTCAGGGAGCGTAGGCTCCCACCCTAGGGGTCCAGAAACATGTCTCGTGGTGGCAGGCTGGTGTGTACCAGTCAGGGAACCCACCAGAGGCTGGTCGTTTTTCAGGGGCATCTCAAAGATGCCCTCTGTGTGCATTTTCATTAAATCCCACACTGGCATCAGTGTGGGTTTAATGTGCTGAGAAGTTTGATACCAAACTTCTCAGTTTTCAGTGCAGCCATTATGGTGCTGTGGAGTTCGTAATGACAAACTCCCAGCACCATATAATCTTAATGGCAGCACGGCACTTACAATGTCTAAGAATGGACTTAGACACTGTAGGGGTACAGGGCTCATGCACCTGTACCCTCACCACTGGTATAGTGCACCCAGCTAGAGGGGGGACTGACCTATGCCAGGGCAGTGGGTTGTAGGCATGGCACACAGGTGTGTGTGCCATGTCGACTCTTCACTTTGTTCTGCACCAAAACACGCAGCCTGCAAAGACAGCGTGTGTGTGTAAAGGTACAGGGCCTCTAAGGGTGGCACAATAAGTGCTGCAGCCCTTAGAGGTCTTCCCTGGTCACAGTGCCCTGGGTACCTGTGGTACCATTTACCAGGGGCTGACCTGTGGCCAGAGATGCCAATTGGGTACAGTTTTGGGGAAAGAACACAGGCCCTGGGAACCTGATTGGCAGGGACCCAGGGCACATCAAGTCAAAGTGCATCAGTGGTCTGGCAAAAAGTGGGGGGGTTACTGCAACAGAAACCCACTTCCTTACAGTTAGTGGCTAGAGACCTTTCCGCCACCGCTCGCAGGTCAACCCGGAGTAGTCCCACATCCAATTATACCGCCTCTATTTTAGCCTGTACTAATAAGCTAGAAGCCTCCATCGCTGCGAGAATCTGGGTGCCTGAGGGCTCTGCCAGTGGGGCCCGCCTCTGCAGGGGCAGACGCCCCAGGAGGCTCCCGAGTGCATCGTGGGGTTTTGCGCCATGTATTGGTCTATTTTAGTGTGTTGGGCTTCTCTCTGTGGCCTGTCTTTCCCCATGTCTGTGACCTCCGGCTGTGCGGGGAGGGCCCCAGTCCTCTGAATAAAACTTCGCTGAGGTTCTCCAGTCCCCAGGGCTATAACGTTGGCTCCTGCTGCCTTTGGTGGCTCAAGGATTGCTGTAGCTGGGCTGAATGCAGCTCGCCATCCCGGCTGCCTAGTGACTGTCCTGGGTATATTGCGCAGTCAGACTCAGCAAAGGGGTGTGTCTACCTTTGCTGCCATAGCCTTCCCCTGGGGGCCCCGAGGGGCGAGAGTCCCCATTGTCCGACCGCAGCGGAAGCAGCCCGTGACTTCTGGGGCCAAAGGACAATGGCCCACACTCGCCGCGTCCTCTGACTCCCTGGCGTGTTTGTTGTGGTGACTTCTCAGAGTTGAAGCTGAGAGCGCCCCAGGAGGGCCGCATCCCGGGGAAGTGTTGTCTCCCCTCTCGCAATTGATGTGTGTAGTGGGGGATTAGGAAGGGGCGGGCCGCCGCTCTGCCCTCCTAGCGGTCGGCCCGCCTGGTTCTTATGTGCCACCCGAAAGGTGCCCCCCAGGCAATGCTGTGGCCCCTGCCCGCGCCGTACAGGCCAACACAGTCCAAGTGGCAGCTCCAGAGGGCCCCCGTCACATTACCAGTGCCCCCTGTCACGTTACCAGCGCCCCCTTCCTCGCACTGATGGAGCCAGCCGCAAGGGGCCCACACTTCTCACCTCTGCGCCGGGTCCCTCCGGATCAGGACTGCATTGCTGCCTCGGCCTTCAGGCTATGAGGGAGTTCGCCTGCCCCGCAGGCTGCAGCACGCAGGCAGCCCTGGCCTCAGACGGCGCTCCCGTCTCAGCGAGGCCCGCCGTGGGTCCCATAGGGCACCGCACTGCTCACCAGGTCCCCAAGCGCCACCAATCCTTCAATTCTGTCCCGCTTGGGACTCTGCAGGCTGCGGGCTCGAGGGCGGCATTGAGGGGGCCCTCCGCTTCCCCATCAGCGCTCAGGGTCCTCCGTCTGTCCCCATAGATCTCCCTGGGCCTCGCTCCGTCAGCAGCCGCTCCGGGCTCACGCCTTGTGTCCGTTCCTCCACAGGGGCCCGCACTGCCGCCGGTGGACCCTCAGCGACGTCTCGCTCTGCTCATGGGCCGCTACAGGGACAGTCGTCCGCTAGGTCGTTCCACCGCTCCAGTCAGTCGCAGGCCCTCGCCATGAGCGCCCGGCTGTGTGGGCCTAGTTGCTGCTGCTGTCTGCAAGGGAACCCGCTGAGGGTTCTCTTGGGACTCCACCGAGCCACGACAGTCCACCGACTATCTGCAGGTGGTTTTTCCCCAGTTTCTTGGGTCCGGAAGGTAGGATAAATAAAGATATTAGGCGGGCCCGTCACGGAGCTCTTTACAAAGTGTCCGACAAGGCCGCCATCTTGGCCACGCCCCCCAAGTTATTATTATTTTTATAGGTATTGAAATATTGTTAGTGAATGATTAGGAATTGTATTCTTATTTGTAATCCCTTCCAAGTCTAATGCTTCCCTACTGTTGTTTAGACTGGAGGGGGAATAGTAAATCTAACACCTTGGAAGTCTAATACTTTCCGTACTGTTGCTCAGACTGGAGTGGAAATAGTAAAGCTAACCCCTCCAAAGTTGAATACTTTCCTTTCTGCTGCTTAGACAGGAGTCTCAATAGAAAATCTAAACCTGAAAAACTGGAGTGAGTCTTTCATGGTTGGTGTAGGTCTCTAAAGCAGAATATAAAGTTTTATTAACAAAGTTTATTTCTATTTTTGCTCACCAGTAGAAAGTCTTCTTGCATATTGTGCAGGTCATGGTTTTTGCTGAGACCTTCTTCCTTAAAGAATGGAAAAAAACCTGCCACAGAATGGATGGGGTGGTCCTCGTTCTTCCTCCTGTGTCTCCAGACGTTACTTGTCACTTCCTGAAGCCATGATGATATAGATTTCCTCAAAAATAAATAAAAAACAAAGCCAGGGCAGGAGCTCGGTCCACTAGGTAAGAACCTACAGAGATCATGTAGGGTAATGTTGGAAAAGAGGCAGGAACCAGTTAGAAGAGCTTTTACTGTGAGTCACTGGTCCTCCAGTACTTTGAAAAATACCACAGTACAGCAAAAGTTAAAGAAACAAAGACGTGTATTAAAAACTTAAACATCACCATGATTGTACCATCGAGGTCCTGGTGGACCTTCACCCGAAAGAGGAATTAAAACCCATGCAGGATTCCTAAAACACTCTACCGGGGGCGTGGCCAAGATGGCGGCGAGATAGGGCGTGGGTTCCTATCCCTCCGGCGCCGCCGCTGCTTCGCCTTGATATATCGCCCTTCCTGGCGCCCATCTGAGCCTGCCGACGGGTGAACTGACCCGCGGAACTGTTCTGGACCTGAAGGCGAGCTCCGTTTTGGGACACGGGTGATCTGCTCCGCCGGGCGACCCTTCCCGGCCCCGGCATTGCTGCGGCCCGGCGGGAGACGAGCGGCCGGGCGGACGGCCGTGCCACAGCGCAGGCTGCCTTGATATCCGGTGCGGCCCACCCGAGTGCGCATATCCACGGCGGCAAGTACCCCCTTTCAGCCGGATCCACACTGGCCCTGGGTCTGGCGCGATTGCAGCGGGGTGAGATCCGATGGCGGCGCCATTTTGGGGGCTCTGGCGCAGGCCTGCACGCATCGCATGGGGAATGGCGACCGAGGATGTGTGACGGCGAGGGCCTGCCCACGGCTTAGGAACAGCACCCACCCCGGGTCTCTGACAGCGGAGCGAGACCCGACCACGTGGAGCGGCTGGGAGTGGCAGCTATCGAGGAAGCGGTGATCCCCCGTGAGGCATGCGGGTAAGGAGTGGCGGGCCGGGGGAGAGTGTTGTAATCTGCGGAGGCAAGGCTCGGTCTGCGGGTCGGCAGACGGAGTGGCGCCCCGACAGTGCCTGGGAGCTGGGGGCTTTGAACGCGGGGCATTGTAGTGCTGCCCGATTCATGGCGCTGGCACAGAAGTGAAGGGGAGGCCTGGCGGGAGCGGTGCACCCTGAGCCTGAGCCCATGTAAAAGGAGACGGTGCCTGAAATCCCTTATTGTGCCAGCACTCCTGCATGACATACCTGCGCTGACTTCCCCACTGGAGCCGGGCATGTGAGATCCTTGGGGGTGCCTAGAGGCCGAGACTGAACTTGCTATCCCCACTGACGGGCCCGGATTTGGGGAATGAGTAACCTGGACCCCTGGGGCCCTTAGCGACTGCCTCCCCCCTGTGCAAGTGCTACGTGGCAGACTGTGCGATTTTGGCTTGGTGACTGCGGCGATCCACCCTCTTGCCGGTGCTGCACCCTGCTTTGCGCTAGTGGTGGGGTGAACGCCATGTGGCACTGACCCCCCCTTGGACATTGTCTATCTCTGCGGGCCCGACTGCCCCACTGAATCTTCATTCATCGCGCTAACGCTAAGCTGACAGACAAGAGAGTATTCCTGGGCGGGGGATCCGGCAGGAAGCACAGAGAGCGAAACGGCGACGCAAGCAGGTGCTGCGAGACTGCGTGTGCATCTCCAGGTGTGCCAGTGGTATTCTGATGCAGCGTGACGGTCCTGCTGGTGAAGGCCCGGTGGGAGTGTGTGCTTTGGCCAGCTACCCTCACGCGGTGGAAAGGGCGAGAGGGGTGTCCGGTGGGGGTCGCCCGGTCCCAATATGTCATCAACGAGGGGGAAAAGAGACAAATCCCTAAAAGACCTGCTGCAGAAGACAACGGGGCACTCCGCAGCACAGCCTGCAGCTGGAACGGCACTGATGGACGGGGAAGACGCGCCAGCAACTAAGGCCTTCATGATTGAGCTCTTCTCCGCCATTAAAGAGGATATTCAAGACCTCCGCTCGCAGCTTTCCGCGGATCTTCGGGAGGTCCGGCGGGATGTTGACGGCATTGGGGAAAGAGTGGCGACATTGGAGGTGCACGATCTGAGCAGGGAAGACGATCTGCACCAACTACAGCAGGAGCTGATACGCCTTCGAGAACAAAACATAGATCTGCAGGCTCACGCGGAGGATTTGGAGAACCGCTCCAGACGTAACAATATCCGGATCCGGGCGGTTCCGTGGAAAGGTGAAGGTGACGACCTCCGTGCATATGTCAGCGCCTTGTTCCTCCAGATCCTTGGAGATGAGGAGGTACGAGAGATACAAATGGATCGTGTTCACCGAGTAGGCCTTCCGCGTGGTGCTAAGGATCCCCCCCCTGACATTCTCGTCTGCGTGCACGACTTTCAACTAAAGGAGCGCATCCTACGCAGAGCTAGGGATCTTAACCCAGTGCAATTCCGTGGTCACCAGCCTGTGCTCTACCAGGACTTAGCGGCTTCTACATTGCTTAAACGTAGAGACTTCAAGCCCATCACCAACCATCTCCGAGAGCAGCAGATTCCTTACTCCTGGGGCCATCCGTTCCGCCTCATCTTCAAGCTGCAGGGCAAATTGCTTCAGATCCGGTCCTTGGAGGAAGCATATGACAAGCTGGGCATTGAAAGGTCTCCTGCTGAGACACAAGACGCTCAATCACTTCCTCGCAGACGGCGTCGCTCCTCCGAGTGGCAACGAGTGGGGAGTTCGAAGCCAAGCCCCGCACCAGACACGGCTGCTAGCAAGCTAGAGAGGGAGGCAGCCCTCTCATCAGTTTCACAAGTGACCGACAACCCCGCGACACCTTGACGTACTTAGCATGGCGACCGCTTGGGCGCTTCAGTCAGCGCCGGAGGGAGGAGACCCTTCAAGTGTTTCTACGCCCTAGGCATCGGGGTGATGGACACGTTACTCCTGGTGCGCTCTAGGCCTTGGCCGCGTTTCCCTAGACACTGTTCATCGAGACGAACGTTTGTCATGTTGCCTTGCTTTTCCTTCGTTTTGCTGTTTCCCGGGGTTTTTTATGTTTTTGATTTGGGGTATGCTTGGGTGTTCTTTTGGGGCTCCGCATCAGTTCTCGGGCAAGATAGACAGACAGCCCGTTCTTGGGAGGTGATCCTCAATGGTTTTGAGTCCGGTGGCCTTGGGCTGGTACATAGCGCTTCTCTCCTCCACTGCTGTGATGGGTAGGGACCTGAAAATTGTTAGCTTGAATGTACGGGGGTTAAATAATCCTGTAAAGCGTTCTGCAATACTCTCTCAGTTAGAAAATTCTGGGGGGGATGTTTGTTTACTCCAAGAAACCCATCTGTTAACTAAGGATACCAAGCGAATGAGAGATAGGCGCTTCCCACACCAGTTCTGGTCTTCGGGATTGTCCAAACAACATGGGGTGGCAATCCTCTTTAGTGCGCGCTCACAATGCAAAGTGGTCTCTACGGTGGCAGAAATAAAAGGCCAGTTGCTGGCAGTCAGGGTGCAGTGGGGGGATACGCATTTAACAATTGGGTCCTTATATGCCCCGAATGAACGACAGGAGCCCTTTCTGCACCTAGCTCTAGCTGAGGTTCTTGCTTCTTCTGATTCTGCACTTCTGATCGGGGGGGACTTGAATGTGGTGATGGATCCGGAGTTGGATAGGTCAGGACAGAGGGCTACCCACGCAGGGACGTTATCGCAGGCTGGGAAACAGTGGCTGTCTGACTGCGGGCTGTGTGATGTGTGGCGCATACAACATCCTACTGAGCGTGATTATACATACTACTCAGCGGCACACAAGACATACGCGCGTCTTGATCACTTCTTAGCCTCCTCACCCCCTTCTCCCTCTCTTGCATACTGCGGATATCACTCCGCGTTCCCTCTCAGACCATGCCTTTATCTCAGTCCAGCTCCCAGCGCGCTGCGGGCGATCTAACCCTCCGGGCTGGCGACTCCACGATTCCCTTCTTCACTCTGATGAAGTCACACAGCGAATCCGGGACACTATAAAATATTATCTTTCTGAGAATGATCAGGGAGGCACCTCCTTCGCGTCTGTATGGGAGGCTTTGAAGCTCGTGGTGTGGGGGGAATTTATTGCGGTTGCGGCGTCTTTCGCGCGTCTCCGCAAAGAGAAACGTGCGTAGCTGGAGAAAGAGGTAGGAGAATTAGAGGCAGTTCACAAGCGCACGGGGGCACCGAGAGTTTGGAGGGAGCTGGAAACGAGCCGCCGCATGCTGAAGCATCTGGATCTCGACAGGGCTGAGCATGCGCTCCTACGACTTCGACATAAATTCTATCTCAGTGGGGATAAGTGTGGGAGGATGCTCGCACATAAACTGCGGGCGCAGGCGACCGCAATCCCCTCCGTATGGGACCAGAATGCAGTTGAGCATACTGCGGATGGCCTTATTGCCGATACCTTTCGTCAGTTTTACCACCGCCTCTATTCGAAGGAGGATACCCCATTGCAAGATCCAGGGAAATATTTGGCCTCTTGCGATATCACTCCCTTACTCCAACCAACGGCTGATCTCTTGGACTCCCCTATTCGCATTGAGGAGGTGATATCGGCGATAGCTCGGCTCAAAGTGGCTAAGTCGCCGGGTCCGGATGGCTTCCCGGCTCTGTTCTATAAGACTTTTTGCGCGGAGCTGGCCCCTCTTTTGACGAGGCTCTTTAACTCCTTCCTGGACGCTGGGGAGGTGACACCTACAATGTCTGAGGCGACAATTACCGTAATCCTTAAACCGGGGAAAGACCCGGCAGAGTGCGGCTCGTACCGACCGATCTCGCTCCTTAATATTGACGCGAAGTTGTTTGCGGGTGTTTTAGCCTCCCGCCTCAGTCCCCTCATGGATAACATTATAGATCCGGACCAGTCCGGCTTTATACCAACGTGGCAAGGAGGGGATAATACTAAGAGACTTCTGCACCTCATTGACTTTATTCACCGATCGCGCACTCAGGCCTTTCTGCTCTCGATTGACGCGGAGAAGGCTTTTGACCGCGTGGATTGGGAGTACTTATTTGCGGTGCTGCGCGCATTCGGGTTCGGTGACAATTTTATTCGCTGGGTCCGTTGTCTATATGCATCTCCTACGGCGGCGGTGCGGGTCAATGGTTGCAGGTCGACCTCCTTCCCTATCGCCCGGGGCACGCGGCAGGGTTGTCCCTTGTCCCCGCTCTTATTTGCGCTCTACATGGAGCCCTTTGCCCAACGCATTCGTGCAAACCCTGACATTGTGGGCCTTAAACTTGGGGCAGATACACATAAAATCAGTATGTATGCCGATGATGACATCCTTTCCCTCACACAACCCCGGTCATCGTTGCGGTACCTGACTACGGAGTTTACCACTTTTGGTACCGTAGCAGGGTTTAAGGTCAACTTTACAAAGTCGCAAATCCTCAATATCTCTATTCCGGAGACTGAAGTACATGATCTACAACAGGATTTTGCATTCCACTGGGTGTCCACGGACATCACATACTTGGGCATCCGGCTGACCTCGTCCATTGCTAGGACGGCTGCTCTTAACTACACGCTTCTGATGGAGCAGACGACCAAGGCTTTGGCTGCCTGGTCGCGGCTCAAACTGGCGTGGTATGGCAGGATAGCGGCAGTAAAGATGACGGTGTTGCCACGCATCTTATATATCTTCCAAATGCTTTCTCTGAGCCCACCGCCAGGAGTGCTGCGGAAGTTGCAGGGACTTCTGAATAAGTTCTTGTGGGATAATAAGAAACCACGTCTTGCATTTGCTCATGTGGCCTCCTCGAGGGCCCAGGGAGGACTCGGCTTCCCGATAGTGAGTGCCTACTACCAGGCAACATGCCTCCGTTACATCACGGAATGGAATAGGCCACTATCCAGCAAACACTGGAACTTTATGGACCAAACAGTTGCCGGACGGAATATTTGGCGGGAACTGTGGCTCCAGCGCGAACATAGAGCATGGGGACTATACTCCTCTCCGGTTACCTCCCCGACCCTCAAGGTTTGGGATCAGTTAGCTGGCCCGAAAGGGTGGACCACCTTCCCTTCCCCTATGTCCCCTATAGTAGATAACCCAGACTTTCAGCCAGGATGCGCGTCCCCGGTCTTCCATCGTTGGAGGGAGGAGGGGTGCAAAAGAGTGGGCATGTTCGACCTAGAGGGCTTGATCCCCTTCCATCAGTTGCGTAGGGATTATGATTTGCCAACGTCAGATGCCTTCCACTACTCACAGATTGCACACTGGGTTATGAGGGCGGAGAACGTCGCTCTCATGTCTCGCCCCCTGACATCTTTTGAAAAATGGCTGGTATACAAAAAGGATGACCGCAAACTCATCTCCGAACTTTATGCCATGATCACTACTCAACCAAAGAAACACCGCACATAAGCACAAATCAGATGGGAAACGGAGCTAGGGAGGCCCCTTACACACAAAAAGTGGGAACACATTTTTTACAGAGCGCATCACACTGCCGCTAATACAGCGGGGGCGGAATCTGCATACAAGGTGGTTACTCACTGGTATTGTACTCCAGCGCGCATTAAGAGCTGGGACAGGTCCAAGTCAGACCTCTGCTGGCGGGGGTGTGGTCTTACTGGCACATTAGTTCATTTGCTATGGCATTGCCCAAAGCTAGTGCGTTACTGGGCAGCAGTCATTGATGATGTGGATGCAGCATTTCAGATTACACTGCCTCGTACACCCGAGTATACGCTGTTGGGCCTTCCCCATCCTAAGTTTTCCCGCTGAAATCCCTGAAGGGTAAGCAGATCGCCATGGCTTTACTCGCAGCACGGCAGGTGCTTCTGGCACACTGGGGATCCCTGACGATCCCAGACCCTCGAGATTGGATTCAGAAACTCTGGCAACTCTTAGCAATGGAGCGTCTGTCGCTTAGTGTAGATGGGAAAGGCAAGGATTTTCCGAAACTGTGGGCCCCTTTCTTGCAGATTCTAACCAAAGATATGAGGGAAGTAACATGCCCGAAATATCTACAAATTCTGCGGCTCATACCCGTAGAACCACCTGGTGCATCCACAGATTGATTTACTGTATGACTGACCATTGTTTAGAGGCAGGATTGCGCTGACTTAGATAGACATGAACTGATGCGGAGGGAGGGAGGGAGGGAGGGTGGAGGGTGGGTCGGGGGGGGTTGTTTTTTTTGTGTTAATATTTCTTGAAAAGTGGTACACTCGCTAGATGCCTTAATGACTTACTATGACCTGAACTCATCGCGAGGTCGCCCTCAGGGATGTAGACCTAAACGCTGTGTCATTCTCGTTGGTTCTCGCTCTGCCGGCGTTATGATGTAGGCAGTTAAGCTGTGTATTTGCTATCTTGTTGCCACGCAATAAACATGATTGATTCCAAAACACTCTACCAATGTCTGTCTGGGTCCCGCGGAAGTACAGCGGTACCTTATAGGGGGTACAAAAAAATAAAAAAATAAAGTAGTCACCTTATTAGTTGCAATATGAGCAATTGTGAGAAAAAAAAACATACCCACAGTCTACAAAAACAATAAGAAACACATTTCCTGAATAGAAACCGGAACAGGCATCGAGTACTGCAATGACTATGATCCAGCGCGACTAATATAATTTCTTCTCCTATGGACATAGCATCCAGGTTGGAAACACTCTTTTCCCACAACTATACCAATATGACGGTGGGGCCCATAACACCGCATATACATTCACTCACTCAAATATTCCCTGGATCTCATCCCCTTCTACCTAGGAGAAAAAGTTAAATGACTGCTGGAAGAGAACGGGATACCTTTTTAAAGTTGACAAGATAACTGTTTAAACATCATACATAATTAGTTTTTATCCTGTCAATTTCTAAAACATCAAGGTATTCCGCTCATTGGTCGATGGACCAACTAGTAGGAATCAGTTGATGGTGATTAAGACCAGCTCAATCACTTTAACATATTAAACATTTTGCATTTATTATTGAGCTAAAGAACCACAGACTCGTAGTTTTAATTATAATAAAGTTTATCTAATTGTTTTAAAATGCATAGAAAAGTCTCAATTTTATTAATCAATTAATACATCTATTATCATTATAAGAAATAATACTTCAGAGAATTTATGCATACCCTTTTAGATGGAAAAATAAAGTTCGTCACAGCAGATCACAGCATAGAACTCCCAAAACTGACTGACTGTCCCGCTAAACAGGCCTCCTCGACGGACCACCTATACAGGTTTCCCGCATCGATCTCGTTCCTTCCCAGTCAGATTTAAAAGCAAAAAGATTAATTAAATTAAAAGAAAATGGCCTAAAGAAAATAACAGCGATTCTCCAGCGTCAAAGTTCTGTGCTCAAAAATTATGTATGAATAGCGCTCCTCCTACTTAAGAGTAGGTCCTCTTATACCCTATTACTAACTTACTAAACAGAAATGTTTCAATCTTTGGGGGCGAGATTCACGCTAATTGGTTTATTGGAGGGGTGGCAAGCATCTCCTCATTGCCCTCCTTGTTCAAACCAGTTCCGAAAATGTTTATAATTTCGTCCTTTCACACGGTTTTAGGACATTACCAATCCGATTGACAGTTCCTCATATGTAACTTCTTTTGTATCTTTATTAAAACAGTTCATTGTTAATTCACGGCTGCATCTTTGGTTCTCATGTATTCTCGCTGAGTCCCTTTTGGCACCCATTCTGGTGACAGGTCATGGTGACCTTGATCCTTTTCATTCTGGGCTCTACTTTCAGATCACGTGACATTTTTCCACAGCTTTCTCCCAATTGGAAGCCATTTTGCACTTGCGCATTTAGCCCATCTGCCTCGGCAGCCATTTTTACAGCGCGGCCTAGCAGGCCCGATCGAACTGTTATGGAACGAACACAATCATAATTAAAACAAAGAAAATAAGCCTTTTCGTTTCCCACCCATCATTCTACGTACCCCAATTAGGTGTTACCTAGCAAAGCGACATATAAAGCTGTGTTTACTTACCATCCGCATACTTTTGCCACAATACGGTTTACTACATAGCACAAATCATGCAATCATTATTTTAATTAGTACGCAAACCATTATGTTATGATTATTTCACGTTGACAAGCATTAGTAGGTTAGCTTTTGTACATAGATTTCGGTTACCACTTATAAAAGATGTCTATAAAAGACGTAAAGTGTTGATTAGTCATCAAAACAGTTATTAGTTGTTAATTATTAGCATTAATATTAGGGGGTTCAAAAATTTCTTATTTACCTTGCTCCATCAACTACACCTCGTAGTCCTCCTGACACCCAGGATGAACAATGTATTGTGCTTGCAACAACTTCCACTGCGTCGCCTAACACTAGACCCAAAAAAGTGTTGGTGGTGTGGCAGTTTATCAGTCTACCACCTGGCAAAAAAAAAAAAAGATATTTGCACATAGTGTTACCTGCACCATCTGCAATTAAGAGCTGCACGTGTACCAGTGCACAATGGGACCATCAGGGATG
Organism: Calotriton arnoldi; assembly: GCA_963921515.1. Taxonomy (NCBI): domain Eukaryota; kingdom Metazoa; phylum Chordata; class Amphibia; order Caudata; family Salamandridae; genus Calotriton; species Calotriton arnoldi. Next base: position 2,386,205 of record CAWUFW010001145.1, read on the forward strand.
CGGAAACATCTCCGATCTCTGCATCTGAAACAGATTTCCCATGCTGACACGAGGAACAATCCAGCTGCAGAAGAAGATGTCTTGCAACAAGGGAAAGAAGAGAAAGATGAAGATTTTGCAGTATTTTGCGACATAACGTAAAAAATGCCACCAAGTCGTCCGTTAGGGCGAGGCGACCAAATGAGTTTTTGCAAAATCACTAAAGAGGCACTTGGAGCCTCAGAGTTTTTTTTAAAAAAACAATACGGTTTACTACATAGCACAAATCATGCAATCATTATTTTAATTAGTACGCAAACCATTATGTTATGATTATTTCACGTTGACAAGCGTTGTAGGTTATCTTTTGTACATGGATTTCGGTTACCACTTATAAAAGATGTCTATAAAAGACGTAAAGTGTTGATTAGTCATCAAAACAGTTATTAGTTGTTAATTATTAGCATTAATATTAGGGGGTTCAAAAATTTCTTATTTACCTTGCTCCATCAACTCCCCCTTTGGTGATTTTTAATATCACCACAAAGCCCATGTTACACAATTTTACTGATAGCATTGTTTCTTGTCCATTTGCTTCTTGTTAGTTTCACACATCTGTATCCCTTTCATCTTGTCTTTTTGTTCTCTCATACATGCTTTCTTTTAGTTCTTCCAGTTCTATTTCACCTATTTCTCGTTCTCTTTCTTTATTTATCTTATTTTCTCTTTTCATTTTGTTTTGTCTTTTTCTCCTTTTAATACATATAATAACAAATTTCAAGAATAACACTACTAAAATTACTACTGTTGCTGATATCAAAACTTTCCCTACAATAGAACTACCTATTTCAGTGAATCATTTTGGTATTGAGGAAAAACTCTTACCAAGCTTCTCCCAAGCACTTTCAACCTCCAGTGGAACACGTTCTTTGTGCAAATTTGTAATATTCTTTATATACTTTTGTATATTTTCACTTTTATCTGGAATGCAAGTGCAACAATGTTGGACTTTCAGCATTCCACAGACTCCTCCCTCTTTTGCCAAAAGAATGTCAAGGGCAAGTCGATTTTGCATCACCATAGCTCTCATGGCAACCATCTCGGTATTTACCATCAAGAACCCTCCAGCAGTATACGTTGATAAACGATCTACTACTGTGGACAATTTCCAATTTTAAATGCATTCAAAGATATTCCCACTGCTGGTATCATTGCTCCAAAAATGTCACCCACTATTTCTGAAAAACTTTCCCTTTTTCTACGTATGAATGTTGCACCCATTCCTTGTGTTCCTTTTTCTTCTCTATCTACATGAAAGATTTTTGGAAAGACCAGGCCTAAGTAGCAAGACCCATACCAATGGTCCGGGAGCCTGTAATAAGCTCTATTTCCACAAATATAATAGATCCCTGGAAATATTGGATCTTTTCCTCCTTTGAATCCCCATCCTCCTAAAATTTTATAATTGTCTCGGCAATCACTGGAACCACGAAATAGTTGTCATACCTAGTTCTATTTCTACTAATGCACAACTTTCCCTGTTGGGGCCAATCTAAAGTCATAGCTGCATTTGTCCTTTTCTTATCATTACTTTCTCTTTCAAATGTCCATAGTGGTGTTTTCATCTCTTCCTCTACTACTTTCCTTTGAAATTTTACTCCTCTGCTTTCTACCATCTCTAAAAATACCTTTTCCTCTTTCTTTAACTCACAAGTGAGGTTATGTTTAACTACATCATCTAATGTCAATTCTTTATTTTCTAGGAAAAATTCACCAAACATCTTTGCTACCTTCACCTTGTTCAATTCAGGAATTATAGGAATTTCTGCAAAAATCTTATTTATGTCAGTATAATAATATTCTAATCTACCTGTTTTATAAAACAAACTAGCTAAGACACTAGATGTTATTCCATATGTCAAAGGAAGGTGATGATAGGTCACACCTTCGGAAACAGACGCACGTAATTGCATGCAAACATAACAGTCTCTTACATCCATTGTTTCTACATATTCATATAATAATTTTGTGAAAACGTTCTTTGTAAAATCTGTTATAGATCTATCCTTATGTAACTCTGCACTATCTATTAGTGTTGCTGTATTCTGTATGTTATCCTTCTTTGTGTTGTTCTCTAATATGGACGTTTCTTCTACAGCTAATCTAATTGGAATGGTGATTGCTAAAATAAGCCATACAAACATTAATAACCCTGTACAAAAGAAACACATTCTACACCATCTACGTAAAACGCACATCTATTCTCTGTCTACCATCTTGTTCTACTACCTATGTATATTTTTGTACAGCAAATGTGTCACCACACCTCTGAATGACGTTTCAGCCACTCTACTTTCTCACTTAGTCTCGTTTGGTACTCTCTTTAGTTCTTCTCAGAACTCTTTCTTGTCTTATTCAGGTTTTTATTGTCCAGTCCGGCTTTTCTTTTCAATCTCTTCAAACTTGTTGCACTTCACTTTCACCCATTTGTTTGTAGCTTTGTTCCGGGTTCTCGTGAGTGATTTCTTCTTCCTTAATATCAGTTAGTGCAATGTATAGCCATTCAGGTGACTTATATTTTAAATTAACTTTCTTTACTCTTTTTGTTTTCTGCAATTGTTTTCCACTTTGTTTTTCTTGTTCCTTTTGACTTGTTATCTCATTTACTTGTTCTGCATTATCTTTATCTTTATGATTTTGTATCTCAATCTCTTGACTTCGTGGGGCCAATTATCTCCTTTTCTCGGCCTTTTCGGTTCACTTTCTTTTCTTCTCGTTCAGCTCTCCAAGTTCTTTTTCTTGGTCCTAGTCTCTGTTTTCTCTCTCCTTCACTTTCTTCTGATTCTGTTTCTGACCTAACTTCATTTCCTCTTATTTTGAACTTTATGATTTCACCTTCTTTGTCTTGCCCTTTTTCTTCCTGTGTCTTTTCTGTTTGATCACTTGTTTCTATCCCTCCTCGAGGTTCTTCCGGATTCTCGTTGATCTCTCTATATGGTTCTATATTTCCCTGTTCATTTGTTTGTGTATCTGTACCTATTGCTCCTCGGGTGTCTTCCGATTTTTCTATCTCTCTATTTGAATCTATCCCTGCCTTGTCTACTTTGACAATTTCTGTAGGATTTTTACCATAACTTGTGCTTGGCTGTTCACTGTCTTTTTGTTCAGTTTCTTCGTTTATGATGTCAATTTTCCATTTATTCTTTAGCTTTTCACCACAATCTGATTGATCTGTATCAGATGCTGAACTGGTGTCTGATATTTCCAGATGTCGACTTACAGGTCGATCTTCAAGTTCTGGAACTTTTGCTATTTCAAATTCTTCTTCAGTTGTTAGACTTGTACTTGGGTCCTCCAGATGTCGACTTTCAGGTCGATCTTCAAGTTCTGGAACCCTGTTTGTTTCTTCTTCTGCATCGGATGCTGAACTGGTATCATATCTCCAGATGTCGACTTACAGGTCGAGCTTCAGGATCTGGAACTCTGATAGTGTGGCTGGCATGTACCCAGATTTTCACTCCTGCACATTTGACTGCAGTTGTTGTTACCAGGATCACCTGTCGTGGTTGGTCCCAGCGAGGAACCAAACAGTTTCTTCTTCTGTGGACTTTTATGCGGACCCAATCTCCTGGATTCAAATCATGAGCTGGTTTTCTTTCAAGAGTGGTCGCATCCGGTCCAACCTGATGAAACACAGAATGTACCACATCAGCCAATCCTTTGCAATAATCCATCACGAGATCATCAGTTATAGTCAACAGTTTGTTGACAGGCACATGAGCTTGTCTCATTGCTCGTCCCATGATTATCTCGTGGGGACTCAGACCTGTTTTCCTATCAAGTATGCTTCTGATAGTCATCAGCACCAGGGGAAGGGCATCTGGCCATTTCAGTCCTGTGGCTTGACACATTTTTCCTAACCTATTCTTTATTGTTCCATTCACTTGTTCTACCACTCCAGAAGCCTCTGGTCTGTATGCACAGTGCAATTTCTGTTTAATACCAAGAGCTTCACATATCAGTTGAATTAATTCATTTTGAAAATGTGTTCCTCTATCTGTTTCAATCGTTACCGGAAATCCATACCTTGGAATGAATTCTCTCAATAAGAGCTTAGCTACTGTAATCCCATCATTCCTTCTGGTCGGATAGGCTTCCACCCAACGAGAAAACAAACAGACGACCACAAGAACATACCTCAATCTATTGCTTGGGGGCATTTCTATAAAATCCAGTTGCATTCTCGTGAAAGGACCTCCCTCTCGTCCTATTGCTCCTAAGCTCACTACTGTTTTCCTTCCTGGATTTATCTGTTGACAGATAAGACATCTTTGACAAAGACTTTCAGCTATGGCTCTGAATTTTGGGTTATACCAGGTTTGTCTAAAAAGTCGGATCATTGCATCTCTTCCAATATGAGCTTGTCCATGGTACATCCGTGCCATGTCAGAAATCATGCTATCAGGCATAACCGGTCTTTCATCTCTATAAACCCAAACATCATCTTCCTCCCTTTTCCTGCATCCTGCTTTTATCCAGTTATCCTTTTCCTCATCATCTGCTGCTTTCTGTAACTGTCTCACCTCATCCCATGTTTCGAAAATGTTAGTAAAAAGCAAAGGACATGAAATATGCTCTCTTTCTCTTCTTCTGTTCAGTGAGACTACATTTTTAGCACAATACTGAGCTACCTCGTCGGCATAATTATTGCCCACGGTTATGTAGTCTTCCCCATTTTTATGTGCATTGCACTTCACCACGTCAATTTGTCTAGGCAGCTGTATCGCCTCAAGTAATTTCTTCGCAAACTCACCATTTCGAATCGGAGTTCCTGCAGACGTCAAGAAACCTCTTTGGGACCAGATCTGCCCAAAATCATGAACCACTCCGAAGCCATACTGGCTATCCGTGATCACTGTGATTCGGACATTCTTTCCCAGTTTGCATGCCTGTATTAGAGCAATCAGCTCAGCCACTTGGGCGGAACGTATCCCTCTCAAACAAGATACTTCCATTATGGCACCTACTGTACATACAGCATACGCTGCACTCAAAACTCCTTCATTTGTCCTCAAGCATGAGCCATCCACAAACATCACATAATCTGATTCTTTTAAAGGCTCATCTCTGATGTCTGGCCTTGGTTTTGTACAGTATTCAAGTACATTCAAGCAATCATGATCAACCTCATCTTTGTCTTTTACACTCTCTTCATCCGGCAATGATGTCGAAGGATTCACACTTGTGCATCTGTCAATGGTTACATTTTCTGCACTTAAAATCACTTTTCGTACCTAGTCAGCCGACTATGTGTCATGTATTGAGTTTTGGTTCTTGTCAAGAGAATTTCGACGGAATGTGGAACATATACCCTCAGTGGGTATCCCATCACAATGCCTTCACTTTGTTCCAGACTCACACAAGTAGCAGCTACTGCTTTCAGACATCCAGGCAACGCCTTTGCTACTGGGTCTAAAACAGCTGAAAAATATGCAATAGGTCTTTTCATATTTCCATGTCTTTGCACTAAAACTGAAAGTGCACACCCATCTCTCTCACTACAATACAGTTCAAAATCTTTTTCATAGTCAGGCATTCCCAGTGCCGGTGCTTCACACAGTCTCGCTTTTAGTTCTCTGAATGCCTTCATTTCTTCATCATTTAATTCAAATGGATCTTTAACATCCTTTTTTGTCAATCGCTGTTATGGTTTTGCAATTAGCGAAAATCCACTTATCCACTGTCGACAATATCCAACCATTCCCAGGAACATTCTCACCTCTCTTTGTGTCATTGGAGCTCTCATTCCTCGGATAATTTTTATTCTTTCAGTCGTTACCTTTCGCACTCCCTTTTCAATTTTATGACCTAGGTATTGAACTTCTTGTTGGCAAAACATTAATTTCGATGGGGACACCTTATGTCCTCCTCCTGCTAGATGGTTCAGTAAAGCAATGGTGTCAGTAACACATGCCTCTCTGGTTTTTGATGCCACTAATAGGTCATCAATGTATTGAACCATCACAGATTTTTCAGGCATTTTTAAATCTTCCAACGATTTCTTTAGGATCTGATTAAAGATCGAGGGACTCTCTGTGTACCCCTGAGGAATTCGGCACCATGCCAAAATACGCTCTCCGAACCTGAACGCAAATAATGGCTGGCTATCTGGATGTAACGGGATAGAGAAAAATACATGGCACAAATCAATGACAGTGTACCATTCTGCCTCATGTGGAATCTGATACAATATTACAGCAGGGTTTGGTACAATTGGACAACAAGGAACAACAATTTTATTAATCTTTCGTAAATCTTGCACTATTCTATATGTTCCATTTGGCTTTTTCAGTCCCATTATAGGCGAATTACATGGACTGCTCATTATTTCTTTCAATATTCCTTGTTCAATCATTTTATTTATTACAGGTGTTATTCCTTCAATGATTTCTGGTGTCAATTTATATTGTGGAGTATTTGGGTAATTTGTTCCTTCTTTAACAGAAATTTTAACGGGGTCTACTCTTCTCATTAACCCAATATCTTTACCTGTAAAATCCCACCTCTTGTTTTACAGTTTCTTTTAATTCAATTGGGATTTTCTCTACATCGAACACAGGAAACAAGTCTTTCACTCCCGGTTCTAATTCTGCCATTGTCATTTTATATAATACATCTTCATCTGGTGTCTGAAATGCAATCCCATCCGGAGTACAATAGATGGTGCAATTCATTTTGCAAAGTAGATCGCGTCCAAGTAAATTTACAGGACTGCAATCACATACCACAAATCGGTGCATCTCTCTGAATGGTCCAATTTTTACTTCTACTAATTTAGTAAGTGGTGCCTTAATTTGCTGATTTGAGACACCAACGACTTGGATATATTCACCTGAGAGAGGAAGGTTTGGAATTTCCACTGATCTGACAGTAGAACGGGTAGCTCCAGTGTCCACAAGGAATGTTACATCTGCACCATTCACTTCTCCATCCACAAATGGACCTGTCTGATCTACCTCTAGAGTTGCGCCAAGTACGCACTCTTCCTCCTCTCCTAGGCACCGTCATGAACTTTCATCCGACTCATTCCCATCCTGTCGCAACCAATACTGCGATATCGCAGCTGCGCGCGGCAATTGTGTTACCTGCTCTCCTCCGTAGAATCCTATCTCTGCACTGTATCTCTGTGGATTTACACTCTTGGGAAGTGGTGGTTGTGGCACCTGACTCTGCTGAGTAACTACCTGCGGTTGCTGCAGTTGTTGGTAACTCACCTCACTCTGCACCTGTGGATTTAATGATTGATTTTCTGCATTAGCTTTTGGAGGAAATTTACACTCGTTTCTCCAATGCCCTAATTTTCTGCAGTTGTGGCATGGCCACTTTTTCTTTGCTTCTTCTATACTCATTTGGCCTTTTCCTTTACCTATATTCGGTTTGGATTTAGTTTGTCCAGCCTCATTAACCTGATTATTCAGTTGAGCTTCTTGTTTTTCTGCAACTTTCACTTGTGCCCACATTGCTTTCTCCTTTAATTTACGCTGTCTACACTCAATGTCATCACTACAATACTTAGCATACCTCAACACCTCATCCACTGTACTATTCTGCCAGCATATCATATGCTGCTTAATCAATTCGCTTATTTCTGGTTTTAGCCCATAAACAAATCTATATACAAAGTGACTCATGTCCTTCTCATTCAGAGTCTCATAACCACTATACTGTTTGAAGACCAAAAGCAGCCTCTCGTAGTAGGCATGTACAGACTCCTTACTCTCCTGCGTAGTTCTATCAATTTTTACCTTAATTCTCAGGAACAGTGTAGTCGCCACATGTGTTTTATCCCGAGAGAAACGGGTTTACCCCTTGCTTGAAAGAAGGGTAAGGTAGAGGGAAGTGCTACACTTATCGAACAAAACTGTATTCTTGTACGATAGAGTAAACTATCACTTTTGTTTAGCTAAAACAGACAATGGAAATGTGTTTTATGTTGTAACTAATAAGATTTAGTCAAGAAAAAGAATTGCCGATAAATTTTGTAAAGGAGGGGTCAGGAGCAGAACTGACGTAGACAAAAGGCAGCGCTGGGATTGGCCAGTGCAATAGAAACACGGAAAACGCCCTGATTGGTGCGTTGGTGTGAGATGCGCTGGGATAGGTCTGAATAGCAGTGACGTAGAGGTTTCGGATTGGTGCGTTGGTGTGAGACGTGCTGGGATAGGTCCGAATAGCACATAGAGATCAGAGCAGAGTTACGAGCTTGCAGAAGGGAAAGAAATCGTGAAAAATGGCTTATTATGAATATGGTAGAGAGAAACCGTCATGGATGGCGAAAATTAAGAACTTCTTTAAGAAAGACAAGAAGGTAGTAACTAGAGAGGGACAAGTAATTCCTCCGCCGAAAACACCAGCTTCGCATATGATGCTGAAATACGGTTATCATACTTGCATTTGGTTAGAAAATTGGACAAAATATACTCAATCAGTTTCTTTGGGTGGAATTTTGTTTTTCAGGAAAGTAATAACCTGCTCATATTTCCTCATCACTTCGGGTCCTGGCGCTCCTGTTTTTGCGTCTCTAGGATATTCTACAGTTGGCCAATCAATGGTGATTTTACATTCTGTCCATAAATCGGCTGGTACTACAATGTCAAATAACCCATCCAAATCTACCCACAACACCTTCGAAACTTTGACAAACCTTTCCACTTGTCTGTACCATTCTACAGGTTTTTCTCTCCAATTTTGGAAAGTCATTTGTAAATGACAATATATCCTGTCTGGTCCAAGGGACATGTACATAACTGCCTCCTGGAGTTTCTCTCATGGGATACTCCCTTACAACCGACTCCTTGTCTGTCACCGCAAAAGCTAAAGACGCTTTGTCAGTTGTTCTCTCATTCCTTTTAGTCCACCTGCTTCTCCATCTGTCCACATCACCCCATTTTCTTAGCAAAACAATCAATTCTTTTATCTGTGTTAAACGTCCTGATGTGTTCAGATTTTCTATATCTTTTTCACAAAAATCTACCCTATACGGTTTCTGTAAACTCCTGACTTTCACAGATTCCACTCCTAGTTCATTCGCTGTCTCTTCCAATTTGTCATGTAGATTTCTAGCTCTCCAAGTAATGCTCTTGCACAAGAACATAACCTCGTCATCCTGGTATGTTTTCAATTTTTCTGTACCAATAGTCCCTAAAATTAATTCTTCCATATCTATTTTGAGCCTAATTACATCTAATGGTTTTGGTTCCGTCTCTTTCTTTTGCAAATTTCTCATCCATTCATTTAATTCGTCTGGAGTTGGACCTACAGGTGTACTATTTATTTCTATCCAATTTCTATTCCTCTCTGGTGTTTCTGATGCAGACTCAGTTCCCATAGGAATCCTCCTCATCTCACTCTCGTTTACTGTCAGGTCAGTAGGTGGGCTCGGTCTATATGAACTGACCAAATTTCTTGCCCTTTCATTTTCTAATTCCATCCCTTCTCTCATTCTTTGCAAATTTGAGTTCATGGGGATGACTAGGGAATGTTCATCTATTTTCTGGTTCTCAAAAACTGGTATTACTGGTCCTATTGTTACTGGTACAGTCACAGCTTCCATGTTCATTGTTAACTCTCTTATTTTCTCAGTCAATTCTTTTGTAGTTTTTGCTAATTCGGCTGCATTATGTCTCACACATGTGGAGACTACACTGCTCCTGAGAATTAAGGCCAGAGTTTCACAAGAAAACCGGTTGCTATTTCACTCATACACGTTTTATACAGAAAATGTCCCTATCATAACACAACCTGTTATCACAAATTTTAAAAACCAGACAATGCACTATTCCATGTGACTTCTCTTGCCACACGTGTCCACTTCCTACTTCCCGGAAGCTTCAAAATTTCCGACTTACATATAACATAATACGACTTAACATAAAGTGTTAGACATGAAATAATCAATAATCGATAATCAATAATCACCAAACTAATCTATAGAAACCATAACTCTGCTACCAAGAAATCTGATCCAGCGCGACTAATATAATTTCTTCTCCTATGGACATAGCATCCAGGTTGGAAACACTCTTTTTCCACAACTATACCAATATGACGGTGGGGCCCATAACACCGCATATACATTCACTCACTCAAATATTCCCTGGATCTCATCCCCTTCTACCTAGGAGAAAAAGTTAAATGACTGCTGGAAGAGAACGAGGATACCTTTTTAAAGTTGACAAGATAACTGTTTAAACATTATACATAATTAGTTTTTATCCTGTCAATTTCTAAAACATCAAGGTATTCCGCTCATTGGTCGATGGACCAACTAGTAGGAATCAGTTGATGGTGATTAAGACCAGCTCAATCACTTTAACATATTAAACATTTTGCATTTATTATTGAGCTAAAGAACCACAGACTCGTAGTTTTAATTATAATAAAGTTTATCTAATTGTTTTAAAATGCATTGAAAAGTCTCAATTTTATTAATCAATTAATACATCTATTATCATTATAAGAAATAATACTTCAGAGAATTTATGCATACCCTTTAAGATGGAAAAATAAAGTTCGTCACAGCAGATCACAGCATAGAACTCCCAAAACTGACTGACTGTCCCGATAAACAGGCCTCCTCGACTGACTACCTATACAGGTTTCCCGCATCGATCTCGTTCCTTCCCAGTCAGATTTAAAAGCAAAAAGATTAATTAAATTAAAAGAAAATGGCCTAAAGAAAATAACAGCGATTCTCCAGCGTCAAAGTTCTGTGCTCAAAAATTATGTATGAATAGCGCTCCTCCTACTTAAGAGTAGGTCCTCTTATACCCTATTACTAACTTACTAAACAGAAATGTTTCAATCTTTGGGGGCGAGATTCACGCTAATTGGTCCATTGGAGGGTGGCAAGCATCTCCTCATTGCCCTCCTTGTTCAAACCAGTTCCGAAAATGTTTATAATTTCGTCCTTTCACACGGTTTTAGGACATTACCAATTCGATTGACAGTTCCTCATATGTAACTTCTTTTGTATCTTTATTAAAACAGTTCATTGTTAATTCACGGCTGCATCTTTGGTTCTCATGTATTCTCGCTGAGTCCCTTTTTGGCACCCATTCTGGTGACAGGTCATGGTGACCTTGATCCTTTTAATTCTGGGCTCTACTTTCAGATCACGTGACATTTTTCCACAGCTTTCTCCCAATTGGAAGCCATTTTGCACTTGCGCATTTAGCCCATCTGCCTCGGCAGCCATTTTTACAGCGAGGCCTAGCAGGCCCGAACGAACTATTATGGAAACAAACACAATCATAATTAAAACAAAGAAAATAAGCCTTTTCGTTTCCCACCCGTCATTCTACGTACCCCAATTAGGTGTTACCTAGCAAAAGCGACATATAAAGCTGTGTTTACTTACCATCCGCATACTTTTGCCACAATACGGTTTACTACATAGCACAAATCATGCAATCATTATTTTAATTAGTACGCAAACCATTATGTTATGATTATTTCACGTTGACAAGCATTAGTAGGTTATCTTTTGTACATAGATTTCGGTTACCACTTATAAAAGATGTCAAGTGTTGATTAGTCATCAAAACAGTTATTAGTTGTTAATTATTAGCATTAATATTAGGGGGTTCAAAAATTTCTTATTTACCTTGCTCCATCAACTACACCTCGTAGTCCTCCTGACACCCAGGATGAACAATGTATTGTGCTTGCAACAACTTCCACTGCGTCGCCTAACACTAGACCCAAAAAGTGTTGGTGGTGTGGCAGTTTATCAGACTACCACCTGGCAAAAAAAAAAGATATTTGCACATAGTGTTACCTGCACCATCTGCAATTAAGAGCTGCACGTGTACCAGTGCACAATGGGACCATCAGGGATGCGGAAACATCTCCGATCTCTGCATCTGAAACAGATTTCCCATGCTGACACAAGAGGAACAATCCAGCTGCAGAAGAAGATGTCTTGCAACAAGGGAAAGAAGAGAAAGATGAAGATTTTGCAGTATTTTGCGACATAACGTAAAAAATGCCACCAAGTCGTCCGTTAGGGCGAGGCGACCAAATGAGTTTTTGCAAAATCACTGAAAAGGCACTTGGAGCCTCAGAGTTTTTTAAATAAAAAAAAACATAACGTTAAAAAATACAGTAATTATTTCAATAAATTAAAGTCTGCTCATTTTGTTTTAAGTCATTTAAAAAGCACTTCATTTCTGCATTTCAGCAAGGTTTACTCTATTTATTTTAAAATGTAACTCAAGTCCTCTGACAGATTAGTGGAACTGGGCCGAGTCAGTGATGTGTAAGGCAAGCCCCAGCCCTACAGGCCAGTCCAAGGCCCTGACATCTTGTGAAAATGTCAGATGAATTCACAAATGTAGTGTCGTCTTCTTCCCGTCGCATCATCTGGGTAGCCCTGTATTCAGCAGATTGTGCTGACATGAACATGATCTCATTTACTAGCCTGGGAAGACACACCTGGAGAAGACACAACGGTGAGCAGCTTTTTGGTCAAAAGGTGGACGCAGCTCTTGAACACTTTAAGGAAAATCCACGGCGTTATCTCTGGGGCTTCGGTCAACCACACAGCATTTTCGCTCCTTTCGGTGACCCAAAGCCTCTGGCAGAAGCTTTCAGTACAGATGGAGACAATTTGCACCAGCCCATCAACAGCAACAGAACCTTCTGGTCTGTCAGTACAGAGGTAGGGGCAAGGAACATGGCCAACAGGTCCAGCCTTCCTCCTCTTCTCCCACTCCACCGGTGAAGCCTCAGTAGTTCCCCTGTGAAGGCACACATGATGCTGGTGGGAGGATGGGTGTCTTCTTTTCAGTGAGCCTGGCAGGCCATTACTACAGATCATTGGTTCCTACAAATTGTCAAAAAATGGGCATACACTACTCTTCCAGCAGCAACCCCTCACCATCCTTCCCCGACACTCTTTATCCAAGAGACCTTCTTCAGGTCCTGCAGCACGAGGTTGTGGCCCTGAAGAAGGGAGCAATGGAGTTAGTGCCAGAGCAGGAAATTAGGCAGGAATGCTACTCTCTGTATTTCCTGGTTCCCAAGAAGGCAGAGGCCTTCATCCAATCCTAGGCCTGAGGATACTGAACTGTTACCTATGCAAGGAGAAGTTCAAGATGCTATCTCTGGCTCAGGTTTTGCTAGCGCTAGATGCAGAAAACTGTACAGTGTCCATCGCCCTTCAGGACATGTACTTTCATATACTGATCCTAAGGTGTCACACAGGAAGTAGCTGCAATTTTTGGTGGTTTCTAGTATTTAACAATTCACAGTCCTTCCCTTCAGGTTGACTTTGGCACCTTGAGTCTTCACCAAGGTGATGGTGGTGATTGCGTCCCATTTCAAGAGGTTATGACCACAATGTTCCCATACCTGGATGACTGGCTGTTCAAAATAAATTTGCCGCAGATAGTATTGCACCACCTGCAGTAGGTTACTTCACTGCATCTCTGTTTGGAGTTTTCGATCAATGTACCCATGTGTCACCTGGAGCCCTTTCTGCGCCTCCTGTTCATAGGGTCAGTACTAGATAGAATCTTGCCCTGAGTTTTTCCTCTTTCTCAGAGGATCTGGGACATTTGGGATATGATTCCAGTGTTTCAGCCGAGAGTTCAGGTTCCAGTCCTGCAGTTTTGTGTCTGCTTGGTCCTTTGGCTTCTTGCATCCTCTTGATCACACACTCCACTGGCACATGAGGACCCTCCAGTGGTGCATCCCCAGGCAGAGGTTCCAACATCAGGGATATCTGGCAGACCCCATTGTGATCGCCAGTGACTCTGCAGTGGATTTGAACTTCTAGGAATCAGAGGAGAACCTGTGTTGAGGGAGGTCCTTCTGTCCCCCTCCTACTGTGGCTACAGTGGTGAGAGGCATGTCCACCTTTGGGTGGGGTGCACATCTAGGGGATCTGGAGATCAGAGACCTCTGGTCACCAGATCATCAGAAATTGCACATCAATCAGCTAGGATGCAGGGAAATCGGCTGGTGCTCAAGACTTTCCTCTTGTCCCTTTGTGGTCAGCCTGTCTAGATCTTCAACAAACGGAGAAGAGTGGGGTCTCGCCTTCTCTGTCCAGAAGTGCTGATGCTCTGGACGTGGGCATACAAGCAGGGCCTGGGCCTGTGCCTGGGCCAGTGGCCAATCATTTGGCGGGTTCTCCTCAGTCAGCCTCATCTTGCCAATCAAGACTGTTGACTCCATCCAGAGGTGGTTCAGGGCATCTTATCCCTGTGGGGCACAACTCAGGTGGAACTGTTTGCCACTCGCCCATTGCCAGATATTCTGCGCCCTCCAACGTCCATTACAAGGAGTTTTGGGGGATGTGTTTCAGTTGGTGTGGAAGTTTTTGCTTCACTTCACATTTTATCCCATACCCTTGATTCCTCAGGTTTAGAAGAAGATTCGTCAGGACCAGGCTCATCTGTTCTCATCAAGCTAATCTCATTGCCCCGGACTAGTCAGGAATGGTTTTGTATACAGACTTCCTGCACCTCTCCCTGTGTACTCCCCTTTGTCTCCAGCAAAGAGTAGACCTTCTCACTCAATAAGGGGCCAGGTCCTGCACCCAGTCTCCAAGGATTCTATCTTCATACATGGAAATTGACCAGGTCAATCAGTTCCTTTTAGCTCCCACCGGAGATGGTCAACGTGATCGGTCAGCCCGTCACCCTTCGACGGAAGATTGGATACCTGGTGCACAGGCAGATGTTTTGACTCCTTGAAAGCGACTTTGGATAACATTCTCCAATTTCCATCATCCTTGGCCCAACATGGTTGTGCAGTTAGAACTGTTATTGTATTTTCTCTTTTAGGTATCCCACTTTTCAAATTATATATCTAATTGCAATGTGGAGCTACGAGTCCTCTTACATGGACTGATCACTCATTGATCGAATTTAAATTTAGGGGTCCTATGATATCTAACACACAGCCCGTTACTCAAAAGAGCAGGCATAGACAGTGGCACAAAATCACGCCCGCTAACTTCCAAGACCAAACTCCCAATTTATGGAATCTCGATATGGAAAACTTAGAGATTGGCCTAGCGCAATATAAATCCATCATAACAACGGCCATGGATCAATTAGCCCCACTAAAGGAGGGTACAAACTCAGGTAGACGTTCTCAGTCAGCCTGGTTCTCTCCCAGTCTTAAAACGGAGAAGAGTCTTTGCAGGAAATTGGAGCGACGTTGGCGTCTCTCCCATAATGCATTAGACAAAGCACACTATAAACTGGCTCTATCGAAATACCATAAAAATATAAAATATGCCAGAAAAACACATATTATTTCACTACTGGAGCAGGCTGGGAATACTCCCAAAACCCACTATTCGATCCTTAAAACCTTTACTCACCCGGAGGCATGTAATAATGAGCTGGCACCATCACAAACCCTATGCGACAAAGTAGCGATGCATTTCACAAAGAAAATAGATCTCATCTACGACACAATCACTCGACATGGAAGTGGCCAACTCAACGCATCTGTCGATATCTCATCCGCTCAAGCACCTCTCCAGAAGCTGGAAACTTTTCCCTTGGTTACACCCGATGCAGTGGAGTTTCTACTCACTACTGTGAAATCAGGCTCACCCCTTGATATAATCCCGGCCAGAACTACCACATTACTCTCCAAACAGCTGGCCATCCCCATTAGCTCCATTCTTAACCTTTCACTAAATAAAGGTTATGTTCCCGGTGAGTGGAAGGCAGCACAAATCATCCCTATACGGAAGAATCTTAAGGCCCCTATGGATGATTTAACTAATTATCGCCCTATCTCATTGTTACCTCTCCTGAGCAAGTTGTTAGAAAAACATATTAACAAACATCTTTCAGACTTTGTCAAGGAATCTGGCTGCTTTGATCCATCTCAGTCTGGTTTCAGACCCAGACACAGCACTGAGTCAGCCTTGATTGCCGTCACGGATAACATCAGACAGGCTCTAGACAAAGGACAAAGCGATACAAAAGGGGATGATGGACGGAACGTTTGAGCCAATCAAACACTCACCCCCAGTCAACTGATCTGGGTTTAATCCATCATCATTCTTTAGCTCACTCCACCACCCCAGTTCAGACATGGCCATATGCAAATCAGTCTGACCCTGTGCCTCATGGGAACAGTCCAGCCATGTCTGAACTGGGGTGGTGGAGTGAGCTAAAGAATGATGATGGATTAAACCCAGATCAGTTGACTGGGGGTGAGTGTTTGATTGGCTCAAGCGTTCCGTCCATCATCCCCTTTTGTATCGCTAGACAAAGGACAGGCAGTTATACTAGTGCTGCTCGACTTGTCGGCGGCCTTCGACACTGTCTCACATCGAACTTTGCTCAGGAGACTCAGTGAGATTGGGATACAAGGAACAGCCCTACAATGGATGACGAGTTTCCTTTCGCATAGAACCCAGACTGTTAATCTGGGTCCCTTCCGGTCTGAGACTATGGAACTAACCAAAGGAGTACCTCAGGGATCCTACTCAGTCCCACTTTATTTAACATCTATGTCGCTCCTTTGGCAGGTTTACTCAGGAAGCTAGGTTTTACACCCATTTCCTATGCGGATGATACTCAGCTCCTGCTTTCCTTTGAAAAGCAAGATCCCAATGCCCAGTCCACCCTCTTAGAAGGTATGAAAACTATTGCCAGCTGGATGAGACAAAATTTCCTCCAGCTTAACGTGGGCAAAACAGAAATCATGCTGTTTGGTGATGCTCCTTTGAGATGGTCTCCAAGCTGGTGGCCTACAGAATTGGGACCAGCACCGGAACCCAAGACTGTGGTCAAAAATCTAGGGGTTTGATTGGACCAGAAACTAACCATGAAGGAGCAGGTTTCTACCACCATCGGCGCCTGCTTCCATACATTAGGTCTTTTGCAAAAAGTATTTCCCTTCCTCCCTCTGTCTACCCACAAAACCCTGATTCAGGCACCAGTATTGAGTCGACTAGACTACTGCAATGCATTGCTGATCTCAGCCAGTGAAGCTTCACTGAATAAATTGCAAGTGGTCCAAAACATCGCTGCAAGACTGGTCTCTAATGCCCCTGCTCTCACCCCCTCTCTTTCTCTCCTACAGAAACTGCATTGGTTGCCTGTACGGAAACGAATTTGCTTCAAGATCTGTTGCATTGTGCATAAAGCCCTAAACGGCAAGGGCCCCAGTTATTTAGCTGAGAAATTCAAGAAATATCAGCCTCCCAGGACACTACGCTCAGGGACCAAATCTTTACATGTGGTTCCACTCTGTAAGAAGGCCCGGTTGGGTGGGAAAGCCTTTTTCCATTTAGCCCCCACCCTCTGGAACCAATTTCCAGTCATTTGCGTGAATGCTCTGACCTACTGAGATTTCGCAAGCTCTTGAAGACCTCATTGTTCTAACTTACTCCCTGTTTCTATCCAATTGTGCAGTTCGTGAGCGCGGAGATACCCCCTGGGGGGTGATTCAGGCGCTTTATAAATCCTAAAATCAAATCAAGTGTAGGCAGGCCTACTGGAAGCATCCGGCATAGGAGGACCATATTATGGGGCAGGGTTAACTAAATTATACTGCAATAAAAGACAATTTAGGGGCATGGCCTGGATGGCCAAGATGGCTGTCATCCCTCTGTTAAGTCCCGGCTCTCCGTTTGAGACTCCGTCGCCATCCTCGCTGCTGGCACTCTCCCCTGTACTCAGGAGTGAGGGAGAGGGATAGGTATACCTGGTGTGCCTCTGTGGGGGCCCCAAGTTACATTGAGGGGCCAGAGATCCAGCTCGGTCTATATCAAGTGGCCACCCACAACATCGCGGCAACTGGGAGTCCGTCGGTCAGAAAGAAACAGCTCCTGGATGCGCGGGTCCTGGAAGTGGCCTTTCCGCCAGGGTTGTACACGCTCCAGGTCAGAGAGATGGAGCACAAAACCAGAGGAGCTAGGGATACTCACTGGCAGCAGAAAGCGGCCGCGATGTGGAGAAATGCGGCCAGTGCCCACATCCCTGATCGCGAGGGGAATCTGCTGCACCAGTGCTCTGCCTGGATTCTTAGGAGCCCCGCCAGCACTGATGTGAGTGCATGACGCTGGGCCTTGACCAGCGTGGCTGAGGGTCGTTCACCAGGCCCATACTAAACCTAGTGGGTGCAGTGCCTCTGGGGCACAACCAAGCCTCTGTGGATCCGGGGCCGTGAGGCCTGGGTGCTTGCTGCATCAAGTTGTCCAATTCCACCTTGAGCTGGGGGCGTGCCTGACTGAGGGGGAAGGGGCCCCTACACCAAGATTGCTCTGGAGAGACTGCAGGGAGGGGCGACCGCAAGTGCTGCCAGGACCGCGGACGAGTCTCTGCGCAAGCGGGTCGGTGACCCCGTCTTACCTGGTGTGTGATTGATCAGCCCTTTGGACTGGCGTACTGCCCAGCGCTTTGTTTCCTGGGAGCCCCTAGAGCCCTGAGGTGGGCATGTGATGCTGGGTGGCCCTGCTAGGTTGTAGGGGGACTGGACTACTGCGGCCTGGAGTTGCTCCCCGGGCCATCCTGGCCCTTGTGGACCTCTGTGGATCCTGGAGACTTACTACATCATGCTGCCCATTCCCCTTTGAGACGGGGCACCGGACTGAGGGCGACACGGCTCTGCGCCACAGTGGATCTGTGGTGACCGCAAGGGGAGCCCGACTGCTCATGCACAGGTCTTTGTGAATCCGGGTCAGTGGCCCTCACCTCGCATACTTTGTGACTGGAGCGCCAGATGGATTGACATATTGCCTAACGTGGGGGTGCAGAGCTATTGCAATCCCAGAGGACCCACTGCTGACATAAGTTGAAAAGCCAGGGGGAGGACCATGGGACATGGGGGGGCCGCTCCCTGACACAGGCACAAACAAAAATAGACAAATTCACGACCCCAACCCACCACCCTCAAATCTGTTAGCGACGACAGCACCTATGCGACGCCTCAGAAATCCTGCATGATTGACAAGCCTCCCAGACAGTGTTCAATATGGTCCTAACTACCCCAAAATGTCCTTCGTGACATAACTGTAACACTCTCCTCCGTAAAACTTTAGGTGGAATTACTCTCTCACCTCTCAGTAATAAATCCCTATCAAATGACAGTTCCATTCGCACATCCCAATATGATTTCAACTCGCCATTGACAAATTGCTTTTTCGGCCATCCTTTACAAATATGATTACAAACAGCTTGTATCACTTCATCTTTAGACTGTTCTTCCACCCACTCAGCTTTAGTAATGACCGGTGTACCAGAATCCTGAATCAAAGCAATACTGAAATTGCCCCACGGATCATGCCATTCTTCTACTTCCAAAGGAGGGGGATGTGTTGTATATGTATCTTTCTTTTATGCCTTATGTTTCTCTTTCATTGTATTATGTTCCTTACTGTGTGCAAGCGGAGCGTGGCATGGAACACTCCTTGTGTTCGTCACGAGTTCCAATTCAGGTCGTCAGTTAGACTGGGGTCCTGGAGTGGAAGTCGTGCTGCCTGGCGCTCACCTGTTTCCTGCTAAGCTTAATAAATCCTTTTGCCTAAATACGTCTACCTCCATCATTACACCCTACATTACATGCTACATTGCATCTCAGTGCTGCGGCAACAAATGATGGACGGAATGCTAAATTAATCAAACATTCACCCCCCAGCCAAGATATCTGGGTTAAATCCATCGTTCTTTTGCTCACTATGCCACCCCAGTTTGGACCCAGCCATATGCAAATCAGTCTTGACCCTGCTCCTCATGGGAACAGTCCAGCCCAAACTGCCAAGCCGGGTGCTGCCTGGACTGGAAACAAGCATCCTGGGACCAGTTTCAGGGTAACATCCCTCATCAGCCAGGCTAGCTTGAATCCAGTGGCACAGCGAGCAAGGGACCCATGTTTGGGCATACCCATCCCACTTAGGGCGTAAAGTGCTGCAGCAACAAATGTTGGACGAATGCTGACTGAATCAAACATTCAACCCCAGTCAAGAGATCTGGGTCAAATCATGGACTGGAAACAAGCATCCTGGGACCGGTTTAGGAGTCCTTGGGTCCCTTGCTCACTGTGCCACTGGATTCAAGCTAGCCTGGCTGATGAGGGATAATACCCTGAAGCCGGTCCCAGGATGCTTGTTTCCGGTCTAGGGAGGACCTGGCCATGAGGAGCAGGGTCAAGCTGATTTGCATATGACTGGGTTCAAACTAGGGTAGCGTAGTGAGCAAAAGAACGATGGATTTAACCCAAATCTCTTGACTGGGGATGAATGTTTGATTCATTCAGCATTCCGTCCATCATTAGTTGCCGCAGCGGAGGACTTATGACTGTACTACTGGGCTTCTCAACTTGTGGTCCTGAATGACTGGCTTCATGAAGGCTGGGAAGATCCAGCCTACAGAGTGGACCTGGCGTCTATGTGGTGGGAAACCATCATGGATAGGCTGTATGGAACACCTGTGCCCCTCACCCTCCCTGACTGCACTAGAGTAGTGTTCTTGCTGTGGAGATTGGCATTGCGTTGGACTGGCTGGGAGGGCAGAATTACGCTTCGAACTGCCCACTAGTTGGGCCAAGTGGCTAACTTGGTTGGGTTTGGCAAATGGCATCTCCAGATTAGGGGACATATGGCAGGTGGCACGTATGCGGTCCTTTCAAGACCTGCAGATGGGCTTCCACTTTCATCGGTCCCAGTTCTACAAATTCCTGCAACTTCACCATGCCCTATTTTCCCACCGAACATTTATTGAGGAGGCACCAAAGTTGAGCCCCGTGGAGGCCAAACTGCTCATGGGTCCCCTGGGACAGGGCGCCATTTACTGCATTTATAGATTCTTAGTCATTAATTCACTGGACCTCTTCGCCCCTCTGAGGGCTCGCTGGGAATCATGGATAGGCCCTCTAGACGTTGGTGATTGGAGGAAAGCTCTCATGGCACCAAGATAGTTGGCGATATCCTCAAGATTCTGCCTGATTCAATTGAACCTCCTACATACCATATATCTGACGCCACTGAGGCTCTGTCACCTGCATGCTCATGATGTAGTGAAGACGCAGCTGATTTCTTCCACGTAGTCTGGGCCTTTCCAGTGATTGAGAGATACTGGGCCTCGTTTTTTATGCTCTTTGTCCCAAGTGTTGGAACAGCCCATTGATTTATCTTCCTACATAGCCCTCCTCTGCCTAGTGGAGGATCTGGGGGGAAGCAAGAGTGATCATTCTCTGGTGGGCCTGGGGACTTTGATTGCCAAAAGGGACATAGCCTGGGTGTGGAACTCCGCGAACCCACCCTTCATGACGGCATGGCGCAGGGCAGTGGACTTGTGTGCAAAACTAGAAGAGCCCATCTACACTGCAAGCGGATGCCTCCGTAATCACAAAAAGATTTCTGGAAAATGGTGGGGCTGCTATGGGTTGCAAAGGTTTTCATGTTAAGTACGTATGTGATTGTTAATCTAAAGCTGTCACGGATCATTTGCACTGTATGGTTTATGTTTTTTTACGACAAAATCAATAAAAATTGGTTCATAAAAAAATTAAAATATGCAGCGTAATGTGACACATTTTGCAATAGTATTACTTTATTGTTGTCATTTTTACACATACTAACAGTAAGTGGGCAAAGCTTTCACCTCATTAGTACTAGTTTCAAACCCAAATACAGCAACAAGTAACAGAAAGGCGACCAGTGAAACTTTGTGAATGGCCTTCCACTTTGAAGCAACACATGTTGCTGCAATTTTAGTAAATTTTTTATACAGTTAAGCTAAAACCAACATTTTTCTTTGTTAAAATCTGCAGATTATGCAGCAGAGATTGGATTATGTGGCTAATGCAGCAAATCCATAATTATGTGGGAAATGCGGCCGCAAAATCGCTCAATTCCAGAAGCCCTGGGTATAGGTTTAAACTATAAATTCACATTTATTCATGTCACTTATTACAACGTGATAATTAAGTCTGCTTAAATATAATCATGTTTTTCTGTATGGATTGGATTGTTTTAAATCGAAAACACAATTTCATAGAAGTTAATAACTTGACTACTTGTTTATTGTATTTAAACAATAGCCAGGGTTTCATAGAATATAAGTAAGTGAAATGTCCTGGGGCCTTTATGCTAATTGTTCATTCTAAAAATGTTCATCCATGTTCAGATACAATATATAAACTATGAACAGAATATAATGGGATAGAGAGGAACTTCGTACCAGAAACTTGAGACAGCAGACCCATACAGAGCTATAATCACCTGCACTGAAGGCTAAAAGTAGGTGTATCTAGCTTTCACTCGGTGTGCTTATCTGCCTTCATGCCGATACAGAAGATAATATCAGAAGCTGCTACTTTACTGATCACTGGTTCTGTTGTTCAGAAGAGCTATGCGGGTGTGAACCATCTTTGAAACTTGAAGGAGCCCTATTTTGGTGCTAAGTTTAGCTTACTTAGCTGAAAGGGAGATGAGGTGGAAAATATTAATATAAATAAGCTTTATGATACGACCATGTTACAATATTTTTATTGTTCAGCCTCTTTATAAATATAATTGTGCCTATTTTGCTTGTTTTTATAATAGTTACTCTTCACTTTGTATGTACTACTGTAGGTTTTGATTTTTTTATAAATCTTGAACATATATTCTCGATTTCCTAGTGGTCTTTAGTGTACCTTTCCATGATGAAAGAGGTTTTGGGTATCACTAACTATCCCTGGGATATCTCACAGGATTGATCATTACCTAGAACTCATCTCACTCCAGTAATGCTCAGTGGGTTGGGGGTTGGTTGCAGTCCATCTGGCTTTCTGTCTCAGGCTGGCACACTGACAAAGTCCTTAGTGCGTATTACAGGACAGCATTCTGGAAAGAAATCCAGAAAACATACCAAAGGCACCCTTAGCGGGGCTCGATCTTCGTAGATCTTTAAGTCATTTTTGATGACGTACTCAAGATACTAACTATTACTATAGCGGAGGCGTCTTTTGTAATATTGGTTACCTCCTTCAGTTTAGACAGGTGCTTCCTTTCTGCTGTGGTTTTGTCAGGTGCTTGATTTCTAAAAGGTAATTCCCTGATTTGATTTCAGATTTGAGTGTCCTGTTTTGAATCTGTTGTATAATGGCACCACCACCTTTTCTGATAGGGGCAAACTTTAGAGCACCAGTTACACAATATACCTTTCCCATGGGTTTCTGTAACACATGGGATGGGGTAACTTTTGAAATATTTTACACATGGGTGGAGTGTCATGCTGTAGAACCCAAAATGGTAATCTCTCATATGTACAGAGCTGCTGCAATCCTGGCTACTTATGAACCCTTCTGTGACTTAGAAGTCCATTTAGTAAATTAAGAAGACAACTACCCCATTTAGTTCAGAATGTTAGTCTGGGCCCATTGATCAATTAAGTAGCTTCTTGGCCCATAATGGCTGGGTATACACCATATCCTGACATAGTAAACTTGACAGTTGCTGAAGTTAGACATTTACTGAACCAGATAGCAGCCATCCATTGCGACTTCGACATTATGTTCTACAGTCAACTGCTATGGGAGCATTTGTTCTTGGTCCTGCACTACAAGTGTGTAGGAGAGTAGGATCTGCTTTACATGGGTACCCCCACTTTTTGCTGATGCTTCACTGTTTTTCGACCTTAGTCTGGCTGGGGCCCTGCTAATCAGAACCCCAGCCTAGCTGCTTCCTCTCTAAAATGGTTTCCATGTGCCTTAGGCACATCTCTGATTGGAATCTGGAGTGCCCTTATAAGTCCCTAGTATATGGTATACTATGTACCCAGGGCATAGGTACCTCAGAGGCCTACCAGGGGCTGCAGCATGTATTGTGCCACCCCTGGAAGGCCATCCAAACTGACACCACAGGTCTGCTACTGCAGCCTGGGTAAGGTGGTGCAGGCACCCCTTACTGTGATATAGGCTACCTATATCACTATATACATACACACATATAAACCTATAAGTCACTCCTATGGCAGGCCTTATCAATCCTGAAGGCAGAGTGCGTGGTTCCTATGTGAGAGGGTACCCCTGCATGAGCAGGGCCCCTCTGCAGCGTTCGGAGACCCTTCTCTGATGCTGTTTGTAGTGCAGCCTGACCATATACTCTTAAGCGCATTATAACCTCGCGTTAAATGCTAACTTTGAAATGGCTGCACCGAAACATGTCGTGTTTGGTGTCAAACATCTTGGAATACTACCCCCCCGCCAATTCTGACGGTGGGGGTAGCATTCCACCCTTCTAGAGGGAGAGACATGTTAACCCTGGCTTGGCCGGTAACTTCTTTCTAAAGCCCTGGCATCACAAAATGGATGCTGCTGCCACAGACACAAGTCTGGCCTCCTGCTGCTGACCGAAACTCCGGCAGGGGAGGCCTGGACAATAGGTTTCCTGTCCCAGGGAGGTGTGACCACCTCCCCAGACAGGATAGTGTGTATTGGGGCTGGGCGGGAGCACTCTCGGGTGCTTTGAAGTCCTGCACTGGGGGCACACTTGGTGTCCCTGTGCATACCCCAGTTCAAACCGGATCAGGGGCTTGCAGCCCCTGCTTTGGCGCGAACTGGACAAGGGGAAAGGGGTGTAGCCACCCCTCTGCCCTGACCCACCCATAGGTGGGGCCACAGAATAAGTCCAACCCCTAAGCTTAGTATAAGTATAGGAACCCAGTCCTTAGGACTTTAGATTATCCCTGGACGAAACTCTGACACAGAATCCTGGACCTTCGACGCTCTACTACAAGATTAGAGGACAGAAGAATCTCCCTTGGGGTCAAGGAGTGACTCCCCTGCTTGGCAGGCACCAAAGAAGCAATTGTCCAGTCTGCATCGCCTAAGCTCCCGTCGGACGCCGAAGTCTTTGCATCACCAGAGGTGGATTTCCAGACTTCCCCGAGGCTGCCCTGAGTCCCCAGCAAAGCTGAGGCCCGTATCTGTCGTGGGTAACGTGGAACCGTGACCCCTGGACACCGCACGCATTTGCAAGTGCATCCTCTTCTGGGTCTCCCACGAAGTCGTGCTTTGGGCTCCGAGTAGCCCTAGCCTCCAGCACCAACTGCACCGAAGATCACTGGCCTCCACTCCACGAGTGTCCTGTGAGCCAGCTCCACGTGCACCGTCTTGAGGCTCCTTCGCGGTCGCTAGCCCGTTGGCTAGTAGCCCTTCCCGAAGGCCAATCTTTTTCTACTTGGGCTCCCTGGTTGCTCCAGGCTTGCCCTCACTTACCCTCGCTGGGTGAGTTCCTCAGACCTTGCTGGTCTGCATCATCGTCAATCTTCATCTTCATCGAGACTTGCCGTTGCCAAGGCTTGTTGGGTCCAATCCGGTCGCCGACACCTCAGCACTCGACAGACATCGTGTACCAGCCGGAATCCTGCTCCTGGTCGCCGACAACGCCTCCTGGACCTCGTGGCTGAAGAGTCAAGACGACCGTCAACCTACCTGAAGCACTCGACATCGGTGGGCATCTGCTCATCGCCTTCCTGGTCACTGGCTAGTGACCCAGACTCTGTCCCCTCTGCTTTCAGGTTCTTCAGATCTCCGATCCACCTTTGGATCCACCCGGACACTTTTCACTTGGTCGCCAGCAGCACTTTGCAGCAGATCGCCATCCAAATCGACGACGAAACCCGACCCCGAAAGGCACCTATGCACCCCGCTTCCCTGGGTGAGGTAACAAGAGTACTCTGGTGCTCCCGTGGGTAGAGACTCTAGAACGACCTAGTTCTCAAAGGGTTTGCTCCAAGTCCTTCCTTAAGTGTCCCTTTTCTTTAATTTCCAAACCGCGACTTTCTCCATAGAAGTTAACGGCGTTTCGCGGCTGTGTTACTACACTGCACGCGTCCCCCGTGGGTTCCCTGTGTCACTACCTTGGGTGGTTCCTTGTGGTCCAAGCACTTCTAGAGGCTCTAGGCCTAGTGTCTAGCTCAGTCGTGGTTCTTATACCACTTTATTGGTATATGGTTTGGTACGCCCCTAGGGCCCAAACGTGTATTTGTGCTATTACTGTGTTTAAATAACTTATAACTTATGTACTTCGAACTCTAGCCTCATAAAGAGACTAGAGGGGTGTGTTTAGTAATAAATACATATATTTTGAATATATACCTGGTGTGGTGCTCTTTCATTTGGTCACTCAAGAGATTATAGACTGGTAAAACAAGCTGCTTTACATTCCTTCAAGACTTAGCCTGAAGGCTGCTCTCCATAGCTACCACTAGGATAGCTTTCAATAAAGGTTGTCTTTAACCTATCTCCAATAAGGGGTTGTTTGGACTGGTGCAAGGTGCTCACTATAATTAGTGGACAGCATATGCCAGGCCAACTTCTCACAAAGTGCATCCTGCAGTACAGGCAATTAGTCTACAAACTACTCATGGCATAATGGGCAAAGATTTCACATTTTTGGTCGCCCCTAAAACGAACCAGCTAGAAGTGGTTTATCCTCGTACAACACCCCAGGATAGACATAGGATGTTATCTGTGTGTGTTCCACTTTGCATGGTACCACCTGTAGAAGAGTGCACCACTGTTTTATGAGATTATGGATATGTGTAACACCTTTTATGTACTTTTATGATCTATTTTTAATCAGAACGAATAAAGATATTGAATTGAGTGCACCACTTGAGGAATAATATTTGCGAGTATTTACTCTACTATGCATGGCACACCCTTTTTAGGGGTGTTACCTGAAGGGTTAAAACAAATTCAAAATGAGCACAGAGCTGCATCTGCTCTTCATTTAGGAATGAAATTGATAGGCAATTTTGAGACAGTTTCTTCAATAGTTCTGAGTAACATTCAAGGAGAAGCCACAGTTGTGGAAGTTTGGCAGTGTTCTCCAGTCAAGATCGCGAATGAGAACTTCCTCAGATTATTTCAGAAGCTTACACCTCTGTGGGCTGTAATACCTTTGGTTCTCAAATCACAACTCATAGCAAAAACATGAGAATGAGGGCTCCGGTAAGGAGAAAACTGCACTGGAGACTAAGAAAAATCAGAAAGCAAAACAAACATAAAACAGAACTGGATCCCTCCCAACACTGGAGTCCAGTAGGGGATGAATATAATTTGAGTATCTATGATAAAAATCAGAAAGCCAGATCGGTATCAGTATTCTTCTCATTCTTTATGGGACTCTGGGGATAGTAAAAGGATAGAAAGGAGTTGACGGACTGAGTATTGCCGGAAAGTATGAGAACAATAACAGATAAGCGAGCCGACACATGACGTTGAAATTAGCATAAGGAAGGAAAACAAAGGTTCAGACTCAAAGACTTACTTCAGGAAAAATAAAGTAGTTGGTTTAGTGAAAAAGCATGCTCTATAAACTACAGATATTTCTGTGAAATGGTACTTGGACCATAGCGCTTCTGGACAGCACAGCAGAAGTGGCAGTAGTTTGCCAGACTGTCATGGGTTATTTGGTGGGGACTCCAACTGAAGAATACATACTGGTTGAAACACAGGATGTACATGTAATCCCTTCAGATAGGGTTTATGATATAGTGATACAAATTGAGGGTGATATACTGTGCAAAATCAAAGCTATATTCTGGTCTTATTGGTCAAATGCTTACGGCGTTATCCTCACAGAGGACGACTCGCCTTTAATTTTTTTTTTCTTCAAGGAATCTACCTCAGGGTGAGAAGGTAATAATGTAAGCATTTTCCTCTTTTCCTCTGGGCTATAAAGCAGGTGCCTGCATTATTTAGGAACCAAGTGGGTTGGGACAAAGAATCTGTTCTACATGTGATTCCCTTAAGGAGTGAGCCCCTTGTTCAGTCTCAACATCCTCTAAAGCCTGAGGAGCGAACCCCTTGTTCAGACTCACCATCCGCTAAAGCCTGAAGCTAAGTGCGATATATTAGCTGTTTTAGATCAAGTACAACATCAAGACATAATAGCGCCATGTCATTCATCCATGAAAACTGCTCATTTATTCCTGTGGTAAAACCTGATAATTCATATAGAACAATTTTATATTATAGAAATGTAAATACACACACATGCATTTCAAAACACTCACAACACTGGATTAATGACGAATGATGAATCTAGTCAGGAAAAAATATTTGCCTCACAGGTATAAGAACAGCCCTGAACTCTTTGCAGCAAGGATTATGTAGATTTTACAATAAGGTCCAGAGGCGCTACCATATACTGATGACATCTATATAACAGAAGACGACTTGACTGAATACCTGTCAAGGGTAGAAGGATAGTGACTCTTTTAGCTCAACATGGATATAGAATACATTTTAAGAAATCTAGAAGTGCATATCTTAATGTGATTTTTCTTGGGTAGGAGTTATCCAGTGAGGGTAAAGGATTGGCACCCAACTTCCTAAAGTGTGCTACTCACAACCGCTAGCCTGTTCAAGAAACTAGAAATAAATTAGTCAACGTGAAGAATTCTAACTCTGCCATCAACAAAGATAAAGTTACTAAAGCAGCTTACGGGTGTCCCTCCAAAGTGGGAGAGTTACTTCAGAAAAAGATATATGACAAGTAAGTCTTTGAACCATCTTATAGACCAGCTGTTCCAGTTCTTGGGGTAGGAGGCACACAAACAGTAATTTTACTGCTTCTTCCTGGTGCAAAAAAGAACAGGAAGGTGTTGATCGATTACATTAAAAAGCTCTATGTGGCCAAATCTGTTCAGCAGACCCCCATCGACTCTAAGGTGCTCCAGAGTAGATCAACACGCCCTCTTCCTACTGTAGAGAAACTACACCAAGAAGAGTCCATCAACCTTTTTCTGGGGAGTGATGAGAATACTGTGTCTCCAGCTTTAGACCAAGTGGCAGTTTCAATGAGTAAACCTGATGCTGCAACATAAACAGTTGTAACCCCAGCAAAAGTGGGTTATTATCAACCACCAACAGAATCCATATCAATTGAAATGATGGCACTGCTAGAAATTGTGTTAGAAATTGTGTTATACTAGAATGACTGGTTTTCCCCTGTGCACAATCCTTCACTGACAGGCCACTCCCTACAGACACCTAAACACACTTAGGTCACCAAACACCCACTATTACCTGTGAACAACCAAGTTTAGACATATGTAAAAGCCTCTATTGTACATAGATTTCGCCCTGTGCAAAACACCTCATGGACAGTCCATTCTCTCAGGTGGAAAAACCCCTACTACATATGGCCATCACCCTATGCGGAAGCCTTCATGGTTAGCCCCCCCACCCCATGGTCAACCAACCACAGGAGGGTATGAAAGCTCCTGTTGTACACAGACTTCACCCTGTGCATGACCCCTCATGGACAGACCACTCTTCCGAAACCCAATCCCTCTAAGGTGGACAAACCCCTACTATACTTGCCCTTTGCTCTGTGCTGAACCCTTTGCAGACAGACAACATCTTTAATGCAACCAACTGCACATGGGTGGCTATGCCCCTGCTGCACATTATGTTTATCCCTTGTGCATCCTTTATAGACAGGCCGCTCCCTCCAGACACCCAAGCACACTTAGGTCACCAACCGCTACTACATTGTCTTAACTCTGTGCCAATGCCTTAAAGGAGAGCCAACCCCCTCAAGGGCAACCAACCGCAGATAGGTGGGCAATGTCCTGCAGTGCATGTTGTTTGCCCTTTGCACACCCCTCACAAACCGTCCACTCTCTCCTGACGCTGAAGTTTCCATAGGTAGTCTAACCCCCACTATTCATTGTCGTAATCCTTTCTCCCCTGTCTTTTGGAGGGGGAGGTTAGAGTGCAATATTTTTGTTTTTAAATGTATGATTGGTCCTGCAGTACCTGTTAAATACCTGTAAAAAAGGGTTATTTAACCAACATGGTACCGGAGAAGTACTGCGGTACTAAAACATTTATAAAAAAAAAAAAAAGATTATAATTGAAATAATTTCTATTATCAGAAGGAAGGGTGGCTCTGAGAAGAGCTGTTGTGTTAATAGTGTGTTGTACATATTTACAGGTAGACATGGATAGATCCCTTGATGTTGTTCAGGAATATCCTGCTATCTTCTGTTGTGAAAGGGACTGCATCCCTTTGGTAGACACCAGGCATTTCAAAACGGGTATTGTTGTGGTAGATGGACCCCTTACCATGGTCACACAGAAATGCCAAAATTACTTGTTGACATGTTTCCAGGATTTCACAATCTTTGGACAAAATTGGTTTGACCACTGGCACTTCTATTGGAGTAGACAAAGCCAGTGTGAGGGAAGACGGTCATCAACTCTGCCAAGGTTTCCTTCATTTGAATTGTTGCCACCACAGTGCACAATCATGAGATCAGGGTGCTCGCAATTCAAAATGATTTTCACCTTAGGTAAGAGATGAAGCCAAGTAGATGAGTAATGTGCACTTGGGGAAATCCTATATTGTTGTCAATGCCACCGTTCTCTAGCCTAAAAGACAAAGGAGTGGTGCATAATCCACACACACAAACCATGATGCCGGGATGCCACTGCAGGACAGAGAAGTAATCAGCAGCAGAATGAGAACTTTTCTAGAAGAGTATGCAGTTTGTAGAGAGAAAAATGCCTTTTTGAGTTCTAGGTTTGTGATTGGGTGCTGATTTTCAGGTAAACCAGTAGGTAAGGTAGTCAGAAACTTCTATTTGTATTGTGAATTTTGATTGAAGAAAGCAAGTCCTAAGTATAGCATTTTCTGCTATTGGTTTACACTCTTTAAGAGAACACATGGGCTGCCAATGGTAATATTTGAAGGTGCTGTGGAGCACAATGTGGAGTTAAGATTTGTTTAACCATATGGTCCTAATTATTCCTAACTTGTTTTTGAAATGTTTAACAAATTTAAGCTACCTAGTAAAGTAGCTTAAAACTACTATATAGTGGATGTGATGTTATAAGTGGGTATCACAGGAAAAAAAGCAATGAAAATGTTTTTAGATTAATGGTATTGTACTGGGGTAGAGGCATTGCACATCCATAGTGAAAAGGGGGAAGGGGAGCAGAGGAATCCAGGGAGGGCAGTTAGAGAATCGCTGCTGTGGAAGTATAACCGATCAAGGAGGGAAAAGGCTAGGGTATGCTATATGAAGAGAAAGAGGGCTGCGGTGCATGAGTAGGATTAGTTATGGATGGCATAGAAAAGGAAGGCGCACTCTGATTGCAATCACTTCAAAAACACGTGTAGTGCCAAAAATCATCTCTTTATTGATATTGCTTTAACTGTAAAATAGGCATACAGCCACCGCGTTTCGTTCCCTTGTGCCAGGGGAACTTCGTCAGGGCTGTAACAAACATAACATAACTAACATGAATATACATATATAAAATACACAACAAATATAAACTACACATAAGACAATAAAAATAACATATTTAAACAAAACCAAAAGGGAAGAGACAATTAAGAAAGCAGAAAAGTAACTTCAATAACCAAATTCAAACCGAAAATGACCCAAAGATGTTAAAAGAATTCCGACAAAAAGTATTATGAAAAAATCAAATCATGACAATAAGACACCAATCAACATAATACATATATAAATGTTAAGAACATACATTATTATACACTAAAAGAGTATTAACAGGTGAGAGAGGATACGCTAAAAAGAGAAAAATGAATAGAACAAATTAATACCACACCGGGATAAAAATTAGTTATAGTTTAACGTTGAAAAGAAAACGAAAAAGAAAAAGAAAAGGAAGAAAAGGGGGGGAAAGAAGGTGCAAAAGGGATAAGGAAGAGAGAGAAGAGTGGGAAAGAGGGGACGCAAGGGCCAATAAGGACCTAAGTTAAAATTATGTACAAAAATTAATTAAAATTAAAATTCACCTAAATCAAGGTTGAATGAAACACCCCTTGACAATCATGTGGGTGTTAAAACGCCCGATTAAGGCTCTCTGGTACAGTCAAGATAGACAATATTTCAATCTAGATGGTAATAAAGAAAAAAGAACGAATTGCCATGATAGTATTAGCACAAGGAAAAAATGGTACATCCCAATCTTAAAAGATGGCTCGCTCAAAAAAGGATCAGAGAGTTAAACAGGAACAATATCCATAATAAGTATCAAAGGGTAATCAACCAAGAGTATAATTTAATGAATAGGTAAATGTTTGGCCCAATTGCCAAAACAAATTAGACAAACGTTGTGTATCGTACCATAGAAAGTAATCAGTGTGTCTTAGGTGTTTTTAGATAATTATGACAACACCGTAATTGAGAGAGGGGATAAGCTATTTCCTGGTCCAAATAAACAGTACAAAAACAGAGCAGGGGTGGGTGTGATAGTACAATACGCTTTAAAAAAAGTGACCATATGTTCGTCACAATATGTCCATAATAAATCTCACCTAAACAAGTGTAGAAAGACATCTGGTAGTGTCAAAAGAAAACCAATCCAGTGTCCACATCAATATCAAATGGACAGCAGTCGTTTCAGACAAAGGTAACACGGTCTAAAGTAAAGAGAAGGAGAAATGTCGCAAGATTGGAATGCATCCCATATTACCCAGCCCATGTACAGAGCCTTTCCATCATATACAATGCTATATTGCAGAAAGGTAGCTGTGCATAAATCCATAAATAAAAACACACAGCCACAATCATTTCAACTATACCGAGCCCCAAAAAGTATATATAACAACTAAACATTCAGAAATTACACATAAAAATGTAAGTTGATAATGCTACGCCAACAATAGTCTATCATGATAGAACCATAGTCCAACAAGTAGCATACTTAGATTCAGGGATAGCATAACTGACAGTGCCTAGAATAGGGCAACTGCATATTATGTAAACGTGATAGTAAATCTGATAAAGAAAAACAACCCAAATGTTAACGACTATAAATAACGCAAGCACAATAACAATACCACATGAGAACATGCAGAGAGTTTATATGTATGCCACATGCAAATTAGCAAAAGTATATCCTTGTTTGACAGATGGCGATATCGGTTAGACATAAATCTGTCAATATACGGCGTCAAGTAGAGAGTGGGGCATTTATAGTAAGAGAATTCTATGTCGAACCCAGTCCAACCGATAGGTCAAATATACCTAACCCCCAAAAAAGTTTGTCGAATGGAGCAGAGTACGTAAGGGACCTAATACCTTATGAGCATCTAAGTCCCACAATGATGCAAAACAGATGAAACAACGCGCATTATCAAGCGCCAGAGCTTTACCTTCTCACTCTGTACACGCCAACCGCACAGCGTGATAACTTGCGGGAAGTAAGCAGAAACGCTCACGCCACCGGGCTAAAAGCCCCGACCTGCAAAGCCGTAATTGGACGTGATGTCGTCATTGGCATACAAAACGGCACTAGCACCAATAAAATACAACTAAGAATCAGTCATAGAATGGCGGCCATCTTATAATGTGTTTCAAGCATACAAAGCGGAGCTAACACCAATAAAATACAACTAAAAATCGGTCATAGATTGGCGGCCATCTTATAATGTGTTAAAGGCCCGATTGGGTTACCTTAAATTAATAGTACAGAAAAAAGGATCGTACTGATTTACTACCAATAATAAGGTTAAAGTACACTTATCGGCCTATGTGATGGAATGCCGGGCAATGTGGATAAATTAAGTTAGTATGAAGCAATTTAGTGGGGAATCTTAAGGCATGGCACCTGTGACCTCATAAAGCCCCTCACTGCTTGATAAATATAGCCAACAATTCTGGAATAGTGGAGGTAGGTAGAAATGGCGAACCAAACATAGGATATAGAGTATTAGCCAAAGGCCTAGAAGTAGGTTGAATAGAAAGGATAGAACGTGAGTAAATCAGAGGGGAAACATTCCAATATTCCAATAGGCTAAGACATTACATTACCAGTAATATTGCTATCACCATGAGGGAAACACCCATATAGGTCAATACAAACAGCCATACATAACTTGATGTTAATAAGATGAGTATTGTAGTTACCAGGGTGGGGGTATTTACCCTAAAGGGACCAATATCTTTGTCACAAATCGGAGGAGAGACATTCCAATATTACAATGGGCTAAGACAGTACATTACCAGTGATATTGACAACACCGTGAGGGAAATATCTGTATAGGTCAATACACGCAGCCATACATTACTTGATGTTAATAGGATGAGTGTTGTTGTTACCAGAGTAGGGGTATACACCCCCCAAGGGACCAATCTTGGTTAACCAAGAAAGTAATGTAACTCCCTATCCGTATTATGACCCATTTGAGTAGCATTCAAACGACAAATCCATTTGGCTTCCTTACGTCTGACCAACAGCTCCCGGTTTCCACCTCTATTTCCCAATGGTACATGGTCAATTCCGTGAAACCAAAAGGAGTTGTCTGAAGGATGCACATTTGCGTAATGTTCACTCACAGGGTATCGACTATCCTTATTAAGTATAGCCCTTCTGTGTTCCTGAATTCTAACTTTGAGTGGGCGTACCGTGCTTCCCACATATATGATATTACAATTGCAACCCAGAACATATATTACATATGTGGTGTTGCAATTGATAAAATGTGTAATCTTATGTTTAGTGGCAGTGTTGTAGATGAAGTCTGTAGTTTTGTTTCTCCCAAAAGGGCAAACATTACAAAAACCGCATGTGTAGAAGCCTAATGGTTTAGGTGGTAACCAGGTTTCGCGATTGTTGCTCACATAACTAGGACACAAGGCATTGCGTAGAGACCTACCTCTACGGTAAGTAATAGAAGGTTTATCAGTTATGTAATCACTGAGGCCCGGAATGTTTCTGATGATGCTCCAATTCTTCCTTAAAATGTTATATACTTTGCTACTGTTTAGATTATATTCAGTAACTAGACTGACAGCCCTGTCATCACGTGTCATGTTAGTCTCCCGTGGTTTATTACAAAGTGTATCCTCCCTTCTAAGTTGTTGAGCTTTTACAATTGCTTTGTCAACTACCTCTCTATTATATCCTCTTTTGAGGAATCTTTTCTTGGATTCCAAAATGTTCCTTTGGTATATGTCTTCCTCACTGCAGTTCCTTCTCAGCCTGACCATCTCACCATACGGAATATTATTGATAACTGAGCGTGAATGGGCGCTACCAGCATGTAGAACTGCATTACACGCAGTCTCCTTCCGATAGAGAGTACTTTGTACAGTGTTCTCCTTGACATAAAAATGTATGTCCAAGAAATTGATTTCTTCTCTGTCATGTGTCATGGTAAGTTTAACATTAAAGGTGTTACTGTTAAGGTAAGTGTGATATTGATGTAGTTGGTCGGTGGTCCCTGTTCTCATGTGGTATTGTTATTGTGCTTGCGTTATTTATAGTCGTTAACATTTGGGTTGTTTTTCTTTATCAGATTTACTATCACGTTGACATAATATGCAGTTGCCCTATTCTAGGCACTGTCAGTTATGCTATCCCTGAATCTAAGTATGCTACTTGTTGGACTATGGTTCTATCATGATAGACTATTGTTGGCGTAGCATTATCAACTTACATTTTTATGTGTAATTTCTGAATGTTTAGTTGTTATATATACTTTTTGGGGCTCGGTATAGTTGAAATGATTGTGGCTGTGTGTTTTTATTTATGGATTTATGCACAGCTACCTTTCTGCAATATAGCATTGTATATGATGGAAAGGCTCTGGACATGGGCTGGGTAATATGGGATGCATTCCAATCTTGCGACATTTCTCCTTCTCTTTACTTTAGACCGTGTTACCTTTGTCTGAAACGACTGCTGTCCATTTGATATTGATGTGGACACTGGATTGGTTTTCTTTTGACACTACCAGATGTCTTTCTACACTTGTTTAGGTGAGATTTATTATGGACATATTGTGACGAACATATGGTCACTTTTTTTAAAGCGTATTGTACTATCACACCCACCCCTGCTCTGTTTTTGTACTGTTTATTTGGACCAGGAAATAGCTTATCCCCTCTCTCAATTACGGTGTTGTCATAATTATCTAAAAACACCTAAGACACACCGATTACTTTCTATGGTACGATACACAACGTTTGTCTAATTTGTTTTGGCAATTGGGCCAAATATTTACCTATTCATTAAATTAAATTATACTCTTGGTTGATTACCCTTTGATACTTATTATGGATATTGTTCCTGTTTAACTCTCTGATCCTTTTTTGAGCGAACCATCTTTTAAGATTGAGATGTACCATTTTTTCCTTGTGCTAATACTATCATGGCAATTCGTTCTTTTTTCTTTATTACCATCTAGATTGAAATATCGTCTATCTTGACTGTACCAGAGAGCCTTAATCGGGCGTTTTAACACCCACATGATTGTCAAGGGGTGTTTCATTCAACCTTGATTTAGGTGAATTTTAATTTTAATTAATTTTTGTACATAATTTTAACTTAGGTCCTTATTGGCCCTTGCGTCCCCTCTTTCCCCCTCTTCTCTCTCTTCCTTATCCCTTTTGCACCTTCTATCCCCCCCTTTTTCTTCCTTTTCTTTTTCTTTTTCGTTTTCTTTTCAACGTTAAACTATAACTAATTTTTATCCCGGTGTGGTATTAATTTGTTCTATTCATTTTTCTCTTTTTAGCGTATCCTCTCTCACCTGTTAATACTCTTTTAGTGTATAATAATGTATGTTCTTAACGTTTATATATGTATAATGTTGATTGGTGTCTTATTGTCATGATTTGATTTTTTCATAATACTTTTTGTCGGAATTCTTTTAACATCTTTGGGTCATTTTCGGTTTGAATTTGGTTATTGAAGTTACTTTTCTGCTTTCTTAATTGTCTCTTCCCTTTTGGTTTTGTTTAAATATGTTATTTTTATTGTCTTATGTGTAGTTTATATTTGTTGTGTATTTTATATATGTATATTCATGTTAGTTATGTTATGTTTGTTACAGCCCTGACGAAGTTCCACTGGCACAAGGGAACGAAACGCATTGGCTGTGTGCCTATTTTACAGTTAAAGCAATATCAATAAAGAGATGATTTTTGGCACTACACGTGTTTTTAAAGTGATTGCAATCAGAGTGCGCCTTCCTTTTCTATGAACTTTGTTGCCTGTTTGACATCCTTCAGCAGCGGATGTCTGAAGTAGCTGCACTCGCAAGATATTCTTGGAACTGTTGGAATTTAAGTGCTCGACCTTTGTCAGCTGCTGAGTGTGTGTTTTTCCATTGTTTGTAATCTGACTGTCTTGCACTTGTTCCTTTCGTAACTGCATTGTGATATAATTAAAAGAAAAAAACAGAAATGCCTAGATTCGAAGATGGGAGAGAAGAGATGGCCCATAATCTATTTGGTATTCATACGACCAATGAACCTAGAGCGCAGGCTAGTAACAACAAAGTTAGCCTGAAAACCCTTTTTCTTAGGCTAGAGCGTTTAAAAAAACAGGAGCTATCCCGTTGGTGGGACGGGGTTACGCTCCAGCAGTATTTGACCAACAAAAAAGTACCCAGGGGCCTAAGAATCCTGATCTTCCCTACATTTGAGGACCTAAGCGAGGACCTCTTAAATGAGTGGGAAGGCAATCTTGAGAATGCATCGCAAATTATGATGCAAATCTTAATCAAACATGCCAGGGAAAAAGGAGATAAATTGCAAGGGGAGATTGAAGCCCTAGAGAAAGAAATTAATAACATGGAGCAAAAGGATCTCATTGAAAAGAATTTTATTATTCTAAAAAAAGTTATGGAGGAACATCAAATGTACTTGAAAGAAAAGAAACTAAAAAAGATTAAGAGGGATGACAAGGATTACAGGGATGGACGTGTATAGACGTTCGCCCGCAAATTTGATAATATCCAGACCAACGAAGAAAAAAAGAGAACACGTGATGAGAGAGAGGAAAGTGAAGAAGTTCGTTCTGATATTAGTATATCCTCCTCCTCTATGAATAGTATATCTTCTAATGCATCACAGGGGACCCCTTTGGGGGAAGGAGCTTCTTCATTCCAGAAGGAGCTCGCCAAAGTCAGAATCAGCAGCAGACTCCAATTGAAAAGAGAGCAACCAAAACAAGGAGGGGAGGGAGGAGGTCAAAGGGCAGGTACCGGACGAGGGGCAATCAACAAA
This sequence comes from Calotriton arnoldi, assembly GCA_963921515.1. NCBI lineage: Eukaryota > Metazoa > Chordata > Amphibia > Caudata > Salamandridae > Calotriton > Calotriton arnoldi. The sequence goes on from CAWUFW010001145.1 coordinate 2,424,217, forward strand.
CAGAATGCAGTGGTGAAACCCAAATAATGAATGCTAATATACCTGTTTATGATATCTGATGACTGTAATGGTGATTTCGATCTAAAAATTGTTAATTTATCTAATAAAATCCTCGATGATGACGAATTGTCAGTACTAAGCAAAGGTCTAAATTTCTGCCCTACACAGGGTGGGGATCTTACTGACGTCCACATAGATTTGTATAAATTTATAAGAATATTAAAACTCAAGGATTACTTTTCTCAGCAAATCCCTAAGATCACCAAAACATCGACTGACTTAGAAGGTTCGACTCACACTGTCGCCGATATCCGGAATGTGCAGCTTTTGCTCACTTTGGAGGATGATGGTCACTATGATGTACCTACCATACTTAGTGATTTTGATATTGTACAGGATTGTAACATAGATAGTGGGTTCAAACCCAAATCTAAATTTGTACCTCCTTATAACTATCATCCAAACATAGATATCTTTTATGACAAAGTCAGCAATGACTTGTATAAATTGGAGAGACCTGGTAAACGTACTCGTTATATTAACCACAACATTACCGCCAAAGAACGACAAGCACTAAATAGACTTAAATTGGATAAGACTATTGTCATAAAAGAGGCTGATAAGGGCGGTAATGTTGTGGTTATGAACCATTGTGACTATATGTCAGAAATTGACCGACAGTTGGGAGATACCCATTGTTACCAGCGTATTGCCACCAATCCCACAAAAGAACTTACATTGATGATAAATGTTAAACTATGCGAATGGAGAGACATTGGTCTCCTCTCTGAGGATGACTTTAGGTATCTTAGAGTTGATTACCCAAAATATGCATGTATATATATTTTACCTAAAATACATAAGGGTGGCATTTTTCCTCCTGGTCGCCCTATTATTTCAGGGATTGACTCTCCTACCGAAAAACTTTCCGAATTCGTTGACAACAGACTACAAAAATATGTAACTGATCTTCCCTCGTACATTAGGGATACTAAAGATATCTTGATAAAGTTTAATGATTTCAAATGGTCTGATGATCTCTCGTTCGTCACTTTTGACGTAGAGAGTTTGTACACTTGTATACACAAGGAGCATGGCATACGAGCTGTTCGATCTTTTCTGGACAGGGAACGTGCGGAGCACTATGATTTTAATGAGATGCTACTAGAAATGATCGATATAATTTTAAGTAACAATTTTTTTTTACATGATACTGCTTGGTTCCATCAGATACTTGGGACCGCTATGGGTTCGAAATTTGCTCCCTCTTACGCCTGCCTCTTTATGGGGTGGTTTGAGAGGGAGTATGCCTGGCACAGACGTGCCTCCCCCTGGACCGAACATATCGTGTTCTGGGGGAGGTACATCGATGATATCATTGTTCTGTGGTCAGGGACCACCGACCAACTACATCAATATCACACTTACCTTAACAGTAACACCTTTAATGTTAAACTTACCATGACACATGACAGAGAAGAAATCAATTTCTTGGACATACATTTTTATGTCAAGGAGAACACTGTACAAAGTACTCTCTATCGGAAGGAGACTGCGTGTAATGCAGTTCTACATGCTGGTAGCGCCCCTTCACGCTCCGTTATCAATAATATTCCGTATGGTGAGATGGTCAGGCTGAGAAGGAACTGCAGTGAGGAAGACACATACCAAAGGAACATTTTGGAATCCAAGAAAAGATTCCTCAAAAGAGGATATAATAGAGAGGTAGTTGACAAAGCAATTGTAAAAGCTCAACAACTTAGAAGGGAGGATACACTTTGTAATAAACCACGGGAGACTAACATGACACATGATGACAGGGCTGTCAGTCTAGTTACTGAATATAATCTAAACAGTAGCAAAGTATATAACATTTTAAGGAAGAATTGGAGCATCATCAGAAACATTCCGGGCCTCAGTGATTACATAACTGATAAACCTTCTATTACTTACCGTAGAGGTAGGTCTCTACGCAATGCCTTGTGTCCTAGTTATGTGAGCAACAATCGCGAAACCTGGTTACCACCTAAACCATTAGGCTTCTACACATGCGGTTTTTGTAATGTTTGCCCTTTTGGGAGAAACAAAACTACAGACTTCATCTACAACACTGCCACTAAACATAAGATTACACATTTTATCAATTGCAACACCACATATGTAATATATGTTCTGGGTTGCAATTGTAATATCATATATGTGGGAAGCACGGTACGCCCACTCAAAGTTAGAATTCAGGAACACAGAAGGGCTATACTTAATAAGGATAGTCGATACCCTGTGAGTGAACATTACGCAAATGTGCATCCTTCAGACAACTCCTTTTGGTTTCACGGAATTGACCATGTACCATTGGGAAATAGAGGTGGAAACCGGGAGCTGTTGGTCAGACGTAAGGAAGCCAAATGGATTTTTCGTTTGAATGCTACTCAAATGGGTCATAATACGGATAGGGAGTTACATTACTTTCTTGGTTAACCAAGATTGGTCCCTTGGGGGGTGTATACCCCTACTCTGGTAACAACAACACTCATCCTATTAACATCAAGTAATGTATGGCTGCGTGTATTGACCTATACAGATATTTCCCTCATGGTGTTGTCAATATCACTGGTAATGTAATGTCTTAGCCCATTGTAATATTGGAATGTCTCTCCTCCGATTTGTGACAAAGATATTGGTCCCTTTAGCGTAAATACCCCCACCCTGGTAACTACAATACTCATCTTATTAACATCAAGTTATGTATGGCTGTTTGTATTGACCTATATGGGTGTTTCCCTCATGGTGATAGCAATATTACTGGTAATGTAATGTCTTAGCCTATTGGAATATTGGAATGTTTCCCCTCTGATTTACTCACGTTCTATCCTTTCTATTCAACCTACTTCTAGGCCTTTGGCTAATACTCTATATCCTATGTTTGGTTCGCCATTTCTACCTACCTCCATTATTCCAGAATTGTTGGCTATATTTATCAAGCAGTGAGGGGCTTTATGAGGTCACAGGTGCCATGCCTTAAGATTCCCCACTAAATTGCTTCATACTAACTTCATTTATCCACATTGCCCGGCATTCCATCACATAGGCCGATAAGTGTACTTTAACCTTATTATTGGTAGTAAATCAGTACGATCCTTTTTCTGTACTATTAATTTAAGGTAACCCAATCGGGCCTTTAACACATTATAAGATGGCCGCCACTCTATGACCGATTTTTAGTTGTATTTTATTGGTGTTAGCTCCGCTTTGTATGCTTGAAACACATTATAAGATGGCCGCCATTCTATGACTGATTCTTAGTTGTATTTTATTGGTGCTAGTGCCGTTTTGTATGCCAATGACGTCATCACGTCCAATTACGGCTTTGCAGGTCGGGGCTTTTAGCCCGGTGGCGTGAGCGTTTCTGCTTACTTCCCGCAAGTTATCACGCTGTGCGGTTGTCGTGTACGGAGTGAGAAGGTAAAGCTCTGGCGCTTGATAATGCGCGTTGTTTCATCTGTTTTGCATCATTGTGGGACTTAGATGCTCATAAGGTATTAGGTCCCTTACGTACTCTGCTCCATTCGACAAACTTTTTTGGGGGTTAGGTATATTTGACCTATCGGTTGGACTGGGTTCGACATAGAATTCTCTTACTATAAATGCCCCACTCTCTACTTGACGCCGTATATTGACAGATTTATGTCTAACCGATATCACCATCTGTCAAACACGGATATACTTTTGCTAATTTGCATGTGGCATACATATAAACTCTCTGCATGTTCTCATGTGGTATTGTTATTGTGCTTGCGTTATTTATAGTCGTTAACATTTGGGTTGTTTTTCTTTATCAGATTTACTATCACGTTTACATAATATGCAGTTGCCCTATTCTAGGCACTGTCAGTTATGCTATCCCTGAATCTAAGTATGCTACTTGTTGGACTATGGTTCTATCATGATAGACTATTGTTGGCGTAGCATTATCAACTTACATTTTTATGTGTAATTTCTGAATGTTTAGTTGTTATATATACTTTTTGGGGCTCGGTATAGTTGAAATGATTGTGGCTGTGTGTTTTTATTTATGGATTTATGCACAGCTACCTTTCTGCAATATAGCATTGTATATGATGGAAAGGCTCTGGACATGGGCTGGGTAATATGGGATGCATTCCAATCTTGCGACATTTCTCCTTCTCTTTACTTTAGACCGTGTTACCTTTGTCTGAAACGACTGCTGTCCATTTGATATTGATGTGGACACTGGATTGGTTTTCTTTTGACACTACCAGATGTCTTTCTACACTTGTTTAGGTGAGATTTATTATGGACATATTGTGACGAACATATGGTCACTTTTTTTAAAGCGTATTGTACTATCACACCCACTCCTGCTCTGTTTTTGTAATGTTTATTTGGACCAGGAAATAGCTTATCCCCTCTCTCAATTACGGTGTTGTCATAATTATCTAAAAACACCTAAGACACACCGATTACTTTCTATGGTACGATACACAACGTTTGTCTAATTTGTTTTGGCAATTGGGCCAAACATTTACCTATTCATTAAATTAAATTATACTCTTGGTTGATTACCCTTTGATACTTATTATGGATATTGTTCCTGTTTAACTCTCTGATCCTTTTTTGAGCGAACCATCTTTTAAGATTGGGATGTACCATTTTTTCCTTGTGCTAATACTATCATGGCAAATTGTTCTTTTTTCTTTATTACCATCTAGATTGAAATATCGTCTATCTTGACTGTACCAGAGAGCCTTAATCGGGCGTTTTAACACCCACATGATTGTCAAGGGGTGTTTCATTCAACCTTGATTTAGGTGAATTTTAATTTTAATTAATTTTTGTACATAATTTTAACTTAGGTCCTTATTGGCCCTTGCGTCCCCTCTTTCCCCCTCTTCTCTCTCTTCCTTATCCCTTTTGCACCTTCTTTCCCCCCTTTTTCTTCCTTTTCTTTTTTTTTCGTTTTCTTTTCAACGTTAAACTATAACTCATTTTTATCCCGGTGTGGTATTAATTTGTTCTATTCATTTTTCTCTTTTTAGCGTATCCTCTCTCACCTGTTAATACTCTTTTAGTGTATAATAATGTATGTTCTTAATGTTTACATATGTATTATGTTGATTGGTGTCTTATTGTCATGATTTGATTTTTTCATAATACTTTTTGTCGGAATTCTTTTAACATCTTTGGGTCATTTTCGGTTTGAATTTGGTTATTGAAGTTACTTTTCTGCTTTCTTAATTGTCTCTTCCCTTTTGGTTTTGTTTAAATATGTTATTTTTATTGTCTTATGTGTAGTTTATATTTGTTGTGTATTTTATATATGTATATTCATGTTAGTTATGTTATGTTTGTTACAGCCCTGACGAAGTTCCCCTGGCACAAGGGAACGAAACGCGTTGGCTGTATGCCTATTTTACAGTTAAAGCAATATCAATAAAGAGATGATTTTTGGCACTACACGTGTTTTTGAAGTGATTGCAATCAGAGTGCGCCTTCCTTTTCTATGAACTTTGTTGCCTGTTTGACATCCTTCAGCAGCGGATGTCGGAAGTAGCTGCACTCGCAAGATATTCTTGGAACTGTTGGAATTTAAGTGCTCGACCTTTGTCAGCTGCTGAGTGTGTGTTTTTCCATTGTTTGTAATCTGACTGTCTTGCACTTGTTGTAATTCAACCATCGATTTTGTGTTATTATCCAAGAGGTACTCGGGCAATGTAATTACTTGTAACACCCTTGATATTTTAATGAGTGACCATTATCCTATTTCCTTAAATCTTTCAGTAAGAGGTATGGCGAAAAGAACCAAAAGGAATGTATTATATAATACTGATATCCAGCTTGCCAGTACTAATGGGTATACTCTAAAGTGGGCAAAGGTAGATCCCGGAGTATTCCTTCAACGATTAATTAAAAAAACCTCGAAGGAAATAGATATATGTCTTTCTCAGGACAGGGATAATGAGGAAATTTTTTATGCCTTTCTTAAAATTACAGATGAGGTTCGGAATTTATTAACAAGGAAAAAGCGAGACACAGTGCGTAATACTCAGGGCTGGTTCGATAAAGAATGTACGAAGATGCATACTCTTCTGAAAAAGACACTCACCAGTAACCCTAGATGTAATGAAAAAGTAAGACAGGCTAGAACCTTATATCGACTAGCCCTTAGGAAACGAAAAGCACATTTAAAAAGAGAAGCATGGGAGGCTTTACATCAGGCCTGTACAAATAAAGATAATATCGGTTTTTGGAAAGCGGTTAACGCCCCTTTCTTTATGGAGAGAGAGACTGATATTATAGATATGGCTATTACAGGAGACAAGTGGGTAGAATTTTTTATGGGGCTTTATAATGATGAGTCTGCCACCACAATCTCTACGGAAGATAACGATTGTGGACCCTTTCCTATAGATATTGATATTTCTCCTGAGGAGGTTATTAGAGCAATAAAGGAAAGTGCCTCAGGGAAAGCACCGGGCCCGGATGGTGTCCCGGTGGATATCTATAAATCTAACATCGACTTGTGGGCCCCACTTTTAAGAAATGTGCTTAACAGCTGTAATCACTACAAGTTTATACCTACTTGGACTGACGCTATTGTGATTCCCATATTTAAAAAGGGAGATAGAAATGAACCCAGCTGCTACCGCCCTATCTCCTTATTGGATGCTTTTATGAAACTTGCAGGGAGAGTGATTTTAAATAAGTTACAGGTATGGGTGGAAGATATGCGAGTCTTATCAAATTTTCAATACGGTTTCCGTGTAGGGTTAGGCACAACTGAATAGGGACTTAATTTATCATTAATTATAGATAGGTACACAAAAGCCAAACAGGGTAAACTTTACCTAACGTTTGTGGACTTAAGTTCCGCCTTCGATTGTGTTAGACACAACAAATTGTGGAGCATCCTGGAAGAACTAAAGGTTGACCTACCGCTGTTAACCTTTATTAAGGAGTTGTACAGGGAGGCTGGGGCAAGGGTCCGATATGGGAAACACAGGGAGTGCTCAACAAAGTTTTCTATAAGGAAAGGAGTGAGGCAGGGATGTATACTTGCCCCTCTCCTTTTTTCACTCTATATTAATAGTTTGGGTCAATATCTGAGTGGATATCAATGTGACTACCCCATTATAAAGGGCACCCCTGTCCCCATCCTATTGTACGCGGATGACGCAGTAATAATGGCACGGACGCAATTAGGGTTACAGAGGTCTGTTAGCCTCTTTGTCGCTTACATGAAAGACAGGGGCCTAAGGGTAAATACCACTAAAACATACACCATGAGTTGTGGTACAAATAAAAAAAAGGTATGTGACATTTTTATTGATAGCAAAAAAGTGGAAAGTACGAATACTTTTTCATACTTAGGCATAAACTTCGACAGAAAGGGTTCATGGAAAACAGCCATGAAGGCTAGAAAACTGAATTTTTCAAGAGCAATAGGAGCAGTTGTTAACTTTGCCAAGAAATTGGGTGGTAGACCTGTCCCAGAGTTGCTGGCAATTTATAAATCTAAATGTATTACAACAGGGACATATGGAGCAGGCATTTGGGGCATTGAGGAAGTAGAACAAATCCAATGTCTTGAAAACACTTTTGTCCGTTACTTGCTAGCTGTCCCCAGTACTACTGCCACTTTTAGCTGTCATAGGGAACTTGGCCTTCCTTATATTTCTGATACTATTAAAACTAATCCTTTACTGTTATGGCATAAGGTTTGGGTATCGGAGGAGACTGGTTTTAATAGAGACGTAATTTTAGATTGCCTTAAATTAGACAGGGTGGCTAAGATCCCATGGATTAATTATATAAAAAGACTTGCATATGAAATTGGCCATCCAGAATATTTTGAGTCCCCAAGTTCCATGGAAATGGTAACAAGAAAAGCATTAAAAGATATCTGCCTGAGTCATTTAGAGAATAAGCGTTGGCTAGTGGAGAGGGAGAAAAAATCAGTTATGGATAACCACTTGATGATAACATGCATAGGCCTACAACCTTACTTGGTATTGGTGCAGAGTAGCTACTGTCGCATGCTTTTGGCTCGTTTTCGCTGTGGGTCTTTTTTTAGACTGGTCACGTTCCCTGAAAAAAATGATTGGTCGAGTAGGTCGCCCATTTGCCCATGTGACGATAAATCAATCCAAACAACTCTGCACTGTACTTTATTCTGCAAGTATTATGTTATACCAAGAAAAAAGTTTCTAATTCCTACTCTTAGAAGCTGGGGCCTAAGACAATGTAGAACAGCCTTTTTAAGGTTACAATTGCTGGAAAACGAACAAATCATTATGATTACTTCCTTGTTTTTAAAAGCTGTTATTAAGTACCGAAATACAATGTGAACTACGCATAAAAATGATGTGTATATATATGAATTATCTATTTGGCCCCTGTAATGTTATATAATATGTAATAGAATAAGATTATGATGTTTTTTTCGAATTAAGTAATAACACCGCGAGAAGTTTTCCATGCCCGTTTTTAATAACTTGTGTTTTTATGACTTTTTAAACTAAATTTTAGAGACCCTTTGCAGTTTTTGTACATTATGCATTATTACAATTTTTTTAACCTATCTTGCCTGTACTTTACAATGAAATTATGGAAGAACTTGGTCATGTTTATTAATAAGTGTATATAATGTCGAAGCTACCTCCTTGGATCCTGTTTTATAATACTTCTTGTATAATCTGTTTCTATCCTATCATCTCTTTTAATGTGTATGTTGAAACTTTTTTATGCTATAATATGCTTTTATGGTTGTAAACTAGTACACCGAATAAAGCTTTATTTGAATTGAAAAGTGCTCGACCTTTGTCAGCTGCTGAGTGTGTGTTTTTCCATTAGTTATGGAAGGCAGTTGTATGAAAGAACATATTTACTAGCTCTTTGCACCAGGTTTGAGTTACATTTATTTTGTAAGACAAACCCAACACAAACTGTTTGATTCATGTTTTGCGTTAGACAGCATCCCAAAGTAACACATAGTTACGTTATGCGTTGCCTTTTATTACTTTGTATCAATGTGGGGTTTTCATGGTTGGTGCCTGGGCTTTCCAATGCAACCTCCCATTGGTTTGGATGCAAATTCCTATCTGCAATGAATCATGGCCAGAGATTTGCGCCAAAATGTTATCCGTCTTCGAGGTGGGCACAAGGAGATATGTTTTCATTTCTCCTCGTTTTTCATACTTCACATGTGTGCTGCATTGTACAGCACGCATACAAACAGGCAAAAGCCTTAAATCGTGTTTTTTTGGGGGTTTTTTACTGGAAAGGACCACTTACAGTACAAGCCTATGCTTTACACAACGTGTGTGTCTCTGTCTGTCTGGCTGCTAAAAGTGTTCCAGAGCAGAGAGAGACCAGAACAGCACCATATCTAGTAGATATGGTGCTGTTGTCCTCTCTCCCTTTCACGCAGTGCACCACAGCAACTTTACTTGCTGCCCTGTGTTGTGTGAGTTCTCTGCAAATGTGATCCTTATAGTCTGCTGTAACAGACTATTGTAGCCATTAGAGTCCCAGTCCATTATAGATGTTCGCTTCTAGGTTGGACCTATAACAGTAGAGTGAGGCTTCAGTGGTTAGTGGAGGCTGATGTGGCTGTGAGTTTGAGGATATATTAACATTAATTAGTAAACATGACAAGCAACATTCATTATTTTTCCATCTTTCAACCATAAGAAGCGGTTCTAACAAGAACTTTGTTTTTTTACTTTTTGAAATTTTTAGGGGGGATTGAACAAAATGAAAGTTGAGAAAAGGACTGCAAAATTAAAATTTGGAACAAACAAAGGAAAGAAAACCTACTTTCTCTTACAAACCTGCTCAAGAACCATCAGGAACTGGTTTCTGGCGCTGGGGCTTTGCCCCTCTGCACTAACAAATGTACTGCAGTCCATACAGTAGAGAGCAATGTGGTGGTGCAGGTGTGTCTGATATTGATTGATGGTGCAGTAGAATCAACAGTAGCAGTGTCTCCAGGTTGCATACTTAGTGGTGGAGCTGTGGTTGCTCCCTCGCCCTCTAGACATTTTGTTTTGGTAGCAATTAGTTGGCTGGTGTATCATGATCTCAAGTGCGTCATTATGCCAGGGGTACCGAAAGAATACTGCTTTGAGGTACGTCTGGAGAACTGCTTGTCTTAGAAGCTGAAAGTAACAAATTGGCGAAGACCACCTTTTCACCGGGAGACATGGTGAAGTCACACACAACAGATTGGGAGGTGGTGCATGGGTCCTCCTGCTGATCTTCTCCAGCTGCCATTTTATGATTTTGGTGTCCTACCCAAATAAAATTGCTAAAAGAAAGAAAAAAAAGACAGGACATACTAGTCAGGATGTGCACTGCCGCTCCTCAATGAGAGTAAGAGAGTGGGAACTTCCTTTTTATACAACAGGTTAATGAGATGTTGTTTCTCTGTCTGTCACAAGTACCGCAGTACAATGACACCTAAAAATGCCAAAATTCCACAAAAACCTTCAAGACCCGTTTCTTATTTGGGCCTGTGCGGAAGCCTCTAGTGTGACTGAAAATATCTATTGATAGTGGACACAACTTTTTTTTCTTTCTAAAACTACCGGGACCAGCTGGACCCAGAAAAGGAAGTAGAGACCCCGCAAGAATGACACAGCACTTCCTCATTGCTTCTATTGGTCCCCTGGGAGTACCATTGAACCTTCTGGGAAGTGAAAAAAACAAATAAATACATTAAAGAAACTATTTCATTGTGCAGCAAGTAAATAGCAGTTACAACAAGCCCATTGACTACAGACAAAAGTTGAAAAGAATTGTTGGATACCATTTCCTGTTGGCATTTCAGAGAGGCAGCTGCAGGAAATTTCTGTCCAGAGGCATAATGGCATCTGAGAAATCTGTGCAGAAAGCGACGTCCATCAGTGGAAGCAGTTGACCTCCTTCTTTACCATCATCACAAGATGATGGTGTTGTTGTTGTGCCTTCAACATCTTCGTCACAACCATCAGGTAGGCAAGAGAAGGAGTCTCTGGTCTGGAAGTTTTTCACCTATCCAGAAGGACAAAACAACAATGCCCAAAAGGTCACATGCACTTTATGCTACCAGAAAGTTCATCGTGGCCATCTAGGGCACTATTCAATGGGTACATCGGGTGTGTGGAAGCACTTAAGATCCATGCATCCAACCCAGATTGCCCAACGGCCGGAGTAGTTTCAAAATCTCCTCAAGATGTCCTCAAGCAGAAGAGGAGGACCCTAACATGCAATACTTTGCTACATACTGCAGTGAATGTCATCAGATTTTGTCCTTTCACGAAACAAACAAAAGTGTTTGCAGACGCCATGGAGATGCACTTAAAATATATCATAAAAACTTGTATAAAACATAAGAGGTAAAAAAAAGAATATAGAGCATTAAAAAAAATACAAAAACAGTATAAATATTAGTAAAAACAGTGCAATTTTTTCAGGGAGGACAAAATTATCCCAATTCATACTCCTATTCAAAATTAGCAAATTACAGTAGATAATTTATCTTATTTTTGCACGATTTAAAAAAAAAAAAAACTCCTTTATAAATCTACAATGACTTGTGTCTCATATCCAATTGCTTGTATCTAAAATCCAACAATAGAAATCAATTTTTTCAGGGAGGACAAAATTATCCCAATTCATACTCCTATTCAAAATTAGCAAATTACAGTAGATAATTTATCTTATTTTTGCACGATTTAAAAAAAAAAAAAAAAACTCCTTTATAAATCTACAATGACTTGTGTCTCATATCCAATTGCTTGTATCTAAAATCCAACAATAGAAATCAATTTTCATAAAATACAGTTGAAAAATCATGGGTTCATAATCACAAGGTACAGCCTTTGAAGTTCAGTGTTTGCAGCCAGCTAACATGTGTTTCGCAGGTACTTCCGCTTCTTCAGGGCCAAAGAGAAACAAAAAATAATCTATTTTTCCCCCAAGGTTTCAGATATGATGTGTGATCTCCCACTTACACCTGATCATGTTCTTCATGTGCATAATTAATATGATAGCTCATTTAGTCCAATAAAAATAAATCAGTTCAGAAAATCTGTCACTTTGAAGGATGCAGGGCTTTATTTAATTACAATCTAGAATTCTCTTGCGACGGAATTGAACAGTTTCCACTGGGTTCTCTGAATGTAAGGTATATCTGATTTAATTTCCATCAACAGACTTTCACAAGCATCCCCGATCATGTACAACTCGAATACAATTTCAGTATGTTACTTAACCATGGGGAGGGGCCAATATCCACCTCTAAATTGGTACATGAACACACCAGATAGAACAAACCTTTCTATCTCTTATAAATAAGGCACTACATTAGAGCATACTGAATTTGGAGGCCTCGTTAATTCTGGAACTTACTTCTTTGTTTAAGAATTTTCCTTTCAGACGCACCTCCTTCGGGGAGTATTGCTTGGGATTCTGTTGAAACGTGAGGAAACTGCAGGTAGAAGTATCCATCAGAAGAAAAAGTTACTGGGGGCGTGGCCAACACTGCCCGTCAAGCTGGTCACTCAATACCTGAAGTTTCCGTCTGCACTGAATAATTCTGCTTAATAAATTAAAGGAAGGGAGCCCTCCATAGACTAACTTCCTGTTCCTGTTGTGGGGAACTGGTTGGAGCAGACTACGCCCAGAATCACAATCCTGGTCTGGATGATGGGCGGGGATTGAGTTTGGTCTTGGATGCTGTCCGTGGAAGCTGACTATGCGGTGCGTCTTTGGCGCCCCTATGTCGGGGCCCTGGCACGTGTGACACATTCAGGAACCAAAAAGGAACCATATTTCATCCCAAAAACGGAGCACTGTGTAGTATTCTTAGCTCACACCACCTCATGACAGCCCTTGTCGCAGGCCGGTGTGAAGCTAACAGTCCATTAGAATGTTGGATCCTAAATGTGTGGGCAGTTGGAATATAGCAAAAAGCATTGAAACATCTTTCAAATCTACAAAGGAATTAGATGATAAGGACAGTGAACATGTAACTCCTGTTTGCGATAAAGAAGAGAGTGGGAGAGGAAAGAAATTTCAGCAGTCTCATTCATACAATCAATCCAACTCTTTTTTAAACAATCAAACATATGTTTCAGGTGTGGAAATCCTACTCACACAAAAAATTGGAAGCCATGCACAGCCATGAACGTTTCGTGCAGATTGTGTAAAAAAGTGGGGCATTTTGCCAAAGTATCTCTAAATGAGATCAGGGTGAGGTAACTGTAGTATATAAAGACAAAGGAAGTGATTCTGCGGACCTTATCAATGAAATGCATGAAATGGTTTTCGTTGTGGCTGACTGTGATGTGAAACGAGTGATCCGTGTGAGTGTATTGATCCCTATGTTGATATTCCAGTTGGTGAGAAACAGTTATGGGTGCTTGTTGACTCGGTGCGAGGATCACCATGATCGCTCAAGAGTTGTTTTATTCCACATGGAATGGTAAACCATTGTTGCCACCAGACCGTTCACCTGTATCATACAAAGGACGTAGAATTGAGTTAGTAGGATATTTTGAAATTATTCTGTGTTTTTAAGGAAGGCACATTCAGGGAAAGATCTATGTGGCAGTCAAAGGCTTAGACATCCTGGAGTGGTTACATCAGGGTTTGTTTAGCATGGTTCTAAGACCTGGAGCTAAAGAACAGGTTTTGGTAATCAGGAACACCAACATGTTAGAAGATGTGCTTAATCTCTTCCCAATAGTTTTTGGGGAGAATTTGGCAAAATCAAAGGTTTCAGGCATAGAATAAAAATAAAGGAAGGGGCAATAACCGTTAAGCACAAATTGAGAGGGGTGCCATTTAGTGTCAGGGATGACCTAGAAAAAGAATTAGAAACATTGTCCAAGAGGGGGCCTTATTAGCCAGTGAAGTCATCGATCTGGCTCTCTTCTTTGGTTGTGGCCTGCAAAACAAAATGGGGAGCTGAGGGTATGTGTTGACATTTGTGCTCTCAATAAGAAGATTTGGGTGGGCTCTCATCCCTCCCAAAGATTAGCGAGATGCTTACCTCAGCTGCCGGAGCTACGTTTATCTCCAAGCTTGATTTAGCTTCAGCATATCATCACATAGAGCTAGATCCCGAGTCTCTACACTTTACAGCTTTCATTTCCCCATGGGGCACAGTACTGTTGCATGCCATTTGGCCTGGCATCAGCTGCACCAGTATTTCAAAGAGTTGTACGTTGCTCCAGGAGGTTCAAAATGTTGCATCTTCCAAGATGATGTCTTAATTTACGCTCAGGATTGCCAAACGCATGTTCAGTACTAAAAAAGTACTCAACATTTTACAGCAGCAAGGTGTTGTTTTAAAAAGAGAGAAATGTGAATTTTTAAACAATATGGTTGAATATCTAGGCTAGGTAATTTCTACCTCTGGGATTAGACCTAAACGGGGGCTGGTCAGTGCTATTCTTAATGCACCTCCTCCAACCGACAAAGTGGGGGCTATGTCTTTCCTTGGTTTGAGTGAATTTTATTTGTGCTTTATTCCAGATTTTGCTACTAAGGTCAGGCCCATTTCCAAGTTGTTGAAAAAAATGTGGCTGTCAAGGTGGTTGAAACCGAAAGTGTCTGTTGAGAGTATATACACATTGGAGAGGAAGAATGTAACCAACGCCCAATGTAAACAGAAAATGTATTATGATGTTAAGAAAAGTGTGTGTCAATCAATCAATCAGGACTTATAAAGTGCAGCAAATCACCCATGAAGGTCTCAAGGCGCTGGAGTTGCTAGCTGCTTCGTGGTTTTCTGTTCATTCGAACAACCATGTCTTGAGTCCTTTTCTGAATTCCTGGAGAGCCAGGTGAGAGAAGGAGTGTCCTCCGCTGTTGGATCGGCTGATCCACCGGGTGTCTGCAAGGAAAAGGGAGGTGGATTGCGGGTGCCTGGTTGGTTGGTGGAAGGTCATTTGTTTGTTGAAGTATGCTGGTCCTTCGTCGTGCAGGGCTTTGTATGCGTGGGTCAGCATTTTGAGCTGGCATCTCTTCTGGATCGGGAGCCAGTGTAGCTCCTTGAGGTGCGGGGTGATGTGAGTCCATCGGGGGAGGTCCAGGATGAGTCTTGCTGCTATGTTTTGTATTGTCAATAGTCTCTTCAGGAGGCATGCAGTGATTACTACATAAAGAGTGTTACCGTAGTCCAGTCGGCTGGTGACGAGGGCTTGAGTGACGGTCCTTTTAGTGTTGCTTGGGAGCCACCTGAAGAACTTAGAGTATGCATAGGGTGTTTCTGCATAGATAACTTGCTGTCCAAGATGATGCCGAGGTTGCGGGTGTGGTGTATTTTAGAGGACAATGGTCCCTAGACAATTAAATGAAGTTTAAGTTTAAATATAGACCCAGTCAGTACTATATTGTCTGTCCAGCCGGACAGTTTTTTAATATACAATGATTGTATAAAACAATTAAACCGAAAAATTACAAGCGGGACACAACCTGCGTCCTGCTGACGTACATTTACAAACAACATAAAGGAAGGGGGTTCAGGCAAGAAAAAACCGTGTCTGTAGTTACATTGAATATAGGTACAACAGACAGATACATTGCACACACCATTACAAATTAAGCATTACAATATAGCCAATGTATATGGTGTACAGTTGTCGACGACGTTTCGATCCCTTTTTAAATCATTGGGATCATCTTCAGGACTTAAATAATGACATGCCTGTATAGAATAGCTCAATAACTTAAACCGTAAAAATGAAGGTAAGGAAGAATAGGGGGAAGGGGGGAAGAAAAGGACAAAACGTTATACAGAGGGAAATAGTGATACATCTAGTCTGATTCAATTTTACAAGTGATATACATGAGTTGGCCGTGACCAAGTTAGCCTCTGAGTAAGACCAGATAGAGGTTCAGGAAAGGATGTGAACCAGATTGCATGTGACATGTTCTGGTGAAAAAGGATTTAGTGACTATAAGGAAGGCCGTGTCTCAAAACCCACCTAGTGCGCGCCGATACATTGCGTGAATTACAATGATCTCATAAGGAGAGAAACCATATGGGGAACTGTCAGGAGTTGTAAATATGATAACCAAACAATTAGAGCGCGAGGAAAGAGCGCACGCTTACTGCGAGCTGGTGTGCCTGTAATTTCAGAGGAAGATGTGAGGGACACCGTCTGGCGTGCTTGATCAGCACCTAATTGTGAAAGGATGAATTAGTTATCAGAAACTACAGTGGGACTTGAATAAGGATGCAAGGCATGGGGGATCCTTACCAGAGGGGTTTAAGTAACCCGTGATGACTACGGGGACCGCAACAGTTAAGGCAGCAACCTAAAAGAAAGGGCTTAAATAAGTGGTGATAGCACGGAATTGGTACTAAGTAAAAAGGCAACCCGCAAGGCAGAGCTTACCTTAATAAGGGGCGTACCACAATGGTAATGGAGCCGCTACGTGCTCCGTAATTGGGAATTCCTAAAACAAAATACAAGGACAATAAGTGCTTAAGGGGGATAAGGAGGGGCGGTGATAAGGTCCAGAAACCTGCTCAATAGGATTACTTACCGAGCGAGTCAAGGCTTCAGGGGCAGTCCCCGCGGAAGTACGAACGCGAGCAGATCCTCAGCGCATTGGTAACACGGGCCATGAAGGCGGCTAGTAATATTACAGTCAGATGATCACGGAGAGGTCATGTGACCAATTGCTAGTGTAGGTGAATGTATCTATCTAACTGGGCGGCCATGTTAGAAATGGCATAAAGCATGCAGGGGCACCATGAGAGTGATGAATTGTATACCATTTGGAGCAGTAGTCGAAACATTATTCATAAGGGCAATGTATATATATACAACCAATATAATGCAAAATTACATTTCCAATTTAACCAAATAACAACCAAGAATGATAAGGTCTAAAATTTAATTGGGAATTTAACAAGTTGTAGTTGTGTATCGGACGGGGCTAAGGAACACGCGCAAAACCTCAGCGCATTGGTAGCAAAGGGCCGTGGAGCGGCTGTAATATTACGATCAGGTGACCCAGGGTTGGTCATATGACCGGTTGTTGGTATTACTAGAAGGTCTACCTAACTAAGCGGCCATATTGGAATTGGCAAAAAGGCATTTAAGGACACCTCAATTATGAGGAATTGTGTGCCCTCAAAAACAGTAATTAATACATTATTTGGAGGGGCAATGTTCGCATATGCAACCAATATAATACAAAATTAAAATTCAATTTAACCAAAACAACCAAGGGTAGCGCTCCATAATAATGAGGCCTAAAGTTGGAATGGCCATATTGCAAGGTGTAATTATATACAGTTAAGGTTCATAGTGCAAGATGATTGTTGAACATAAAATTGCAGTGACATCAATATTAAAATCCATTTCAACCATAAAACAGAATTTAACAGCACATCTTACTGATGGAGGACAATTAGAGCAGGGAGGTCCAATCTTCAAGGCGGTTTAGACCCGTGTGTATACTTCCAGTTTTCAGGATCCATTTCAGTTCCTCTTTATTTAGTAATTGATGAATGTCGCCTCCCCTGGGAGGTGATTTAATCACGTTAATGATAGTCCATTTCATATCATTTTCCGAATGTCCCATGGCATTGTAATGTTCAACCAATGGGGCATTTGGCGTGTTACATCGAATCCTGCTACGATGCTGACAAATTCGTAAGCGTGCTTTCTGAGTTGTTTGTCCTATATAAATCTTGTTGCAAGGACATACAATGGCATATATGATGTTACATGTGTTACAATTCGAGAACATTTTCCGTTCAAACGTAATTTTGGCATATTCAAAATCTCTTCCTTCTACTGTCAATTCACACACAATACAATCCCCGCATTTAGCATGTCCAGTTAAAGGCGGTAGCCCCCAATGATCATTCAAAGTATTTTTGGTATCTGAGGGTGGTAGAGCCGCTCGTACCAAATGATCTTTAATGTTTTTGGCTTTGCGAAAGGCAAACAAGGGGCGTTCAAGATTGAGTACTCCTGCATTTAGTACTGTCCAGTGTTTGATGATACTTTTACGGATTGCATGTGATACCGGTGTGAAAGTTGTGACACATATCATGCGATCCTGTGTTTTCTTAGTCTTAGGTTCTAGGAGGACATCTCTGGGGCAATACCAAGCTCGTTTGAATGCATTACGGACAAGTCTACGTGGATATCCACGGATAGTCAGCTTGTTACTGAGAATCTGTGCTTCCCTAAAGTAGTCCTTTTAAGGAAACAGTTTCTCCTAATCCGGAGGAATTGGGAATACGGTAATGAATCCCTAAGGGCGCGGGGATGGTGACTGTCATATTGAAGAAGCGTGTTGCGCTCAGTGGGTTTTCTGTATAAACTTGTTATCAGATATCCCTCATTGTGTTGGATATTCAGGTCAAGGAAAGGAATGGTGTGTTTGCTCTTGGAAAGAGTAAAAGTGAGACCACCACAGTTGTTATTTAACCAATGGAGAAATTGGTTCAGGGAATCATTAGACTCTTGCCAAATCATGAAAATATCATCTATATAGCGCTTCCACAATATAATACAGCTGTGAAAGGGGTCAGATGGTGATAGTATTGTACCTGTCTCCAGATCATCCATATACAGGATCGCTAGATTTGGTGCAAAAATTGCCCCCATAGATGTACCCCTGACCTGTCCATAGTAATGGTCATTAAAAATAAAGAAATTTTTAGTCAGACAGATTTCAAGGAGTTGCAGTATAAAAATTGTGGGTACTGCATGAGGACGTGGTCGTTTGTTCAAGACTCGTTCAATTACAAGCATAGACTCAATTTGGGGAATATTAGTATATAAAGACTCAACATCCAACGTACAAAGTGTGTCGGATGTGGGGTCAAAGGGATGTTCTTCAATGCGATTGATCATATCCATACTATCACGTATGTAGCATTCTGTGTCTGGTACAAAGTCTTTTATGAAATGATTAATGTACTGGCCCAAGGGTTCTAAAATAGAACCACACCCAGAAACTATTGGGCGGCCTGGTGGTTTGTCTTGGTTCTTATGTATCTTTGGTAAAGTGCATATCACTGGTGTTCGTGGTGATTTAACATTAAGGAACAAATGTTCTTTTTACTTAGGAACCCTGTATCAAGGCCATCATTAGTCACTTGGAGAATAAGTTTCTGTATCTCCTTTGTAGGATTTGTCGGAAGTTTACAGTAGTGGTCAGTATTGCTCAACTGTCTAAGGATCTCGTTTATATAATCTCCTTTTTCTTGTAAAACAATACCACCTCCTTTATCAGCTGGTTTTATAACCAGTGAGGGGTTCATCTTGAGGGCAGAGATAGCTTTTCTCTCTTCAAGTGATATGTTGTATGGTACATAGCAGTGATTGTTTTCAAGACGATTAACATCATTTAATACCAATTTCTCAAAAGTTATAATCTCTCCTGGCACCATATTGGAAGAAGGTGAGAAATTGGAAGGAGGTCTAAACGGAGTATTAGAGTTGGTACAAGGTTTAGGGTTGAGAAGAAAATAGCTGTGCAACCTTATTTTCCTAAAGAACCTTAGGATTTCCGTCTGTAGGTCTAGGAAATTTGGTCGAATGGTAGGTACAAACGATAAACCTTTACTGAGTAAAGACAGTTCAGAGTTGGATAGTTGATGAGTAGTGAGGTTAAAAATAGGCAATAGAGAAGTAGAGGCGGACTCTTCAATATCAGTTACCATTGGTAATGTTGCCGGCGTGTGTGTCTTTCGCCCGGGGGTTGGGCCATCGTTGCTGTTGTTTTAATTTCCCTCTCTTGGGTGGTTCTGTTTGACCACGTCCTAAAAAAGGTGTCCTATTGGAGGTACTAGGGCCTTCTCCTACGTCTGAATTATCTGAAGATTCAGCCGAGGTATCAGAAAAGCCCACAAGGTTTTGTCGTCTATTGAAGCGACCCCACGGTCTTTGAGTTTGGGGATTGCTATAAGACCTATTGATATAGAAGTCCTTAGCTAAATAAGGATATGCGCGCTCCTGAGTGAAGTTTTTAATATCTTTTCTCACTTTATTTGCCTTTTTATTTTGCTCGAGTCTATGAAATTCATCTACAGTCTTTTGTACTTCCTCCAAGAGTTTTTTACCTTCAATCAATGGTGTATTATCTTGAATCTGTTTTTCCAAATCAGTAATTTCTACCGTGAGTTTTTTAAGTTCTTCACTGGCTATATCGATGCCCAGCACCATCCAGTGCCTGGAACAAGTGGTACCGATATAGCTAAATCCTGTAATGTACTTAGGAATGTCCGTAAAGATCCCTGGAATGTTACGGACTTGAAGTCCTGTAGGGATTATTTTGGCCTTTAGATATTCAGTTAGCATGCGTATCATTAGTTGCAAGCGAACAAATTTCTTTTTGTTTTTCTCTAATTGTTCTCCTAAAGATGTACTGGCTCTTGCAGGCGTATCATGGGAATCTGCGAGCAACGAGGGGCCCTCTAAAATCTTATTGATGTAGTCATCAGAGTAGAGTGGTGTGTGGTCAGACATACCCTATTGTGGACAGCAAGTAAGAGGGAGGAGAGATAGGAAGGGGTGAGGCCGAGGGAGTACCCACTTGTTGAGAAGGGGATAAGAGTGCGATACCCTTGCAATCAGGGGATTGCGCTACATATTGTTGCAAAAAACAAGGGAACCCAATGTGCTATTGGTCAAGGACCTTGGGTACGTAGACTATTTTAGAGGACAATGGTCCCTAGACAATTAAATGAAGTTTAAGTTTAAATATAGACCCAGTCAGGTTGCGGGTGTGGCCTGTCGGGGCTGGGGAAGGGCTGAGTTCAGTAGGCCACCAAATGTCGCTCCAAGGCGAGGTGTTGTCCCCAAAGATGAAGACTTATGTCTTGTCCGAGTTAAGCTTGAGACCGTTGTCCTTCATTCAGTCGGCGATGTTCATCATAAATCTGTGAAAGTTGGTTCTGGTGGTGGAGGGGTCTTGTGTTAGCGAGAGGATGAGCTGGGTGTCATCAGCATAGGAAATGATGTTGAGTCTGTGCGATCTGATGGTGTTGGCCAGGGGTGTCATGTATGTGTTGAAGAGAGTGAGGCTGAAGGACGATCATTGTGGGATGCCTTGGGTTATGAGGTGAATGGTGGGAGACGGATTCTCTGAGTTCTTTCTGTGAGGTAAAAGGCGATCCATTTGAGGGCGTCTCACTGTATTCTGATTTGGTGGAGTCTGTTGGTCAAGATGTGGTGTGAGACTATGTCGAAGACAGCTATCAGGTCCAGGAGGATGAGGGCTGCTTTTTCGCCACGGTCTAGGAGGGCCATGATGTCATTGTTGGCTGCTATCAGGGTTGTCTCTGTGCTGTTGTTGGCTCAGAAACCGGATTGAGAGGGGTCCAGGAGGTTGTGGTGTTCCAAGTGTTTGGAGTTGCTGGTTAATTGACTTTTCGAGAACCTTCGTTGGAAAGGGTGTAGGAAAGTGCCCCTTTTTGCAAGGTTACCCCCCACTTTTTGCCTGATATCTGACGTACTATCACTGAGTGTGCACTGGGTCACTGCCAATCAGGGTCCCAGTGCCTGTGTTCTTTCCCAAAACTGTACCTTTGTTTTCACAATTGGCACACCTCTGGCTCACATGTAAGCCCCTTGTAAAAGGTAGCAATGGTACCAAGGGCCTTGTGACCAGGGAGGTTCTCCAAGGGCTGCAGCATGTATTGTGCCACCCTCAGAGACCCCTCATCAAACACATACACACTGCCATTGCATACTGTGAGTGTTGGTGCAGACAAAACGTAAGAGTTGAAATGGCATCCCTGTTTGCCATGCCCACCAACCACTGCCTGTGGTATAGGTAAGTCACCCTTCTAGCAGGCCTCACAGCCCTCAGGCAGGGTGCACTATACGATAGGTGAGGGCACAGCTGAATGAGCAATGTGCCCCTAAAGTGCCTGTGCCATTCACGACATTGTAAGTGCAGTGGAGCCATATTGAGTAAATGGGCTGGGAGTTTGTCATTACGAACTCCACAGATCCATGATGGCTTTACTGAATGCTAAGGTGTTTGGTATCAAACTCCTCAGCATAATAAACCCACACTGATGCCAGTGTTGGATTTATTACAAAATGCACCCAGAGGGCATCTTAGAGATGCCCCCTGAAAAACAACCAATTCCCTTGTTTCCAACTGACTCTTCTGCACCAGCCTGCCACACACAGACATGTTTCTGACCCCCTGAGGTGGGAGCCCTTGTGCTGTTGTGGGTCAGGGACATAGGCTGCTTGGGGTGGAGGTGCTTCACACCTACCCCCAAGCAGGAACAGCATTCAGAATGGTGAGCCTCAAAGGCTTCCTGCCCTTTGATATGCTAGCCAGGGCCTCTCCAGTTAGTGTAGATGCCCGCCCCCCCCAACCAAGCCCCACTTTTGGCGGCAAGGACGGCGGGAAAATTAGTAAGCAGGAGAGGTTTGTCCCCTCTCTGCCAGGACCCCCCCTAAGGTGCCCAGGAGCAAGTTGACCACCTCCTTAGGAATGAATGGAAGGACTCAACCCAATCAGGTAAGGGGGATGCCCACTCCCCAAAGGGAGGAGACATTCTAAGGGTGTAGTCACCCTAAAGGCAAGTAGCCCAATGGCTACCATCTGCCAGTACCTGTAACGCCGCTAAATTTGGTATTTAGGGGCACCCCTGAATCTTGATCCTCAGATTCTTGTGACCCAAGACGAAAAGGAAGAAGATACTGTGCAGCCTAGCCTCGAAGACGACTACTGATTTGGCCCCAGCCCTACCGGCCTGTCTCCTGCTCAAAGACCCTGTGAAGAAGACAACGCCTGTCCCGTGGCCAAGGACTTCCAAGAAACCCAGGATGACTGCCACTCTTCAGCCAAGACCAGATCTCCCGAGGACAGCAGCCCTGTCCAGAAAAACTCCATCTTCAAGGATTCTGGATCCAGGCGGATCCGCGACCCCTGCTTACTCTGCACCCGACGCCCACAGCATGAGTTCTAGTGGCTCACCTGTCCTGTGAAGTCTCCCCAGGAATCCTGACCTCATCTCCATCGGTGGCTGACCTCTCCTGGACCCCAAGAAGTCGCCTGCAGCCTCAACAGGAAGGGTCCACCAGACCGTGACCGGCTCCGGTAACGTAAACCCGACACCAAAAGGCACCCCTGCATCCATAAGTTCTTGCCTTAAATGGTCATAGATCATCTGCTTTCTCAATGACCCCTACTACACTCCTTTTGGCCTAACAATTGTAAAGCGCAGGGTTGTCTGTTATACCCTCTTAAGCATTGTTTGTTCTCATCCTGGTACATTGTTATTATTTGATTGTTATTCTCTGCTACCCCCTTGTAATCTCCCCTCTTACTATGTTCTTCCCTTCCATTATGTGAAGCGCTCTAATACCTTTCGAGGTCATTTTCGCGCTATACAAAACTTTATAAATAAAAAAATTAATAAAATAAAAAATCCTTCGCCCCCTGACTTTGGTGAGCCCAGCTGACGAAGCCCAGGTGTCCCTCAACTCTCCAACTTACCTGCCCAGCGGGTGGTCACCTTTATCCAGCCTCCTGGCCCGAGCCTGCAGTCTCTTTGTGCGACCGAGATTCCCCATTGAAACGCAGTGGGTGTCTGGCGTTGATTTTTCACCATGTGCCGCTGGTGGTGTAGCTTTGGTGCACTCCCTGTGCTGATCTTAACCGTCGGGCCCTGAAACTGCGGGTACCTACCTGCAAACCGTGTCTCTTCGAGGTACCCCCAGTTTCCATTGGCTATTATTGGGCCCAGTGACCTCTGTACCGGGCCGCCCATGTGCCGCTGGTGGTGCAGTACCTGCCTTGAGCTGACCCTTGCCCAGTGTTAGTCTAAACCCCCGAAGACTTGGGATTGTAAGATGAGTACTTACCTGCTAATGCATAACGCTGTTTTCCTCCCATAGGATTGCATTGCATTCTCATCCTATTGCATACAAAAATCTATCTATTGCTATTGCAAAGTTCCACTGTTCTAAATCGATATCACTAAAGTATTTCTATTACTGTAAAGCATTGTTTACTGCCTTGCAAAACAATTCCAACAGCATTTTAAAAGTATTGCCACTTTTAAACTGTTACTTACATGCAACTGAGTTCCTTTTGGTTTTAAGAATAAAATAACAAAGTAATAACTTTTTAGACAAAACAATTGGTCTGTATTCAGTCTTTGAGTGTGTGCAATCATTTCTTGCATGAGTGTGCACAATAAATGCTTAACACATCCCTCTGATAAGCCTAACTGCTCAACCACACAACCACAATTTGAGCTTTTAGTATTTTCTAATTAAGTCTCTGTAAGCCTTTGGGGATCCACTGGACTCTGTGCACACTATACCTTACTTTGGTATAGTATATACACAGAGCCAGCTTCCTACAAAGGGGAGCAAGGAGATGGGCTTGTAGTTCTTCGGATCTGCAGGGTCAGCGGATGGTTTCTTCAGAGGGGCCTCACTTCAGCATGTTTGCAGTCCTCAGGGAAGGAGGCCGTGGTGATGGAGGTGTTCAGGACTTTCTTGAGCTCGTCCTCAATCGGCTTGCTACCGAGGTTGAAGATGTGCTTGGGACATGAGTCCGTGGGTGCTCCCGAGTGTACGGAGTTCATGATGGAGATTGTGGCTTGAGTTGTGAGAGGATCCCAAAGGGTGAGCAGATGTTCGGGGTTTGTTCGTGGGTGTGAGTAGGCTGATGCTGTCTGCGGTTGGGGGTTGGGGTTTGAAGTTCTCATAGATGGCTGAGATCTTGTCATGGAAGAAGTCCGCCAGGGTGTCAAACAGTTCTTGGGAGAGGGTGATGTTGTTCCTGGTGGCCGTGGGGTTGGAGAACTCCTTCACGATGGGCAAGAGCTGCTTGCTGTGGTTTGTGCTGGCTTCTATGTGGTCTGCTAGAACGTTCTTCTTTATTTCTCTCCGAAATAAAAGAAAGACTACAATAATATCTGCCTAACCAGTAAACACTGTTGAAAGACTGTAAGGTACCACACTTCAACATATCAATTTAAGGCAGAAAAGAAAGATCTTGTCTCCTCCAACCTTTCATTTTCCATTTCTTTCAATTTTTTGGGGACATTTTGGGTTACTACATCCTAACAGGTAAATATATGCATGAAAGAAAACTATCTCACTCCTCCTTTAATTTACAGTTTCCTTTAATCTTTGTTGCTTAGGCTGGTTTTATTCACTTGTGTGCTTCTGACATCAACTGCACATTTTCTAATCTCCCAACCGCTTATCACATTTGCCACTCTCTCAACCCTCACTGTGCAGCCAAATCCTGATATTCCACTCCAACCACCCTGAGACCTAAACCTACCATAAAACCATGTTGAACAAGCTGGAGAAAGTGGGTGCTAATTCATCTGAGATACTCAACCCACCAAATCTTTCCAAAGCATCTGTAAAAAATTTCAAAAACAGAAACCTAGAAGACTTCCCCAACACAATCACTGTTGATGGTGAACTCCGATCCAGAAATCGTGAACAACTGGTTATCCTCTGCTGTTGATCTCATTGCCCCTATGGAAACGGTATCGCAGGGGAGATATAGACCTTCTGCGCCTTGGTTCTCGGCTGCTTTAAAAGAGGAAAGAGTGTGATGTAAACACCTTGAGCGTACATGGAGGCTATCCTATTATAGAGAGGCAAAAGCTGCTTATAAGAGAGCCTTGACGAACTTTGGTAGGTTTTCCCGCAAGGCGCATAAAGAGTTCATCTCCTCCTCAATTGCCTCTGACTCGAACAAACCGTGTGAACTCATTAGGGTTTTTAACTCCTTTCTGTCCCGAGTGCCACCCAAAACCAACTGACTACGTCTGCTAACCTATGTGAGGAGCTCCTTGGCTTCTTTTTTTAATAAAATCTAAATGATTTATGACCAGTTTCCCACTCAGGGGGCACTGCTAACCACCGAGGATGAGAGTTCTTCTTCTGGCCTGCTACTGTCCAATTTTGAACCGATCTCCCTGGAGGACTCATCCTCTATACTGGCCAAATGTAAGTCTGGGTACAATGTCCTCCTGACATTCTTAAATTAGTCCCTCTCTCTGTCAATCCCATTTTGTACAAGCTAATGAATTCCTCCTTGGAGTCCGCTGTAGTGCAGTGAAGCTGGAAGCAGGCCCTCTTGCTCCCCTTGTTGAAGGAACCCAATGCAGACCCCAAGGTGCTTAGTAACTTTAGACCCATTTCTCTCTTAGCTCCAGCAGCTAAAATGTTGGAGAAGCTGGTCAATAGGCAACTCTCCCATTTCATGGACCTTAACCACCTTTTACATGATATGCAATCTGGTTTTCGTGCAGGTTACCACAGAGAGTCCGCTCTCCTGGAGGTCTCGCACATAATAAAGGACAATCTTTACCAGAATGCTGTGGCAATGGTAGTCCTATTGGATTTATCATCAGCATTTGATACAGTCTCTCACTCAATTCTTCTTAACAGGCTGAGCAGTGTTAGAGTTCAAGGTGAGACGTGGGCCTGGCTTAAATCTTACCAGAAAGGCAGGACACAAGTGGTATTTCTTTCCCCTTGACCACTTGCCTGTGGGATGCCTCAGGGCTCTCCCTTGAGTCTGACCCTTTTTAATGTATGCTTGGCCCCTCTTGCTAGACTTGTGGAAGCCTGGGGCCTGTAGGTGATTTCCTATGTTGATGATACTCAGCTGCTTCTAGCCTTTCAGGTTAATGAGGTGCAAGCTTTGAATTCCTTTAAGCATTGTCTGAAAGCTGTCTGTGAATGGATGACTGACAATTGCCTTAAACTGAATACCGATAAAACAGAAATCGTTTTCTTTGGCACCAGTCATTACCCAGATTCCCATAACTGGTGAACTTCTGAGCCTGGTACCTCCCCATGCCTTCTTCGAGTGTAAGAAATTTAGGCTTTAAATTTGATGCAACCTGTCTTTGGAACAGCAGGTTAAGGCTGTATCAGCAAGCTGCTTTTTCACTCTGAAATAACTCAGGAGGATGCTCCATCTGGTTCCTGAGGTCAACCTCAGACTACTGTCCACGCCCTGGTTACTTCCAAGTTAGACTATGCAAATATATTATACCTGGGCCTGCCGTCCTACTTGTTGCACCTTCTGCAGATTATTTAAAATGCGGCTGCATGCCTTATCCTGAAGTTTCTGGCGCGTCTATCAGTTTCTGCTTACTTGCGTCAACTGCATTGGCTGCCCATTCTTAGCCGAATTAAATTCAAGGCACTCATTTTTATCTACAGAGCCTTTCTGCAGAAAGGTCCTCTGTACCTAAGGAGAAGGCTTAAAGACTGTTGCCAGTGCAGATCTTTGCGATCCAATGCTTTAAAGCTATTGCATGTTCCTAGGGTGCGCAAGGCGAGAAGAGGGGGGAGATTATTTGTGTTCCTGACTGCCAAACTTTGGTATTCCCTTCCGATTGCTCTGCGCTCTGCCCCCTCTAAATCTATTTTAAATCTATGTTTCGTAAACACCTAAAGCCTTTTTTTTGGCGCCTAGGCTCCATGCTCTGTGATTCTCGTTAGGTCTAGGTCCTTCTCGGAATCTTGCTGCTAGTGCCAGGACGCTTCTTCAGAAGCAGCTGTGCGCCTTACAAAGGCTATTATATTGTATTGTATCTTCTTAACCCATAACGATTCATAATGGCTTGAGATGTTCCTCAGGAGACTCATTGTTGCCGGTGCCTCAAACATCCCTCATGATCGCAAACAAAAAATCGCGCCCTATTTGTCTTTTAATGGCTCACTCACCATTAGTCAACCATCTATTCACAACTCTTTCCAGTGCCATTAAGAGGGCCTCCTTTGCCACACCATCATGACCACTGCATGTCTCCTTGTCTCCACATACCTCCATAAACAACAGCCTCTCTACTCCTCCGCCATCTGACAACCACAAACAGTTTGCAACAATTTCTCCAGCTCACCTTTTTGCTCCAGATCTAGGGCTCGCACAAACATCTGACTCAGGGAGCCCTATGCACAACAAACACTCCATGCCAGATAATAACTGTTGTGTCCTTTGAGCCAGTTGCTAGTTTTGTGCCATCGTTCGAAAATTTACAGAACCACACCTCGTTGCAGTGCTCGGTCAAAATTTGTTGTGTATAACATGGAAATTGTTTCCGACTACAGACATGGTCTATAAGAAGAGACACAGAGTCTAGATTATTGTCCAGCTTCGTATTGATAACTCCCAACATCTGCCTCAACCATCTGTTGTCACTAACTATTTACTTTTGTGTGAGGTGCTGCTTTCTTGGTCTTTGCTTACTCTTCACCCCGCCCTCCCTTTCATCACCAGAATTCTCCCTATCTATCGAAGCCACAATTGGAGAACTCAGCCCTCCTGGCACCTCACACAATCCAATGCACTACAAACACCACCCGAGTTACTTCATATCTCACAATTCATAAAATGCCCACCACTCTCTCTCAATCAGTCATGCCTAAATCACATATCTGAGACCAAACTAACACCTTTTTGCTCTAACATGCCCTCCAGCCTTCTTCCCCCTTTAACCCCCCACATTGACTCTTGATAATCCCTACATAGACTACCTCGCTGCCCTTTATTACATTTCCCCCACACTGACCACTGATGATCCCCACACATGCTCCGTTTCTCCTACACGTTTACCTGACTATCCCACAAACACTCTCACTCCCTCACATTACTCCATGATAATCACCACACTTCTCAGATCCTCACCCCAATAACAATCAATCCATTTCCTCCCACTTCCACCTTCCTCAGCCTTTTGCACCGACGCAGTAGTCAACTTCACTCCCACTCTCATCAATCTTTTGAAGCATGTCCAACACAAGCACAAAGTGAATCTGCCCAAAATTGTGAACACTAACCTAGCTTTACACAGTGGGTTATCCTTCCCTGACGGTTCTTTCTCATCTCTTTTCCCTTTTGACTGACAACCCTCACCCACACTTCTATCCCCTTGATGGAGCAGGGTAAAAATAAAAATTTTAACCTCCTAATATTTTCGTACAATATTAATAAACATGTTCGTTCAAGTAAATAACCAACAATGTATGTAAAGGGTTAATGGTAACACGCAATTCAGTGTGCAAAGTAATGGACTAATAATTGTTTACGTTTCTAACATAACATAATATTTTGCGTACTAAAATAATAATAAAATGCATGATTTGTGCTTTTGAATAAAACGTGTGGTTGCAAAATAAAGTGATGGTAAGTAAGGGATAGGTTTATATGTTGCTTCTGCTAGGTAATACCTAATTGGGGTACGTAGGAAGACGGGAGGGAAACGAAAGGGTTTATATTTCTTTGTTTTAATAACATTTTGTTTTCTTTAAAAATAGTGCGCTTAGGCCTGCCGAGCAGCAATATAAAATGGCCGCGAGTTACTAGAGTGCGCATGAGCGGATGCGACCATGTGATAGAGGAGAGAGGCTGTGGAAAAGGGATGATCACGTGCTGATGCCGGAGGCTAAGATGAAAGTATGGTCAAGGCTGCTATGACCCTTCTGAGCAGATGTGTGCCAAGATGATCAGCAAGAAGCGTGAGAAGCCTCGTTGAATCAATAGAAGGAACTGTGTTATACAAATTGTAGCAGAAAAAGATACAATTTGGACTGATCGAAACGGATGAGCAAGTGCATGAACTGTGGGAAACGATGCTTGCATGGACATTCCACACGGAACTGGTTAAGACCAGGAAGTTTGATTAAAATGTATAGGGATCTGAGTTTTTTGACCAATAAGAATGAATCGCGCCATGTAAGAAGAAACATTTTATGTTGTAAGCTAGAATTAGGGTATAAGAAGACCTACTCTTGGTGGGAGGGGTTAGAATGGTGCGGGATGCTGCGGGAGATGCTGAAGAAGTTAGATGCTGTAGATGGGAGAGTTTCCGGTTGCTGATGCTGACGAGCTGATGCTGCTGCTGTTATTTTCCTTTTCCAGTTGAGTATAAGATGCTGTTTTAGGATAACTTTTATTTGATAGGTTTTTATTAGAATTATTAGGATTTCCCACAGAGATAGATAGGTTGATCTATAGAGTTATTAGTATGATAACCTCATTTTCCGTCTAATAAAAGTGCCATGAAATTTCAACTATTCTTATATTGATGATAAATGCAATGATCTGAATAATAAGATTAATCTCAAATTTCCTGCATTCAAAACTTTATATAAACTTTATTATTCTTTAAACAAATGACTCAGTGATTTTTCTTTAGTATAGTGATTAATAATGAAATGGTAAAGAGTTCATTGTGATTGAGCTGGTCTTAATCACCATCAACTGATTCCTACTAATTGGTCCATCGACCAATGAGCGGAATACCTTACAAGAAAAATGAGAATTATTGTGTCATTATAAAAGAGGTATCCCGTCTCCTTCCAGCGAATCGTTTTTCTCCTAGGTTTCATGACGGAGGAAATCCAGGGAATAAATGAGTAAGTGAATGTATATGCGGTGTTATGGGCCCCACCGTCATATGGATAATGTGTGTGTGTTAGAGAAATAATTGCACCTGGATGACCAAAAAGCATATTAGGAGAATTTTTTTTTTATTGTAAGCGCTGGATCACCCTCACTTATTGAGTGAACATACCAGGTGTGCACGACTTAGAAGCAACCATTTGCCTTGTCGAGATAGACTCCAACCCTGTCTCTCACAAGCAGACATCTGTATCCTGCTGGCAGTCTATGCAACTCGTCCCATCCTTCCACCAGAGCTCCTGCAACCCCTAGCCCCAAGGTTAACATCTATCAGAACACAGTACTGGCCACCTCAACGCACAGAGCCAAACGTCACTCAGGGAGGACAGAGGCTAATAGGAACCTTGGTCCTATTCC
Organism: Calotriton arnoldi; assembly: GCA_963921515.1. Lineage (NCBI taxonomy): Eukaryota > Metazoa > Chordata > Amphibia > Caudata > Salamandridae > Calotriton > Calotriton arnoldi. The sequence goes on from CAWUFW010001145.1 coordinate 2,455,036, forward strand.
AACTAAATTCCTGGACGTTCTTCACATAAAAACCATCAATCCAGCTCTGAAATGCATGTGACATAACTGTAGATCAGTAGCGGAGCACATGCTGATAATTGTTGACATAATTTCCTACTACAATGTTAATCAACTGGTCCTTACAGAGACCTGGTACATTGATACTTCTCACAATGTAATGGAGCTTCTGCTCCCTCTGAATTACTAGATCACTAGATGAAAGGAGGGTTATGGGAGGCCCGGCAGTTATTTACAGGAACTCCTTACACTGTGAAGAGATACCAAATAGCTTATTTTCTTCTTTTTAATGCCTGACTCTTGAACTCCACCCACAGCATGATTCGCCTGTAAGACTAAACACCATCTATCGCCTTCTGGTGATAATACAGCTTTTATTTAGGAATGTATGGAGCTCATGACAATAAAATCAATGCAATGTGATGAACATATTTAACTTTGAGACTTTAATATTCACAATTATACTAAGGTATGTGCGTGTACATTTTGAGTAGGTTGGGCTAATCGTAATTTTCACTACAATTTTATTGATGGTGGTGGAGAGGCAATCTACATATGTCACAATGGGGTGAGCATGTATCTTGTACTTTGATTTATTGTATTGTCTGTGATATTGATAATTAGTAATGATTTTGACACACTTGTATTTAGGGTGTTGTGAATGAAATTCTCATTTTCATTGTTCCACAATGTGTTTAAAATTTTGCTGTGTTTGGATTTTGTCACTTTGATTACGTATGATTTTGTCAAGAGGTGTGGGATACTAGTAACAACGGAATATTATGGGTAGTTTGTGTAAATAGAGACTCTGTTTTATTTTTTGCCTTGACGAAGTTGTGGGTGATACGCCTTCTCGACGAAGCACGTGTTAGCAGAGAAGTAATAAAGACTTCAAAGTGTGACAACAGTAAATTGGACTAGTGATATGATTTCAGTGGTCTTCCTATATGACTTGTGCTCAAGGATTCCTGTTATTGTTTAAGAACCCTTTAGGTGTATTAGGGTGTGAGGTGACCACTCTTCCTTTGGAGCACAGCAAATAAGATATCAGTGTACAATATGTAACCTTGTATGATATTATAAGTGTGCGCCAGTGTTCTCCAGTCACCATTGGATTTGTATTATGTTATTAGATATGCTTTCTAAATGGCCTGTTATCAAGGTTGTTGAAAGAGTCGATACTGATGTTATTTTGGGTTTTATTTTGAGATCAGGTATCTTTGTTGTAAGGTATCCCTCCCAATTTGATAAGTGATAACGGTGTGCAATTTATGTCTAACTGGGCAAAAGAGTACTTTGACAGATTTGGAGTTAAACACAGAATCGCATCTTTGTATAATCCCAATAGTAAAGGTATGGTGGAGTGCTTCAATATGGTGATTACGTACACCATTTAATTGGCTGTTAAGAGTACGAGTGATTGGGAGGTACAATTGGAAAAAACGGTATAGGTGTTTAGAGTATCTATTTGTTACAATGCAGGATATTCTCCATTTGTGCTGATGCAGGGCAGAAACCCGAGATCTAAATATAATCCAGAGTGGTTATTCAGAGCTAGTGTTGTACACTGGTTAGAAGATGTAGTTTGTGACAGTATTGAATCTACACGTTGCAAGGCGAAAAGCCTGTATGATATCAAGCATGGGACAAAAGATTGTCATATTGGTGTGAGTCAATGGGTTTGTGTTAAAAAACACAGGTAAAGTTTCAAAGGGGGAAAGTCAATTTTATAATCCTATGGAAGTCATTGAAGTGTTAACAAATGCAGTTTGTTTGGCAGATGGAAAGGTTTGGAATTTAAAAAGAGTAGCGATATGTTCCTCACCGAGTGGGTCTACATCTCTTCCAGCTGATTGATGTCATGATGGTTGGCGTGATGATGTAGTCAGTGATGGAGTGTCTGAATCTATAACGAATAATTGATCTGATTTTTCAAATTTAGTGTAATCAGTGATGGAGAATCTGTACCTGAAAGGTCTGATGGTGTGTCATCAGGGAGTGGAGCTGCAATGTCTGACATGGAGGTGTTTCTACACATTCTGGAACTGATATTAATTTTGAGTCTGAGCCTATTTTTAATGATGTTTGGTTTTCCAAGATGCCTGGTAATAGTCTGGCTAATTGTACAGAATATAGGAGGATTGGTCCTGTTCAATCTAAACATGATTCTGTTGAATTCAAACATAGAAGAAAGCCCCCTGTATGGTTGAAGGATTATATTTGTGAAGTTTATCCTCTGGATTCGATTGTAATGAACAACTACAAGTGGTTAAATGTAAAACACTGCGAAGTATTTTTTTTTCCTTGTAGTTTTTTTAAAAAAAATGTCTCTTTCCATTTTTATTTAAAGAGTGGTGGGTGGGGTTCAGTATTGGGGTATTGGTATTTTTTTTTATTGTTGAGAAAGGGGCTGTGTTATGTGATTGGAATGTATCTGCGCAAAAATAACCCCATCCCCACATCGAGTGAACCCCGGCTGGGGTCGGAGATGTCATGTTATATAACTAATGGATACCGTTTTGGACACGCCGTATGTGGCTTTCTTTGAATACATTTAAGGCTACCCTTTGGTCTGTTTTAGTCCTGAGGAAGACCCGCCATGATGTATAGTGAATAACATTTGAACATAGGGTCGAAACGTCGACGACATTACGTTATGTCCTATGTCAGCTATCCTTGGAATATGTAAAGAAGATATAAGGATACACTGAACGAAACATTTTGGGACATTTTAATTATATGTGGTTCCAAGGTCTCAGGTTTGTGTATGTGATCACTGGGCGATATTTGATTATCACTATGCATATGTTAATGTGATGTATTATTCTTTATGTTCTCTGGACAGCCGTTGAAAAGAGTAATATGAAAAGAGATATACATGTTTTGATATATGAAAAATAATATATTTAAAACAAGTTAATGGTTGTGCTGTGCAGTGATTTGTTATTTGAGTCAGGAGAAGTTTCCCACATGTTTGAGGGATCATTTATAGGCCCTTCTAGTATTTAATGAAAAACATTATTTTACAATACCCCTTGAGGAGATTTTGTTCACCCTACAGAACTGTTTGTAGCTCATAACTGTATACCCAGGTTCTGAGGGACACAGGGTAACCCCATTATATTTAATGGTACATATGACATTGGCAAATCTATATGACCCTTATTTTTTCCAAAATCTCCCACTTTACACTTTTAAAATGTTGGCAAGTAAACTATACTTTCCCTGGCCTCGCACCTGCTCATACCTTGTACTCCATGTTTATTATTGGTGTAATATTTGACGCTTATGTAATGCATTATGTTCTTGTTTAATTATAAAGCGGTATAACACAGCCTAGTAATGTCCGCGCATTTAAAAACCCACATAAATGAAAACCCTACTCTGAAACGTCCGCCAACCCAATCACAGCTAGTTGGAGACAAAAGTATGACTACGAAAAGCCGGGCAGATGCGATCAATCGCCATCTTTGTACGTCAGAAGTTCCCTTTCAGGTAAGGAAATGAAGGCGGAGAAAACAGGTAATTCTCTAAGTAGATTATCATAACATAATTGAAATGTAATTTAAATCCTTTGGAAACTTTGGATAATCAAATATTTACATAGATTTACCTTTTCCCTTATTTTAATACGCCTGTCATAAAAAGTGAGAATTACATTTTTAATAAGTTACTCTGCTCTATTTTTATTTGCTTTTTTTATTTGGTAGGAAACTATGTTCACAAGACGTTCTTGGAAGAAGAAAAAAAGACGTTCACTTAGTTCGCTATATTTTGAACAAGAAAACTGCTGTCCGTCTCTTACGTCTAGTTTTCGGGTAAGAGCCAGAAGAAGATATGCGCTTCTCCGCTGACAAGGACTTGTGCTTTGATAGTCCTTTTTCTATGACTACCGCCCAAACCTCCAGTGCTTACTTCCGTTGCCAGAGCAACGGAACCCGGAGGCGGTGCGTAATGTGACGTCAGAATCTCGCTGTCTGAGTGAGAACGAGCGCGAGATCTCGAGCCGCGGGATTCCAAATGGCGGCGATGGGATACGAGTTCAAACACAACGGAGGCGGCTTAGTCCCCGGCCCATGAAGCGGATCCGCCTCACCCGCGGGAGCCCCCGGGCGCAGGAGGAGGAAGAGGACGACGGGACGGAGCTGGACCCGGAGGAGGGTAAGGACCCCATGTGCAAAAGCAGAGGAATGTGTGAGCTGTCAACAGAGGGGAGGGAGCACTACCCGGGAGATCTTCTCACTGACAGCTGGGTCAAGACCTCCTTTCAGGTGGTAGCTGTGGCGTCACACTGTAGATCTGAGAGTTCATCCTAATTGTGGGTTCTACCTGGTGCAAGGTGAATATCTTTGGTCTCTGGGGTGTAGGAAAGTAGGGCATTCTCTCTCAGGAGTTTTACTTCCTGCGAGAAGGGAGACCCACAGGCTCCCAGCTCTTTATAGTGATACCTTCTTCACCTCACCCTATGTGCGCTGCCTTGGTGCACACTGCGCTGCAGCCTTCTTTGTCCTTTTGTTCGGTCTACCTGATTGACTGGATCTTTTTCTTCAGCTGCTATGGCCATATTATGACAGAATCCGTTCCCTTGACTCTGCTCTAATTTCCATTCCCCCGTCGACACTTGTCGTCCCACTCTGAAGCTGTATATTCTGTCTCTGTTGCCGACGCTGATCACGAACTCCGGGCAGTCATCCTTTGTTGCTGGCTCGCTTGTCTAGCGCAGCTGCTCTGCGTGCTCCTTTGCGCGATCAGTGCACCCTCCGTTTCAGCCTTTGCCTTTCCCTGTGATTGAGCGCATCCTCCGGTCCATTCCCAGCGCAGGTCATTCTCCATCTTACGTTCTTACAATGGGTCTCCCTCGCTTCTGCCAGTGCACGCCGGTCTCCTTGACCTCTCACTGCGCACATCTCGCATTTATGTCTGTGTGCTGCTTTACCAGGGCAGTTTCTCTCTGCCCTGTGCTTGCCTTGTCAGTGGCGCTTCTCCCTGTCCTGTGGTGTGTGCTTCCCTGTCAGACTAGTGCCGCTTTTCAATTCCCCATAGTGTGCGCTGCCCTGTCAGTGCCGCTTTTCCCTGCCCTGTCAATGACGCTTTTCCCTGCCCTGTGGTGTGCGCTAACCTGTCAGTGCCCCTTCCCCCCGCCTTGTAGTGTGCGCTGCCCCTTCTCCCTTCTCTGTGATGTGCGCTGCCCTGTCGGGTTCCCTTCTCCCTGCCCTGTGCGCTGCCCTGTCGGGTTCCCTTCTCCCTGCCCTGTGCGCTGCCCTGTCGGGTTCCCTTCTCCCTGCCCTGTGCGCTTCCCTGTCGGGTTCCCTTCTCCCTGCCCTGTGCGCTGCCCTGTGTTGTGTGTGCTGCCATGTCAGGGGTGTTTGTTTCTGCCCTATGGGGTGCGCTGCCCTGCCCTCTGTGCCGTTTCTCCCAACCCTGTGGTATGTGCTGCCAGTGCCCCTTCTCCCTGCCCTCTGGTGTGTGTTTCTGTCAGTGCCGTTTCTCCCTGCCCTCTGGTGTGTGTTTCTGTCAGTGCCGTTTCTCCCAGCCCTGTGGTATGTGCTGAACTGTCAGTGCCGTTTCTCCCAGCCCTGTGGTATGCGCTGAACTGTCAGTGCCGCTTCTCTCTGCCCTGTAGTGTGCCCTGCCAGTGCCCCATCTCCCTGCCCTCTGTTGTGTGTTTCTGTCAGTGTCGCTTCTCCTTGCCCTGTGGTGTGCTGCTCGGTCGGTGCCCCTTCTCCCAACCCTGTACTGTAGTGTGTTTTTCTCTGTCAGTGCCGCTTCTCTCTGCCCTGTAGTGTGTTTTTCTCTCAGTGCCGCTTCTCTCTGCCCTGTAGTGTGTTTTTCTGTGTCGCTTCTCTCTGCCTTGTGGTGTGCGCTGCTCTGTCAGTGCCCCTTCTCCCTGCCCTGTGGTGTGCGCTGCTTCTGTCACCTGAAGGAGTGTGTCACTTGCCTGTGCCCGCCTTTCACTGTTCTGCTCGATCAGTGGCCCGATCTAGTGTCTCTTATACTTTTTTTTTCTCCAGCTGTCTCGTCTGTACTGTCGCTAAACAGACATTTGTTTCTCACCAGTGCAAATTCTTCATAGAGGCAATGGTAATAACATCTATGAAAGTGATAGTGCATACAGTTTTTTATTTTTTATTTTTTTTTATGTAGTGATCATAGGTGAACCATTAGATGATTACTAGAAGGGCATGGGACCTTGTATTCTGACATTAACCTACGGAAGGCTGTCATGTACGGTTATGTGCATGCCCTCAGCTTAGGACATTTTTGTTGAGACCTTCGGTGATTTATGCAATTCGCTGTTAAATTGTGCCTATATTGCTTTATCTGGTCGTGCTATTATACAAAGTACAACGACCGTTGCCAAATGACATCGGTGTAAAGAACATAATCCCTATGTAAGCAGTTCCCTTCGTTTGAGCAGTGTAATAAACATTTCTTTCATCTTATTAAGCTTTAGAGCGGTCTCCCCATCTGTTCGGATGGCGTGAACGCGCATCACTCTTCAAAGAGCAGGGGTTGTGCCTGTTGTTTTACGCGGGTCCTATTGCTGTAAATGTTCCCTAAAAACTGAGTGTTATCTTTAACTGACGCACAGAAGGCGCTTCGCATCCAGTGACTGTTTTCGAGGGCAGGAAAAGCAAGTAGGGTGGTCAGCTAGTGCGACCCTAGTCCTGTTCGTTTTTTGACTGAACACATATTATGTAGTGGGAATAAATGATGGAAAAACAACGTTTATATTGTGTTTGACCTAAAATGTAAAGGAGCTTAACAGAGCATTTCGGAGGAACAGAAATGGAGATTGCTTCTAGGCTCACATGGATTAGCTTTTGAGCACAACTCTCGTTGATTTCCTGGTAAATTTTAAATGGCACAAGACATCATTTGAGTCCCACATTGGAAGTTTGTGCTGAATTTTAGCATGCAAACCTGTAAACCTAACAGCTGTCACCCAACCACAAAACATATTATGTCACGTTAGCCAAAACATTGGGTTCAGAGCTCCGATATTATAGCGGTCTTTAATGGAAATCTGAACGTAAGTTATGTTAGCATTTGGGACTGTCTATCATCAAGTTACTGTAGCATATCTTTAAATCTAAGTGCCCTTTTCGTATATTGGTTGTGTATGGTTACTAGAGGTTGGAGTGTCTAGTTTAGTGATGGTTAGTGTTGATTAATGTGAATTTAAAGTAAGTTTGATATTTGCTGGGATGGAAAAGTCCCGTTCATGGCAAGATGTGTACCCATGCCCAACTGCACTGTTGTCTGGATCCCTAATGCTTATTTTTGTTGTTGTCGTCATAGGTAAACACAGATCATGCATGTGTACCATGTCATAGGCCTGTCTCACGGATTGCGATCTTGTTGGACTGGGAGGGTCGCCCAAAGCGCTACCCTCATAGTGGTGAAAGGACCTTCACTAGGAGTAAAGCAGCACAAGTACTGCAATTAATCTACTAAAATCATTCCTATCGAATCGACAGCAAAATGTGGCAATGGGGAAGTTTGTCTCCAAGCAGTTCTCCTTACCATTTGGAGTGCCACAAGGATCGATACTCAGCCCTACACTTTTTAATCTTTATGTTACGCCACTAGCATCGATTATAAAAAATGCTGGTTTTCCCTCGCCTCTTATGCAGATGACACCCAAATTGTGGTGTCTCTGACAAATAGGGAAAACAGTCCTGGATGCGCTTTCAGCACTTGCATGAGAGAGGTGAGTGACTGGATGGATAGAAATTGCTTGAAGCTGAATGCCTCAAAGACCGAGGTTATCATCTTTGGCAACAAACCCTCCCTCTGGACACCAGACTGGTGGCCGCCGGAGTTGGATACCCTACCCTCAACCAAGGTAAATAACCTAGGTATTATAATGGATAGGGAACTTAAATTTAAAGAACAAGTCAACAAAATTACAGCGGCATCCTTCTGTTCTATAAGGTTGATTAAAAAGAACAAAAAATATATCCCGACTGAACTTTTAAAAGAAGTAACCCTAGCTATGGTCCTTACACGAATTGACTATTGTAATAGTCTTTATCTTTCACTTGCTACAGGTCTCGTCAACAGACTTCAGATCTTACAGAATGCGGCAGCCCGCCTCATTTTTAAGATAACAAAAAATGAGTCAGCAAGGGAAGCCATCAGAAGACTGCATTGGCTGCCAGTCAGACAAAGAAGCAAATTCAAGGCCCTCTGCCTGGCGTTCAAATCCTTACACGGACTGGGACCAGACCAGTTTAAAAATAAATTGAGATGGTATACTCCAGCAAGAACTCTACGCTCAGGCGTAGCGAAAAACATGATGGTCCCTCCAGCCAAGAAGGCCACATGGGGAGGCAGAAGCTTCTTTAGGACCACAGCAATGCTCTGGAACCAACTGCCTCTTGCCCTAAAAACAGCACCCTCATTGATCAGTTTCAGAAAGGGCCTAAAAACCTGGCTATTTGTGGAAGCCGGATAATTTTAGCTTTTTCTTAGTTCTTGCCCACAGCAGAATTCTCCACTTCTGCTGCACCGGTTCTCAGCTTTCTATAGCGCCAAGACGCTTTCGGGCCTTAGTTGCGCTCTACAAGTTTTATTTACATTACATTACATTACAAGTGCGGTGGTGGCGACATACCGTTTAGTGATCAGTAGTAGTGAACAGGTCCTTTTTACCCTGTGACACTGGAGTGAGGCCTACAGGCTCATTTACCTTTTAAAAGTTCTGCAGCTGTGTGCTTAACTCACCCATGGCCTACATTAGGTAGATGTGGAGTGCTGCATAGCGCAGGAAAAGTGACTCTGTATCAGACGTTTGTGTGCCTTTGAAGGATACAGTACAGGGATGGAGCAGTACTGTGCACTGTATGTGTGGTTAGTGCATGTACTGAGTGTATGTATGTCTGCGAGGAATACATTACATGAGAGATGTAGTGCTGTGCAGTGCATGCAGGATTAAAACACATTTTGGATGTATGTATGCTTGAATGAAGTACGAGACATGAAGGGTGAAGTGTTGTGAGGCGCACATATGATGAGTGTGTCTGTGCTGCCCGTGTGTGTGTTTGCAAATAGCACACCCTGGTACAGTATCGAAAAACTTCAGTGCTGAACAGTGCACACAGACTGAATGTGTATGCTCAGAGTATGTGTTCTTGTAATGATACAATGCATGGTGGGAACAGTGGTGGACAATAAATGTGCTGTGGAAGTACACTGAGTGCAAGTGTGCCTGCACTGGTACATTACACAAAGGATATTGGATTCCATTTTGGGAAGCCCAGGCCTGTCTGGTGAAGAAGACCTGAGTAGAGGAATATCCCCAATCCTCTAGACAGCTTCGTGTATTGCTGCATTCCTGTGTGCTGGGTGGGACACAGTGGAGGAAGGGGCCCTCCCTTTACACTTGAAAAGGTTGTTCTTTGATTCTGTGATAGAGCTCAAGGAAGGGGTCTGGACACATCTCAGGAAAGGAGATGGTGCTGATAAGTGAATCATAAAGAGTAGAGCTGGGAGCCTGGAATTAATTGTGTTGTGGACCAGTCATCTTTGGACTTGTGCCTGCATGACAGTCATCCTTTCTTGGACAAGAAGAAAACGATAAGTGTCCACTGTGAAAGAAGCAGACCCTCAACATAAAATTAGGTCCCTAAATCACATTTTGGTGTCTGGAAATGGACTATAAGAAGGGGAGGTTGAGACCCTAAAATGTGTCATCTGCGAAACAGCCAGACAGACTGTGAGAGAAGGGGGAGCTCTGCAAGACTTCTGCCTGTAACCAGGACTTGGGGCAAAGGCGTGCTAGCCTCCCTGCTGGATGAGGGGACATCACCCAGGAAAACAAAGACCACCTGCCCTTGAGTCTGGAGCACCAGTGCCTGCCTGCTTTCCAAGACCATTGTGCCCTGTGAGAAAGAGGAGAGTGTTGGAGGGAGCGAGGTTCACTGGGGAGCCCTTCCAAGAGGACCCTCTGAGCGAGGTGTGGGGGAGCGGTTGTGCATTGATCGGGTCATTGTCCTTATGTAGTGTCGGTTGGCCCCCCCAATATGCCAGGAGAGGGCTGCCATGGACTGAGCCATGTGCGGAGTGCTGTGCTGGTCTTGCCAAGCCTGTTTGGCTGCTCTGTGGTGACCTCCTATGCTAGGAGGGACACCAGTAAAGTTGCTGCTGAAAGACCGCTGAGACCTGTAACCACAGTGGTGGATGCATTTACACCAGAGGAGTCTGCGTCCGATTTTCCAAGTACCTCAGCAACCCCATATGCTAATTAAGAGGGCTGCTGGGATCTACGTTGTCAAGAAGTTTGGGCTGTCGTCCCAGGAGAGGACTAAGGCTGCGTTTGGCGGGTTGAACTTGCACAGCGAGAGAACTGATCCTGACTGACCCTGAGGACTGCACACAATGCTGCAGACAATGCTGCAGACAATGCTGCAACCTCGTTGGGCTCCACTTGGGAGCTGAAGAAAGGATTTCCCCCTAGCCCCCATACCCCCCTGCTGGGGAAGGCTGACTTACTGCATCTTCGCGAGCTGGGAGCTGCTCCGATAACTGGAGAATCCGTCAGCACCGCTCAAGAGGGAGAGCTTGCGCATCCGTGTGCTGCTGCATGGGCCGGGAGCAACCCAAATTCTCCAAGCAGGATCAGAACACGCTAGTGCCCACACTTAAGACTCCTGCTGCAACGCTGAGTCTTCCTGTGCTGCAGGAGCGGGTAAGATGCACCCGGGAGTCGCTAAGGCACCATAGTCACTTTTGACTAATTCCACGGAGTCCAAGGAGATCTCTTGAGTACAGCCTAATAGTAAGCAAAGAAGAGGGTAGGAGAGGAATTTGCCTGACAACTACTAGAGCCCTGACCTCAAGGGGGCTGTATTATTCAATGTGCATATCATTAATCCTTTGCATTTGTAGAGTTAAAAATAAAATAATTATTTTTCTTATAAAAGCAAGAATTTGATGGGGCATTGATTTATTGTTCGTAGTGTTTGCACTTTGAGTTATGAGTCGTGTTCACTCACCTGTATCTATACCTCCCCTGAGCCTCACTCCGCAAGTAAGCCGTTGACTGCTATGAGAGTCAAATACAGAAGGGGTCCATTGCACAGTTGCCAGGATCCATTGTAGGTAGGGCCCCGGGACATCAGAAGTTAAAGGCCTCAATCACCAATGTTCGGCCCAGTAGCCCCTGCTTGCCCCGTGGCTCACTGAAAGGCTGTAAGAGGCCAATTTTGAGATTGAGGTTTGCTCCCCAAACCCCAACCATGCTCCTGAAGGTGGATGATCTCAATTTGGAAGAATTCTAGTCGGGTCATGGACTGCTATAGTAATAGACTGGCACTCTGTGCATACATTTGCGACTTGAAATGCCTGAAAGTTACTGCCTGACAGAGCATCACTGATTAGGCCCATCCTTTATCCTCCTATCTTCTCCCCTCCAAGCAAGACCTTCCATGTACCAGAGACCCTTGCTGTCTCTTGTTTACATGAGGTAGTATCGTCATGCCGTCCTAAAAAAAAAAAAAATCATCCTAGACATTTTTACTTTAATGATATTTGAGGGAGAAGATCAAAAATTGGCTAGCAGTGTTGTGATAAATGAGCTTTACACTGCTTCAATTGGTTTGTCAAGCACACCAACATGGCATAGATTTGGTAGGAGGTTCATTCCTTCAAGTCTAACCCAGCTGTTCTCTGAAAGCTATTTATAGGTTTACGTTAGCAAAAACTGCCGTGCAGGCTTCAGGCAGAGGATCTAATCTATTATTACACTGGTCTAAAACTGTCTTCACAGCCCTCCAGGTGTGGTTGTGTTATTATTTAAACCTAATTACTTGTGGATTGCCATAATTTAGGATCATTGTTTTTCGGGTTGCTATTATTTCTGCCTGATAAACACCTACACATTTATTTCACCTATGTTTGTTTTATTTTCAATAAAATCTTTTTTTAATCATTTACTTTTTCTAATTTATTTTTATTATTGTAATGTTAAACCTACATGCATTTATTTTTTCTTTACATAAATGTGTGTATATAGGTATCTATGTATGTATATGTATGTATGTATGTATATGTATGTATGTATGTATATATATTGCAGACTTCGCCTGACACCATCCAGTCATCTGGGAATAGACCAACGCGGACCCATAAATATAGTACAAATGAATTTATTAGCTGCCCTGCACCACCGCCATTACGCGTTTCGGCCTCCCACAGGCCTTGATCACATGACGCGATGCGGAGTGCCTTCAAACATTTTAAAGTGCTAGTGGAAAAACACGTGATCAAACAGGTGAAGCGATCATAGACATGGAAGAGTCCAAAACTAATATACAGCATTGAATGCGCACCAAACAAACAAAGCAATTACAAATACAAGTAAAAACGGATGCCAGCTTAAACTATAAATATCTTAGTCAATTAAAACATTAAGATAAAAGCCGGTGCATTAGTGAAATCAATTTCATTCCTATATACAAATCAAACCGCTATACCTGCAAAGCAAATAACAGTAAAATATAGTGAGGTGTGTGTTTAAAATATTCAATTGGTAAATAACAAAGTTCAATGACTATGCAAGTGCATATTTACCACAATTTTGAATGTAACACATACCTCCACTGTTTGTTCTTCCATTGCTTTTGTATTCATAAGCTGTTGGTGCTTATTACTTTAGCCCACAGTGGGCCTTGAATCTCTCCCTTATGCTGCTGTGATAAAGTGCAAATGCTCTAAAGTGTCACCATATTGAATCAACAGTGATTCATAAAGTGCAAAGTGCTAATTATATGAAGACTAAAAAAGTGTGACTGAGGGGCTGAAATGTTAAAATTGTAAAACCAGACTGTGCAAATAAGCTGAGGGAAAGTCCTACTTACAGGCAAGTATGGAAATCCTCACTTGAATTAAGGCCAAACGGTGTCTTCGTATCAAGCTCCAGAATGTACCTGGTTTCCAGTAATCGTAACTGGGCCTCTCAGTTGCCTCCCCTTCTAAGTGGTGGAATTGTGTCCACAACATAGTATCTAAGGCATTCAGGACTCCCATCATGAGTTTCCTTGAAATGCCTCGCAACCGGGTACGCTGGATCGCAGTTGGTAATCGCCCTTATGTGCTGAAGTATCCTCTTGTGAACCTGCAACTTGGTACTGCATATGTAGCGCAGGCCACAAGGACACTCCAGCACATAAACCGCGTACTCCGTCTTGAAGGTAAGCATTTTCTTAATGGGTACAGGGTCTGGCCTAAATGGACTGGTATAGCATGTTTTGCTGTTGGCAAATCTACATGCTTTACAGGAGGAACATTTAACAATTCCCTTGCGAGAACTAAGCCAGTTTTGTGCATGTTAATTCAGGACTACTCTTTACCAAGGTGTTACACATGGATCGGGCTTTCCTGAATGTTATATCAGGAGTTTTGGGTAGATGTTCTCCCAAGACTGGGTCATTGCGCACCAATCGCCAATTTCTGTTAAGTATCTTACGCAGGGATTGGTGTTGTCGATTATATGTGAGGATCATTCTTGTAGCCTGGGTTGGTTGACAGAGATTTGTGTGTTGCGGACTAGGCTTTTTGGACAGGGCATCTGCTCTGACAATTATCTTGGTTTTATTAATTGCATTATCAATAACCTTAGTTGCGTAGCCCCTAGCCAGGAACCTTTCTCTGCTCTCGTGCTGGGCAGTATCACAGTCTCCCTCAGTGCTGCAGATGCGTTTTAATGCGCAGCATTTCCCCATATGGAATGCTTTGGATTAAATGTCTGGGGTGGTGACTTGTTGCATGGAGTACTGTGTTTCCAGCAGTAGGCTTTCTATGCATCCTAGACTAAAGTTTGTCTCCATTTGTAAATACCTCAACATCAAGGAAACATACTGCTTCTTTACTGATGTGTGCAGTGAATTGGAGATTAAGGTCATTACAATTGATCTGTTCTATGAATTGAAGAGCCCTCTCTTCAGGGCCTCTCCAAATCAAGAACAGATTGTCGATGTATCTGAACCAGCATGGCACATGTTGTTTCATAATGTCTGCAAATTGTACCTTGAGGACCTGCTCCTCCCATACACCCGTATGCAGACAGGCATAACTAGGGGAAAAGCAGGCCCCCATAGCCACCCCTCTGGTTTGCTGGTTTATCTGATTTTGAAAAAGGAAAAAATTATGTTCCAAACATGTTACCACCATGCTGACTAGCATCTTATTGTGCATGTATAAAAACATTGGTCTCTTGTCTAAATAGTGTTCGATAGCCTTAATTCCATCCTGATGCCGAATGCTGGTATAAAGAGACGTCACGTCCAAAGTTATCAGCACACAATCTGAATCCCATGTAACCTCACTGATCTTTCTCAGAAAGTCACCGGTATCCTGCAGATACGATGGTAGATTTTTCACGTGTTCTTGGAGAAAATAATCCACATAACGCGACGTGTTCTCCATAAGGCTATTGCATGCGGATATGATCGGCCTTCCCGGTGGTTTGACTGCATTTTTATGGATTTTTGGGATAAAGTAAATTACGGGAATGACAGGATGCTCGTTCTTAAGAAATCCGAATTCTTCCACACTTAAGAGTCCTCCACTCTTCCAAGCTAGAAGTTTGGAGTGGTATTCATTCCATGCCAGCTTGACACTTTGACAAAGACTGCTACAGGAGGAGCAATTTACATTCAGTTGAGCAAGCGCTTCCTCCATGTATAGATTTCGTGGCCATAGCACCACATTGCCCCCTTTGTCCGACTGTCTTATAATGATGTTGTCATTGCTTTGTAATTTCTTCATCAGTTGGACATAGCAATTGTTCTGCCTATTGCGAGTGTGTCGGGCACATGTGGTAGATCTATAAAGCCGTTTAAGTTCTTCAGTCACTTGTTCATGATAAACATCCAAGTTATCATTTAGCATCACTGGATGGAAGGTGGACTTTGATTTAAATGGTGTCCTTATAATTCCACTGATGTCCAACGTTGGTGGATTGAATCCTGTGTTGCCGATATTTTGTTCATTTTGCAGATGATACAGATCCTCTAACAAATCCACGTCCTCTGCCACTAGTAGGGATGGACTTTTATTTTATTTATTTGTAAAGCGCGACATTCATCCACTGGGATATCACAGTGCTAGTGTAGCCGGAGAGTGATGAGTCAGTTTAGTCTAATTGAGGGTGGTAGCGGCAGTGTTAAGGAAATAAATACGTTTTAAGTTTTTTCCTGAACGCCATGTGTTCTGCAGTTAGCCGTAGTTCCAACAGAAGCTCATTCCAATAAAGTGCTGCAAGGTGCGAGAAGGTGCGTCCACCTGTCCTGCTCTTGCTGATTCTTTTTGTCTCCGCTAATGCTAAAGAACGTGACCTTAAGCACCTGAGCGGGACGTAGAATTTGATTCTATTCTGGAGAATCTTGGGGCCTGTGCGATAAAGTGCCCTATGTGCATGTCCTAAGAGTTTAAATCGTGCTCTTTGGCGCATGGGCAGCCAGTGAAGTTGCTTCAGGCATTTTGTCGCTGAGCTGTATCTGCCCTCATTGCACACCAGTTTAGCCGCTTTAGACTTTGAATATCCACCATAGAAAGCGCTGGCTGCTTGTTGTTTTGTTTGGCCTGCAATAGATGAAACTTGCGTAATTTCAGTTTGCGTATGAATCTATACACATCCATGCGTGTTTCCGCATAATTGAAACTACTCTCTGGACTGTTTGACAGTCCTAATGCCAAAATCTGTTTTTCAGCCATACTTAGGTTAGTGTCAGTCAAGTTGATTACTGCGTGGGAATCGATTTGTTCTCCTTGTTTTTTTTACTTTCGATTCCATTTGGCCTTTGCTGGTTTTCTGTTGCTTTGCTTTTCGCTGTTGGCTGTGTTTCCGTCTTTCCCGGCGTTTCTGGTTGTTTCTTTGGCGTTTTGTCCATTCTGTGCACGGGGCCGCAGTGTTTGCCTTCTGTCTTGGCAGAGGCAGTCCACCTCCTGGGCGAGGGAAAGTTTGGTAAACCCCAATTCTGAGCTGGCTCGTGTGGTTTCACCCTCCGATTCACTTTCCGGCGCCGAGCTCAATTCCGACGCTGATGTGGACACAGTTATGGTACCGCTTGTACTGGCTTGACTCATGGGTGGTTTGCCTCTTATTCCTTGCTTTAACTGCGTCATATTTGCTTGCAAATGTGAACACCTGGCCGTTCTGGTAATCTAACTTGTCTCGTTGAAACTTGTAAGCCTTGCGTTTCTTGATTATTTCCTCATCCTTTTGCAAACGCATTACCATGTACTCTCGGAATTTTTTGATGGTGTCCGTGATTTCCATTTTGCCAATCTCGTCATTTAATTAACATCAATTGTAATGCAGCACGATCGCTTTCCGCATACTTTACAAGAATCTGAACCAGTTTACGCGATGATTCTAAGTTGCAATTTGCCCATTCTGCGAGCATGTTAGGGTCCGGATTTTCATAGCTTGGCGCAAGCGTTATGCGTAGTCCTCTGGGAATTCTACCCATCTCCAAATATCTTGACAGGGATTTGTGTTCCCACCATTTGGACTGCTGAGTTCTCATTAGCTTCTCCAATTTTTTAAACAAATCTCTTACATTGGAGTTTCCTGTTTGTGTTGTACCAGTTTGCACAGTCATTACAGACTCCCCACCCGGGGAATCATTAAACATTTCACTTGCCGCCTCCTCACGATTCCGCAACGCGTCGGCGGACATGGCGCTTTTGTATGGGCAAAGATAGTTTTTACGAATTCGAACACCCTGATAAGTATCTGTGTCCGTAACGTGCACCCTCCTCAACCGGACTCTCTAAAAATCCCTACCTTCTCGAGTTGCCTGGCGTAGATCCGGTCCTGCGACTCGTACTCCGCCGACCTCGTACTTCAGGCAGGGAAATTAACACCGTTCGGGGGCTGTATGTATATATGTATGTGTATGTATGTATGTATGTGTATGTATATGTGTATGTATATGTGTATGTGTATATGTGTATGTATATATGTGTATGTATATATGTATGTATATATCGCCAAATCCTCCGTGTACAGCCACCTCCCTTCCGCGGTAAAGAAACGGAGAGCGAACCACAAATTCCGTGCTTTAATCCGTGTTTATTTTGCCGTAACAAACACCACGACCGCCATGACGCGTTTCGGTCTCACAAGACCTTGATCACATGACGCGCCTTAGGAGAAACCTGATACATTTAAAGTGCCAGTGCGTACACACGTGAGCTCAACCATTCCCAATAGACGTCAAGAAAATACTTGTAGGGTAAATTCTATGCATGTGCAAAATCCGCTATAATAATTAATTGGCCATAATCAGCATATCAAAAAGCATTGAAGACAATAAAAGTATAAATATCATTTTCATATACATAGTAACATAATCACGTAAAATAAATATTTTGTTACGCGTTGTGATTAAAAATTAATCGTTCTCTGAGAGATGAAGTTGGAAGTTAGTACAACACTTCTTTATCGTTATACTTGTATAATACATTGTAAAGCAGGGTAAAAACTGAATTAAAACCACTGCTGATGCTCATCCTCATGTCTTCACTGTTGCAGTAAGGTTTATACGTTAATTTAAAACCATAATGGAAACATTTGTACTGCATCTCGTTATGTCAAAATGCTGGTCTATGCTGCAATACCTGGACAAGGTCTAGTATCAGTAGCTGATACTTGAACTTACATGATGTCTAAGTCAAAAAGTGCAAAGTGTCTAAAGTGCAAATGTGCAATCAATATAAATATATTATAAAAAATAGTGTGTTAAAAACAGGATTTTTTAGTATTGAAATAAATTCTTACTAAAAACTAATGGCGTAATGCTATTGCAGCTGGTTGCAGATATTGGATAAAGAGAGTCAATATGTTGCTAGTGCTGATTTACGCAGTGGGAGTACACATGTTGTAAGTTGATTAACTACAAACATGTGTAAAAGTCCTCGATGGAGTTATGGCCGTTGGGTGTCTTAGTATCTAACCGGATAATATATTTGGTCTCAAGCTGTCGAAGCTTGGCTTCATGGTTACCCCCTCTTCATGAATTAGGAATAGCATCAATCAAGAAGTATTTTAGATGGTACAGATTGTTCTCATGAGTCTCCCTAAAGTGGCGTGCCACAGGGTAAGTTGCATCTTTATTATTATTATTATTATTATTATTATTATTATTAATGCATTTTGTAGAGCGCTCGGCTACCTCCAACGGAAGTGTCCCGGCGCTAGCGATGAGTACAGATTGCGTGCAAGAGCTGAAGAAACATGCAGTTCTAAGTTAGGCTGAAAAGCCAAGTCTTTAAGGCCTTTCTAAACAGAGGCTCTGATTTCGCCTTTCGAAGGTGGGCTGGCATAGAGTTCCACAGAGAGGCTGTTTTCACAGCAAGGCGCGTCCCCCATCCTGGCTCTTTTGAAGCGTGGGGTCACCATTAGGTCCTGATGATTTGACCTCAGAGGTCTTGATTGGTGATATTTCTGAAGTCTGTGCTTCAGATATTGAGGGCCAACATCTCTCAAGGATCTGAAAGCCAGTATCAGTGCCTTGAACTCGATCCGTCTCTTGACAGGGAGCCAGTGAAGGCTTCGCAAGTGGGGAGAGATGTGGTGACGAAGAGGCACGTTTCTGATCAACCTGGCTGCAGCATTTTGTATAATCTGCAGTTTTCTCAGCATGTAATCTGGGAGCCCCAGGTAGAGACTATTTGCGTAGTCCAATTGGAAGGTCACAAGCGCATGGACCACATTTTTCCTGCAGTTCATTGGCAGTAAATGCAGGACTCTTCGTAAGCTTTTTAATTTCCAGAAACATACAGAAGAGACTTTGCAGATTTGGGCACTACCCGATAAAGTAGAATCAAATCTAAAGCCCAGGTTCCTAGCCGAGTGCACCGGGCTAGGAGGGGGTTAAGCTCGGCCGGCCACCAAAGTTCAGACGGGGGAGGAGATGATTGGTTAAAAAACAATACCTCTGTTTTATCAGTATTCAGCTTCATGCAATTGTTTGTCATCCACGCCAAGATTATTCGTAGACATAGTTTGAAATTCATGAAAGCTACCTCCGTGTGTTCATTAAAAGAGAACACAAGCTGAGTGTCATCAGCGTACGAGACCACCTTCACTCCACACTGTTCAATAAGTGTGGCGAGAGGAGCCAGGTACACATTGAAAAGGGTAGGGCTCAACGCCGAACCCTGTGGGACCCCACAGCTGATAGATCTAGAGGCCGAAATAAAAGGGCGCAGGAACACATTTTGAGACCGGCCTTCTAAGAAGGTGCGGAACCAGTTTAGAACAGTGCCCTTCACACCTAGGGACTCCAGTCTCTCTAATAAGATCTGGTGTGACACAGTGTCAAAGGCTGCGGACAAGTCCAGCAGCACTAACATTGCGCATCTGCCTTGGTCTACCGTTTCCCGTATGGTTTCTGCCACTTCCAGAAGGGCCGTCTCTGTGCTATATCCCTTCCTGAAACCCGACTGGGAGTCATGGAGAAGATGGTTAATCTCCAGGAACTCTGATAGTTGCGTTTGGACTACCTTTTCCAGCACTTTGGCCGGTGCCGGGAGGAGAGAAATCGGTCTAAAGTTTTTTAGATCTAAAGGGTCCACGTCTTCTTTCTTTAAAATAGGTTGGACATAAGCCGTTTTCCATGGCACAGGAAAAATGCCCCGGCTCAGGGAGGCATTCCATAAGGCACTGAGTTAGTGATTGCTCTCATGTGTTGCAGTATTCTCTTGTGGGCCTGTAGCTTGGTGCTACCCACATACTGCAACCCACAAGAGCACTCCAACACATAGATCACAAACTCGGTGCAACATGTTAAAAAATTTGTTGATTTTGATGGGCTCAGTTCTAAATGGAATGTTGTAAACAGTTTTGTTGACCCCATATCTACATGCTCTGCAATTATTGCATTTGTAGAATCCATTACGTTTAGTTAGCCAATTGGTTGTAGGTCTAATTTCAGGGCTACTTTTGACAAGGGCATCTCTCATGGATCCTGTTTTTCTGAACGTAATGTTGAGGTATCTGGGAAGATCTTTGCCTATTATGGGGTCACTCCGTACTACCATCCAACTTTTGTTAATTATTTTGCATAATGTTTTATGTTGTTTATTATATGTTAGTATGAGTCTAGTCTCCTGATTAGGTGTATGTGTTGTCTTGGCTGCTTTAGGAGTATTTTTTTATATCCATGCCAACCTGTCCTGTTTGTTGGCTTTTTGTATAGCTTTATCAATAGTCTCCTTGCTGTAACCCCTAGCCAAGAAACGGTTTTTATTCTGTTTTTGTGCATACAACAGGTCTGCATCCGTACTACAAATGCGTCTCATTCTCAACATCTCTCCATATGGTATACTATGTATGAGATGTTGCGGGTGGTAGCTGGTAGCGGGTAATACACGATTACCAGCGGTATCTTTGCGGTGTAATTTAGTTTCAATTTGTTGGTTGTGGATAAAGACCTCTACATCTAAAAAAGTTGACTGATTGTGGCTGTGAAATGTAGGTTTAAATTGTTAACATTGATTGCCTTTACAAATTCACATGCCATTGTCTCTGTGCCCTGCCAGATAATGAATAAATCATCTATATACCTTAACCAGGCTACAACATGATTATCCATTATTTCACTGTATTTTGTTCTTAATATATTTTCCTCCCACCAACCCATGTGGAGGCAAGGGTAACTAGGAGAAAAACAAGCCCCCATTGCTACTCCTCTTGTTTGTTGGTACGTTTGATTTTCAAATAAAAAATAGTTGTTATCAAGGCAAAAGATTATCATATTAATTAACATTCGGTTGTGATGGAACAAATGCAAAGGTCTCTTTCCCAGATAGTATTCGATGGCTTTTACACCGTCTTTGTGGTGGATACTCGTATACAATGAAGTCACATCTAAAGATATGAGAAGATAGTCTGGACACCATTTGTACTTAGTCAACTGTTTTAAGAAGTCTCCAGTGTCCTGACTATACGAGGGTAGTTCACGAACAAATTCCTGCAAAAGAAGTCTATATATTTAGAGGTGTTTTCCAGAAGACTTCCTCGTACAGATATTATCGGTCTGCCAGGTGGTTTAGTCATGTGTTTATGTATTTTCGGGATGAAGTATATGACCGGCATGGTGGGGTGATTGTTCTTCAAGAATTTGAATTTGTCCATACTTAAGAGTCCCGCACTACGCCATGCCATGAGTTTGGAATAAAATTCTTTCCACGATGTTTTGGCTATTTGAATGTTGCTTTTTTTGTAACAATTGGTATTGTTCAGTTGGACTGTTGCCTCTCTCATTTATTCAGCTCTGGGCCATAATACAACATTCCCTCCTTTATCCGATTTTCGGATAATTATTTGATCATTTTGTTGTAGTTTTCTGATTAGTTTCTTGTTGGTGATTATATTTTTTGCGTGCACGGGCAGTTTGATAATGCAATTGTTTTATATCGGTGGTAATTAATTCATTAAAGACATCGATACCGTCTCTTGGCATAATTGGTTGGAACGTGGATTTTGCCTTGTAGTTAGCTCGTATTGTCCCAAATGTAATGTTAGGACTGCCCATATCGTCGTTTGTTCCTACATTTTCTTGTTCTAATTGTTGTAGGTCCATGAGAAGTTCTGCGTCCGACGCTGTAAGTGAAGTCGTTGTATCATTGTTAGTTGCCTCCATAGTGTTCATGTCACTTCTGTTTATTTGACTTGATAAATTTGTTTGATGGAATTTACGAAGTTTTAGTTTCTGAATGAATTTGAACACATCGATGCGTGTCTGTACGTAGTCCAAGTTGCTCTCAGGACAATATGAGAGTCCGAGTGAGAGCAACTGAATTTCTGCTTCATCGAGGGCAACTGGTGACCAATTGATCAGTTTTATTTCTTGACTCTACATTGTCTGTTGGTTTTTCCATTTCTTGTTGTTGTTTCGTGGCTTGTAGGTTTTGCCTCCTCTTGTGGATTTTACGTCTTTCCCTCCGTTTGCGATTGCGTCTTTGCTTGATTGTGGAGTTTGCTTCCGTGGGCGAAGAGTTTGTCGCCTGTCGTGTCTGAGACAGTTTAATTCCTCTGCCAGGGAAAACTTTTGAAACCACAACTGCGATGTCATTCTTGCTTGTTCATTGTCTGACTCGCTTTCGACCGCCGAACTGATAACGGACGTGGAGGTCGAGGCTAAGGCAGTGTTGCGGTCACTCGATTGCTGGTCTCCTTTGACCGTTAATTTGCTCCCTGCTTTCAACGCGTCATATTTTTTTGCAAAGGTAAATATACGTCCTTGCTCATAGTCTTGTTTGTCGCGTTGAAATTTGTACGTTTTTCTCTGCTTAATTATTTCTTCTTCTTTTTGCAGCCTTGCTATCATTTCCTCCCGGTGTTTAGAGGTGGTGTCATTGCTTTCAATTTTACTTATTTCCACATTTAACTCGTCAATTTGTTTTTGTAATGCAATTCTGTCGCTTTCAGCGTACTTGACAAGAATTTCAACCAATTTTTTGGACGAATCAAGATTACATTCCGCCCATTCTCGTAACATTCTGGGGTCCGGGTTTTCATAGCTAGGGGCGATCATGATACGCAAACCCCTAGGGACTCGACCAACCTCTAAATATCTATTGAGAGACTTGTGCTCCCGCCATTTGGATTGTTCAGATTTCATCAACTTCTCTAATTTTTTATACATATCTCTAATGTTCATATTGTCCCCTGTCGATGGACCAACTAGAGCCCAACTTGTTGTGGGGTACTCGGTGAATCATCGAACATTACGTCTGCTGCTGCCTCTCTACTCCTCAGCGCGTCTGCAGTCATGGCGAATGTATGTCTCTAAGGCAATTGGGTAACAAACTATCGATGCAGTGTCTGTTTGTTACTTGCACACCTCACCCCCCCCCCCCCGGAAACTTCCCGTGTTCTCCTACCTCCTGTGGAAAATCGGCGTTTCACGCGTTCTCCGACTCGTTCCTTGTCGTTCCACTGCAGGCGAAGATCCTTTTTCGGATATCCGGGAGCTACTGTGGCTTTCCTTCCAAGAAACAACGTTTACGTCCTGCAAACGCCGGACACAGCTTCCTGCCACTCGGCCCAGGGTGAGGAGGGGGTTCGCCGTTTACCGAGGAAGCCTTCTCGGTACAACTATCGCCAAATCCTCCGTGTACAGCTACCTCCCTTCCGCGGGAAAGAAACGGAGAGCGAACCACAAATTCCGTGCTTTAATCCGTGTTTATTTTGCCGTAACAAACACCACGACCGCCATGACGCGTTTCGGTCTCACAAGACCTTGATCACATGACGCGCCTTTGGAGAAACCTGATCCATTTAAAGTGCCAGTGCGTTCACACGTGAGCTCAACCATTCCCAATAGACATCAAGAAAATACTTATAGGGTAAATTCTATGCATGTGCAAAATCCGCTATAATTGGCCATAATCAGCATATCAAAAAGCATTGAAGACAATAAAAGTATAAATATCATTTTCATATACATAGTAACATAATCACGTAAAATAAATATTTTGTTACACGTTGTGATTAAAAATTAATCGTTCTCTGAGAGATGAAGTTGGAAGTTAGTACAACACTTCTTTATCGTTATACTTGTATAATACATTGTAAAGCAGGGTAAAAACTGAATTAAAACCACTGCTGATGCTCATCCTCATGTCTTCACCGTTGCCACAAGATGCGGTCTCCAGGGGTGCCATCAGGTCATTTTCCGAGAGGAGTGCTTTGACGAAGGTGTGACTACAAGCCCCTCTACCCCTGCAGATCATGAGCCATATTTCTGCCTCAACAAAAATACAGCGTGTCAGTGTACAACCGTATGTATTTAATACCAGGTGAACACACATTAGGTGTGCATCCCATTGTTTCCTATTCACAGGATTCTTTAGGAGTGGTACGCACGGGGCTGGCCCTCGTGTGGTCCTGAAGAAGAGCTTTAGGGGAAAGCTCGAAACATCTCGACCCAGTACTAGGGACTCCATACTCATTACAGTTCGGTCTTTCCCTAGTATTACCCCTGATTTTAAAACATACCGACTAGGAGCAGGAATAAAATATTAGCTCACTAGCTAGGTATTTTTAATCTATTTTTCCCACTCCACATCACTGCACCACACACATTTTCCAAAAACGAAGTGCTCCTACGTAGTTCGCAAGTCGCAGCACACCTCAATCCGCAGCGGATTGAGAGGACCACATTGATGAAGCATGCCACCTGGGGTAACCCTCGTGGGTGAGGGGACTCTAGAAAAGAATTTTTCTTTCTGGAAAGAGGGTTTTTCACACATGTTCAGTGGAATCCCTGTTCTTCCTATGGTTAGGTTTCTAATTCCGGTATTCCGGATGTTGTGGAACTGTATTCAGTAAGGAGGGTGAACCTAACCTTAACCTCTACCTCCCCCTGTTTTTTGATTGTATCCATGACAGTCACGACGGAAGCACCCGCCTGTGAGTTTGTTTGGCAGCAATGTGGCCATTTGGTGGTGAGGTGAATTGCTAGAACCGCCACCTACCCCCAGGAATAGGGTATCCATCGACACAAGGTCGACACAAGAATGCCGAAACTCGTCTGCAAATTTTATTAAATGAAAGGCATGAAAACCGTGGCGTGCTCCGCGTTGTCCGTATGGGGACTTTGTTGAATATATCTATGCATATCTCACCCACTCACGATTTGCATATGTCCTGGAATTGGGATCACCCCAACTAGGTGCTGGTAACTGCTATTGGCAGCGTGACACCATATTTTTGGAGTAAAAATATCCTCCAGCCTCACCAGTTGAGTTCCGTTCGGGAACACCTTTTTTTCTTAAAGAAAATTATTTGCATCTGATATTCATATGGGATGCGTTTTAAATGGTCGCGGATATGATTTTGTAAAATATATCCACAATTTTAGTATTTCTGATTTGTTAATAAATATGCTTTCTATCCACAATGTATCTATTCGGGAATGTTTTATATCCTTCATGAATGTAATTTTGACCTTTTTAGGCTGTCCCATTGAGTAAATGTGTCTGTTTTTACATTTTTAAACAACACTGTGGATTAAGGTTTTTTGCATTGAATTGTCCGTTCCTCTGGTAAGCAGAGACACGGTTTTGTGAAGTATGTCTGTTATATCCATGGTGACCGATGTTTCTTTGGCTTGCCGATGATGGATGGATGTCTCTGTGTCTCTGTGTCTCTGTGTCTGTCTGTCACCGTAACGTTTGGTACAATTCCAACGAGCGGAGCCGACTTCGATGCAGTTTCAAACAGTCTTTATTCTAAGCAAGCGTTGCTATATATATCTCCAAACAAAAGGTAACCCCTATGAGGATGTCCACCCGGAGGGTAACTGCTATTGAAGAGGGCGACAACAGAGTCAGCATTCAGCCTTTCATCTCATGGAAACGGCTCAACGCGTTTCGGGCTTCCGCCCTTGTTCACGAGCCCCAACAGGAAACATGACCACCATTACTTAGAGCACCTGCCTTTATTCAAACATCCCGCCCCAATGGTGGTCATGTTTCCTGTTGGGGCTCGTGAACAAGGGCGGAAGCCCGAAACGCGTTGAGCCGTTTCCATGAGATGAAAGGCTGAATGCTGACTGTTGTCGCCCTCTTCAATAGCAGTTACCCTCCGGGTGGACATCCTCAAAGGGGTTACCTTTTGTTTGGATTATGAGCGGCTTTACTCACCGCGAGGATGACCCGCCGCAGAACAGCAGATCCTAGGTGCCAAGACATTCGGCATCGTTTCAGGAGCGGATGGCGCTATAAGAGAGGCGGAGGTAATACTACAGACTCAGTGCTTTTAACTTTCGTCAACCCACTGTGGTATTTTAAAGAATATTTTCCAGGACGATGACACCACCCACTGGGGATTTATTTGCATACTTAGAGACTGCCAATACCACAATGCACTAGATGCAGACGCCGAGGGAGGCGAATGAACACGCCCATTGGGGCGGGATGTTTGAATAAAGGCAGGTGCTCTAAGTAATGGTGGTCATGTTTCCTGTTGGGGCTCGTGAACAAGGGCGGAAGCCCGAAACGCGTTGAGCCGTTTCCATGAGATGAAAGGCTGAATGCTGACTCTTCAATAGCAGTTACCCTCCGGGTGGACATCCTCATAGGGGTTACCTTTTGTTTGGATGGATATATATATATATATATATATATATATATATATATATATATATATATATAATTTGTTTTCTTAAGTAATGTTTCTTTTTTATTGGATGAGAAAACACACCCAACTGCCTTGTGTAACGATACAAACTTTATGTAACTCTGTGTATAGAATGTATATTTAAAGCTGAATGCTGCCCAATTGCCAGTGTCTTTAAGCGAGCTGTCTCTGGGCGTGATTTGGGCCAGAGTCATACAATATTGCAGATATGCTTAATCTCCAGTGAATTATAACACCAGCACTTGGGGTGGGTAATATTTGTATTCCCTTTATAGACTCAGAATGGGCATCGGCATCACTTTGGCCACACCTCTGTAACTAGTTTCTGTCCTGTGGGCGGCCTTTCGTCAGACGAGGGCGCTAACGTCAACAAAGTGTAACAAGCATTTGCAATGCAATAGGTCTCGCATTTATAAGAGTTTGAGCTATTGGCATTGTAAATGACAATGCCTTTTATCTGTGTACTTGTTTTTAAAACAGATAAATATAAGGCATTGTCCTTTACAATGCCAGTAGCTTAAAATCTCGCAAATGCGAGACCTATTGCATTGCAAATGCGTGCTATAAAAATAAAAAAAAGCGTTTGGAGAGACTGTGTCCTGCCTGCTACAGCAGGCAGGACAACGCTATTTGAGAAAATAGTGCTCAGAGGCTGTAATTAAAGCCTACGGAGCAACAACACACGTAACGGGGGGTGTCGCCATGGGATATTACAAAATGAGACAAGGTGGTACTAAGAAGGGACTACTAAGCCTTTTAACCAATGAACAGCCACAGTTTACAGTGGACAATGACACAAACCAATGAAAAATGTGGGCGGAGCTTTAAGTCCCTACCTCCAATTCAGCATGCCTCGCAGCGCATGCGCTGCCCAGGCTCGACCTAAAAATAGAGAAAGTGTTTTTTGTTCCCATTGTTTCCCCCTATCACCTTCTCCTTTATTTCTCAACCACCCTTCATAAGCATTTAGAGAAACAAAGTGTGTGTGTGTGTGTGTGTGTGTGTGTGTGTGTGTGTGTGTGTGTGTATGCTACAGCAATGAGGTCAAGAAAACGGTGCACTCTAGCAGCTGGTGCTGGCGTTGGGGGCTCGACCCATGCCTCTCTAATATCGATTCCACACAAACACTCGCCCCATTCCAAGACATTTGTGAAGTTATCTATTAAATTGCACCAAAGACAGCATCCAAAAACTGTGTCTTTTGTGCAATAAAACAATAGCTTCCCAAATTTCCTGATGTGAGACTAGTCTGTAATATAAATATATATTTATATATTTCATTCTGTCTATTTTTTTATTTTTAGGATGGCCATGAAGCTGCCATTTGAGGTCGGGTCACTCCTCTGCTTTTAAAAGAAGTGCTTTTTCTCCAAATGGAGTTGGCTATCTTGGATTGCTAAATTAAAAAAAAAAAAAAAATGGCACCCATGTCAATCGGTCTGCATGCATGTGCAGATGTAATCATGTATACATTCACCTATTGAATTATGCAGCTCCAACAGTGTCATGACTCATACACGCTACTCGTGCGTCCGGTCACTTTTTCCCCACAATGCTGCAGAGCATCAGGAATTGTTTTTTTCTTTTTTTTTGCCAATGCTCTGCAGTATTGGGGGCTGTGGGGAAGCAATAGTTCACAAAGGCGAGACCTATTGACTTTGTAGTGCTTGCTCCAACTGAGTGTGCCTCTGTTTTCCTTTTATCAACTCACTGGTTTTTCCAGATGTAAATTGCATTTAATTTATTGGAATTGCTA
Source organism: Calotriton arnoldi (assembly GCA_963921515.1). Classification (NCBI taxonomy): domain Eukaryota; kingdom Metazoa; phylum Chordata; class Amphibia; order Caudata; family Salamandridae; genus Calotriton; species Calotriton arnoldi. The sequence goes on from CAWUFW010001145.1 coordinate 2,482,974, forward strand.
AATGTATACTTGTGCTTTATAAGCATAATGGCTTACACTTTGTAGACTGAGTTGGCATCTGTTTACGTTTTTGCTGTTTGAGACAGCCTAATTTTTTTTCTGGGTTAATGCGGTTTGATTCAAACTAGTGGTTGTTTTGATTGGTGAACTGACTAATTGCAAGTCGTGTTGCTGGTAGTGGAAGCAATGGGTGACTTAGTTGTTCGCGGAAGTTACATTTGATTCTTAAGTTTCTTGTGAATGATAAGGAGCCATGGTCTGAAGGGGAAACATGGTATTGGTTAGGGGTGGGGAGAGTAGTTGGAGCAGTATGAAATATGACGCTACATATTTTTCCACTTTTCAGGAACTTTGCATCAGAGAGCACAGGGCCATACTGTCCAGTGGCTGCGAGACATTCAGAAATGTGAGTTCATAGGAACGGAGGAGCATGTGATTTTTTTTTCAGTCCGCTTTTACATTGTATGATAAACCAGAGGAAAGTAAGCTCTTACAGTCCAGTCATTACTCAGAAACTCCCCTGAGCCAGTACTTCTTCCCTAAAACTGTTCCACAATAGATCCTTCAGGCCCCTTGCAAGTCCCTAGTAAATTGTACCTAGGCCATTGGGACTGAAGAGGGTCCTCTAGGGACCCTCATCTAGGCCATGCAGACTGCCACTGCAGCATGCATGCCTTGATGCAGACAAAACGACAGTCGACCGGGCCCTCTGCGTGTGTGCCATGCCACCAGCACTGCCTAAGGTAATTACTATTGCCACCTCCCCGCTACAGCTCAAAATACTGCCACAGATATCGGGCTAATTCTCTAATGCAGCGTAATTATTTACTTTAACATTGCACGGAAAACTGGCCGCCCTCGCGTTCCTTGACAATGAGCGCGTAAAAGCTTCACATAATTTCTGACCTTTTCATTAATGTTAGATACTTTTATAAATCCTCACAATGCACGATGCCACCAATAGACCTTTAATCGCATAATCGCACTAATGCGATGTTCATCTAAGATCAGACGGCGTGACTTTTATCCCCACTTTGAAATTGAATACCCTTTTCCTTTCATAATGTGTTTATCTACGTCAGCAGCAGCCACTGCATTCTAGCGCGTAACAGCACATGAGACATTCTGATCCCCAGGCTCCTACTAACAACCCTATTTTGAAGCTATAACTAAACCGACACGCCCTCAGCCTTTTCCGATTTTTGAAGTGTTTACAGTGTTTTTCAATTGAACTACAGGCTCTTAAGGAGCAAAGTTTGCATCATTCTGACAGTAGGAAGTCACAATTGGACTAACATTACACTGATTACGTGCATATACTGTCATGATGGTCTTCTCTCCTTCTCTGCAGTTATAGGTACAACTGACCCCTAACTGTGCAGCGCATAACCTGGCGTCCTAAGAAGAGGGGTAAGTGCAATTACTTACATGCGCAGGTCACACAAAAGTGATTTGCAAACCCGGTCCTGAAGAAAGCCCTCCGACCCGATTGGGCACTAATGGGGCTGAAACATGTCCGACCGCCTGACCACTCACCTTTTAACATAGGTACCATAGAACAGTAACCCTTCTATAGATGCACCACGCCTTCTTTTTAACCTTGCCCCACCCCTGACAGAATAAATCCGAACCAGGGACAAGAAGGCAATTTTAAGTTCACTCTCACAATTCCTGATCACTACTGCGAATAACCAGTTGGTCTCCCTCCTGGTGGAGGTAAGCACAGATAAGACCCAATGATGATGCTGCTCACGTAAAAGATACAAGCGGACAATCAAGATATACCGCTACCACGAGCATTACGTGAATGAGGGTTTTATAGATGAGAAAACCTATAGACCCTGGCAAAAACAGGACAAGTGATCCATTCTCCCTTGATTAATCTAAGGTATAGGTAAGTCATCCTTCTAGCAGGCCCTACAGCCCTAACGCAGAGTGACTTGACAATCGCACCATAAAACAAGCATTGAAAATGCAATAGGTCTTGCCTTTCATTAAGTTAAAGCCATTTGCTTTGCTATACAGTACCATTAGCAAAGCAAATGGCTTTAACTTAATCAAAGGCGAGACCTATTGCATTTTCAATGCTCGTTTCATCCTGAGGGTGAGAGCAAAATGGAGAGCCCAATAGGGACCCGTTACAGAACCTGCTCTTTAGAATTGCCGGTGCTGAGCACCGGCAGGACCCAGCCCACTTAAAGCCCTGGGTTTAGCAAAAAAGAAAAAGAGGGTCCCTGATGCTTGCAAATGCACACATCAACTTAATAGCCGTTACTATTAGTAAGTGCAAACTGTGGCCCATTGCGAATGGTACCCCAGAAGACTGACTAACAACCACCCATAAAAATAGATGCAACGAATGCAGAAGTAAACAGGGGTGCAGCTATATTGGAGCCACCTTTGCAATGTCACTGTGGCCCAAGGGTGTCAGGGGCCCTCAGTACACCAATCATGAAGGAATCTCACTACCTAATGATGGGGATCCGGGAGTCATTTTCTTTGCCTGCCTGGTGCCCTCGGCACGCCACTGCAAGTAAGGGAAATATAATGATGTGCCAATGACTGGCACAGATCCAAGAAATTGTCGAGGGCAAAGTATCCAAACAAGAAATAATGCTTTCGAAAAGAAACTCCTTCTCTAACAAGACTACGTTTTGGCGCATTGCATTTAGCTCAAGTCTTTGGCGCGCGCCCTCGGCGCTCCCAGGCAGGGGTTGCACGTGTCATACACATCAAGAAGCCAGAGTCCGAGTTTGAATGAATGCCGCTGCTGGGCTGCCGGGGCTGCGGTCATGCGGCGGATACCGAGCTAACACGTGGCGGCCAAGCCAAATCAAAACAGACCTCGGGGGACATAATGGAATATTAGTGTTGACTGACGCCAAAACAAACTTTGTCAGATCAATCTTTAGAGAACGGTTTGCCAGCTTTTGACAAATGCAAAATACATTAACCCATAAATAAATATAAATAGAAAATACAGATGGGTTAAACAGCATTTATTTCATAATGAAGCGGTATTCCAAAACGGATAGCATTACATGTTATATGCATACAATAAAAGTTTTTCTCCAGTGCGGCTGCAAATGCACGAATGGCGTCTACTTGAAAAAAGGCTGCATGCTGTTGTTCCACATAAAGTTTGTTTTTTTCCGGTGAAAGTACTTGTTTTCATACCTCAGCGAAAGCCCACTTCCCGTAAAAGAAGAAACACCTTTGCACCCGTAGGGAAGCAGCAATGCACCTCAACAACATTTAACTCCTCTGTTGTTCAACATTAGTGTACAACGCACAGTCGTTCCTACTTCGTTCGGCTGAAAGTTCTGAGCAATTGGTTTAAAAACGCTCAAAAGAAACCCCATTGAAAATTCAAACACAGGGACGGCTCAGCACTGCAGTCTCCGTTTTCCCCTTTGGTCTCAATTCATACTTAATATGAACAACCACCCCTCGAAAATAAACCCCCCCCCTTCACCCGCCCCCGCGGTGTGCCCCCTCACACTTCCTTGATATCCGCTGATAGTGTAATCAATCGGCGCCAGCAGCAAAAGTAGGTTGAGCAGCTGGGTCCCTGTGAGAAGTTGGCCTGGTATATGCTGTCCACTAGTTAAAGTGGACACCTTGCACCAGTACAATTCGACTCTTTATGGTAGGTAGGTTTAAGACAACCTTTAAAGAAAGCTATCCTAGTGGTAGCTGTGGAGAGCAGCCTTCAGGCTAAGTCTTGGAGGAATGTAAAGCAGCTTGTTTTACCACACAATCTCCTGAATCACCAAATGAAAAGACACCACACAGGTATATATATCAAATATATAGGTATTTATTACTAAACAACTCTCTACTAATCTCTTTGAGATTAGAAGTCAGGAACATATGTACAAATCAATGTTTTAAAATAATTTAGCACAATCAAGTATCACAACCCTAGCTTGACTAGACCTGGGCCTAGAGCATGTAGAATCGAGGGACCCCAAAGAACCACCCCAGGTAGTTGTAGGAGACCCACAGGGGACGGACGCGGTGTTCAGACACCGATGCGAGTCCTGTACGAGTCTATGCGAAAGGACGCGATTGAGATATCAATGTTAAAGGGCCTGTTAGAAATGGGATCTCTAGTTGGCAAGGGCTTGCACCTTTGTCCAAGTAGGGACCCTTCTTCCTAGTCAGGGTAAGGGTGTTACACTCGTGAAGTAACCCCTGCTCACCCTAGTGGTAGCTTGGCACGAGCAGTCGGGCTTAATTCAGAGGCAGTGTGTAAAGCATTTGCACATAACCAACAGTAATACAGTGTAAGCACTACAAACGGACACCACACCAGTTTAGAAAAATAACCAATATTTTATATACTCAAGACAAGACCAATTACGACAAAAATCCACAATACTATACTTTAAAAATGAATGCTTGATACGGTAACTTCTTCTTTGCAGGAATAGCACAAAAGCAAAGTTCGTACGAGTCGGTAGCTCCGTCCGAGCCTACCGCGATGCTGAAAACCACAGAGTCTAACAGTTCCAGCTGACCACGTCGATACGGGCCAGCAGAGTCGTGAACAGACTCGGTCACAGTACCTTTTCTCGTTGTGGCTGGTACGGAGTGTACGAGCCGGTCGGCGTTCGTCGCGGTTGCGGTGCAAGACGGAGCGATGCAAGGTGCGGTGTCCCTCGATGCGGTGCAGGCAGCGGCTCGATGAGCGTCGTGCAGACGGAGTCGGTGAGTCCAAGGCGTGCGATGCAGGGTGAGACGATGCTCGGTGCGGTGCTGACAGGTTGCGATGCAGGCGACCAAGCCGGAGTGCGAGAGCTGGCGTCTGACAGCGGTGCGAGTCAGAGCGGTGCGTCGCAGACGTGCGAGCGGTGCCCCAAATGCGGTGCGGTCACGACTCTTGAGCCAGTTGCAGCGACCGCGTCGGTCGGGTCCGGCTGGTTCAGTGAAGCGATGCGATGCGATGCGAACTGCGGTGCCCACAGGTCACGGTGCAAGCAGCGGCTCGGTGTTGGCGGCGTCGGACGTCGCCCACGGTGAGACCAGGGTTGCGATGCGAAGCGGGGCGATGCGGTCTGCGGTGCAAACAGGTCACCGGCCAGGGATGGATTCGGTTGACGGAGTCGGTGCGGTTCCCTTCCTCTGTGGCAACTGAAACGGCGTTCCAGAAGCGGTACCCAGAGGCTTGTGAAGTCTTTGCAGTCCCTGAGACTTCTTAACAGGAGGCCAGCTCGGTTCCAGGCCCTTGGAGATACTCAGCACAAGTTTGTAGAAAGTTCCTTCCTTTCACTGCCCAAGGCAGAAGCAGCAGCTGCAGTCCAACCCAACAAAGCAACAACACAGCAAAGGGGCAGTACTCCTCCTGGCAGCTCTTCCAGCTCTTCGTCTTGGCAGGTTCCTTGATTCCAGCGAGATCTAAATTCATGGGGTCAGGGCCCCAATATTTATATCCCAAATTCCTTTGTTCTCTGAAGGCAGAGAGGCCTTTGCCTAGTCCAAACCAGTTCTGGAGCACTTTGTTGACAAGTCTCCGTCCCTTCTTTCAGTGAGTAGGTCAGGGACATCAGACGCACCACAGGAGGTGGAGCCAGCATTGTGGAGGGAAGGCACTGCCCTATTCAGGGCCCAGGTGCGACCCCTCCCACCCATCTACATGTAGATCTTGCTATTCAGCCCTGTGCTGACTCACCCTGTCTCCTGGCATCCCCCAGCCCCTGTCACTCACACTCCAGACAAGGAATACACAACCTCACAGAGGCAGGCTTGGATGGTTAGACAAGAAAATACCCACTTTCTAAAAGTGGTATTTTCAAACACAGAATGTTAAAACCAACTTCACTAAAAGATGCATTTTATCATTCTGAGTCCAGGCATACTAAACTCGAATTTCTACCATGTTCCCGGGGTCAATTAGGATTATAAGCTGTAATAATCAAAACTGCCCGTTCTGGCCTATGGGGGGAACAGGTAGCCTTGCAATAGTGAAAAACGAACTAGGCTGTAATTCACTATCAGGACATGCCACACACACACCAGGGCATGTCCTACCTTTCGTATACAACGCACCCTGCCCACAGGGGTACCTTGGGCCTACCTTAGGGGTGACTAACATGTAGCAAGGGGAAGGTTTAGGGACTTGCAAGTGTGTGCACTTGCCAAGTCGACATGGCAGCCCCAGGCTGCGCACAGGCTCTGCGATGGCAGGCCCGAGTTACACTTTACGGGCTGTTTGCGTGGGTGGCATAATCCAGTGCTGCAGCCCACCAACAGCATTTGGTCTATAGGCCCTGGCACTCGCAGTGCACTTTACAAGGGACTGACACATAAACCAAATAGGCCAATCATGGAAACGCCAATCCATAACACATTTTATACAGGAGCACTTGCACTTTCCCACTGGACAGCAGTGAGGGAAGTGCGCAGAATCATTACACCAGCAAAAACGGAGTCAAAACCGGGAGGTCAGAAAGCAAAAAGTCAGGGGAAACACGCCAAAAGATGCCAAGTCTAACAGGGCCCTTGCGTGTTCGAGGCGAGAGCACCGACACGAACCCAGTACGAGTCGAAGGACGCGGTTACGGGTAGAGTTGCAAGGGTGAAGGACGCGGTGTGTCTAACACCGACGCGAGTCCTGTACGAGTCAATGCGATATTCGCACTTGGAAAATAGGAGTTTTAGGGCACTTCTAGAGTAGCTACAAGCAAGTCACTTACAGGGTAAGTAGTTCTAGGGCCAACACCCACAGGAGCACCGTAGTGCTGAAGTTACCTCACCCAGGGAAGCCGGGTGCATAGGTGTCCTTTGGTGTCGGGTCGCGGCGTCGTTTTCAATGGGAGCCAGTGAAGACTTGCTGCTTGCGACGACAGGGGAAGTGTCCGGTGGAATCCAAGCCTGGATTCGGAAGGAGGAAGACCTGAAAGCAGAGGGGACAGTGTTCAAAGTCACTTGGCAGTGACCCGGGGCAAGGAAGATGAATGCCCACCGTCGTCGACAGATTCAGGTCGTTCACAGGTGTCTTGACTCTTCGACCACGAGGTCCAGGAGGCGTCGAGGACGACCAGGAGCTGGATTCAGTGTGTCCCACGAAGTCTGCAGCTGACTGCGGTGTCGGCGACCCGATTGGAGCCAACAAGCCTTGGTAGCAGCAAGTCTCGTGGAGAAGATAAAAAGTCAATGGTGCAGACCAGCAAGGTCTGGGGGACTTACCCAGGGAGGGTAGGTCAGGGCAGGCCTGGAGCAACCAGGGGAGCCCTTTGGTTTCATAGAAAAGTCTTCAGGGGACCCCCAAGCCGGCTGGCAAGGGATCGCGAAGACTCCTCCGGAGGATTCACTCTACAGGGGCCCACGGTCACTCGGGACGGGGTAGGCCTCTGATCTTGGGAGGGATCTCTGCTAGAGACTGGGACCACACGTGGTCCAAAGCACAAGTTCGGAGAACGTCGTGAAGGGGTTGCACTCGAAAATAGTGCACGATACCCAGGGTCTGGGGTTTCTCGTCACTCGTGGGGTCCACTTGCCTCCGCTTCGCTGGGGACTCACGATGGCCTTGGAGAAGTCAGGAAATCCTCTTCCTGGGCTGCAGGGACTTCGGGCGCCGGCGGGAGCGGCGTAGTTTGCGACCGTCGTTGCAGTTTTTGGTGCCTGCCAAGCAGGGGAGTCACTCCTTGACTCCAAGGGAGATTCTTCAGTCTTCCAGAGGTAGTGGAATGTCGAAGGTCCGGGATTCTTCTTTAGAGCGTCGTCCAGGGGTATCTAGGTTGCAATGCACAGGTTCCCCCTCTTATACTAAAAAGAAGGGAGGGACTAGCTCTATGACCCCACCTATGGGAGGGTCAGGGGAGTGGGTGGCTACACCCACTTCCCTTTGTCCAGTTTCGCGCCAGAGCAGGGGCAGGTAGCCCCTGAGCCGGTTTGAACTGGTGTATGCACAGAGGAGCCTTCTGCTCCCCCAGTGCAGGACTTCAAAGCACTCTATGAGTGCACCCACCCAGCCCCAATATACTAAACCCTGTCTGGGAGGTGGTCACACCCCTTGGGACAGGATACCTATTGTTGGGCCTCCTCCACTGCGAGTGTCGGTCATCAGCAGGAGGGCAGCCCAGTGTCTGTGACTGGTGGCATCCATTTTGTGATGCCAGGGCTCTTTAGGATTCTACCGCGTTTCCACAGTAGGTACATGTCTATCCCTCTAGAAGGGTGGGATCATACTCCCACACCAGTTACTGGTGTGGGGGTATGATTCCAAAGTGTTTGACACCAAACACGACATGTTTTGATGCAGCCATTCCAAAGTTAGCATTTACCGCGAGGATATAATGCACTTAAGAGTATATGGTTTGACTGCATTCACAAACAGCCCCAGAGAATAGACTCTGAGAGCTGCAGAGGGGTCCTGCTCAGGCAGAGGCACCCTCTCACATAGGAACTAAGCACCCTGCCCTCAGGATTGATAGGGCCTGCCTTAGGGGTGACTGATAGGTTTAAATGTGTGTGCAGGAGAGATATACGGGACCTATATCTCAGTGAGGAGTGCTAGCACCTCCTCATCCAGGCTGCAGTAGCAGGCCTGTGGTGTCAGATTTAGTCTGCTTCCCAGGGGTGGCATAATACATGCTTGAGCCCCTGGTAGGCCTGTGAAGTACCAATGCCCTTGGTACCTAAGGTACCATATACTAGGGACTCATAAGGTACCACAGTATCCAATCACTAGTGCACCTAGAGTGCACTCCAAGTCGTTTAGAGAGAACAGAGAGGCTGGGGCCCTGATTGGCAGGGTCCCAGCCAGACTATAGCCAGAAACCAGTGTAAACATCAGAAAAAAAAGTGGGGGCAACATAAGAGGCAGATCCTACTCTCCTACAGTCCCCATGTTGCTGAGACTGGTTTCTTCCCTTTGCTCCTCACACAAGCCTCAGGATGAAAGGGGAGAGAGGGGACAAGGGGGAGGGAATACCCTCGTGCAGCTCAAGCCGAACAGCAGAAGGGCAGATTATTAAAATTAACGAGGAAGACGTCGAGATAGTAACAAAATATATATATTTCAACACAGAACCTAATCCAACCCTTTGTGCTCGGTCCAAACACTCAGCGCATCAACTAACAACAAGCATCGATCTCTCAGTCCTTATGGGGCCATGTGTTTCTAATTAGAAACACATGGCCCCATAAAATAAGAAAGTGCTTTGCGACAGCAGCAAAGCAGGCCACCGAGTCCGGATCGGAGGCCAAAGGGCATGAACCAAAAACCCTCATTTCCAATGGCAGGCCACCGTTTAGCATAAACAGTGACGCCAGCCAATGGAAATGAGGGGCGGGGCTTAAAGCCCTCTTCTGAAAGTCCTTGTTAACAATAAATCTCGCCGAGCGAGCAGCGGATGCGCTGCAACGCTAGGCGAGACCTAAAAAGGATGCCAAATGTTTGTTGTAAGAAATTAAATTCATCACCAGAGCCAGCAGCAGGAAGGTTATCAGGCTATAGGAAGCATCCATCCAAGACATCCTTCACAGTTTCCTTAATCATTAGTTTCAATGAATTGGCTTTCATTACTGGGAAAGCAAAAGGCATAAGATAAAGATTACCATATGCTTGTCTTTGATTTCTGTATCTTTTGTGGGAGGTAGAAAAACTTTCTTTTCAATGATCCACATGCTTTCAGTTTGAAGAAAGCTTCCCCGGGGGAGAAGGAGAGCTCATACTGCAATCTAAGCCCAGCAATGTAGACAGAGGGACTACTTCCCTTCCCAAAACTGAGTTCTGCTTAAAAAGCAAACACCTTCCCCCACTAACACTTAGCTCAAACACTTCCGGGATTCAGCATTAAGCTGACCGGGAAGCACAAGCCCTGCTCACTTCCCTTGATCTAGTAATCTGACTAAACAAGTGCAGGGCTGGGAAAATCACTTCATCTCCCTGTGCCTAAAATTGTAAATATATGTGAAATCAAATTCAATTAAAAATGTGACATTTTAATGTCCTTGTGAAATTCTAATGTATTCCATTTCTTCCTAGCTAAGTTTTAGCTAAATACATTTAAATTACTACGCTAATTTCTTCTGAAAGCCACTAAATTTTCAAAACATTTATTGGAGAAAACCCCAAAACATTCCATTTAGAGCAGTATTCAAATCCCAAGAAGTTGTACCAGTATTAATGTCATTTCATTTGAAAGGCATAATTTGTCTCTAAAGTGTTAGGGGGAACCAGCAATCTTCTTTATTAAGTGATCGTTAAATCCTTTCCATTTATACCTAGGTACTGATCTTATATGCTTAAAAAAGCACATTGAGGAACTGAATGCCCCCAAAATGTCTTGGGAAGAGAGCCCACAATCTTGAAACCCTACTAGATTTTTTACCTCATTTTATTCTAGCCATATGTGGCTCAAACTTTACAAATTGTCATCATTTTTCAAACACCTATATGTTATCTTCATATTATTGCTGGATCAGAGCTCAGTTCTTTAGTGTGATGCGTTACAAGAGCATGAAATGTTTCTGATCATGTGATGTGGAACAGTTGAGAAGAGATTGTGGACTTGGGAGCATACAGATGCCCGTGTTGGTGGATCATTGTGATGGACTAAAGTCATATTTATTTACAATTCAACTACCCAGGGTGTGAGATTACACTTTCACAACCTCCTTAGGAATAACCTTCAACCCTTGTAGATTGGTGAAAATCCAATCTGTGTTACTGGCCAGTACTCCATTTTACAATTAATGTTTGCCCCCATGTTTTAGAAAAAGTACTGTTCCATATATATATCTGTATCTCTAGTGAAAGTATAGTAAAGTAGGTATGGTAGTGAGTTCCTTTCAGTTTTTAGGTCTCGCCTGAGCCAGCGCATGCGCTGCTCTGGCGAGACATTTAGTGAGTGGGCTTTTAAAAGTCCGACCACAGCTTTGTGTGGCATACAGTGTGCGGTTACGCGCACAGGCACGAGCAGAGGCGCCATCTGGCTTTCCTCTCGCTCGTCCAAGCGCGCGCGCCTCGCTTCAATGCCCCTCCCCCACCACAGACCACGTCTCGCAGCTTGTTTTTAGCGTGCCCGGGCCGTTTTTTATTCCCAATCCAATTTTGCCCTCTTCACGTTCTGCAAGGGGGGGGGGCCCACCATTTCGCGTTACGCCACTGGATGTGGGAACGGAGAGCAGCCAGTGTTGGGCCCAGCCTCCAGTCACCCTTGGTTTCCTGTTTTCTTTTTTTTTTCTAATCGCCTGCCCTGCTCCTAACAATGCACTGCTCCGTTCTTGTTCCAGGGCCTGTCGAGATAAATTTCCAGGGCAGACAATAGGCTAGTGACAGTGTTGGCACAGCTGAATCATCCCGGCCCTTGGCACCACATTCGTCCGCTCCTATCATTTCCTTACCAAACAAACAGCTCTCCATCTCGTGGTGTTACCGGCTCCAGGCACGTCTAACAATGTCAGGCCGCGAAAACACATCATTCCAGGAGCCAGTGGAAAGTATACGCAGAGCGCGCCCTTCAGTCCTCTCTGGCGCGTTCCAGCTCTCCAGGGGATGGTGCAGAGTACCTGGCTGCCAGTTTCCTCGGTTAGATGCCTTGGGTGGGGGGGAGGGGCTGTTGTGTCACAACTCGATGTCTTTCTGGAGCCTGCTGCATCTCCGGCAATCTCCTAGATTTTAAGGGGCTCATTTACAAGCCCCATGCGCTGCCCGTGCGTCACTTTGTCCCCTATAAAAAGTGACGCACCCGCAGCGCAAGGGGCTTGTAAATAAGCCCCTAAGTTACTTATTCCTGAAATGTGGAATGCTGTGGTTTTTTTTTTTTTTTAAAACTATGTCATGTCATCTTCATTTTATTCAGACATGTACATAAAGGCACCCCCACTCAGAGGCTGCTTGATCTGTGTGTAATGAGAAATGGGGGCACTATACAGGTTGGACATTTATGGTAGAGTCGGGGCATATTGATGCTCAAGTGTGAATTTCAGTAGCGGCTGAACTGAGGCCAAGCTCACATGAAACCCCACCCCCCCCTTCGTGGACAGAGTGGTGTATGCTTACCTCCTCTTGTTAACTAGCCCCACCCCTTTCACTTTGGACGAACTCTAACAGTGTGTTGTTCCTAACGACCCCTCTACGACCCCTCTACGACCCCTCTACGACCCCTCTACGACCCCTCTACGACCCCTCTACCACCCCTCTACCACCCCTCTACCACCCCTCTACCACCCCTCTACCACCCCTCTACCACCCCTCTACCACCCCTCTACCACCCCTCTACCTCTCTTCTACCCCTCTTCTACCCCTCTTCTACCCCTCTTCTACCTCTCTTCTACCCCTCTTCTACCCCTCTTCTTCCCCTCTTCTTCCCCTCTTCTTCCCCTCTTCTTCCCCTCTACCCTTCTACCCTTCTACCCTTCTACCCCGCTACCCCTCTTCTACCCCGCTACCCCTCTTCTACCCCGCTACCCCTCTTCTACCCCGCTACCCCTCTTCTACCCCGCTACCCCTCTTCTACCCCGCTACCCCTCTTCTACCCCGCTACCCCTCTTCTACCACCCCTCTACCACCCCTCTACCACCCCTCTACCACCCCTCTACCACCCCTCTACCACCCCTCTACCTCTCTTCTACCTCTCTTCTACCTCTCTTCTACCCCTCTTCTACCCCTCTTCTACCCCTCTTCTTCCCCTCTTCTTCCCCTCTTCTACCCTTCTACCCCTCTTCTACCCCTCTTCTACCCCTCTTCTACCCCTCTTCTACCCCTCTTCTACCCCTCTTCCCCTCCTCTACCCCCCTCTACCCCCCTCTACCTCTCTTCTACCCCTCTTCTTCCCTTCTACCCCTCTTCTACCCCTCTTCTACCCCTCTTCTACCCCTCTTCTACCCCTCTTCTACCCCTCTTCTACCCCTCTTCTACCCCTCTTCTTCCCCTCTTCTTCCCCTCTTCTACCCCTCTTCTACCCCTCTTCTTCCCCTCTTCTTCCCCTCTTCTTCCCCTCTTCTACCCCTCTTCTTCCCCTCTTCTACCCCTCTTCTTCCCCTCTTCTTCCCCTCTTCTTCCCCTCTTCTTCCCCTCTTCTACCCCTCTACTACCCCTCTACCACCCCTCTACCACCCCTCTACCACCCCTCTACCACCCCTCTACCACCCTCTACCACCCCTCTACCACCCCCTCTACCACCCCCTCTACCACCCCTCTACCACCCCTCTTCCACCCCTCTTCCACCCCTCCTCTATCGCTCTACCCCTCCTCTACCCCTCCCCTACCCCTCCTCTACCCCTCCTCTACACCTCTACCACACTTCTACCCCTCTACCCCTCTTCTACCCCTCTACCCCTCTTCTACCCCTCTACCCCTCTTCTACCCCTCTACCCCTCTTCTACCCCTCTACCCCTCTTCTACCCCTCTACCCCTCTACCCCTCTACCCCTCTTCTACCCCTCTACCCCTCTACCCCTCTACCCCTCTACCCCTCTACCCCTCTTCTACCCCTCTTCTACCCCTCTTCTACCCCTCTTCTACCCCTCTACCCCTCTTCTACCCCTCTTCTACCTCTCTTCCCCCTCTTCTACCCCTCTTCTACCTCTCTTCCCCCTCTTCCCCTCCTCTACCACCCCTCTACCACCCCTCTACCACCCCTCTACCACCCCTCTACCCCTCTTCTACCCCTCTACCCCTCTACCCCTCTACCCTTCTACTACCCCTCTACCCCTCTACTACCCCTCTTCTACTCCTCTTCTACCCCATTTCTACTCTTCTACCCCTCTTCTACCCCTCTTCTACCCTTCCCCTCTTCTACCCTTCTACTCTTCTACCCCGCTACCCCTCTTCTACCCCGCTACCCCTCTTCTACCACCCCTCTACCACCCCTCTACCACCCCTCTACCACCCCTCTACCACCCCTCTACCACCCCTCTACCACCCCTCTACCACCCCTCTACCACCCCTCTACCACCCCTTCTACCCCTCTTCTACCCCTCTTCTACCCCTCTTCTTCCCCTCTTCTTCCCCTCTACCCTTCTACCCTTCTACCCTTCTACCCTTCTACCCTTCTACCCCCGCTACCCCTCTTCTACCCCGCTACCCCTCTTCTACCCCGCTACCCCTCTTCTACCCCGCTACCCCTCTTCTACCCCGCTACCCCTCTTCTACCCCGCTACCCCTCTTCTACCACCCCTCTACCACCCCTCTACCACCCCTCTACCACCCCTCTACCCCTCTTCTACCCCTCTTCTACCCCTCTACCCCTCTTCTACCCCTCTACCCCTCTTCTACCCCTCTACCCCTCTTCTACCCCTCTACCCCTCTACCCCTCTACCCCTCTACCCCTCTTCTACCCCTCTACCCCTCTACCCCTCTACCCCTCTACCCCTCTTCTACCCCTCTTCTACCCCTCTTCTACCCCTCTTCTACCCCTCTTCTACCCCTCTACCCCTCTTCTACCCCTCTTCTACCTCTCTTCCCCCCTCTTCTACCCCTCTTCTACCTCTCTTCCCCCCTCTTCCCCTCCTCTACCACCCCTCTACCACCCCTCTACCACCCCTCTACCACCCCTCTACCCCTCTTCTACCCCTCTACCCCTCTACCCCTCTACCCTTCTACTACCCCTCTACCCCTCTACTACCCCTCTTCTACTCCTCTTCTACCCCATTTCTACTCTTCTACCCCTCTTCTACCCCTCTTCTACCCCTCTACCCCTCTACCCCTCTACCCCTCTACTACCCCTCTACTACCCCTCTACTACCCCTCTACTACCCCTCTACTACCCCTCTACTACCCCTCTTCTACCCCATTTCTACCCCATTTCTACCCCATTTCTACCCCATTTCTACCCCTCTGCTACCCCTCTACTACCCCTCTTCTACCCCTCTACTCCTCTGCTACCCCTCTGCTACCCCTCTACTCCTCTTCTAACCCTCTTCTAACCCTCTTCTACCCCTCTACCCCTCTTCTACCCCTCTTCCCCTCTTCTACCCTCTTCCCCTCTTCCACCCCTCTTCCCCTCTTCCACACCTCTACCCCTCTTCTACCCCTCTTCTACCCCTCTTCTACCCCTCTTCTACCCCTCTTCTACCCCTCTTCTACCCCTCTTCTACCCCTCTTCTACCCCTCTTCTACCCCTCTTCTACCCCTCTTCTACCCCTCCTCTACCCCTCTACCCCTCCTCTACCCCTCTACCCCTCTACCCCTCTACCCCCCTCTACCCCCCTCTTCTACCCCTCTACCCCTCTACCCCTCTACCCCCCTACCCCTCCTCTACCCCTCTTCTGCTCCTCCTCTACCCCTCTACCCCTCCTCTACCCCTCCTCTACCCCTCCTCTACCCCTCCTCTACCCCTCCTCTACCCCTCCTCTACCCCTCTTCTACCCCTCCTCTACCCCTCCTCCCCTCCTCTACCCCTCCTCCCCTCCTCTACCCCTCCTCCCCTCCTCTACCCCTCCTCTACCCCTCTACCCCTCTACCCCTTTACCCCTTTACCCCTTTACCCCTCTACCCCTCTACTACCCCTCTTCTACCCCTCTTCTACCCCTCTACCCCTCTTCTACCCCTCTTCTACCCCTCTTCTACCCCTCTTCTACCCCTCTTCTACCCCTCTTCTACCCCTCTTCTACCCCTCTTCTACCCCTCTACCCCTCTTCTACCCCTCTTCTACCCCTCTTCTACCCCTCTTCTACCCCTCTGCTACCCCTCTGCTACCCCTCTGCTACCCCTCTGCTACCCCTCTGCTACCCCTCTGCTACCCCTCTTCTACCCCTCTACCCCTCCTCTACCCCTCTACCCCTCTACCCCCCCTCTACTACCCCTCTTCTACCCCTCTTCTACCCCTCTTCTACCCCTCTTCTACCCCTCTTCTACCCCTCTTCTACCCCTCTTCTACCCCTCTACCCCTCTTCTGCCCCTCTACCCCTCCACCCCTCTACCCCTCCCCTCTACCCCTCCTCTACCCCTCTACCCCTCCTCTACCCCTCCTCTACCCCTCTACCCCTCCTCTACCCCTCTACCCCTCCTCTACCCCTCTACCCCTCTACCCCTCTACCCCTCTACCCCTCTACTACCCCTCTACCCCTCTTCTACCCCTCTACCCCTCTTCTACCCCTCTACCCCTCTTCTACCCCTCTACCCCTCTTCTACCCCTCTACCCCTCTTCTACCCCTCTACCCCTCTTCTACCCCTCTTCTACCCCTCTACCCCTCTTCTACCCCTCTACCCCTCTTCTACCCCTCTTCTACCCCTCTTCTACCCCTCTTCTACCCCTCTTCTACCCCTCTTCTACCCCCCTTCTAACCCTCTTCTAACCCTCTTCTAACCCTCTACCCCTCTTCTACCCCTCTACCCCTCTTCTACCCCTCTACCCCTCTTCTACCCCTCTTCTACCCCTCTACCCCTCTACCCCTCTACCCCTCTACCCCTCTACCCCTCTTCTACCCCTCTACCCCTCTACCCCTCTACCCCTCTACCCTCTTCTACCCCTCTTCTACCCCTCTTCTACCCCTCTTCTACCCCTCTTCTACCCCTCTTCTACCCCTCTTCTACCCCTCTTCTACCCCTCTTCTACCCCTCTACCCCTCTACCCCTCTACCCCTCTACCCCTCTACCCCTCTACCCCTCTTCTACCCCTCTTCTACCCCTCTTCTACCCCTCTTCTACCCCTCTTCTACCCCTCTTCTACCCCTCTACCCCACCCCTCTTCTACCCCTCTTCTACCCCTCTTCTACCCCTCTTCTACCCCTCTTCTACCCCTCTTCTACCCCTCTTCTACCCCTCTTCTACCCCTCTTCTACCCCTCTTCTACCCCTCTTCTACCCCTCTACCCCACCCCTCTTCTACCCCTCTTCTACCCCTCTTCTACCCCTCTTCTACCCCTCTTCTACCCCTCTTCTACCCCTCTTCTACCCCTCTTCTACCCCTCTTCTACCCCTCTTCTACCCCTCTTCTACCCCTCCTCTACCCTGCGATGGACTAAGTGGCAGCCGGAGCCTGATAGCACTGCTTGTCCTTTAACAAAAAAAAAAAGCATTGGCATAGCCAATAGGTCTCGCCTTTGGGACCTTATAAGTGTTTAGTTATGCAGCACAATATCCTTGGTACAACAACATCAACTGTTGCATGGCTAAGCACTTATAAGGTCCCAAAAGCGAGACCTATTGGCTATGCCAATGCTTGTTTATTCTTGTTTCAATCCTTTACCAGCCTGTCTGTCAGATGTTGCTCACCTTGTTGCTTCACATTTGAATGTTGCTCATTTCCCACCAGAGAGCAGAGACCCTTCACCTAGTGCATCATTGAAGGAACGTTTGAAAGTCCCTATAACAGGGTTGCCATTGAACAGGTGGGAGTTGAAATTGGAGACTTACATAGTAATATATGTGTGTTTAGCTTGCTAGCTAAATTGTTGAATTTGCTTTTTAGTTTATTTAAAATATTATTGTGTTATGTTATGAAATGAAGATGGGCAGGGAGCCCTGTTACATCCTGAAATATGTTTTTATCAATATTAGGGTGTTAAATAAAATTTGGGTCAGTTTTCGAGACTTCTCAGTTGACACTAGATTCTTACCTGGACCGATTCTAGTGTGGGTGTTTCCTAATTAATCATGTATTCTCCTGCTGCAAGCTGTCTATCTTCATTTCAAAGAGTTACTAAATACTTGGTAATTCCGGATTGTCCCTACACTTCCTGCAATTGCCTTATAATGGATTTATACACCCAAGTACTTTTCTTTAGTACTCCCGGTCTTCTGTGATGGTACAGGGTGTTGTTGCACTGTACGGTTTGGGTGCTGAGGCAAGGAAGGATGGAGAATGTTACATTTGTCTTGTTAAAAAAGACTATTGTATATTTGGATCTCCCATGATTCTTACAGTTCAAGTGTGGCTGAACTGTTGTTTCTGCTTGTTGTGCATCTGTGATTGGGTCTGTTCTCTGATGCTGCATTAGTGCCAGCAGTATTGACGTTGTTGTTTAAGGGGGATCTTTAGTGAGCCCATAAGTTTATTTTACACTGCACTCACAAGTCACCAGGACCTTGGAGACCTGGAATAGATTTCAGTTAGAACGCATGTCCTCTATGTAAAATGCCATCAAACACTTAGCTTAAATGTTCACTCATGCAGTTTTTAGGTCAAAGCCTACCCGACAGCACAGCTGTCTGGTTTGCAAAGACATACTGGGGACATTGTGAAAGCTTCCCTGAGAATGAATTCCGCCCATTGTTTACCATTGGCTTTGTGGTTTGTAACTCACAATTGCTTTCTTTCTATTTGCTGGCTGGATTTATTTGTTTTAGGCTGTCCAGCAGTCTTTGTCCCTCCCGTGGATTATAGCCTGTTCACCATCACTCCTTATATTCTTCCATGAGTGCTCGCTTTCTGTAAACAGGCCTTTAAATTTTGTGCTTATTTTTTTTTTTTTTAGCAGATTTTATTGCATATAGTCACACAATGTTTACATTGGCCAGGGATCGCTTTCTGCATTTTAAATTAACAATCAACATTTACATTGTGGCAGTCAACAGGTATCAATGACATCTGTTCTGAACTCTCCCAGTCTTACTCCCCCCCCCCACCCCTTCTGCAGGTCGCATCCGTATCCTAAGTCTACAGCTGAGCTAATCACGCTATCACTCCAGGTTTGGTTTTAGTCTTTGCCCCCCATCCCCTCCACGGGTCTTACTGGTCATCTGCCCTCTGTTCAGGTGGAGCATTTCCCAATGCCCTCACATTAGGATCATTAAGTGTTGAACTCCCAGGTGGAGACTGTATCCGCGGTGCAGATTCTCCCGATTCCAGCCTAGGGTCTTTTATGCTATTAACCAGCGTCTCCCAGGCTCTGCCCTCTCAATCGAACCTGCCCCCCATCCCCCCCGGGCATTCCTAAGCAGGACTCTCCCCTCGCACCCCCCCCCATCTCTCTAGTTCTTTTTTTCCATAATTCCATCTGGGGACCTCCTGTTGCTTTCCAATGCTTTATTTCTCGTTTAGCTATGTTAAAGGCCAGGTCCTGGAACCTGTTGGTAACCTTCGTTTTGGCGGTATGGGGTCATAAACTAAGGAGGCAGTGGGCTAGCGAGCAGGGAATAGTCCACTCGGTGATACCTGCCACTGTTTTCATAATTGCGTCCCAATAACTGTGCAGTGTTGGACATGCCTAAATCATGTGCATCATTTCTGTTCCAAGTTCCCCACATCACCCGATTCTCTGGCACGCCTCATCCTCCCTGTGGAAGCATTTATTAATGCGTCCAGGGGTTGAGATATGCCCTGTGTAGGATGTAGAAGTTAATTAACCTGAAGCAGGCGTTTCTTGACACCTTGGAGTTCCTGGCTAGGGCACTTTCCCAGTCCTAGTCGTCTATGGGGGTACCCAAGTCTGCTGTCCAGCGATCTCTCAATGTGGTCAGCGGTTGTAGAGTATCTCCTCCTATCACTATGTAGAGGCATGTAGCCGCTTTGATTTTACCTCCCACTGTGCCAATATATATGCATGCGTTGTGGTGTTTGGGTTCTGAGGTTCACGTCCTCCAGTGGTGTCGGAGGGCTGCCGTCGCTGCCCTATGAAGAAAAAAGTGGCCTTGGGAAAGGTCCAGTCCAGCCCTAAAATCTTCAAACTGGAGACGCTCCCCCTCTCTGTAGAGGTCACCTATTCTAGTCGCCCCTGCTTGGATCCAGTCCCCAATGCCCCTCCACTGTCCCCCGTACGGTAGGATATGTATCATTGTCATAGGGTGGTCCGGTGATTAAGGCACCCAGCTATGCATTTTTTGGAGACCTCTTCTCTAGCAGCGCTTCACCACTTGAAGCTCACCGGTGCACTCAGTCGTGATCCTACCTACTTTCAGTAGTACCTGTAGAAGTACATCCAGTTCCGGCACAAATGGGCAGATCTCACGGTCCTGTGTCTGTCACCCCACTAGCCATTGTGTGAACCACTGTAGCTCTCCTCCTAAATAATACATCTCAAAGTCGGCACTTTGAGCCCCCTTCTCATGTCAAGTGCTTCAGCGTCGCCAGGACCACCCACTTGCGGCCGCTTCCCCAAATGAAGAACACTGAGAGAGTCCAGCTCAGCAAACCATGGCCTCTGTATCCATATACCATTAAATATAATGGGGTTATTCTGTGTCCCTCAGAACCTGGGTATACAGTTATGTGCTACAAACAGTTCTGTCAAGTGAACAAAATCTCAAGGGGAATTGTAAAATGTTTTTCATTAAATACTAGAAGGGTCTATAAATGATCCCTCAAACATGTGTGAAACTTCTCCTGACTCCAATAACGCAAATCTTTCAAGAAAATGATATCTAAAAACCACTGACACTACACAACCATTAAGCTTGTCTGTTCCTGGGGTTTTACCCCTGGCCAGTCTCTTGATGGTTGCTCTAGCCTCCTATATGTTAATGTCTGCCCCCAGTTTCTCTGCATCTTCTGCAGTGAGGGTGGGAAGGGGCAGCGGTGCAAGGAAATCTCTGATCGCTCCTCCCGTTTGTTCCGTTACACTCTTGTACAGAGTGGCATAAAAACCAAGGAACCTCCGGTTGATCTCATCCTGCCTATACAGTCGGCGTCCAGTATCGTTTCTACTAGTGGCGAGCCCCTATGGGCCTGGTTGGCCAACCAGGCCAGCAGGGGAAGCCCGCCCGATCCCTCTCTGCATGAGTCCGTTCACTGTATTTTTTGTAATCAAAACACCTCAACCCCCCAACCTGGGCAGCCATCCTCTCCTTGGCGTCCAGTAACGCATGTCGTAGCTCAGGGTGCCCCTGGCCTCCGTATTTCTAAGGTCCTTAGTGCCTGGTCAGCTTCCTCCACCACCAGGGTGCGTCGGACCCCTATAGAGGTTTCCATGCACCGGCCCCTTATGCCTTAAAGGCATCCCACTCTATCAGTCTAGACGAAGCTGTGTCGGTATTATCTGCGAAGTATTGTATTATATATTCCCTGATGTCTTTCAGGAATACCTAGTCTTCCAATGGTTCAGGTTTGAGCCGCCAATTAGGTATTATCTGGTGTGGGGCACTGCTGTTGCAGAAAGACCGGGTTGTGGTCCGACCCCGGACGTGTCAAATATTCCACGCCTTGGGTCAGGGTACGGACATCCGGGGAAGATAGTGTCTAGTCTGACATGTAGGTGGTGCATATGCGAAAAATAGGAGTAGTCACGCATCATTGGGTGCAGTCGTCGCCATGTATCTATTAGCCCTCATCTGCCCTGCCAGTTTGTGAAGGCTCTCGCTATGCGGTGCAAAGGTGTCTCTCTAAGCGGGTGATTCGATTGATCCATCAACGGGTCAGCTGCACAATTAAAGTCCCCTCCCAAGATCGTGGAATGAATTGGGTAAGGCGCCAAAGTGCACGATACGTTGGACAGAAAAGCACCATGGTCTATATTGGGCCCATAAACAATAATTATTGCCACATCTCGGCCATCTAGTCTACCCGTGACCACCACATACGGACCCTCCCGGTCTATCGGATCCCCTGTCTGTTCGAAGGTAACCCCAGCCCTGATCCAGATCATCAACCCTCTGGCAAAGAGGTGTAGTATGCCTGGCCCTGCCACCTGCGTTTTAGGGCAGCCCCCTCCGGAGCCCGTAGGTGTGGTTCTTGTAGGGGGACAATGTGGAACCCCCCTCCTGTTCAAGTTGGAGAATATTTTATAGCGCTTGGACATAGTATGCATCCCCCTAATGTTTCATATGAGGACATTATATGTCATGAAGTTAGCCATTGGTGTCAGCCGGATAAGGCCCGGCATGCCACTTCCAGTTGCGTGCCCTCTGCCCTGGGAGGTGGGAACCCGCCAACAGTCCCCAGCATGCGACTCCTGCAGAACCGCTAACTAATAAACCTGTAACATCCCAACGCCCACACCCCGGGACAAGTGAGTGGTCCCCTCTCATCCAAACGTATGCAAGCTGTGCAACAGAGATATACTTGTGGAGGTCCTTGCAAGCCTCTTATGCGGAGGGTAAGCTAATCTCTCTAGCCCCTGGGGCTTTCCAACCACCCAGTGCACATTATTCCTGTACCAGGTGCAGGCCTCGGGGACCTCGCTTGGTCACTCAGTCACAACTCCGCATCTGACATTTACATAGACCCTTTTGCCCCTCCGCCCCCCTCAATACTTGCGTTCCAAGAAAGTGGCCTGATGATTTCATCGGCTGTCCCGGGGTCACTGTTGGAAGATTCTGGCTGGGTTCCTCCATTATACTGGAGCTATGGTCTGAGTCTTTGTTGTCGTCCCCAGTCAATGAGGATGTATCACCAGTTCCAGAGCTGCTTGACAAAGTGACCGCCGCTACCACTCGGTCTCTTTTCTGCTGTGTTTCTGCTCTAGAAGGGGCCGCCGAGGACCTGGCCCTCCCTCCACGTTGCCGGTCATCCTTCAGAGGACATGGTAGCAATCTTTGTCGAACAACAGTCTTGCCACCCCCGGACGCGACGGTTCCTTGGGGTGGGGTGTCTCGCAGTCACTCTGTGGGCACGCTATAGTGCGTAGTAAGAGGAGAGGCCCTCCTCCGCCACCTCCTCCCGGACCCATTTCTCTAAGTATTTGACCATGTCATTGCCTTCAACTTTCTCCGATAGACCAACTATTCTCAAGTTGTTGCGGCGCTATCCGTTTTCTGCATCTTTGACCCTTAGTTCGAGTGTGCGGAACTGCACCTCTAGTACGGCCAGTCTGTCAGTTGCGGAAGTCGAGAACGGTCCCAGTTCCGCAATGTCCTCAGTTCTGGTGACCCGATCTGCTAAGCGGCGATGGTCCGCTCTCAGGAGCCCCATATCTTCTCTGAGGGTGTCTATTTTGGTCTCTGCGGCTGTCCTGGATGCCGCTGTTGCCTGGAGAATATCTTGAAGCGTTGGTCCGTCAGAAGAGTCCTCTTGCGATGGGCGACTAAGCTCCGCCATTGTAGCCTCCCCAGTATCTTCCTGTGTCGGGCATGTCAGTTCAGGGTCCCGTTTGAGGGTAATTTTCCTCATTATGCCGTAAGCCGTGGGTGAGATTTCCCCCTCCGCGGTGGTCCAGGCCACTTTGCGGTCCTTGGCGCTTCGCAGCATTTACACCCCCGTCAACCCTCAAGTGCGTAGGATTCGCTGTGGGGGCACCCCCAGATGGCAGCCCCGGTCTTTTCTTTTCTCCGCTCCCGGGCCCTCGGGGGTGCCTCAGGTGCAGCGAGTCTCTCGGGTCCTCAATTTGAGCAGCTAGACCAGGCGATCACTCCCACCACTGCCCTGGTATGGGGCTGCACCTCATCGGGTCAAGGTCATTCCCTGTTCACAATATTCATATGCTCGGGCGTGGGATCATCCCTCATGCCACTTATGCTGCCGTCTGCGTCAGAGGGGCCATCATGGTGTCTCCTGTGCTTTTTCGACGGGCTTGTCTCCGCCATTCACCTTGTCGCACAGCGCAGGCCTCCCTGTCCAGGTGTCCCCGCTCCAGGATATTCTTACAGGACTGAGACTTATCCTAGGGTTGTGTAGGCTGCCTCTGTCTCAGTCCCACAGGGGAAGGGGGGGTTCCCCCGCACTCAGATAACTGGGAGAGGCTGCTCATCTCCAGGCCTTACGATGCAGGGCCCTTCCGTTGTTGTCGCCCCCTCTTCGGCCTTCATACGCAGTTTCCTCCACCACTAGGGTTTGGACCCTGTTGCCCCCACTCCACCCTTTTGCTTTTCACCATCTCCTATGGCTGGGGGGAGGTATTCAGGGGGTATGGGGGCAGTGGTGTGGAATTTAATAAAATATCTACTTGTCCATGGGGCTGGTTGCTTCATAAATTTACTTGTCTTGTAACAAAATCCACTTGTCCCTTTGGTGCCATGTAGTGCGGCAACAAATTATGGCAGCAATCTCATTATATAAGAGCTCTGATATAGCCTCTCTGATTATGCCAGGGCTCATACCATAGTAGTGTTTAAATACTTGCAATTCCCTTTTGTTGCCTCTTTTCCACAGATCTACATACTGGGGCTGAAGGTAGTGGTAAGCAAAAGTTCCAGGGTTAGAATGCCTTTTGAGTCTGTGCAAACCTACTGTTACAACCCCCACTCACCAGACCAACAGGGACCGCAGGAACGAAGAGAGCCTCCCCTCTCACCTCTGGACCAGACCTCCACACTGATGACAGTATGGGTGATTGGTCCCAAAGGGGAAAGGGAAGAGGAATACACCACCCCTGGTGTGCTGAGACACGAAGGAGAAGTAGCAGAAGGGATGTCAGATAAGACGGGATCAGACTGGAGGAATACAGACAGCGTCTGCAGGGTAACCTCGGAGGCGGGAGGAATGAGTGGGTGGTCTGCAAGACAAAAAGGGAGGGGATCACTATAAGAAGGGAATGATAAAATGCAGGAACTAAACTCTAGTTAAAGTCATTATCAGATGTTATAAAGGGGAAGAAAAAAAAATACACACTCACCATGAACGACTCAGCATGGTGGTATATGGTACAATCTCATTGGACGTCTAGTAACCAATCCAGAGTTACTAGAGACACTTTCTGGAAGCTGCTCTGAAGGAATGGATCAGGGGTATCTGTATGCACAGTATTAAACAAAGCGCTGGCTTCTCCTGATGGCGCTTTTTTCCAGAAGGGGTGCAAAGAAAACAAGGGTGAAAGCCAAACTCGTGTTCGCGTTGGAGGCAGTGCAGCCGGCTCCTGCCGTGCGCCTCCAGGATAAGAGAGAGGTCCGGTGCCCGCACTCGCGGTCAGCGTTGATTTATAGTTCTCTGGCGGCTCCTGCTGTGGTAGAACAAAAAGGCTTCACGGTCCATGCTACATCAGAAGCCAGCTTGCAGCTTCTGCTTTAGGGGAAATAATATTTTGCGGCTTCTGCCGCCTTGAAAACCGGGGAGCGGCACCTATCGCCGTAAAGAAAGATTCGCTGCCTCTGCCGCTTGTAGGAAGCGTTTGGCGGCTCCTGCCGCAATGAAAGGCACTCGCGGCTTTCCGCAAAAAAAGGAAATGTTTTGCGGCTTCGGCCGCAGCTGCTGTGCACTTGTGGCTTCAGCCGCGGGAAGAACCAAGATGAAGCGGCTCCGGCCGCAGCAGTGAGGCACTCGCGGCTTTCCGCGAAAAGGAAATGTTTTGCGGCTCCAGCCGCAGCTGTGAGGCACTCGAGGCTTTCCGCGAAAAGGAAATGTTTTGCGGCTCCGGCCGCAGCTGTGAGGCACTCGCGGCTTTCCGCGAAAAGGAAATGTTTTGCGGCTCCGGCCGCAGCTGTGAGGCACTCGCGCCTTTCCGCGAAAAGGAAATGTTTTGCGGCTCCGGCCGCAACTGAAAATGGACTCGCGGCTCCTGCCGCGTTTGCGAAATACTCACAACTTCAGGACACTACACGGGAGTTCGTCGGTATGTAGAGGCACGCTCCAGCGCCCTCTCAGGATTGAAGAATGGAAGGGAAGCAGAGGAGAGACACGCTCCTGCGTTCTCTCGAGGTAGGGATTGCACTTAGATTTAAAACCAAGCACCTGTGTTAGGTAGGGGAGGTTCCTAAATAGTAACCTTCCCTCACCACCTGACGTGCTGCACCCGATACCATGGGACCAGGAAGAAGAAACAGATAGTGGACAGAAGAAACTGTCAGGATGTGGATGGGATAAGGGAAAGTGGTAACACCTACTAACTTGCATGTTTTAAGGGTTTTCAACAATTCTCTAATCTTTTCCCATACTGATAAATGTTGGAAATGTACTCCTGACAATGGCAGACGTAAACCTTCTTCCAGAGTTGGGAAAAGTGGTTGGAGGGAAAGTGAACTTGCAAACACTCAGATTTTCGCATGATCAAATCTACACATGCATATTTGCTCATGCTAAAATGCAGTTCACAAATATTTTCTAAGAGTACTATTTCTTGTCCTACTTCTGTAAATTTGTGTGAATTCATGAAAGCGGTATAGCTGCACTTAATGCAAGGACATATACCAAGGGTGCACTTTTGAGACGTTCTTTAATAATTGGGCCCCTAATTTGGTCTGGCGTTGACCGTGACCTTTTGTGTTTATTAAAATTCTATCTCTCTCTGTATCGGCTGGCTTAACTGTGAGCAACAGCATTCTGCTCTTTCACAAAGAGCATATCGGCACGCAAAGTAGTTTTGTTCAGTGCCAGTAACTACTGTGGCAGTGTGCTTTTTGAGACCAAAAACCATTTTTGATTTTACCAATGTTTGTTATAATGGTGAGGGCCCGGCAGCTCCCACACCAATAAGGTTTTACAAAATCCATGCCAAAACAAGTCCCACATTGACAAAACTAAAAAGCTAACCACCAGTTTCAGACCTACTGGCTTTGCCAATGCTTGTTTATTTTTGTTTCCCATAATTTTATTGAAACTGGTTACACTGATTTTCCATTATAAATATTTTTGAGAAATACTAGAATGCATCAACACATGTTACTAAATGATGCTGCAAAGAAATGGTACCTGAAATTTTACAGTAGTTTAGCGAAATGATTTTTTCCTGCTTTCATTTTTTTATGAACATTTTATTTTGAAAGCAAAGCATCATTAATCTTGCTTTCGAGCTTCTGCAGATATTTGCATCAAATCAGAGCGTATTCTGGGAGTATTATCCATAGCCTCCTATTGCTATACTATGAAAACGTGTGTACACATTTTTATACTGGAACCAGTAGTGCAGTCGGAGCTTACAACATTTACTTAGAGCCCTAATAATAAAGGCTTTCAATTAATGAACCATAGATACAAGTTTGAACAGCATTAACATATGGACAAAAATATTACCTTAACTGCAGACAGTGCCCTTCCCTGATCCATAATGTGGTACTGCAGACTGACAGCCAAAGGGTTTGTGCTGCAGGGGGTTGGGCCTACTTGTCCCAAGGACAAAATACACATGAAAACTTGTTGCCCTTGACCCCAAACAATATGTCTTGGCCGTCGGGCTATAGGAATTTCACATCCCTGTGGGGGAGATCGAGATTGTATGCTTCGTGATCATCATGGTGTGCCCTCCTTCGATCTCCCCGCTCGCAACGTGGGCCTGCCTTCCAGCCCTCTGGATCCCTGCGTCTAGGGGCAGCCACAGGCCTCCGCACAGCTTCCGCCTTCTGCCCTCAGGTTACAATTGCGGGCCCCTGTCTCTTGGAGAAAGCCCCACCGGCTCTCCCCAGGGCAAACGTCGCTCCTCCCACCGTGGTCCGGCGTGCCGCCGAGCGTGTCTGTTTCTGGCCTGCGGCCCCGCTCCTGGTCGCCAGTCAGCCGAGGGCCTCTTTCAGTCCTCTGCCCCCGGACGCCACGTTTCATATCCCCTGTAGCTCGGGGCAGATCGGGCTGTGCCAAGGCTCTCCCCGACCGGACTCCTCCGGAGCAGCACGGTCTGCGGCCTGTGCGGGAGCTCTGGCCGCCATCTTGCCACCATCACGGCTTCGCGCTTCGATCTGTAATCGGCCGCCCTAGGTCAGTTTGACAGCCAGTTTTTGGCGTTGCAGCAGCCGCGCATGTTCTCAGGACCTAACGGGACATGTTGGAGCCCCCGGGCTCTTGCTTATCGTTCAGGATGGCACTGGATGGGGGTCCGCCGCCGGGAGCGCGGTTCGACGCTTCCTACTCCAGCAGCGTCAGGCCATGCCCCCCTAAATTTTGTTCGTATCTGGTCACATTTGATGTGCATTCAAAGACCGAGGTCAAAATGTCAGGCTTTGTCTTGTGAGGGAGCTTGATGTTTACTTTTCTGTTACTGACTTCAAAGTGAGAAGATTTATGTAACAATTCTGCTGCGTACCCATGTGAGAGGGAAGGCGGTAGGATGGTATTTTTTGTAGAACACAACACAATTTAAATGTCTGTACATGAACAGTGCAACTATTTCATAATATACAGAATTAGGATAGCACAAATGAAGCATATTTTTTGTAATTCTGAAGTGTGGTGGAAACCTATTTTAATATGATCAAAACAAATCAATTCACTTGCAGGGCTCTCAAAATCTACTCGCCTGCTCACTATGGCGAGCCAGATTTATTCAGGACGAGCTATTTTTAGGGCCTACTTGCCCTTTTTAGTGAGTAGGAAGACAAACTGACTTTTGACCTCTGTCTCCTGAAAGTGGAGCAAATGTGACTAGATTACAAGATTTACAGGCATTTTGTATTGCTCACAAAGTGAATGAGCAAAAAGATACCTTTTAAATCTTGTTATCTTCTTACATTTTTCGGCTTTCAAAGACAGAGGGCAAGTACGTTACAGTTGGATCGAGGAGATTTACGCTGCGACACTCTGACGATTTACGCCGCGACACCCTGGCGATTTACGCCGCGACCCCCTGGCGATTTACGCCGCGACACTCTGGCGATTTACGCCGCGACACTCTGGCGCTCTGCGCCGCGACACTCTGGCGCTCTGCGCCGCGACACTCTGGCGCTCTGCGCCGCGACACTCTGGCGCTCTGCGCCGCGACACTCTGGCGCTCTGCGCCGCGACACTCTGGCGCTCTGCGCCGCGACACTCTGGCGCTCTGCGCCGCGACACTCTGGCGCTCTGCGCCGCGACACTCTGGCGCTCTGCGCCGCGACACTCTGGCGCTCTGCGCCGCGACACTCTGCCACACCAGACTTTTAGCCATGCTGGTGTACAACATGCCTAAAACACACTGGCAAAACTAATAGCTCTTGCAAAGGCGAGAACTATTGTCTTTGCCAATGCTTTTTTGGTATACAACTGTGGTGTTTTAGTTGGAAGCATCCACAATAGTGGATTTGAAACCCATTTATTAATTGTGCTGAAGTCTGACTAGTGGAAAAACTGCTTAAAATAAATTTTCTCTGTTCTTGCATCAGACTGGGTTCTGAAGCTAGTGCCTATGCGGCCCGAACGAGGTGGTGTATTTGCATGACCACTGTTTCAACAGACCAAAGGAAGGCAGACAAATGTGGGTGGCACTCAGGCAGACTTAACAGGGGTGTGGAATTTAATAAAATATCTACTTGTCCATGGGGCAGGTTGCTTCATAAATCAATTTGTCCTGTAACAAAATCCACTTGTCCCTTTGGTGGCATGTAGTGCAACGACAAATTATGGCAGCAATCTCATTATATAAGAGCTCTGATATAGCCTCTCTGATTATGCCAGGGCTCATACCATAGTAGTGTTTGAATACATGCAATCCCCTTATGTTGCCACGTTTACACAAATCTACATACTGGGGCTGAAGGTAGTGGTAAGCAATAGTTCCAGGGTTAGAATGCCCTTTTGAGTCTGTGCAAACCTACTAACTTGCATGTTTTTTAAGGGTTTTCAACAACTCTTCTCTAATCTTTTCCCATACTGAGAAATGTTGGAAATTTACTGTCAGTAGTGCAGTCGGAGCTTACAACATTTACTTAGAGCGCTCACCCTAATAATAAAGCCTTTCAATTAATGAACCATAAATCAAAGTTTGAACAGTATTAACATATGGACAAAAATATTACCTTAACTGCAGACAGTGCCCTTCCCTGATCCACAATGTGGTCCTGCAGACTGGCAGCCAAAGGGTTTGTGCTGCAGGGGGTTGGGCTTACTTGTCCCAAGGACAAAATACACATGAAAACATGTTGCCCTTGACCCCAAACAATATGTCCCGGGCCTCTGGCTATAGGAATTCCACATCCCTGCCCTAATGAGGTGTGTTGAGGTTGACAGAACTTTGGATATATTTTGCCTTCTTCATAGGGGAGTGGAGAAGAACTGCAGAGGTAGGGAAGGAAAAGTGACGGTATAATCAGAATAATTTTTTTAATTGAGATGTTTGGAGGAGGAGTTTTAAATCTTATTTTTGTGTGCCTTGCGTCTGTTTTACCACTCCGTTTGTTTATGCCCAATCAAGCAGGTGTATGTAAAATTATTTTATGAAATCTGAATATTTGACGTGGATTATGCAGGCTTTCTAGTGCTGATACAGTGCAAATATTTACCTGTCCGCGTGGTGGCCTCCTCTTCTGGTTTTTCCTAACATGTTCAGAATATTGTTTTTCTTTTTTTTTCTTTAAAAACAAACCTGCTTAAATGTGACAAGAATTTCTCAACATGGCACAGATATGATAATTGGCATACAAAAGTGGATTTATATCTCCAACATGCTGCACTTAAAATTATATTTCTTTTTTGTATAGTCTGGTAATTAAAAGCCTGAATATAAGGCATACTTTTCCTGAGCACTGGCCAATACTGGAAAACAAAAAAGTTGCAAACCTACATTTTTTTTTTTTTTTTTACTGCATCACAACATGCCACAGACATTAAAATTGCCATAAGTAAGTGCATTAATACTACCAGTAAGCTGTAATTTAAATTCGGTCTCTGTTATATGGATCGTGAGTTATTGGCCAAACTGTTCATTGAAGTTATCTGAGTGCAATATAGCACAGGATAAAATGGAGCCAAAGTAAAACGTGCGCTTTAATGTTTTCTTCTTTCCTATTTTTTCAGATTCTTCCATCCGAGCACTCGTCAGTTTAAAAGGTAAAAGCATGCAGTGCTTTCAACAAATAGTTGATGTAGCTGTCTAGTATACTAGACAAATGTTTGTATGAATATTGAATTATAGTTGCTTTATATTATTTCCTAACCTATTTATGGAACTATTACATACAGTAACAAGGTAAAAGTAATTTAAACTTATCTGCTGTTGACCACTTTTATAAAGTCCAGCTAGAAATTTTGCAGGACTTATCCAACGCAGAAGAACGTGACAGGGTCTTGTTCACTTTTGCTGTTTTATCTGCAAACTGTACTCCCTATTTTTTCATACTCAAAGGGCAACCAGGCGATCAAAGCAAAAAAGAGGGAAACCGCTTAGAAGTCCTACTGGGAAATCCAAAGATTTTGGAGTAGATGCCTCATCCACTAAATAGTGGCATGCTTCATCATCGGCGCCTATCCTCACCCTGGTAGGGTAGTGCCACCAGGGCGGACTCGCCCATTAATGGGAGTTCTTATATAAGGTATCTTTCTGGCTAAAGCAGGGATCCAGTGGAAAAAGTCATAAAAATGCCTTGAGGTATACCCAAAAAGAATGACTTTTTATTAACAGGATACCACGGGTATATTTAAAAACAAGAACAGGGTTCTAATTGAGCATTATTTTCTCAATCACCCCTGATTTAGGCCAACATGTTTTGGCCCTCGTACAGAGCCCTTGTAGGTCTGGGGCCTTCAGGGCGGCGCATATGTGTCCCTGCTTTTCTCTACATGCATTCCATGCACATCAAGGAGGCATAAGGCTTGCACCTGAATATGGGCCCTTCTATTTTCAGAGATACCTACGTATAGGGAAAGAAAAACATAGTATTTCTAAAAAAAATAAGTGCAGTAGGTTAGTATCTAATGCAGATTCCTGTGGGTTCCCAGTCGTGTATTTCACGAGAACTACTATTGATTACCTTCTGGTAATCATATTATTTGTTACACAGTAGAGACAGATTCTCCTCATTCTCACCCCTCAATCTTTAAAAAAACAATAGTTCTCTTAGTTCTTAAAAAGCTTCATAACCAATGAAGGGCGTGAAGCATTTCCAAAATAAATCTTGCACAGAACGTACTAAAACACTGGCTAAACCACTATTTTTAATGTAGTGCGTGATCAAGAGCATAATTAGTGTCAATTTTGATCTGAGCCAGACACATGCGTGTATGTGCACCACATTAATTGTGATTTGCGTTCTCCTGTCAGTCATACTTCTTACCCTGTTTGGTCTTGTTTCAAGGGTCATGCGTGTCTGGCAGGGGAAACCATCCTGTAGTCACACAGTGGTAGCCAAAACGTGTATGGTAGGTAGTAAATTTAATTTTGAACAGCTATTGTTAGTATACTTGATCAAACGGGCCCAATTGTGATGTTCATCCTAAGCGTTTGTTCAACTGCCAGTCGTTCCTAAGGCTCAGAAGGGTCTCTGCGACCAGTGCGAGGAGCCTCGTGAAGTTACAGCCGTGTGGTGCTTAAGGTTACCTACAAGCCATTTACAGTTAACATGCATGACTTGTGCATTTTAAAGCTCCTCCCAAGGCTATTGTTGGCAGTTGACAAATACCAACAGGCGACTTGTTCCTAAGGTTCAGAAGGGTCTCTGTGACAAGCGCGAGGAGCCTCCTGAAGTTACAGCCTTGTGTTATGTAAAGTTACCGACAAGCCATTTATGGTTAACAAATGCATGACTCGTGGTCTTAAAGATATGTAAAAGTTGAGCAAATGCGAGTTTCAAAGCTCACACCAAGCATGCAATGTCCTTTTAAGTTGGACAGGCAAAAAAGTACGAGGAGGGTTTGGGGCAACATTCTTGGTTATTGAATAAGTGGGAGTTTTGTCATCATTTTAGGCGCTTATACCCCTTCAAACTGAACCGAGCACTGCGCGGAATACAATTCCCGAAGTCTGAGAGACTGCGCACAGGAAGGCGCGTCACCCTCAGTGTCTCTCTCCCGCGATCCCATTTCCTTTAAAGCTGGCCGGGCATGAATAGAATGTTGTTCAGCGGTCTGAGCAGCGCATCCAGGTGTAAAAACTTCATCGAATCCCTGGAGTCATGAATACAAATGCCCCTCCCGGGGAGAATCCAACAGGGATGATGACAAAACCCCCACCTTTTTAATAACCAAGAATGTTGCACTGACCAAAACAATTGTTTTGGTAGGAGCTTTGAAACTCTCATTCGCTCGACTTTTACATATCTTTAAGAAAATGAGTCATGCATTTGTTAACCGGAAATGGTTGTCGGTAACTTTACATAACACAAGGCTGTAACTTCACGAGTCTCCTCACGCTTATTGCACAGACACTTCTGATCCTTAGGAACGACTGCCTGTTGGTGTGTATCAATTGCCAGCAATAGCCTTGGCAGGAGCATTAAAATGAATGAGTCATGCATTTGTTAACCGTAAATGGCTTGCCGGTAACCTTACGCAACACAAGGTTGTAACTTCAGGAGGCTCTTCGTGCTGGTCGCAGAGACACTTCTGAGCCTTAGGAACGACTGGCCTGTGTGTGTTTATCATTTGCTAGCAGTACCTTTAGCGTGAGCTTTAAAATGCAAGTAATAACAGGTCTTTACAATGTCAAATTTTACACAGCAAAATAAATGCCTCACACACAACAGGTGCAGGCAGGTTACTGGGGAAATCCCATGATACACAAATGGGGAGATTTTTGATATTGGGCAGTTAAACAAACGCTTAGGCTCAATAGCCCATTGGGCTAGTTTGATCAAGTATACTATCAATAGCTGTTCGAAATTAAACTTACTGCTGTACATGTTTTGTCTAAAAGTGTGACTACAAGATTGTTCCACCTGTCAGACACGCATGACCCTTGAAACAAGACCAAATAGGGTAAGAAGTATGAATGTCTGGAGAACACATCACAATTGATGTGCTGCACAAACAAGCATGCGTGTGGGTTCAGATCGAGAATTACACTACGCATGCTCTTGAGCACATACTACATTGAAAATGCAGTGGTTTAGCCGGTGTTTTAGTATATTCTGTGCAAGATTTATTTTGGCAATGCTTCACGCCCTTAATCAGTTATGAAGCTTTTTAAAATCTAAGAGCTGTTTTTTTAAAGATTAAGGTGGTGAGAATGAGGTTATGGTGTCTCTAGTGTGTAACAAATAATATGATTACCAGTAGGTAATTGATAGTGGCCCCCGTGAAATACACGACTGGGACCCCAGAGGAATCCACGTTAGATACTAACCTACTGCACTTATTGTTTAGAAATATTATGTTTTTCTTTCCCTATACATCGGTACCTCTGAAAATAGAAGGGCCCATATTCGGGGGCAAGCCTTACGCCTCATTGATGTGCATGGAATGCATGTAGAGCAAAGCAGGGACACACATACGCAGCCCCGAAGAAGGCCCTGGACCCACATTGGCTCTGTGCGTGAGCCGAAGCAGGTTGAAATAAATCAGTGAGATTGAGAAAATGATGCTCAATTTGAACTCTGTTCTTGTTTTTAAATATGCCCTTGGTCCCCTGTTAATAAATAGTAATTATTTTTGGGTAAACCTCCAGGCATTTTGAAGACTTTTTTTCAACTGGATCCCTGTTTTATCCAGAAAGATACCTTATGCATCGAGAGCCATCAACAGCCAACTCGCCACCTTCATCGAAGAGCACAACATCCTGGACCCGTCCCAATCCGGTTTCAGAAAAAACCACAGCACAGAAACCGCCCTCCTTGCCGCAACAGACGACATCCGCTCCCTACTGGACAAAGGAGAAACAGTAGCCCTCATCCTCCTCGACCTCTCAGTGGCCTTCGACACGGTATCCCACCGCACCCTAATACGCAGACACCAAGATGCAGGGATCCGGGACAAAGCCCTCGACTGGATCTACTCTTTCCTCTCCGGCAGAACGCAGCGGGTCAGACTCCCCCCTTTCCTCTCGGACCCTACACCAACCACCTGCGGAGTCCCCCAGGGGTCCTCCCTCAGCCCAACGCTCTTCAACGTCTACATGACTCCGCTCGCCCCCATCGTCAGAACCTACGGACTCAACATTGTTTCATATGCAGACGACACCCAACTCATCCTCCCTATCCAACGAAGCCTACGCAGCCAAACACAACTTCCAAGAAGGCATGGAAGCTGTCGCCAAATGGATGAAAAGCAGCTGCCTACAACTCAACACCGACAAAACAAATACTCATCATGGGCCCACACCCCAACGCCTGGAACGACACCTGGTGGCCCCCCGCCCTCGGAAGCCCACCCACCCCCACGGACCACGCACGCAACCTTGGAATCATCCTAGACTCCGAGTTCAAAATGGACCGCCAGATCAACTCCGTCGCATCCTCCTGCTTCCACACCCTCCGCCTCCTACGTAAGACCTTCAAATGGATCCCCCTCGAGCACAGAAAAACCGCCACCCACGCGCTCCTCACCAGCAGACTCTACTATGGCAACGCACTCTACGCCGGAATAAACAAAAACCTCACCCGCAAGCTACAAAACATCCAGAACGCCGCCGCAAGACTGGTCCTCAACCTACCCAAACACTGCCACATCTCCCAGCAACTGCGCATACTCCACTGGCTCCCCATCGAGGCTAGAATCACCTTCAAGATCCTCACCCACGCACACAAAGCCCTCCACAACACCGGACCAGCATACCTCAACAGCCGACTCAACTTCCACGCACCCCAAAGAACCCTACGATCAGCCCAGCTCTCCTATGCCGTGGTTCCCCGCGCCAGAAAGACCAGATCGGGAGGCCGCTCCTTCTCCTTCCTCGCGGCCAGAGCCTGGAACGCCCTACTGCTCCACCTCAGACAGACTACATCACTCCCCTTCTTCACGAGCAACCTCAAAACTTGGCTCTGCGACAGGCCCCCTCCTTGATGGACTGGAACCTTCACCTCCCCAGCGCCTTGAGACCCTTACGGGTGAGTAGTCGCGCTATACAAACCCGTGATTGATTGATATAAGAACTCCCATTCAAGGTTGAGTCCGCCCTGGTGGTACTACCCTACCAGGGTGTGGATAGGTGCCGATGATGAAGCATGCCACTGTTTAGTCGGTGAGGCGTCTGCTCAAAATCTTTGGATTTTCCAGTAGGACTTCTAAGAGGTTTCCCTCTTTTCTTTGTTAGCTGGTTGCTCTTTGTGTATGGATATTATGTTGGGAGAACGGAACTAGGCCGGTCTTCTCTCGCTCTGCCTGTATGAAGAAAATGTACTTCCTATTTAGACATCGCGTTGTCTATTTATTTTTTATTTTAGAAATGGGCTGGGTAGGTGTAGTACAAGGTGATTAAGCAAAAACTTAAAAGATTTGAACTTTGAAACCGGGAATTTAAGAAGTTAAGAATGACAATGATTTTATCAAAACTTATAGTCCATATCTCTCTCTACACCAACAAGAGGTTGCTCACAAACCCGTTCAGGTAGATGTCTGTAGGAATG
Organism: Calotriton arnoldi; assembly: GCA_963921515.1. Lineage (NCBI taxonomy): Eukaryota > Metazoa > Chordata > Amphibia > Caudata > Salamandridae > Calotriton > Calotriton arnoldi. Next base: position 2,518,847 of record CAWUFW010001145.1, read on the forward strand.
ATAGCTCTTTTTCCCCCAACAGCTGATCCCTCATTTCTATAAGGGTGATCCCTTTTTTGGAGGAGCGAGGCTGCAGCCTGTAGGGGTTGAAATGGAGTCTGGAGGAAACCTATGTGGAACTCTTGCACGATCTGGAGAACCCAGGCATCTGAAGTCTGAGCTCGCCAGTTGTGCAAAAGTGCCAGTCTCCCTCCCACTTTTAGTTGGGGAGAAGTCTTTCCTTGATTAACATCTTGAACGTGTCTCCACCCACCTCCTCTGGTGCCGCGATGTCTCTGGAATCCTCAGAAGAGGGGGGGAGCCTACAAACCTGGACTGATCCTCCATTGTCCGTGGCCAGAGCCTTGGCCTCTCTGGAGGGCATCGGGTGCAAAACAGCTGGTCAAGTGTCCTCTACCACGACTGCCCCCTGAGAAAACCTTAGGGGTGAATATTCTTTTGATCGAGGCCTGTGCCTTGTCAAGGGAATTAAATGTGGCGACAAATTTCCCAAGTTTTTTGATAAAGGGTTCACCAAACAGGCCCCCTTGTTTCATGGCCCCTACCTCAGAGGTTCTCCAATCTTTGGGTCAACCTTGATGAGAAGGAAGCGACGCCTCTCTGTAGACAGGGTGCAATTAGCATTACCCCAAAAAATCACAGCCTTTTGGGCCCACCCCACGAGGATATCTGGGTATATCAGGGAGGCGGACTGCTTGACCTCCTCCTCCACCATGTCCACAATTTTGTGAGGGGGGCTGTAACATCGAACATCTTATCTTGACATGACTTCCATGAGCGGTCACTGCCTTTCTTGGGGTCTCGGATGTATTAGCCCAAGAAGGTAGCCATTCTGGTATCAATTTCAGGGATCATGGCTAGCTTGCCTTTCAGGGAGGGATGAGGACATTCCGCCCAAAAGCGGGCACGGACTTCTTTTTCCCCGGGTTTCCGTTAGCGTCCTGCCACGTAGGTGGTCACCTTCTCACTAGGAGACCATTCAGAGAACCAGGGGTGTAGCAGGTCCTCTGGATCCAGCATGCCCGCTGTAAGGCTCGGGGTCTGGGGCTCAGGGTCGGACAGGGGCTGAGAGTGACTGTCTGAAAACTGGTGCCAAAGTCTGGAAGGGCCTGCCTCGCTATCTGAGTCGCCTCAGAAATCGTCCTCCCCTAGGGACTCGGGAGTGGCAGGAGTGAAAGCGGGGGATCACGTATCTTGAAGCTGGAGCTCTGAGCTAGAGTGGGATAGGAAAGCTTTCTTGATTCTCTGAAAGGCATCCTGGTTGACCCTCCACCCCGGTTGTGCTTCCTCTTAGATACATTATGCGCAATGGTCAAGGTCGGCTGGCCAGTGCACCAAGGTAACCCTGCGGAGCCCATGCGGTCTCCTTCCAAAAAGATGGACTCAAGGCATGCTTGCGGCATCTCATTTAGCTTCCTCTCCAGAGGCTCCAGGGCTGAGGTCACGGCGTGGTGAATAGAGACGTCCACCGCCTACCAAAATTCATCATCTCGAGGGAAGGAGGAGGCTGTTTCCTCCTCCAGGTATATGCTCTCTGACATTTGCAAAAGAGAGATATGATGTTTGGCGCTGGATGTACCAGCTGAAGTATGGAGAGTCTAAAGACTCTTGGGCTGTAGTCATAGGACCGAGTTTGCCCTGGAATCTAAAGGGTTCAGGCAGCCTGGCCTGGTCCCTGTTGTGCTGAAGTGTCAAAGTATGCAAATTTTAAATCAATACAGACCCGATCACGCAGGTATCACAGACTCTGGTCTGTACTTTGTGGAAGCTTCCCTTCACACTGGGGGGGGGAGGGGGGAGTGGGTGTGTGTGTCTGTCTCTCTCCCCCCCTATGTTCCAGCAGTAGTGGAGTACAGTAGTTTCGGACCAGTGATAAGGCGGCTAGAAGTCAGTGTAGGAAAGTAGGATCTGCTTCTTATGGTTGCCCCTACTTTTTGCTTGATATGATTCTGTTTTGCTTGATGTGATTCTGACTGGGGTCCTGCTAATCAGGACCCCAGTCTATCTGCTTTCTCCCTAAATTGTTGTGTTCAGTACTTGGGTACATCCTAGATTGGATACTGGGGTACCGTTGTCAGTTCCTAGTATATGGTACCCATGTACCCAGGGCATAGGTACCCCAGAGGTCTCCCATCGGCTGAAGCATGTATTATGCCACCCTTGAGAGACCATGCAAAATGGACCCGTGATTGCATCATTTTTATAACTGTTCTGTGGTTGTTACAGTTTAAAAATTGTAGTTTTAACCTGCCCGTGATTGCATAATTCCTCACCTGTTTTGTGTTTAAATTTGTGTTTTTTACTTGCCTGTGACTGTTATCATTTAACCTGTTGAATTGTGGGATTTGAAGTCCAAAATCTGCAGTTTCTGTTCCCTCTCATTCCCTGTGACTGTTTTCCATCCCAATTTCTCCCTTGCTCTGTGCTCAGACCTGTATGTTAAGCAATCCACCCCAGCTCCCATTTTGTTTTAGCAAGTGAGTGAAACCAGACCACCCCCTCCCCACCCCACCCCTCCCCCAGCAACAGGGATATTCTACATCAGAGGGTGAACAGGGGGTGCGCTGAGACAGCAGTAATCTGCTGTAAGCTGTTTAAGTTGTATTTTATGGGGATTGTGCACTCGTTTTTTGTCTAGGAGAGTGAGTAAAGTTTGATACAAATAGTATTGTTAGAGGACAAAGTTTGTTAGGCCCTTACCTGCAGAAGTCCAAAGTGTGGATTGAGCCTGTCTGTCTCCTAGGAGATTCCGAATAGAGGAGCAGCTTCCAACTCCCTGGGCAGCAAACCTTGTCTGAGGTCGCTTGGACCTTATATAGTCTATTGGTTGGTACATGTGTGCACTGATTTGTGGTTGTATCTGGTGTTTCTATTGGATTAGGGTTAGTGTTCTGAGTGGTTGGGTATTTGAGGGTTCTGATTGGTTTCTGGATCTGTGACTCAATCAATGTAGGGTTAGGGCTAGGGTTAGGCTTTTTATTGGAAGTAGGGACTAGGGTTTCCTGTGTCATTGGTTGCTGGGATTAGGGTTGGGACTACTGCTAGGGCTAGGGCCTCTATTGAACGTAGAGATTAGGGTTTTTGAACCTGATTGAGTGCCTGGACTAGGGCTAAGATTGGCTGTAAGGTCCTGGTCTCCTATTGGTTCTAGATTTTAGGGCTAGTGTTGTGATTGGATTGGGTTAGGGCTAGGGTTTCCATTGGCTGAAGGGGTCACCTGACTACTAGGGCTATTAAAGGCCAAGGCTTAGGGCGTCGAGGCTAAGGGCAGTTGCCTGTTTGAGCCTGTTCAAGACTGTTCGGGACCAGGGCCAGAAATGCTGCCCATTTACCCCTCCAGTAATATCCACCCTACACCATCCACATCCACAAACAGAGTAACAGACTCACACCAAATGTACACCTCACACTTACTACAAAAAAACCCTATGCACAAATTAATGTACCAGCATACACTGCAAAACCACACAAACCACATCTATATACCCTTCAATCCCAGCTACCACACATTTCCAACATCACCTACAAACAGTACACAACTTTATCCTATCCCACTAACCAATGCACTCATCACTAACACAACCAAAATCCATACCATACCTAACTACAACTCATCCAGACACACACTCCCCACTCTACTCCTAACAGACCCCCTTTTATCATTAACAAACCCATACTCAACCTTCCATCATTTGTCCAACCAACGCCCTCTTATTTCTACCACAATAACACAACAACACAACACTTACATGCCTCAGCACCACACATTTTAACTCCTGCAGCAAACAGATCTAAAACAAACAGTCTTAAATCTGCTTCATCCCCTCCTACACACAACATGCACTCTACTCACAAACACTTCACCACCCCCTTTACCTTGCAAATTCCACTCACAAACAATGGTATACAAACAAATCCATCTGATGAAACAAATACATCAGCACCTCTTTCACTCCTCCTCAAAAACAAAACCTATCACACACATCAGCACAACAAAATCTCTCAAGTACAACACCTCATAATACTTAGTCACAAAATACAATCATACACCCACCTTTCAAACTACACAAATGAACAAACTCCAATGCCAAGCTTTCTCTCTTCTACCACACCTAACACACATACAGCAACACAGCAACTCTCTTCCAACCGCCTCTCATCCATTGGACAATTTAGAAGCTTATTACATGACCCACATGCTGCACCACCACCACTGACTCTTACACCTTTCGCCCTAAACATACGCAAACAATATAAGCAACGTGCCACACATCACAACTTTGCTTCTCCATGTTTACTGCACAACAAGGTTACACCACAAAAACAACACCGCACCAACTCACACTCAAACACCGTCTCCACCACCTACGCACGTAGACCCATCAAAATGCCTTCTTAGCCTGCTGGACGAGGAACGCATTACAGAACAGCTACACGATTGCTATCCTAATACAGATAATACCAGCACTAAAAACACTTGCCACTAACCCACACAATACTGATCACTCTTCTACAAAACAAAGTCTCACTGTCACCAAAGCACATTCTCTAAACTGTCTACTAATAAATGCTCGATCCCTCTCTAAAAACAAACATCACATCTACAACCTTCTCACCGATGCAAAACCAGACCTACTATTCATAACTGAATCATGGTTGGGAGATGATATGGCTCCAGTCCTGTATGAAGCCATTACTCTTGGCTATCAAATGATCACCCAAAATCGTAAAGGCAAAAAAGGAGGTGGTCTAGCTGTTGTATTCAGGCAAAGATTACATATCACTAAAGTTTACGACATCTCCATAAAGAATTGTGAGGCTCTTCTCACAAGATGCAATCCTACACCGTCTTCTTCCTGTAACGTCCTGCTTCTTTACAGACCTCCACCTAGCAAAGCGACATTCCCAGATGCACTTCTAGACACAGTTTCAAACCTGATAACAATACACTCCAACCTATGCATTCTGGGTGACCTCAACATTTGGTTTGACAAACCCAATATGACCCATCCAAAAACAATAATCACTGGCCTAGACGCAGTGAACCTGCATCAGATTGTCCACAAACCCACACACATCGCCGGACATATCCTAGATGTCATTTTTGCTAATACCGAACTAGTTACCTTTCAAACTATAACTCCGGTCACATGGTCAGACCACCATTTGCTTGCTTTCCAACATAAAACAACACTAAGCGACTCACCTAAAACCACCTTACGTGCATCCACCTATCGACCGTGGAACAAGCTCAATTTGGAACACTTAGAAACACAACTAACATCCAGTACAGATCTAGAAACAATAAATTCTGTTCAAAAACTATGAGTGGCTACAGGAAGCTTTTGATATCCCGATACCACTCAAAACCACACAACAGAACAAAAGAAAACAAGCACCTTGGAGAAATACAGAGATAAAAGACATAAAACTACAAATTAAAAAGCTGCAACGTGCCTGGCTCAAAACAAAAAAACAGACAAGACAAACTTCACCTACAGAAAACTAACAAATTATACAAGTCAGCTATCAAAAAAGCAAAGTAAAGGTACTATTCAGACAGAATTCTCAATGCTAAATTTGCAAATAAAGAATTCTATAAAATACTCCATGAATTTCGTAAACCAAATTGCCTAGAAGGAACTCATTCCGTTACTCAAGATTTCACAGACAAACTGGCAAATCATTACACGGACAAAGCAGACACGCTGGACTCGTTCTTAAAACATAGACAAAGCACCAGCGCTAACCCTTTTACAAAACCACAATCTAAGAATACTCTAACTCAGCCTCTCCGTTCCTTCCAAAACATTTCACACAATGAATTTATGGACCTGGTCAAAGCAAGCAGGCCTGCCGGCAGCCCTTCTGACCGTGTCCACCGCAAACTTTCAAGACAATTCTTCTAACAACCTCTGCTGCCACTCCAGTAAGAAGAGTCATCAACGATTCCTTAACTATTGGAATATTTCCAGAAGAACTCAAAAAGTCATACATATGCCGTTTACTGAAGAAAACAAACTTGGACCTGCTGAACCCTGACAACTACAGACCCATTGCAAATGGACCTTTCCTGGGCAAACTAATAGAAAGAGCAGCGTTCGCCCAGATGTCACAATTCATTAAAGACAATGCCATACTTTCAGACTTCCAAACAGGATTCCATCCGGGAAGAGGCACAGAATCTGCCCTCCTTGCCATCTGGGATGACCTGAAGAACACAGTTGACCGCAACGGGGTTGCTGCGCTACTCCTCTTGGACCTCTCGGCTGCCTTTGACACGGTTGACCATGACACTCTGATACAAAGACTCTACGAAGCCGGCATAGAGGGGACTGCTTTAGACTGGATCGTGTCCTACCTTCGAAACCGAACTAATGTCATCCATACCCCACCTTTCTCGTCCAAACCTTACTCCACAAAAGCTGGGGTCCCTCAAGTCTCTATCATCTCGCCCATGCTTTTCAACATCTACATGAAGTCATTACAGGTACTGATCAATCAATTACAACTCACGTGCTATAACTATGCAGATGACATGCAAATACTCCTTCAACTGGAATGCCCCAAAGACATTGGGAACTCACCAATTTTCAGTTGTCTCAGAGCCGTGGACCAATGGATGACTTGAAGCCATCTCAAATTGAATGCTTCCAAAACGGAAATACTACTGTGTGGCGATTGGAAACATTATGACCCGCTTGCCGCCTGGCCTGATGAACTGGGATCACCGCCTAAAGTATCGAAGGAAGTAAGAAACCTCGGAATGACCATGGACTCCAAGCTATCGATGAATGCCCATGTGGACAAACTAGTAAGATCAAGCTTTGTTACTATAAAAACTCTGCGATGAATCTCCCCCCATTTGGGATTTCCACACAAGGTCCAAGCTACCATCTCCCTTGTTCAGTCCAAACTCGATTACGCCAATAGCCTCTACCACGGGTCACCTTTAACGACTATGAAAAGACTACAACGGATTCAGAACTCAGTTGCCAGACTACTCTTGCATATCAAACCGCGAGACCACATCTCCCCTGCCTTGAAAGCCCTGCATTGGTTATCAGTTGCCAGAAGATCCACATTCAAGCTGCTTTGTATCACCCACAAAGCGATGCTTGGAATGGGACCGCTCTTCATCAGGAATAAAATCACCAAATACATTCATCATTGAAACCTCCGCTCTAGAGTGGCAGCTCGCCTCAAAATCCCAAGATACAAGAAAAAAATCATGGGTGGCACATCCTTCTCTGTTCAAGCAGCCAAAATATGGAACTCTTTACCCCCCAACATAAGATCCACCGACAACCACCTTATCTTCAGAAAACTACTCAAGAATTGGCTGTTCCCTACATAAGCACCATGCGCAAACAGAAATATACAGCATATCCCTCTATATATAAGCATTTATTTATACTATAGATATGTACCTATATATGTGTATTGCTTTGTATAAACATGTAGAATAATTGTTAATAAAAATAATAATAAAAATAAAGTAGAACACTTGAAAACCAGAGTTTATCGAATGCATCTTTAATTTACTTATACTTACTTCCTTTATGCATCTATATACCTTCCATGTACTTGGATCTATATATTTATTACTTTCCTCCCAAAAACAAACAAAGCATATTCAATGCACTACCCTATTTCTCACCCTATACCTCTATCAGTATCTTTAATCTCTAAATACTTACTTCCTTTATGCATCTATAAACTTTCCATGTACTTATGGATCTATATATTTTTTTACTTTCTTCAAATTCAGCATATCCAATGCACTACCCTATTTCTCACCCTATACCTCATTCAATACATCTTCTACCTCAACTCTGACTCATCTCAAACCTCTTTCTACTACTCTTTCCAATGCACTACCCTACTTCTCACCCTATACCTCTATCAATATATCCTCTACATCCACTCTCTCATTCATCTCAAACCCCATACCACTACTATGATCCCCAAAATAGACTTTTCTAGACTCTCCCCTACTCTACCCCTCCTTGCACCATCTGACACCTCTTTTACTATACTGATCCCCCAAAACAAGCCTTTCTAAACTCTTCCCTCTGACCCTTCCCCTCCACATCCCTTTTTACTCATCCCAAGCCTCGCACTACTGCTATGACCTCCAAAAAACCCCCAAAAACAAATGTCTAAATCCTTCACTCTTCTATCCCTCCACTATCCTTTTCAGTCAAAATAACAGACTAACATATCCACCACTCAAATTACTTTCATATATACTAATTCAACACTAATCCTTTAATGGGTTCCGGAGTAGCGAGCTACTTGCCGAAAAAAGCGCTTCAACACCCCATCAGGGGTAACAAGCGCTATATAAATGCAAACCCTTTTCCCTCTTCTATCCCACCACTATCCTTCTGAATCCAAATAACTGATTAATATCCACCACTCAAATTACTTTCATATTTCACTATACTTATTCAACACTAATCCTTTATGGGTTCCGGAGTAGAATGCTACTCGCCGAAATAACGCTTCAACGCCTCGTCAGGGGTAGTAAGCGCTATGTAAATGCAAATACAATATAGCAGGCCTTTGCAATCCTGAAGGTAGGGTGCTTGGTTCTAAGTGAGAGGGTGCCCCTGCATGAGCAGGACACCCCTGCAGCCTACGAGTCCATTCTCCTGGGTTGTCAGTGAAGCAGCCATATACTATATAGCGGGGCACCACGTAATTACACGATGACCGTTTCGAAAACGGCTGCAACGAATCCTATCATGTTTGGTATCAAACGTGGTGGAATCATACCCCCACACCGTAAACTGTGTGGTAGGTATGATTCCAAGCACTGGCAGAGCCCTCCGTTAGGCTCTCAGTGTTCCCGGTGCCAACCTTCTAGCCCCAGACAGCACAAAATGGTTGCTGCCGACCAGAGACACATTTCTGTCCTCCTGCTGCTGAACCAAGCTCGAGCAGAGGAAGGTGGAACAATAGGCATCCTGTCACAGGGAGGTGCGACCACCTCACAGACGGGATTTAGTGTATTGGGACCGGGTGGGTGCGCTTGCCAGTGCCAGAAAGTCTGCATGAGGGGCACATTTGGTGTCCCTGTACATAGTCCAGTTCAAACCTGTTCTGGGAGCCGTTGGCTCCTGATCTGGCGCGAAACTGGACAAGGGACATGGGAGTAACTTCCCCCCTGTCCAGACCATCCCCTGGTAGGTTCCCCTGAATCTTCCCAACCTTTTCCCTAGGGTACTTAAGGGCTTACCTGGGTGTAGGTCTCTAGATTCGTCGTGGGATAAGATTCAGAACTGAAACCACTGCACTTCTACTATCTGGGCACTCTGGACTTCGTTTGGGCCTGACTTTGTCTCCCTTTCAGTCTGCTGCATCGTCTGTGCCTGTGCACCATACAGGATCCGTGCAGGACCTGTGAAGCATCAAAGACACTTGAAGGAATCTCCCTTGAAGTGAAGGAGTCACTTCCCTGCATTTGCAGGCTCCTCAACACTGCTAACCGGTCTGCTGATCCCAAGCTCCTACGGACTCCGAAGGGTTCAACAACACAGGTGGTGGGTTTCTACGTCCCTCAAGGCCTGAGCTGTCCTTTCACTGAGTTTGAGGTCCAAATCCCTTGTGCGGCCTGCATTACCCGAACCCCTGTGCACAGCGTACTTTTGCAAGTGCAAATGCTTTTTGGCAACTTCGCGACCAGTGCATTGGGCTCCAAGTAGCCCCAACGTCCGGTAACTTCTTCCACCAAGATCTTCAGCCACACCACCTCGTGGGCACCGTGGCCTGCTCCTGTTGGTGAACTGCTCGAGGTCCTCTCGCAACTCCAGTGCTTCTGTCCTGTGGGTCCATTTGAGGCTCCCTTTTGTTTCCTTTGGGCTACCCTGATTGCTTGGGGCCTGCCCTGACTTCCCTGCGAGTGGTGAGTCTCCTGGACCTTGCTGGTCCCAACTTTGCACCTTCTTGACTTCCTGCATGGGGTGCCTTTGCCAAGGCTTGTTGGTGCTCCCGCCGGACACCGACCCCTCAGCACTCAACATCCTTCGTGGGACAGCTCGTATCCGGGTCCTGGTCATTCTCAGCGTCGTCTGGTCCTCGCAGATGCAGAGTCAAGGTCATCGTCCTCTTTCCTGAAGCACCCGACATCGGAGGGCATTCGTCTTCCCAGGCTCCTGGTCACTCTCGAGTGACATAGACTCTGTCCCCTCTGCTTTCAGGTACTCCTCTTCAAGAATCCACGTTTGTATTTCCACGCACACTTCCTCCTCTTCCAGCAGGGGCACTTCCTTGAAGTTCTCCATAGGTTTCGACGGCTGTTTCCGACACCACTATACACCCGGCGTCCCTGGTGTAGGTAGCATGGGTCTAGGGTATCCACGGGTGGTGTGGCTCTCCAACCTTCTCACTCCCAAGGGGTTTCTTCAAGGTCCGTTGGGAAAGGTTCCCTGATCTTTAAAAATCCAACAGTGACTTGCACATAGAATTGTACGGAGCACGCGGTCGTGTACTCGCACTACACGCTCTCTCCGTGGGATCCCTATCTACTTAACTTGGGTGGTTCTGTGGGTCCCCAGCGATTCTTATGTCCTCTCAACATCGTCCTGACTCGAGTCGTGGTTCTTTTACCACTTTCTTAATATATGGTTTGTTCCCCCCCTGGGGTCCACTGTGTATATCGTGCTATTTACTGCATTTCTAACTGAAGTATTGTGTGCATTGTGTTTATCTCCGTGTTGAAGATACTTGAACATTCTAGAGAGTATTGTAGAATAAATACATATTTTAATAAATACTTGGTGTTGTTCTTTTTCACTTAATCTATACTATAAGATTGCATTCTGGTAAAACAAGCTGCTTTACACTCCTTCTGGACTAAGCCTGAAGGCTGCTCTCCACAGCTACCACTTCGAGAGCTTTCTAAGGTTGTCTAAGACCTCTTAAATCACAATAAAGGTTGTCTGGACTGGTGCAAGGTATCCACTTACATAAGTGTACATCATATACCAGGCCAGCTTCTCACAGTCAGCAGCCTCAGTCAGCTGTTTAAGCCTTATTGAAGTTGTGAGTGCCTAATGGATCAAGGCCCTTTGTCTGTCTCCATGATCAGAAGTGAATGCTAATGCATAATGGAAATGGACAAGAACAAACAGAAGCCAAGGCCTCCCAGCCCCCCTCCCACCCCCCCAAATCTCCCAAGTAAAATAATCCCTCACTTGTGTGGGTGCCCAAAGCAGAGCCAGCCTAAAAATGAATTTAAATAAAATTTGTGCTTATCAACACGCTGTGGCCCACCCAGACAAGTGAAGTATCATTTTATTCGGGAGCCCAAGGGGAACACTGGGTGGTAGGAAATGTTGTACCGGCGCAGTGATCCCACACAGAAATGTGACTTTATATTGGCTAAATTTGAGGTTTGCAGGGGATTTCAGAAATGTCTGGGTTTGGTAGGTATCCCTAGATGGCCTCCGAGCCCGGGACCAAAAACGCAGGTAACCCCCTTCCAAACCAGGTTGCTTTGTCATCGACAATTTTCATGTCTCCACAATACGTTTTGGACCCTCCCCTATCGCAGGCACTTGGCCCTCCCACACAAGTGAGATCCCACAACTTTCCCACACAGAAATGTGAGGAAACAATATGTTTTTGTCAATGAATCAAACTTACAAGGGTTTCTGGGTAAGTAAACCTTGTGGGATCCACACAAAACGTATTGCATATTATTCCCTTGTGACCAGTTTCCAAAAAGATGTGATCTCTTGCGCTCTCTCTCTCGCGCTCTCTCTCTCTGGCGCTCTCTCTCTCTGGCGCTCTCTCTCTGGAGCTCTCTCTCTCTGGAGCTCTCTCTCTCTGGAGCTCTCTCTCTCTGGAGCTCTCTCTCTCTGGAGCTCTCTCTCTCTGGAGCTCTCTCTCTCTGGAGCTCTCTCTCTCTGGCGCTCTCTCTCTCTGGCGCTCTCTCTCTCTGGCGCTATCTCTCTCTGGCGCTATCTCTCTCTGGCGCTATCTCTCTCTGGCGCTATCTCTCTCTGGCGCTATCTCTCTCTGGAGCGCTCTCTCTGGAGCGCTCTCTCTGGAGCGCTCTCTCTCTGGAGCGCTCTCTCTCTCTCTGGCGCTCTCTCTCTCTCTGGCGCTCTCTCTCTCTCTCTGGCGCTCTCTCTCTCTCTCTCTGGCGCTCTCTCTCTCTCTGGTGCTCTCTCTCTCTGGCGCTCGCTCGCTCTCTCTCTCGCGCTCTCTCTCTCTCGTGCTCTCTCTCGTGCTCTCTCTCACGCTCTCTCTCTCTCGTGCTCTCTCTCGTGCTCTCTCTCGTGCTCTCTCTCGTGCTCTCTCTCGTGCTCTCTCTCGTGCTCTCTCTCGTGCTCTCTCTCGTGCTCTCTCTCGTGCTCTCTCTCGTGCTCTCTCTCGTGCTCTCTCTCGCGCTCTCTCTCTCGCGCGCTCTCTCTCGCGCGCTTGTACTCTCGCGCGTACTCTCGCGCTTGTACTCTCGCGCGCTCGTACTCTCGCGCTCGTACTCTCGCGCTCGTACTCGCGCTCGTGCGCTCACGCGCTCGTACTCTCGCGCTCGTACTCTCGCTCTCTTTCGCTCTCTCTCGCGCTCTCTCTCTCGCTCGTGGCTCTCTCTCTCTCTCTCTCTCTCTCTCGCTCTCGCTCGCTCTCGCTCGCTCTCCGAGACTCTCTCGCTCTCGCGCTCGCTCTCTCGCGCTCGCTCTCTCGCGTGCTCTCTCTCGCGTGCTCTCTCTCGCGTGCTCTCTCTCGCGTGCTCTCTCGCGGGCTCTCTCGGGCTCTCTTTCGGGCTCTCTTTCGGGCTCTCTTTCGGGCTCTCTCGCGGGCTCTCTCGCGGGCTCTCTCGCGGGCTCTCTCGCGGGCTCTCTCGCGGGCTCTCTCGCGGGCTCTCTCGCGCTCTCGCTCTCTTGCCTCTCTGCGCGCTCTCTCTGCGCGCGCTCTCTCTCCGTGCGCTCTCTCTGCGCGCGCTCTCTCTCGCTCTCTTGCCTCTCTGCGCGCTCTCTCTGCGCGCGCTCGCTCTCGCTCTCTTGCCTCTCTGCGCGCTCTCTCTGCGCGCGCTCTCTCTCCGTGCGCTCTCTCTGCGCGCGCTCTCTCTCCGTGCGCTCTCTCTCCGCGCGCTCTCTCTCTCCGCGCGCTCTCTCTCTCCGCGCGCTCTCTCTCTCCGTGCGCTCTCTCTCTCGCGCGCTCTCTCTCTCTCTCGCGCGCTCGTACTCTCGTGCTCGTACTCTCGTGCTCGTACTCTCGCGCTCGTACTCTCGCGCTCGTACTCTCGCGCTCGTACTCTCGCGCTCGTACTCTCGCGCTCGTGCGCTCACGCGCTCGTACTCTCGCGCTCGTACTCTCGCTCTCTTTCGCTCTCTCTCGCGCTCTCTCTCTCGCTCGTGGCTCTCTCTCTCTCTCTCTCTCTCTCTCTCTCTCGCTCTCGCTCGCTCTCCGAGACTCTCTCGCTCTCTCGCGCGCTCTCTCTCTCGCGCGCTCTCTCTCTCGCGGGCTCTCTCGCGGGCTCTCTCGCGGGCTCTCTCGCGGGCTCTCTCGAGGGTTCTCTCGCGCTCTCGCTCGCTCTCGCTCGCTCTCGCTCGCTCTCGCTCGCTCTCGCTCTCTTGCCTCTCTGCGTGCTCTCTCTGCGCGCGCTCTCGCTCCGTGCGCTCTCTCTGCGCGCGCTCTCTCTCCGTGCGCTCTCTCTCCGTGCGCTCTCTCTCCGCGCGCTCTCTCTCTCCGCGCGCTCTCTCTCTCCGCGCGCTCTCTCTCTCGGTGCGCTCTCTCTCTCGGTGCGCTCTCTCTCTCGGTGCGCTCTCTCTCGGTGCGCTCTCTCTCTCCGCGCGCTCTCTCTCGTGCGCTCTCTCTCGTGCGCTCTCTCTCGTGCGCTCTCTCTCGTGCGCTCTCTCTCGTGCGCTCTCTCTCGTGCGCGCTCTCTCGTGCGCGCTCTCTCGTGCTCGCTCTCTCGCTCGCGCTCTATCTCGCGCTCTTGCTCGCGGCTCGCTCGCGTTCTCGCTCTCTCTCGCGCTCTCGCTCGCGGCTCGCTATCGCGCTCTCTCTCTCGCGCTCTCTCGCGCTCTCTCGCGCGCTCTCGCGCTCTCTCGCGCGCTCTCGCGCTCTCTCGCGCGCTCTCGCGCGCTCTCGCGCTCGCGCTCTCGCGCTCTTGCGCTCTCGCGCTCTCTCTCCGCGCGCTCTCTCTCTCCGCGCGCTCTCTCTCTCCGTCTCTCTCCGCGCGCTCTCTCTCTCCGTCTCTCTTCGCGCGCTCTCTCTCTCCGTCTCTCTTCGCGCGCTCTCTCTCTCCGTCTCTCTTCGCGCGCTCTCTCTCTTCGCGCGCTCTCTCTCTTCGCGCGCTCTCTCTCTTCGCGCGCTTTCTCTCTCTCTCTCGCGCTCTCTCTCGCGCTCTCGCTGCTCTCTCCGCTTGCTCTCGCTCGCGCTTGCTCTCTCGCTCGCGCTTGCTCTCTCGCGCTCTCGCGTCTCGCGCTGTCTCTCGTGCGCGCTGTCTCTCGTCTCGCGGTCTCTCGTGCGCGCTGTCTCTCGTCTCGCGGTCTCTCGTCTCGCGGTCTCTCGCTGCGCGCTGTCTCTCGTGCGCGGTCTCTCTCTCGCGGTCTCTCTCTCGCGGTCTCTCTCTCGCGGTCTCTCTCGCGGTCTCGCGCGCGCTCTCGCGCGCGCTCTCGCGCGCGCGCTCTCGCTCGCGCTCTCGCGCGCTCTCTCGTCGCGCTCTCTCGCGCGCTCTCTCTCGCTCTCGTCTCGCGCTCTCTCTCGCGCTCTCTCTCTCGCGCTCTCTCTCTCGCGCTCTCTCGCGCTCTCTCTCTCGCGCGCTCTCTCTCGCTCGCTCTCTCCGCTTGCTCTCGCTCGCGCTCTCTCTCGCCGCGCTTGCTCTCTCGCGCGCTTGCTCTCTCGCGCTCTCGCGCTCTCGTTCTCTTGCTCTCGCTCTCGCGCTCGCGTTCGCTCGCGCTCGCGTTCTCTCGCGCTCGCGTTCTCTCGCGCTCTCGCTCTCGCGCTCGTGTTCTCGCGCTCGTGTTCTCGCGCTCTCGCGCTCTCGCTCTCGCGCTCGTGTTCTCGCGCTCTCTCGCGCTCTCGCTCTCGCGCTCGCGTTCTCTTTCGCGCTCGCGCTCGCTCTCTCGCTTTCGCTTGCTCTCTCGTTTTTGCTCGCTCGTGCGCTTGCTCGCTCTCTCGCGCTTGCTCGCTCTCTCGCGCTTGCTCGCTCTCTCGCGCTTGCTCGCTCTCTCGCGCTTGCTCGCTCTCTCGCGCTTGCTCGCGCTCTCTCGCGCTCTCGCGCGCTCTCGCGCTCTTGCGCGCTCTCTCGCGTTCTCTCGCTCTTGCTTGCGCTCTCTTCGCGCGCTCTCTTCGCGCGCTCTCTCTCGCGCTCTCGCTCGCGCGCGCTCTCCCTCCGTGCGCTCTCCCTCCGTGCGCTCTCCCTCCGTGCGCTCTCCCTCCGTGCGCTCTCCCTCCGTGCGCTCTCTCTCCGTGCGCTCTCCTTCCGTGCGCTCTCTCTCCGTGCGCTCTCTCTCCGTGTGCTCTCTCTCCGTGCGCGCTCTCTCCGTGCGCTCTCTCTCCGTGCGCTCTCTCTCCGTGCGCTCTCTCTCCGTGCGCTCTCTCTCCGTGCGCGCTCTCTCCGCGCGCGCTCTTTCCGCGCGCTCTCTCCGCGCGCTCTCTCTCGTGCTCTCTCCGCGCGCTCTCTCCGCGCGCTCACTCGCGCGCTCTCTCTCGCGTTCTCTCTCTCGTGCGCTCACTCGCGCGCTCTCTCTCGCGTTCTCTCTCTCGTGCTCTCTCTTTCGTGTTCTCTCTCGCGCGTTCTCTCTCGCGCGCTCTCTCTTTCGTGTTCTCTCTCGCGCGCTCTCTCTCGCGCTCTCTGTCTCGCGCGCTCTCTCTCGCGCGCTCTCTCTCGCGGCTCGCGCTCTCTCTCGCGGCTCGCGCTCTCTCTCGCGGCTCGCACTCGCTCTCGCGGCTCGCACTCGCTCTCGCGGCTCGCTCTCGCGGCTCGCTCTCTCTCGCGCTCTCTCTCTCGCGCTCTCTCTCTCGCGCTCTCTCTCTCGCGCTCTCTCGCGCGCTCTCGCTCGCTCTCTCGCGCGCTCTCGCTCGCTCTCTCGCGCGCTCTCGCTCGCTCTCTCGCGCGCTCTC
This sequence comes from Calotriton arnoldi, assembly GCA_963921515.1. Lineage (NCBI taxonomy): Eukaryota > Metazoa > Chordata > Amphibia > Caudata > Salamandridae > Calotriton > Calotriton arnoldi. The sequence goes on from CAWUFW010001145.1 coordinate 2,534,930, forward strand.
GCTCGCTCTCTCGCGCTTCGTGCTCGCGCTCTCTCGTTCTCGCGTGCTCTTGCGTGCTCTCTCGCGCTCTTGCTCGCGTGCTCGTTTTCTTGTTCGTTCTCTCGCTCGTTCTCGTGCTTGTTCTCGCTCGTTCTCGCGCTTGTTCTCTCGTTCTCTCGCTCGCGCTCGCGTGCTCGTTTTCTTGTTCGTTCTCTCGCTCGTTCTCGCGCTTGTTCTCTCGTTTTCTCGCTCGCGCTCTCGCGCTCGTGCTCGTTCTCGCGCTCGTTCTCGTTCTCGCGCTCGCGTTCTCGCTCATTCTCTTGCTCGCGCTCGTGCTCGCGCTCGTTCTCTCGCTCGCGCTCGCTCTCTCTCTCGCTTTCTCTCTTGCTTTCGCTCGTTCTCTCGCGCTCTCGCGCTCTCTCGCTTTCTCTCTTGCTCTCGCTTTCTCTCTTGCTCTCGCTTTCTCTCGCGCTCTCGCGCTCTCTCTCGCTTTTTCTCTTGTTCTCGCGCTCTCGCGCTCTCGTGCTCTCTCGCGCTCTCTCTCGTGCTTTGTGCTCTCTCGCGCTCTTTCGCGCTCTCTCGCGCTTTGTGCTCTCTCGCGCTCTCTCGCGCTTTGTGCTCTCTCTCGCGCTCTCGCGCTCTCTTGCGCTTGCTCGTGCTCGCTCGTTCTCGCTCGTTCTCTCGCTCGTTCTCTCGCTCGTTCTCTCGCTCGCTCTCTTGCTCACTCGTGCTCTCGCTCGCTCTCTCGCTCGCTCTCTCGCTCGCTCTCTCGCTCGCTCTCTCGCTTGCTCTCGCTTGCTCTCGCTTGCTCTCGCTCGCTCGCTCTCTCGCTCGCGCTCGCTCGTGCTCGCTCGCGCTCTCTCTCTCGCGTCTCTCTCTCGCGTTCTCTCTCGCGTTCTCTCTCTCGCGCGCTCTCTCGCGTGCTCTCTCGCGCGCTCTGTCGCTTTCTCTTTCTCGCTTTCTCTTTCTTTCGCTCGCTCTCTCGCGCGCTCTCGCTTTCTCGCTTTCTCTCTTGCTTTCTCTTTCTCTCGCTCTCTCTCGCTTTCTCTTTCTCTCGCTCTCTCTCACGCTTTCTCGCGCGCTCTCGCTGACGTTCTCTCTCGCGCTCTGTCGTGTTCTCTCTCGCGCTCTCTCGTTCTCTCTCTCGCGTTCTCTCTCGCGCGCTCTCTCGCGCGCTCTCTCGCGCTCTCTCGCGCTCTCTCGCGCTCTCTCGCGCTCTCTCGCGCTCTCTCTCGCGCTCTCTCGCGCTCTCTCGCGCTCTCTCGCGCTCTCTCGCGCTCTCTCTCTCGCGCTCTCTCTCTCGCGCTCTCTCTCGCGTTCGCTCGCTCGTGCTCGCGCTCGCGCTCGTTCTTTCGCTCGCTCTCGCTCACGTTCTCTCTCTCGCGCTCGTTCTCGCGCTCGTTCTCGCGCTCGTTCTCTCGCTCTCTTTCGCTCTCGCTCTCTTTCGCTCTCGCTCTCTTTCGCTCTCGCTCTCTTTCGCTCTCGCTCTCTTTCGCTCTCGCTCTTTCGTTCTCGCTCTCTCGCTCGCGTTCTCTCTTGCTCTCGCTCTCGCGCTCTCGCGCTCTCGCTCTCGCGCTCTCTCGCGCTCTCTCGCGCTCGCGCTCTCGTTGTCTCGCGCTCTCGTTCTCTCGCGCTCTCGTTCTCTCGCGCTCTCGTTCTCTCGCGCTCTCGTTCTCTCGCGCTCTCTCGCGCTCGCGTTCTCTCTCTCGCGCTCTCTCGCGCGGCTCGCTCGCTCTCTTGCTTTTGCTTGCTCTCTCGTTTTTGCTCGCTCGCTTGCTCGCTCTCTCTCGCTCTCTCGCGCGCTCTCTCGCGCGCTCTCTCGCGCGCTCTCTCGCGCGCTCTCTCGCGCGCTCTCTCGCGCGCTCTCTCGCGCGCTCTCTCGCGCGCTCTCTCGCTCTCGCTTGCGCTCTCTTCGCGCACTCTCGCGCGTGCTCTCCCTCCGTGCGCTCTCTCTCTCCGTGCGCTCTCTCTCCGTGCTCTCTCTCTCCGTGCTCTCCCTCCGTGCGCTCCCTCCGTGCGCTCTCTCTCCGTGCGCTCTCCCTCCGTGCGCTCTCTCTCCGTGCGCTCTCTCGTGCTCTCTCCGCGCGCTCTCTCTCGTGCTCTCTCCGCGCGCTCTCTCTCGTGCTCTCTCCGCGCGCTCTCTCTCGTGCTCTCTCCGCGCGCTCTCTCTCGTGCTCTCTCCGCGCGCTCTCTCTCGCTCTCTCTCTCGCTCTCTCTCGCGCGCTCTCTCGTGCGCTCTCTCGTGCGCTCTCTCGTGCGCTCTCTCGTGCGCTCTCTCGTGCGCTCTCTCGTGCGCTCTCTCTCGCGCGCTCTCTCTCGCGCGCTCTCTCTCGCGCGCTCACTCGCGGCTCGCGGCTCGCGCTCTCTCTCGCGGCTCGCGCTCTCTCTCGCGGCTCGCGCTCTCTCTCGCGGCTCGCGCGCTCTCGCTCTCTCGCGGCTCGCGCGCTCTCGCTCTCTCTCTCGCGCTCTCTCTCGCGCTCTCTCTCGCGCTCTCTCTCGCGCTCTCTCTCGCGCTCTCTCTCGCGCTCTCTCTCGCGCTCTCTCTCGCGCTCTCGCTCGCTCTCTCTCTCGCGCTCTCTCGCGCGCTCTCTCGCGCGCTCTCGCTCTCGCTCGCTCTCTCGCGTGCGCTCGCTCTCTCGCTCGCTCTCTCTCTCGCGCGCTCTCGCTTGCTCTCTCGCGCTTCGTGCTCGCGCTTCGTGCTCGCGCTCTCTCGTTCTCGCGTGCTCTCTCGCGCTCTTGTTCGCGCTCTTGCTCGCGCTCTTGCTCGCGCTCGCGTGCTCGTTTTCTTGTTCGTTCTCTCGCTCGTTCTCGTGCTTGTTCTCGCTCGTTCTCGTGCTTGTTCTCGCTCGTTCTCGCGCTTGTTCTCTCGTTCTCTCGCTCGCGCTCTCGCTCGCGTGCTCGTTTTCTTGTTCGTTCTCGTGCTTGTTCTCTCGCTCGTTCTCGCGCTTGTTCTCTCGTTTTCTCGCTCGCGCTCTCGCTCGTGCTCGTTCTCGCGCTCGCGTTCTCGCTCATTCTCTTGCTCGCGCTCGTTCTCTCGCTCGCGCTCGTTCTCTCGCTCGCGCTCGCTCTCTCTCTTTCTCTCTTGCTCTCGCTCGTTCTCTCGCGCTCTCGCGCTCTCGCTTTCTCTCTTGCTCTCGCTTTCTCTCTTGCTCTCGCTTTCTCTCGCGCTCTCGCGCTCTCTCTCGCTTTTTCTCTTGCTCTCGCGCTCTCGTGCTCTCTCGCGCTCTCGCGCTTTGTGCTCTCTCGCGCTCTTTCGCGCTCTCTCGCGCTTTGTGCTCTCTCTCGCTCTCGCGCTCTCTCGCGCTTTGTGCTCTCTCTCGCGCTCTCGCGCTTGCTCGTGCTCGCTCGTTCTCTCGCTCGTTTTCTCGCTCGCTCTCTCGCTCACTCTCTTGCTCGCTCTCTCGCTCGCGTTCTCTCGCGCGCTCTCTCGCGCGCTCTCATTTTCTCGTTTTCTCTTTCTGTCGCTCTCTCTCACGCTCTCTCACGTTCTCGCTGACGTTCTCTCTCGCGCTCTGTCGTGTTCTCTCTCGCGCTTTCTCGTTCTTTCGCTCGCTCTCTCTCGCGCTCTCTCTCGCGTTCTCTCTCTCGCGCTCTCTCTCGCGCTCTCTCTCGCGCTCTCTCGCGTTCGCTCGCTCGTGCTCGCGCTCGTTCTTTCGCTCGCTCTCGCTCACGTTCTCGCGCTCGCGCTCGTTCTCTCGCTCTCTTTCGCTCTCGCTCTCTTTCGTTCTCGCTCTTTCGTTCTCGCTCTTTCGTTCTCGCTCTTTCGTTCTCGCTCTCTTTCGTTCTCGCTCTTTCGCTCTCGCTCGATCGCTCTCTCTCGATCGCTCTCGCTCGCTCGCTCTCGCTCTTTCTCTCGCGTTCTTTCTCTCGTGCTCTCTCTCGCGCTCGCTCTCGCGCTCTTTCTCTCGCGCTCTCGCGCTCTTTCTCTCGTGCTCTCGCGCTCTCTCGTGTTTTCTCTCTCGCGCGCTCTCCCGCGCGCTCTCGTGTGCGCTTTCTCTCGCGCTTTCTCACGCTTTTTCTCGCGCGCTCGTTCTTTTTCGCGCGCTCGTTCTTTTTCGCGCGCTCGCTCTTTCTCTCTCGCTCGTTTGTTCTTTTTTTCTCGTGCCTCTCTCTCGAGCGCGCCTCTCTCTCTCGAGCGCGCCTCTCTCTCTCGAGCGCGCCTCTCTCTCTCGAGCGCGCCTCTCTCTCGAGCGCGCCTCTCTCTCTCGAGCGCTCCTCTCTCTTGAGCGCGCCTCTCGCTCGCTCTCTCGCTCTCGCTCTCTCTCGCGTTCTCTCTCACGCGCTCTCGCGCTCGCGGCTCTCTCTCTCTCTCGCTCGCTCTCTCTCTCGCTCTCTCGCTCTCTCTCGCTCTCTCGCGCTCTCGCTCTCTCGTTCTCTCGCGCTCTCGCTCTCGTTCTCGCGCTCTCTCGCGCTCGCTCTCTCTCGCTCTCTCGCGCTCGCTCTCTCGCGCTCGCGCTCGCTCTCGCTCGCTCTCGCTCGCTCTCATTCTCGTTCGCTCTCGCTCTCGTTCTTTCGTTCTCGCTCGCTCTCGCTCTCTCGTTCTCGCTCTTTCGTTCTCGTTCTCGCTCGCTCTCTCGCTCTTTCGTTCTCGTGCTCGCTCTCGCTCTTTCGTTCTCGCTCTCGCTCTCGCTCTCGCGTTCTCGTTCTCGCTCGCTCTCGCTCTCTCGCTCTCTTTCTCGCGTTCTTTTGTGCTCGCGCTCTCTTGCGCTCTCTTGTGCTCTCTTGCGCTCTCTCTTGCGCTCTCTCTTGCGCTCTCTCTCGCGCTCTCTCTCGCGCTCTCTCTCGCGCTCTCTCTCGCGCTCTCTCTCTTGCTCGCGCTCGTTCGCACGCTCGTTTTCTTGTTCGTTCTCGCGCTCGTTCTCGCGCTCGTTTTCTTGTTCGTTCTCGCGCTCGTTCTCGCGCTCGTTTTCTTGTTCGTTCTCGCGCTCGTTCTCGCGCTCGTTTTCTTGTTCGTTCTCGCGCTCGTTTTCGCGCTTGTTCTCGCGTTCGTTCTCGCGCTCGTTCTCTCGCTCGTTCTCTCGCTCGTTCTCTCGCTCGTTCTCTCGCTCGCGCTCTCTCGCTCGCGCTCGTTCTCACGCTCGTGCGCTCTCGCTCGCGCTCTCTCTCTCGCGCTCTCGTGTTCTCTCGCGCTCTCGCGCTTTGTGCTCTCTCGCGCTCTCTCGCGCTCTCGCGCTTGCTTGCGCTCACTCGTTCTCTCGCTCGTTCTCTCGCTCGTTCTCTCGCTCGTTCTCTCGCTCGCTCTCGCTCTCTCGCGCTTTTGCGCTCTCGCTCTTGCGCTCTCTCTCGCGCTCTTGCGCTCTTGCGCTCTCTCTCGCGCTCTCGCTTTTTCTCGCTCTCGCGCTTTCTCTCGCGCTCTCTCGCTCTTTCTCTCTCGCGCGCTCTCGCTCGCGCTCTCTCGCGCGCTCTGTCGCATTCTCTCGCGCGCTCTGTCGCGCTCTCGCTCGCGCTCTGTCGCGTGCGCTCTCGTTCTTTCGCGCTCTCTCGCTCTCTCATGTTCGCTCATGTTTTCTCTCATGCTCTCTCATGTTCTCTCATGCTCTCTCTTTCATGCTCTCTCGCGCTCTCTCTCGCTCTCTCTCGCGCTCTCTCGCGCTCTCTCTCGCGCTCGCGCGCGTTCATTCACGCTTGTTCGTTCGCTCGCTTGTGCTCGCTCGTGCTTGTGCTCGCTCGTGCTCGCTCGTGCTTGTGCTCGCTGGCGCTCGTGCTTGTGCTCGCTCGGGCTTGTGCTCGCTCGTGCTCGCTCGCGCTCGTTCTCTCGCTCGCTCTCTCGCGCTCGTTCTCGCGCTCTCGCGCTCGTTCTCTCGCTCTCTTTCGTTCTCGTTCTTTTTCGCTCTCGCTCTCTTTCGCTCTCTTTCGTTCTCGCTCTCGCTTTCTTTCGCTCTTTCGTTCTTTCGCTCTCGCTCTCTTTCGTTCTCGCTCGCTCTCGCTCGCTCTCGCTCGCTCGCTCTCTTGCTTTCTCTCTCGCTCGCGTTCTTTCTCTCGCGTTCTTTCTCTCGCGCTCTTTCTCTCGCGCTCGCGCTCTTTCTCTCGCGCTCTTTCTCTCGCGCTCGCGCTCTTTCTCTCGCGCTCTTTCTCTCGCGCTCTCTCTCGCGCTCTCGCGCTCTCTCCCTCGCGCTCTCTCCCCCGCGCTCTCTCCCGCGCGCTCTCTCGCGCTCTCTCTCGTGCTCTCTCGTGTTTTCTCACGCTTTCTCTCGCGCTCTCTCGCGCTTTCTCTCTCGCGTGCTCGTTCTCTCTCTCGCTCGCGCTCTCTCGCGCGCTCGCTCTTTTTCTCTCGCGCGCTCGTTCTTTTTCTCTCGCGTCTCTCTCGAGCGCGCCTCTCGAGTGCGCCTCTCTCGAGCGCGCCTCTCTCTCGAGCGCGCCTCTCTCTCTAGCGCGCCTCTCTCTAGCGCGCCTCTCTCGAGCGCGCCTTAATTTCTCATGAGCGCGCCTCTCTCGAGCGCGCCTCTCTCGAGCGCGCCTCTCTCTCTCGAGCGCGCCTCTCTCTCGAGCGCGCCTCTTTCGAGCGCGCCTCTCTCGAGCGTGCTCGCTCTCTCGCTCGCTTTTTTTTTCGCGCTTTCTCTCGCGCTTTCTCTCACGCTCTCTCTCGCGCTCTCTCGCGCTCTCTCGCGCGTTTTTTCTCGCTCGTTCTTTCTCGCGCTCGCTCGCTTTGTCGCTCGCTCTTTCGCTCGCTTTTTCGTTCTCTCGTGCGCGCTTGTTCTCGTGCTCTCTCTTGCACTCGTTCGCTCGCGCTCGCTCGCTCTCTCGCTCGCTCTCTTGCACTTTCTCACTGGCGTTCTCTCTCGCGCGCTCTTGCGTGCTCTCGCGCTTTTACTCTCGTGCTCTTGCTCTCGTGCTCTTGCGCGCTCTCGTGCTCTTGTTCTCGCGCGCTCTTGCTCTCGCGCGCTCTTTGCTTGTTCTCGCATTCTCTCGTGTTCTTGCTCTCGTGCTCTCGCGCTATCGCGCTCGCTCTCTCGCGCTCTCATGGTCTTGCTCACGCGCTCGCTCTTTCTCGCGCTCTCTCGCACTCGTGCGCTCTTGCGCGTTCTCGTGTTCTTGCTCTCGCGCGCTCTCGCGTTCTCATGCTCTCGCGTTCTCATGCTCTCGCGCTCTCGTGCGCTCTTGTTCTCGCGCTCTCTCTCGTGCTCTTGCTCTCGTTCTCGTGCTCTTGCTCTCGTGCTCTTGCTCTCTCGTGCTCGCTCTCTCGTGCTCTCTCTCGTGCTCGCTCTCTCGCGCTCGTCCTCTTGCGCTCTCGTGCTCTTGCTCGCGCGCTCGCACTCTCTTTTGAGCGCTCTCTCTCTCTCGCGCGCGCTCGTTCTCTCGCGCGCTCTCGCGCGCTCACGCGTGCTTTCTTTCGCTCACTGTTGCTCTTTCTTTCGCTCTCTCGCGTTCTCTCTCTCGCGTTCTTTTTCTCTTGTGCTCTCGCGTTCTTTCGCGCGCTCTTTCTCTCGCGCTCTCAAAGAAAGAGAGCGCCGAGCGCGCGCCTCTCGAGCGCGCCTCTTTCTCTGTCTCTCGCGCGCGCCTTTCTCGAGCGCGCCTTTCTCGACGCGCCTTTCGAGCGCGCCTCTCGAGCGCGCCTCTCGAGCGCGCCTCTCGAGCGCGCCTCTCGAGCACGCCTCTCTTTCTCTAGTGCGTCTTTCTCTCGAGCGCGCCTTTCTCTCGAGCGCGCCTCTCTCTCTCTCGAGCGCGCCTCTCTCGCGCGCCTCTCTCTCTCTCGAGCGCGCCTCTCGTCTCTCTCTCTCGAGCGCGCTCGTTCTCTCTCGCCCCTCTCGAGCGCGCCTCTTTCTTTCTCTAGCGCCTCTCTCTCGAGCGCGCCTCTCTCCCCCTCAAGCGCGCCTCTCTCCCCCTCGAGCGCGCCTCTCTCGAGCGCGCTCGCTCTCTCGCTCGCGCTCATTCTTGCGCTCTTTCTCGCTTTTGCTCACTCTCGCGCTCTCTCGCGTTTTCTTTTTCTCTCGCGCGCTCGCTCTCGCGTGCACGCTCGCTCTCGTGCGCTCGCTCTCACTCTCGCTCACGCTCTCTCTCGCTCTCACTCGCTCTCGCTCGCTCTCATTCTCGCTCACGCTCTCGCGCGCTCGCTCTCACGCTCTCGCGCTCTCTCGCGCGCTCGCTCTCACGCTCTCTCGCGCTCTTGCTCTCTCTTACGCGCTCTCTTGCGCTTGCGCTCTCTTGCGCTCTCTTACACTCTCTTGTACTCTCTTGTGCTCTCTTGCGCTTTCGTGCTCTTGCTGTCGTGCTCTCGTGTTCTTGCTCTCGCGTTTTCTCTCTCGCGCTCTCGCTCGGAAAGAGAGAGCGCCGAGCGCGCCTCTCTCGAGCGTTCCTCTTCCTCTCTCGAGCGCGCCTCTCTCGAGCGCGCCTCTCTCTCGAGCGCGCCTCTCTCTCGAGCGCGCCTCTCTCTCGAGCGCGCCTCTCTCTCTCGAACGCGCTTCTTTCTCTAGCGCGCCTCTCGCGCCTCTCGAGCGCGCTCGTTCTCTCTTGCGCGCTCACTCGCTTGCGCTCTCACGAGAGTCGAGCGCGCTCGCTCTCTCGCGCGCTCGCTCTCTCGCGCGCTCGCGCTGTCTTGCTCTCTCTTGTGCTCGCGCTCTCACGCTCGCGCGCTCGTGTTCTCTCGCGCTCGCTCTGTTCTCGCGCTCGCTCTGCTCTGTTCGCGTTTTCGCGCGCTCTCGCGCGCTCGCTCTCGCTCTTTCGCGCGCTCTCGTTCTTTTGCGCGCTCTCGCGCGCTTTCGTGCGCGCTCTCGTGCGCGCTCTCGTGCGCGCCTCTCTCGAGCGCGCCTCTCTCTCTCGAGCGCGCCTCTTTCTCGAGCGCGCCTCTCGCGCCTCTCTCGAGCGCGCTCGTTCTCTCTTGCGCGCTCACTCTCTTGCTCGCGCTCTCACGAGAGTCGAGCGCGCTCGCTCTCTCGCGCGCTCGCTCTCTCGCGCGCTCGCGTTCTCTTGCTCTCTCTTGTGCTCGCTCTCTCGCGCGCGCTCGCGCTGTCTTGCTCTCTCTTGTGCTCGCGCTCTCACGCTCGCGCGCTCGTGTTCTCTCGCGCTCTCTCTGTTCTCGCGTTCGCTCTGTTCTCGCGCGCGCTCTGCTCTCTCGCGCGCTCGCTCTGTTCGCTCTTTCGCGCGCTCTCGCGCGCTCGCTCTCGCTCTTTCGCGCGCTCTCGTTCTTTTGCGCGCTTTCGTGCGCGCTTCTCTCTCGAGCGCGCCTCTCTCTCTCGAGCGCGCCTCTCTCTCTCGAGCGCGCCTCTTTCTCGAGCGCGCCTCTCGCGCCTCTCCCGAGCGCGCTCGTTCTCTCTTGCGCGCTCACTCTCTTGCTCGCGCTCTCACGAGTCGAGCGCGCTCGCTCTCTCGCGCGCTCTCTCTCTCGCGCGCTCGCGCTCTCTTGCTCTCTCTTGTGCTCGCTCTCTCGCGCTCGCGCGCTCGTGTTCTCTCGCGCTCGCTCTGCTCTCTCGCGCTCGCTCTGCTCTCTCGCGCTCGCTCTGCTCTCTCGCGCGCTCGCTCTGTTCGCGCGCTCTCGCGCGCTCGCTCTTTCGCGCGCTCTCGCTCTTTCGCGCGCTCTCGTTCTATCGCGCGCTCTCGCGCGCTCGCTCTTGTGCGCGCTTTCGTGCGCGTTCTCGTGCGCGCTCTCGTGCGCGCTCTCGTGCGCTCTGGCGCTCTCACGCGCTCTGGCGCTCTCACGCGTTCTGGCGCTCTCGCGCGCTCTCGCGTGCTCGCGTGCTCTCGCGCTCTCGCGTGCTCTCGCGCTCTCGCGTGCTCTCGCGCTCTCGCGTGCTCTCGCGCTCTTTCGTGTTCTTGCGCTTTCGTGCTCTTGCGCTCGCCCGCTCTCGCGCTCTTGCTCTCATGCTCTTGCTCTCGCGCTCGCGCGCTCTCGAGCGTGCCTCTCTCTCTCGAGCGCGCCTCTCTCTCTCGAGCGCGCCTCTCGCGCCTCTCGTGCTCTCACGCGCTCTCACGCGCTCTCACGCGCTCTCGCGCTCTCGCGTGCTCTCGCGCTCTCGCGTGCTCTCGCGCTCTCTCGTGTTCTTGCTCTTGCGCTTTCGTGCTCTTGCGCTCGCCCGCTCTCGCGCTCTTGCTCTCATGCTCTTGCTCTCGCGCTCGCGCGCTCTCGAGCGTGCCTCTCTCTCGAGCGCGCCTCTCTCTCGAGCGCGCCTCTCGCGCCTCTCGAGCTCGCTCTCTCGAGCGCGCTCGTGCTCTCTCTCTCGCGCTCTCACGAGAGAGTTGAGCGCGCTCTCTCACGCTCTCTCTCGCGCGCTCTCTCGCGCTCTCTCGCGCGCTCTCTCGCGCACGCGTTCTCTCGCGCTCTCTCGTTCTCTCTCGTGCTTGTGCTCTCTCTCGCGCTCGCTCTGCTCTCTCGTGCGCTCGCTCTGCTCGCTCTCCTTGCTCTTGCGCGCTCTCGCGCGCTCGCTCTCGCGCGCTCGCTCTCTCGCGCTCGCTCTCTCGTGCTCGCTCTCTCGTGCTCGCTCTCTCGTGCTCGCTCTCTCTCGCGCTCGCTCTTTCGCGCTCGCTCTTTCGCGTGCTCGCGCTCGCTCTCGTGCGCTCGCTCTCTCGTGCGCTCGCTCTCTCGTGCGCTCGCTCTCTCGTGCGCTCGCTCTCTCGTGCGCTCGCTCTTTCGCGCTCTCTCGCTCTCTCGTTCTCTCGCTCTCTCGCTCTCTCGCGCTCTCGCTCTCTCTCTCTCGCGCTCGCTCGCTCGCTCTCTCGCTCGCTCGCTCGCTCTCTCGCTCGCTCTCTCGCTCGCTCGCTCGCTCTCTCGCTCGCTCGCTCTCTCGCTCGCTCTCTCGCTCGCTCGCTCTCTCGCTCGCTCTCTCGCTCGCTCGCTCTCTCGCTCGCTCTCTCGCTCTCTCGCTCTCGCTCTCTCTCGCGCTCTTGCTCTCGCGCGCTCACCGGTGGAATGGAAAAGGTCCCCTCTTTGTTGCCCACAATGCCCCCCAGGAGAAAAAAAACTTACTTTTTCCTCCTACGTGCTGGAAGCATTAACTTCCACTGCGTCCCCGGCCTGCTCTGATGACGTTCTCTAGTGGGATTCAAATCTTGTGTTGACCATACTGACTTGACTCATGGGAGCTCAATTCCAGGTTTTTCAGCCCCTGGGGTACCTATGCTCTGGGTACATAGTATACCATATACTAGGGACTTATAAGGGCACCCCAGAATCCAATCAGAGAAGTACCTAAGGTACTTGGAATCCATTTAGAGAGGAAGCAGCTAGGCTGGGGACCTGAATAGCAGGGCCCCTGAATAGCAGGGCCCCAGCCAGACTAAAGTCCAAATACAGTGAAGCATCAGCAAAAAGTGGGGGTAATCATAAGAGGCAGATCCTACTCTCCTACACCAGGTGCTAAACAGTTGTCTGGTGTGACTTCTCACTCTGAAGACAGTGCTGTTAGTAGCATTAATGTGTGCCCCATATGATCCCAGATTTCAGACCCTCTGTTTGTTTGCCCTTTACGGTTTTCTTCAGTTGTCTTCCTGTACCTGTTCATTTTTCCTACCCAAGATAGTATCTGCCTTTCATATGAGCAAGTCTGTTACTCTTCCATCTTTCATCCCTCCTTATCCAACCGAGGAGGAGGAGGAGCTGCTGCATAGACTGGACCATGGGCATATGCAATATACTACATCGACCACACTCAACAGGTGTTGACTATCATCTGTTTTTGGGCTCCCCTGGAGGGAAGAAGTGCTAGTTGGTAACCGAGCACACAGTTCTGCATTAGGTCATCCATCTGTTGTATCAAGGTCTGTTAAACCTCATCTAACAAAGATCTTCCGGAAGGAATTCATGCCCATTCACTTTCACTACTGCTTCCATGGCTCTCACTAGAGGCTTTACTACGGTGGCTGGTATCGTTTGGCGTCCACAGGGCCATCCTTATATACTTTTACCAAATATCACAACTTCAGACCAATCGCACAGTGATGATTACTTTGCCAGGGCTGTGCTGCATGACTTTCTGTGTTAAACTGTACTACCCAATGACCCCTCCCGGGAAAGTATTGCTTGGTGACAGAATCATAAGGGGAGGAATCTGCTGGAAGATGCATCTATCTTAAGAAAAATGTACTTAACTTTCGTAGCAATATTTCTTGTGGATACATAATCTTCATGCAGATTCTGCAGCACCCTGACTCCTCCCCTGATGAATTTCTGCCATGATTAATAACGTGTGCTGTAATTGTGATTGTTGATGGTCTCTCTGGTCCTCTTTGCTTGTATCAATGGGACATGGAAAAAGTACCAAGAATTGACACAAGCATGCCGTTTGGCACTTAATATACTCTGTCATCACATTGATCAGGGTGAAGCCACATGGTGGCGCCTGGTGGCACTAGAGAACTTTTACTGCGCAAAAATGTTTCCAGACCGGTTTGCCAGTTAGAGACATCTACAGTAGGATTATGTATCCCCCTGAATTATTGTTACTGAAGGTAAATAACTCTTAGCAGACTCTTGCAGTTCTTTAAAATACTGCATTTTTCATTTTGCTGCTGTGATATCTTGATAGTTTAACATTTAGTTCTCAATGCATTTCTACAATTGGCTGATTTACAGAAGGAAGCTTATCCAACACCTGGAATGATCACTATACTTCTCCACAGAAAACGCCAACTGGAAATGGCGGCAACTCTGGCTCTACAATGGAAATGGTAAGATACAACTGTTCAGCAATAATGTTCATCCATTTTGTAGTGTTTTGCATTCCATCTCTGCTAACACACCTTTAAACGGCTTGTGTTTACATTTGAAATGTAAGAGCTCCCTTTTACAATGAAAAAACATGGATGGATTGTGCCTTAACCCGGTCTCAATATTAACCATTACCTCTGTCCGGGTTTTAAAAATACAAAAAAAATCTGCCCATCATGGCTCTGTTCTCTGATGTGTTGTGGTTCACTGACTTCCTGCATCCTTGCACTGTGATTGCTACAAATCTGACAATTGAGGCAAATTGACTATTTGATTTCTGTGCAGGTGTAGTTTTGTAGCTCAATTCATTCTCATTCCCAAAAGAGAAAAAAAGGAAAATGTGTATATGCTAACTCCTATTGACATGACCGTTCATCTTACTAAATGGTGTTGAACTTACCAAAACTCCTATTATGAGGTGCTTTATCGCACCAGAGGATTTTCTGCATTCAGCCTAATACAAGGGCATTCCCATATCTCTATATATCCATCTATGTATATATACACATACATGGAGAGATTTCTCTCTACTTATGCCCCTTAAATGAAATCCAGTCTTCCTCTTGAATATAAATGAATGTTGAAACTGTAATCCCAGAAGTGTAGCATACCAGTCTTTCAACTTTTGGTTTCTTCTCCACAATACAGCAAGAAATAAATACTTCATTGCTGCGTGTTCTAGCAATTCTGTGTATGAAATAGTTTGTTGTATCCCCTCTTTCCAGTGATCTGCAGATTGTGGTTGAGCATAAGCAGAGGCTTGCTTCCATTCTGCCTCTTCTAGCTGAGAACGTTTAATATGCTCTGTGAAATCATTATAGTTGAGTGCACTTCCAATCACGCAAAGGTAAAAGCATCGACCTTCAGTCTTCGAAGCAAGACCCTTTAGTGGGCTTATTGGCTAATCTGCACCTGCTATGCATTTTAGGTTTGTATTCCAGTCTTGTGTAGTTACTCTGCTTGCAAGTCAGTGATTGCTGTCCGTTCTGATCTGCTGGGTCTAGAGCCTATATTGGTTGTCCGTTATGTTGTGTATCTATCTATCTACTGTAAAGTTAGACTGTAACTGCTTGCACCCATATCTGCAGTCCCAGCAGAGTACTCTTGATTTGATTTTAATTTTATATAGCGCTCAAAAGACTGGGGGCATCTTGGAGCTGCTACTGACATGAATGGGAACCATAAAACGATGCTTCTTTAATGATTAAAAAGCCAGGTCTTAAGAGATTTCCTAAAGGACAGACGGTCTGAACAGTTCTTTAGATCCATGGGGAGAGAGTTCCATAGATTGCTTTGCCGTCCTCAAAAGGAAGCTTCTGCCCCCCTCCCCGATGCTCATTTGGCCCTTGGGGGCACTAAACACATGGCTTCCGAGGATCTAAGTTCTCTAGATGGAATATTCCAAACAAATCTGTCCTGGAGATAGCCTGGATCGGTGTCATGCAGTGCCTTGAAAGCTATGCAGAGAGCCTTAAATGCTTTCCTCTTTGCAACTGGAAGCCAGTGTAGCTTAATCAGGGCCTGAGACGCAGACTGCTCTTTTGAGATTGCCAACATGAGTCGAGCCGATGCATTCTGTAGCATCTGAAGTTTATGAAGGAATCTTTTCTGGATGCCCATAAATAGGGCATTCCCATAGTCCAGTTTGGATAGGGCTAAATTGTTAACCACTGTTTTCTGAAGGTTTGAGGGGAAGCAAGGGTCAAATGTTCCTCATTATTCCAGGGGTGTGGAATTTAATAAATGATCTACTTGTCCATGGGGCAGGTTGCTTCATAAATCTACTTGTCTTGTAACAGAATCCACTTGTCCCTTTGGTGCCATGTAGTGCGGCGACAAATTATGGCAGCAATCTCATTATATAAGAGCTCTGATATAGCCTCTCTGATTATGCCAGGGCTCATACCGTAGTAGTGTTTGAATACTTACAATCCCCTTATGTTGTCACGTTTCTGCCGATCTACATACTGGGGCTGAAAGTAGTGGTAAGCAATTGTTCCAGGGTTAGAATGCCCATTTGAGACTGTGCAAACCTACTAACTTGCATGTTTTATGGGTTTTCAACAACTCTTCTCTAATCTTTTCACATACTGAGAAATGTTGGAAATTCTCCCAGCAATGGCAGACGTAAACCTTCTTCCAGAGTTGGGAAAAAAGTTGTTGGAGGGAAAGTGAACTTGCAAACACTCAGATTTTCTCATGAGCAAATCTACACATGCATAATTGCTCATGCTAAAATGCAGTTCACAAATATTTTCTAGGAGTTCTATGTCTTGTCTTCTGTAAATTCTTGGGAATTCATGAAAGCCGTAAAGCTGCACTTAATGCTAGGACATATACCATGGGTGCACTTTTGAGACTTTTTTTAATAATTGGGCCCCTAATTTGGTCTGGCGTAGACCATGACCTTTTGCATTGATTAAAATTCTGTCAATCTCTCTCTCTCTCTCTCTCTCTGTATCGGCTGGCTTCACTGTGAGTGACAGCATTCTGCTCTTTCACAAGGAGCATATCAGCACACAAAGCAGTTTTGTTCAGTGCCAGTGACTACTGTGGCAGTGTGTGCGTTTTGAGACCAAAAACAATTTTTGCTTTTGCCAATGTTTGTTATAATGGTGAGGGCCCGGCAGTTCCCACACCAATAAGGTTTTACAAAAACCATGCCAAAACAATTCACACATTGACAAAACTAAAACTCTGACCACCAATTTCAGACCTACTGGCTTTGCCAATGCTTGTTTATTTTTGTTTCCCATAATCTTATTGTAACTGGTTACACTGATTTTCCATTATGAATATTTTTGGGAAATACTAGCATGCATCAACACATGTTACTAAATGATGCAGCAAAGAAATGAAACTTGAAATTTTAAAGTAGTTTAGCTAAATGTTTTTTTCTTGCTTTCATTTTTTATGAACATTTTGTTTTGAAAGCAAAGAATCATCAATATTGCTTTCAAGCTTCTGCAAATATTTGCATCAAATCAGAAAGCATTCTGGGAGCATTATACATAGCCTCATATTGCTAAACTTTGAAAACGTATGTGCACATTTTTATACTGGAACCACTGTCCGTAGTGCAGTCAGAGCTTACAACATTTACTTGGAGCGATCACCCTAATAATAAAGGCTTTCAATTAATGAGACACAAATACAAGTTTGAACAGCATTAACATATGGACAAAAATATTACCTTAACTGCAGACAGTGCCCTTCCCTGATCCATAATGTGGTACTGCAAACTGGCAGCCAAAGGGTTTGTGCTGCAGGGGGTTGGGCCTACTTGTCCTAAGGACAAAATACACATGAAAACCTGTTGCCCATGACCCCAAACGATATGTTCTGGGCTATAGGAATTCCACATCCCTGTTATTTTTAAGTGAAGAATATTGATGATGCAAGGGCATTAACCTGATCTTCATGGTTAAGTTTATTGTCGAAGAGCATCCCCAGGTTCTTCACTTTCTAGACTGGCGAGGGAAGTGCCCCCATTTCCTCAGGCCACCTGCATGGTGACCAAAATGAAACCTCTTTGCCCAGGAGAAGGACCTCCGTTTTCCTGGAGTTAAGCTTTAGACAATTTAACTTCATCCAGCTGTCTATTTGAGACATAGGAGAGCTGAATCTTAAGGCAGTCTCTTCAGGATTGCTGGATATCGATACCACTATTTGGGTATCATCGGTGTATGACACCACTGAGAACCCGAAAGATTTGATAAGCCTAGCCAGTGGGGTGACATAAAGATTGAAAAGAGTAGGGCTCAACGAGGAGGCCTGAGGCACCCACATGGCAAGCAAAACTGATCAGAAATGTATTCTCCTAATGCAACCTGTTGCACTCTTCCTGATAGAAAGGATTTTATCAGGCTATGGGCAAGGCCGCTTATTCCTAAATCGGCGAGCCGGTCGATCAGGATGGTATGATTGATTGTATCAAAGGCCGCCGAGAGATCAAATGGTTTCAGCGCAGCTTTACTGCTTCCATCTAGGATAGACCTCGCTCCTCCGAATCGGCTAACAACGCTGTCTCCATACTATGTGCATTTCTGAATCCATATTGAGTGGATGGAGTCCAGCAAGCCTCGAGTGTCGATGAATGACATACGTTCCGTGTTCAAAGCTTTCTCCAGTAGCTTAGTTGGAAAAGGTTAACATAGAGATGGGCCTAGAGCTACTGGGCTCTTGTGGATCGAGACCAGGTAGGATGGAAGCCTTCCTCCATTCAAGAGGGAAGTAACAAGTGTTGATTATTTACTTAAAAATTGTGGTCAGTTGGGAGCTTAGGATTTCTGGAACATGATGAGCGATTTTTGGAGGACAAGGGTCTAATGGAGATCCGGATTTAGTGGCTTTCATTAGATTAGAGACCTGCTCTATTCTAAGCATGGAGAATTTATCAAAAACAGCAGGTGTGGGTTGCCTTCCCTTGTCTGTTTAGACAATGGCAGGTGTTTATTAGTTACAAACAAGTCATAAACTTCGTTGACCATTTTTTTCTTCCAAATAAGCTTTATTAGTTTTCAGAAATAACAGTCCTATCAAAAATAAGGGAGACAAAGTAAATACAGAGGGGACAGGTAGGTACAAGTAGTATAATGAATCAAGGTCTCTTGGAAAGGACACTGCCAACAGCACTCCTCTTTTGTATACTGAAGGACATTTAAATGAGTACATCCGTTGATTATCTTTTACAGTGGCCCCTGAAGAAGGGAATCATTTCCCGAAATGCATTGGGCACGCACAACATCTCTCCAAAGGAAGCAACGTTTTCTTCGTTTAAACACAAACGAAAATTTCTTATTGTGAACCTAGGAATTGTTCATTATATTGTTATGAATTATTTTGTATGTATTCTTTTGTTTTGATGAAAAAAGAATTCTGGAACAGCGGTAAATTACACATTAAATAAAACATATGTGTAAAGTTGTTTACACTATCTGACAGAGTAATACATTGGTGTTATTTATCTGCATAAGTAAAGTTGTTAGCTGTGCGGCCAGGTTCCAAGTGACAGTGTTCACTTGTTATACGATGCTGTTGGAAAGGGCTGCCATAGTTCCTGGTTGTATGCATACTCGGCATTAGAATAAGGTAAATAATCACATGTCTAGGTGAGGATACAGAGCAGAATCGTAGGGAGAGGGTTGCGATATAAGGATACGCACTTCAATGCGAATTCCCTTAGGGTTATAGGGGATGGCTGCATCCAGTCGAGATTATAGTTGAACTTGCGTACAGTTTGTGTTTATTAGTAGCAAAATAATCCTCTAAGGACTTCGAAAAATATATCTTTGTTGCGGTTTCCATGGGGAGTGTTGCAAGGTGATATTGTCCGCCCCCTGATATGTGTTATCCAATTGATCCAGGATTGTAACGGAGCCTTGTGTGCGTCTTTCCAATTAGAGGTAATGATTTTAATTGCAGATGTTGGTAAGAGATCAATTAAAAGGTGATCTGCTAATTTTTTAATGCTCGGGTCAGGGAAAGAAAATACCTTTGGGGATCCAGGAACCCCAATAGAGT
The DNA here is from genome assembly GCA_963921515.1 of Calotriton arnoldi. Lineage (NCBI taxonomy): Eukaryota > Metazoa > Chordata > Amphibia > Caudata > Salamandridae > Calotriton > Calotriton arnoldi. Next base: position 2,553,069 of record CAWUFW010001145.1, read on the forward strand.
GTTTGGCCATTGTAAGTAATATCTGGGTTCCGCCAGAGGTATGCTACGGAAGAGCGTTTCATCCGAGAGGAAAGTTTCCTGTCTATATTCAGAAGGGCGTTTTTGGTGTTTTTCAGTATGGTTTTGAATCAGTGAGATATTTGCAGTTGGCAGTGAGCAGGGTTAGTGGGTCTAAGTTGTTCAGAATAGCACTTTCCACCTCTAACCATACAGGGGTATAGTTGTCCGGAGGCTGAAACCAGTAAGTGCCTTGTTTGGCTAGGAAGGCAGTCTGATACTCATTTTAAGTTCTCCAGGTTAACGCCACCTAGGGAGGTATGTAGACGGAGTTGCTTTAGTGCTATTCTTGCTTTTTTGTTTTGCCAAATGAATCGTGAGAGCATTGTCTAATTTGTGGCGGAAGTCGTCAGAAAGTAGTAAAGGGAGCATACTGTTTAAGTAATTATTGGTATGATCATCAGTTTAATGGTTTCTACGTGCCCCCACCCTGTGATGAATTTAGGAGACCAACTATCAAGTAAGGTTTTGTTTTTTTCAAGGGTGAGTTTTTCTTTATGTTGAATGGAATCTATTACGTTTGAGCCAAATTCTACTGCTAGATATTTGATATATTGAGGCTGCCGGGAGAGGTCTGAATTCCCTAATATGTCTTTTGTGCCATGTGGGTTGAGGGATTTAACTTCCGATTTGTCCCTATTCAGTTTATATCCCGAAACTTAAGAGTATTGTTCTATAGATTCCATTGAAGCCTGGTTAGAGGGGCCTGGGTTTTCTGTGATTATTAAAATATCCTCTGCGTAAGCTGAAAGTTTCACTATTTTCCCATTGAAATTGATTCCCAAGATATTGGGGTTGCCTTAAATGTTTAAGAGAAAGGGTTTCAGTGCTAGTAGGAAAAGGGATGGAGAAAGCGGCCATCCCTGTCTGGTGCCTTTTTGTAGCTTAAGTGGGTGCGATAAGGAGCCATTGATGCAGATATGGGTGGTTGGGTTTGTATATAGAGCCATGGTCATTTTTATAAATTCGGCACCGAGGTTAAAAGCGCTAAGGGGGACTGTTCGAGGAAGGTCCATGATACTCTGTCAAACGCTTTTTCGGTGTCTAGTGTGATCGAGACAGAGGCTGAGGTAGCTGATGATGCTTTATCTAGGACATGGCACAGGAGACTGGTGGTGTCGTTTGACATAGGGTTTTTTAAGAAGCCAACCTGGGAATTACTTTTTAATTGTGGTAAAAATAGGTTCAGATGTTTGGCTAGGATCTTTAGATAGATTTTACAGTCCAAATTAATCAAGGAGATGGGCCTGTAGTTTTTGGGGCGTTAGGTCTTTCCCGTCTTTCAGGATTACTACAATGTTTGCTTCTGCTGTGGTACCTGTAATAACACCTGAACTTGCCAAGAGGTTAAACAATTTTAACATGGTCGGTTGGAATGACTGGGAATATGTTGTGTAGAATTTTGCCGTGAAGCCGTCCGGATGCTTTGTTTTGTTTTAGCATAGCAATTGAATTGGAAATTTCGATCAAGATAATTGGTTTGCAAAGATGTGTTTAATTTTCCTTTGATAGTCGGGGTATTTGTTTACTCAAGTACTTTTGCCATTGTTCAGGGTTGATAGGTTGGTCGTCCATATAGAGTGATTCGTAGAATTGTCTTAAAGCGTTTTGAATTTTTATCGGGGTTTGTAAGTACTTTATTCTTAATGTCTTTGATCACTTATCTTTTGAGGTCGAGCCTAGGCAGCACAAGCGCTGTCTGCAAGACCTCATGTAAGAAGCATAGCGAGTGTATTCCCGCCTGCTGCTTGCCATTAGTTAACTCCTGCGTTAATCTTATTGCTTGGCTCCTAATTGGTCGGTGCTCCGATACATCACTTCCGTTTTTATTGGAAGCAGCACCGACCAACTACAATTTAATTACTTGCAAAGTGTTTAAGTTAAATTGTACTGGCGACGCGCATTATATTTTATCACTGCGCCCACTTTCATCAATATGTTATACTTCTATCAGCTTCCCTATGGTTGGGTATGTACTCCCCGAGAAGGCTATGGCAGAATAGAGGCATGTGTTGGTGCGGGACAGGCTATTTACCGCCTTCAGTGAAGGTACGGGTGCTTGTACAGCTGGTCTCGTGGCTTTTCCATAGGTAAAGGAGTGCGAGTGGGGTCTTCTAATTTACAGGCATGTTCATCAGATTTGAGGGTTTCTCAGTGGCTGCTGCAGGAGACGCCAATCTTGGTGTTGCCAACGTTTCTCGACCTAGGACCTCTACTGTCACATAGCAAGATGCCATGAGTAGGACTTAAGGGCGGCCTTGTATTTTGTTTTCCACAGCTCAAAACATGCTGGGTATTGTAGGCCCGTTTTCGACTGTCACATTACACGTCTCAGTGTGCTTGGTGCTGCAGGGTGAAAAATAAATAAATGACGGCTGTGCGAACAGAAATGACCAAATATTTATATTTTTTCAAGACCGAACACGCTGCATTTATTGTCTTTTCATAGCAGTGAGTCACTTACAGGTGGGCTCATGGGTGTCTGCACCCGCAATGGAGGTCGCTGGGGTTTCGTTACTACCTTTCCCAGCATATACTCGCTAACCGAGCATCCCTAAACATGGAGTAAGTAAGGTCAGCTAACAACAATAGCTCCACAGAATTGTAAAACAGGCCTTTTACTTATAACTCTTTATACACATTGGGCTTACTTTTTACTTTTATTGAACCATTATTCATGTTCATAAGTAGGGAATTCCGCCGCCCCTAGTAAATGCCATAATGAACTTATACTCGGATACCTGATTAAAGAGTAAGGTAACAGCAAGATAGGCCATGCTACTTAAGATTCTTGCTTGTTTTGCTTTAACATTAAACAAAAACAGCTCATGGTTTTTCAACAAAGAAACTGTGAAGGGATTCTTCCTACAAATATCTATCTGGAGGTTTGGATAGATGAAAGAGGTCGATCCGCGGCTCACGTGAAGGGTCAAAAGAGCACTGCCCAAATTCAGATTTTTTCTTTTCAAAGTTCATTACAGATTCTGAACTGTCCAGACATAACTGCTCTGACAATGGCAGTTGTTTATGAATTCATGCCAACACCGAGTTTCACGGAGATCGCCTTAAAAAAATAGATGTGACTACTGGCTAGGAAAAGCCTAATGCAACTGTTTTTGTCAACAGATGGCACAAGTCTATTACAATTTCAGCTAGAATTTAATCTCATAAGACAGTAATTAGTACTAGACTAAAGATTTTTTTTCCCTTTGTGCTAAATTAAAACAGGCAACCAATGGTGCACTAAAATATCTGTGGCAAAGATTTACTTAGGAGAAATCAAAATGGAACTAATGCTCCCACAACTCCCATAGACACCTTAAAAGCGCATAATATTTGGGTATCAAATCTCCCTCCTAAGCAATTATCAAGCATTTTGGTGAAGCGAGCTAAAATCATAGCCGCAGATTTGGACACAAAGAGCCTTGTGAATAAGTTGCACGGCAGATTGGTAGCTATTTTGTGTGAATCCCCTGAATTTACTATTTTATGTAAAACAATCATTAGCAAGGAACTGAAATGTCAACTCCTAAGGCTAGGTTTCGGACAGATACCACTGAAAGCCTATTGGTACAGCAGATTAAGCAGCAATACGGATCGCCTGAGCAGATAGATTATACTGGTCATCTGCGGAATCATTATGCAATGATGTGTATTTGCTGGAAAATGCAAGCACTTAGGAAGCATTTGAAATGCAATAGGAGTTTGAGCTATTGGCATTGTAAATGACAATGCCTTTTATGTGTTTTGAAAAACTGCAATCGTACGTAAACATGCACTTTGTTCTTATAGTCGTTGCTTACAAGAAGCATGGCTCACAGTAACTGCGGCTTTTACTGCCAGCCTTGCTTCTCATAAGCAAGAACTGTAAGTACAAAGTGCTTGTTTATGCACCCCTTGCAGGTTTTCAAAACACATAAATAAAAGGCATTGTAATTTATAACGCCAATAGCTCAAACTCTCGCAAATGCGAGACCTATTGCATTGCAAATGCTTGTTTTGATTTTGTTTGTGCTTGAGGTATGAGGCCAGCAGTTTGCCTGCTTTACCTTCGCAGAGTTTGAGGCCCTTAAATTTGTTTATCCACACACCAGTTTTTTTCGCTAAGGATTTTGTTATATTCATATTTTTGGTGGGTAAGGCGGGAGATAGTCTCTTCCTAGATTTTTGATATGTGAGTTCTAGTTATTTAAGTTCTTCCTCTAGTTTCACAAGGGCGCTTTTTTTGTCTTTGTTAATCTTGGTTTTTATGTCAATGAGGATACCTCTCAGCGTTGCTTTGAGAGCGTCCCATATTGTTTGTATATTTCTATTTGGTTTATCGTTGTCAATAAGGTAGTTTGATATAGTTTCCCTAATCCTCTTTGTTGTCAGGATTGGCCACAACAGCATTGTTAATTCGCCATGTTTTACTTTGACATTTGGGATTAATTCCTGCTAGGAGAGTATTGATGTAGGAATGGTCCAAAAGAAGTCTTCGAGATAGATCGATATATTTGTTTGATCAATCAAGTGTGTGTATGAACTTGAGATGATAATGTAGTCAATTCTTGCGTAGGAATTGTGTGGTGTCAAATAAAAATATACTCTCTGGATTCGGAGTGCTGTAGACGGCAGGTATCTTTGAGATTGTATTTAGAGCATATTTTGTGGAGTATTTTAAGGGTTTTAGGAGTATGATACTTGCAGTTGAATTGGCGTTCTAGAATTGTATCCATTGGTAAGTTGAAATCACCACCCATAATGATAAGGTCGTTGCAGGGTAAGTGGCCTATCCTATCTGATACTTTGTTCCAGAAGGCAGCGTTGTCATTATTGGGGGCCACAGATATTGAGAACATGGATAAGGGATTCCCCTCTGCGTAGGGTGGTAACTATTAGTCTGCCCTTTTCATTTATTGAATAGGATTTAAGTGTGATATTGGACCCTTTTTAGGTCTCGCCTACGCAGCGCGCAAGCGCTGCTTAGGAGGGACCTCTTGGAATCGCTCAGGACTTTTTGGGAAACTCGTGCATGTACTGCACTGTTCCCAATGAGCCCTCGTGCATGTGTGGTGTTTACCTTGCGGGAGCGAGCAGCGGCGCCATCTGTTTGTAATTATCGCGCCCGTGCTTTGGAAACAGATGGCGCCGCTGCTCGCTCCCGCAAGGTAAACGCTGTGCAGGAGCATAAAAGGCAGCTGGAACCATGAATACGGCCATTAGACACTGTATTAGCTGCACCTTTAGCTTTCCCCATTCAGAACTAGGGATGTGCTGCCACCTTGTGGCCGTTAACAGCAACATGCCGAAACCATATGCATTGTGTTACTTTAGCATGTGAAATTGTCTGACAGCGTTGACAGCTGCTAGCAGGACAGTGTAAAAAAACCTTTCTTCTCAAGCCTACCAACAAAACCACTGGGGTTAAATGACAGCGGTCCGCTGGCTCTTGCCTGTCACGGAGGCCGGGAAATTGCAGCCTGTCTCCGGGATGGTGTATTTTTTGTTTAGAGTGGCTGAGTCTGTCCCTAGTCTAGCTGTTGTACTTGTGGCACCAGTGACCCATTAGATCAGACTTTGAAGTGCATGTGATGTCCAGATAAAAGTTTTGTTTGCCTAAAACAATACGCTCACTCTGTACGTGATCGTTTAACCAACACTTTTTGCGAAGTGCCTACATGCCCTTTTGTAAATAGAGTTTTATCACTTCAAATGGGCCAGTAAATGCTGGGAACAAAACCAGGGCAATCGCTTCCTGTTCCTGGTCAATTAGCAGTAATTTCCTTTTCATCTCCTCGCAGCTCAGCCACAAATATCACAGCTGGAGACGATAACGCCTCCCTCTGTGGGGGAACACGCAGAACTACAAAGCGCCGTGCTGGCGTGCATTAGTTCCGTTATAATCAGCATTAATGGGTGTCGTGGAGGCATTGTCTTCCGCAGGACTACGCTGCCAGCACGATAAACACTCGGATTTCCCGAATAAAGGCCGTTTCCTTTACAGAGAAAGCTTTGTTTTAGGTGAAGAATGCCCAATGCCGGGTCTGTGTGTAATCTGTTAGTTTAGTCCGAGATGCATTCCTGGCGACGAGGAACAGACATCGTTTCTAAAGAAGCAACCTATGACAGAGCAGGTTTGACCTGGGAGCTATTTTTGCTGTCAACACTAGAAATGGTTTTCTAGACATAGCAAAACCTGCAAAATGTTAAGCAACTGAAACCTGTAATGCCGAGTGCGTGAAGGAGGCCCAGCCTTCCCACCAGCTGTTAGCCACTCTAGAGGAATGCGGAAGTGATCCTCTCGCCCATTAAACGTCCAATGAGTTCTGGTAAAAATGTAAGCCCTTCTTATAAACACGCGGGACATTTCTAGTGTCAGCAGTCAGGTGGATAGGGCCGCCGGAGTGGTGTATCTAATTTTTACAGACGAGGAGGCATACCTTGGGATTTCTTATAAAATGCAGCATTTTCCTTGTTTTTAGCAAATGACAAATTGCTGTGCCTTACAGTCTAATCTTACAGCCCCACCAGGGTCAAAGGTATGTATGGCTCCGGGCCCGAGGTGCCCAGTGCACCCAAATAATGGCTGTTTTTTTTACTACTAAACCAGGGGACTGGAGTCCAATTTCCTTGATTGCATTCCGGCCGTACACCCTTGCCACTGCGCCACACATATTCTTAAAAAGACTCCCCACTGAGAATGTTTTTGTGATTCCTTCGTGAAACTAGTGACCACTCGCCCCTCTTGCTAATCTATGAATTGAAGAATATTGCAAAGGAGGTCACAGGCTTCTTTCCAAATGGCCCCATGTAGATAAGGTACGCACCATTAAGATGGCACCAGAGCACATTTAGCGCTGGCAGGATCTGTACTACAGAAAGGGCTGTGCAACTCCAGCATCTTTCGCCTACCACAGCCATGTGCATGGAACAAAGCCACGCTGCCCCATGTGCCCTCAGAGGGAACATCAGGCTGGGAGAGAACAACACTTTTGGCCCAGTTCAAAAGCAACACCCTTCAGCAACTTCATTAAGCAGCATTAACTACAGCTCACTAGAGGGATGAATTTGTTTCCACTGTTGTGCCACCATCCCCTCAACCAATGACTTGAGACTCTGGTCTGTCACTACTGCCAAGGATCCATGCTGAACCACTAACGCTCCTTCTAGGCCATGACCAGTTGACACACAATGCTGAAATCTCGCCTGGGAGCACGTATGGTATAACATGTGCATTAAAGTAGAGATGTAACTATTTAATCCAAGGCACAGGCTACTCACATCTGTAAAGGTGAATTTAAATGCAGGTGCCGCACAAAGAGGATTGACGTGTTTATTTTCCATACCAAAGATCTACTTGTGCTGCTTTCGCATTACAATATCATAACAAGCATTGGCATAGCCAATAGGTCTCGCCTTTGGGACCTTATAAGTGTTTAGCCATGCAACAGTTGATGTTGTTGCACCAAGGATATTGTGCTGGATAACTAAACACTTATAAGGTCCCAAAGGCGAGACCTATTGGCTATGCCAATGCTTGTTTTATGTGGTGCAGGAGAGCAGAGGCCTTCCGATATCAAGTTGTTTATGAGTGAGGCGGTTTCTTTGTCGGTGATTTTAGTCTCCTGAAGGAGAATGTCTCTCTTGATTTTATAAAGATAGTCCATTATTTTACGTCGTTTTACAGGATGGTTTAATCCTTTGACGTTTAAGGAGACGTTTATGGAGACGATGGTGAGGTTGTCTGTTAGAGTTTGTGTGTTCATGATGTTAGAGTGGGTGGTATTGAGCCTGTAGTGTAGTAAAGGAGGGTCTGCAGAGAGTGTTAGGAGGTTGTGGTTACTGCCTAAGGGTATATCAAGAGAGTGTCTCTGGGGTTCCTGACGATTCTGCATCCTGGTAATGAACATCTCACCTAGGGCTATTTTGGATATAGGTAGTATAGGTAATTTGTGATGAGAATAGGTAGCGGAGTATGTGATGAATAAGGTGTCGTAACATGAGCGGATGCTGAGGTTGATATAGTGGGGCTTCTTCTCTGTGGGATAGGACTGTGGCAGCTGAGACGTTCTTGACGGTGGAATCATAGTAAACATTACAGCTTTATTATCAAACCACAAAAGTGTTAGAGAGTCCAATAACTGAAAGCATGGATCGTTAGAGAAACTGCCATCCAATGTATGTCCTGCCAGGTGATTGGGAAATTTGACCAGCTGATGTAATACTAAGCTGGTCATTGCATCAATCAAGAAGGCAGTGTCATTGTCCTCTGCTTTCGCGAGATGAAAATTGAAATCCCCCAGCACCGAGAAGTCAGCTGATTTAACGCTCGATTCTAACAGAGGGCTTATATTTCAATCACTCAATCAGGGTTCTTATAGAGTGCCGCTAATCACCCGTTAGGGTCTCAAGGCGCTCGGAGAAAGGGAGGGGGGGTTCTGCAGTTCAGTTGAAGAACCAGGTCTTGTGGTCCTTCCTGAATTGAGGCAGTGAAGGTTATTGCCTGAGATGTAGAGGTTGAGAGTTCCAGGTCTTCGCAGCGAGGTAGGAGAAGAATCTTCCACCGGCTGATGTCTTGCGGATCCGTGGGATAGTGGCCAGGGCCAGTTAAGCGGAGATGTCTGGTGGGTGTGTAGAAGGAGAGGCGGTGGTTGAGGTATGCAGGTCCTGTGTTGTGGAGGGCTTTGAAGGCGTCCATGAGGAGCTTGCAGGTGATTCTTTTGTTGATCGGGAGCCAGTTAATTGTTACATTATTATACAAAAAATAGCAAAAACGGTTGTGGTCCAAAATTGCCTGCACTCTGGCCACCCTATTCTTTCTACAGCGTGCTCACTCTCAGGGTCAACCGTTATAAAAACCCCAATTTTATGACACAAATCCTCAAGATGGAGGAGCACGCAAACTGCGTTTCGTCTTAATCTTCTTATATGATAAGATTTATTGAATTACAAAAACCATAGTTCTCGTTGAAATACATAAGAATCACAAAAGAATCGATCAGTGCAATATATGGGACAACATGAACAATATCAAATGAACGAAGGAGAGTTTTTCGTCAATTCTTTCTTTTTATTCATGCGTTGAAAATGTGTAATCAAAAACGTCTTGACAACAAATCACATACAGCCTACGCGTTTCGTCCCCATTTCACTGGACTTCTTCAGGGCACAATGTATTTATGAATTTATTCAACTCGCAGATATCTATGCAATGAGGCGTTGTTCCTCAAATGAATTGCACAATTTAAATCTTTAACTATATCATCTTATGTGATGCAAGTTCGGAATCAGCCCTCGAAAATAAAATTTCAAAAATGAATGCTCCCCACCGTGATTGATTACTTTTTTCTTTTCGTTATTCCATTGAAACCTTCCTTTGTGCTCCACACTTCAAATCTATAAAGTCATCAGGCAAACGGCCACATGATAATACCGATCTCTAATTTCACTATGCCCAATCCGCGTTCAGTGTTTCCCCGTACGTGACGGAACATCCACTGTCAAGGTGTAATTGTTATATTATTGCCTTACTTTAGATGAATGATTGATTTTATGGATTGTAGGGTATGTTGTTATTCCTACCTAGTTACACGTTGGCATAAAGTACCTAGCACGGGACAATTTGTTATACTAGATGAAGTTTGATTTTAAGCATTATCTGTTATTTTATCCCTTTGTTTATTTTACTTTAAATGGGGGAGCCATCTTATGGATTGTAGGGAATACTCAACTAGTCAAATGTAGACTTTAAGCATGCAGCACAATCCACTTTACGTTCTTGTTCTTTATGATACAGCCTTATTTAAAAACACCATTAGTTTGGCTATTAATGTCCCAATTGGATCTTTCATGGTGTGTGAACTTATAATTCTAGTATTAACTTCTCACGTTTATCGAACTTTTAGGTCTATTCACTTAACCTGAGTGTAACATGCGTATGTTGTCGTTTGGTTGGTTTATTGATTTGTAATGATTTTAAGTAATAAAACAAATATGGTTTATCATTCATTCATAATAAGCAGATTATTAAACTGTACTTAAAGCAAATTTGAAAACCGTTTTAAAATGTTCTGTGTATTAAGAAATAATTGGAAGCTAAAAATTATTTAGCTATCATCTTGATTTGTGGGATCAGCACAAGTACAGCAAACTGTCAGTGTGGACTATTTGTGGCCACAACTGAAGCAGCAATGTTATGCGTGACAAGAAGAGAGCATGCCTTAGGACAAAAAAGGCAATTATATGCTAGAGTCTCTCATATTGCTGCGTATTTTAGAAATAAAACTAGATTTCCTATTTACAATAAAATTAAGATTTTTGTGTATTTTTTTTTGTTGTGAACTAATTATTTGTGTTTCTGCTTGACATATGCAAGTTTTTATGCAGTGGTTTGAGGTTCAAATCATCGAAGTTGCTTACGTTGGTGGTCCCGCCTTCTGGTAGTGATTCATAAGGTCCACGTTAGCCAAAACAAAATATTAGGAATTGCTGCAGTAGACCATCCTTTTCCACTCTGTTTCTATTAGCCACTTTGCCCATTGCTGCTTGTTTTCTTTTCCATTGCTGCTCCTTCTTATATGTTTCGTTTTGCCATTTCTGCTCTTTGCTTGTTCTGCTCCCCCCCCCCCACTTTGGCTCTTTCTCCCTCTACCGCCTCACTCGCTCCTTACCTGTTTTCCAACCTCTTACAAACCCTCCCTGCCCCACCCACTATCCGCTGCCCTCCTTCCCTTCCCCCACCTCTCAGGACCTATTCAATGGCGGATGCTTCAAAAAGGCACCTAAGGCAAGTCCATCTGTGCCCAATGCCAGGAACCCCGTTTCCACCCTGTCTGCAATTCCACCCCCCCGTCTGTGTCCCTCCATGCTGAAAACCCTCTTGCTGCGTTGCTTCCATGCTACACCCCAAAAACTGGAAGGGATGCTCTCCGGCGCCACCTGCAAGTTTTTGAGAAAACGCACCTCTTGTCCACTTTAAATTCAAAAGGAGTACAGGGAGTCAGAGGTAAAAGATTGGTTTATTCAAGCTTAAGCGGATGCAAGACCAACAATGAAAAAGCTGTTCCGTGTAGGTAATGAACAACCACAAAGACTTCTCCTTTCATATTTATACTATACTTCAAACAAGCCTGCCTACAGACTTCACTTCCCTCCCCCTAATCCATTGTAAATTTCCTTCCAGTTACACATACAAAAAGAATAGCTAACCACACTACATTTTCAAGATAAGTGATCACAAGCCATCGCTTAATTGCAAATTGAATGGAAAAAGACCAGCGTGACTTTCCATCTCAGAGAACTACAAATGATTAAAAAAGTGTAAATATTCTAACAACCACTCAGTATTTTGCCAAGGGCACGGAGAGAAAAAAATAAAAGAATGTACAATGTCAGAAAGTGCAAGGAAAATTCCTCAAACAATGTTGTACAAAGTCAGGTGGATTTAAAAAAATGTCTGTACTCATGTTCATATTATATAACCTTTTCCTCAAAGGGTCCTAGAACATGAGTTCAACATTTACCAATTGCCTGCTATCACTAACCTATAGAATCAGTAATAGATAATTTGATTTGGCCCCTCATATTATGACAGTACTTCATTTTCAGATATTCTCCATTATAGGATTGTTAACAGAGAAAATAAGAAACAAATGGGCTTTGGTAAGAAGGCTAATCTGTGAGGGCACCAACACTAATGTTCATTAAATCCCATATTTCTTCTTCTTGCATCATAAGCATATTCTGTTGTGGAACAGAAACTAAAGGGTTAACAAAGTGTAATTATTCTAACAACCACTCAGTATTTTTCCAAGTACATGGAGAGAAAAAAATAAAAGAATGTACAATGTCAGAACGTGCATGGAAAATTCCTCAAACAACGTTGTACAAAGTCAGGTGGATTTAAAAAAATGTCTGTACTCATGTTCATATTATATAACCTTTTCCTCATTCTCATGCACTCTCACACATACTGCTTACTACTCCCGCATCGACACCCTACACCCATCCCCCTCACAATATTCTCACTTCTTTCTCTTCCATGCTTCTCAACACCTGCTCGCTCATCAAATATGCCACTGAGATCTGGGACGTGCTGCACGACCACAGAGACCTGGCTGAATCCCTCAGTGGCCTTGACATTGCCACAGCCATCCCTCCCAACTACAAGATCGCAAGGCAAGATAGACAGACAAAAGCCTGGTGATGCCATCACCATTGTAAACAAGAAAATCAAGGACTGCACCACCTCCGGAAACAAACCTCAGCAACATGTAACACCTGTCTTGCAAACTCAGCATCATAGCCAACTTCACCTTGAGCGATACCCTCCTCTACAGACCACCAGGACCACGCGCCAACTTTGCCAACACCATTGCAAACTTCATTGTGGCCCTCATCCTCCTCAGAGACCTGAATTCCACCTGGAATATCTCGCCGATCCGAACACGCCCGTAGCACTCAAAGACCTAGGGAACCTCTGCCTTATCCAACAAGTAAAGCAACTCATGCACTACGCTGGACGCCTCATGGACCTGTTTTTTACCACCTTCGGCAACTATAGTTGATACGCCCATGTTGATCACCTGGCTGACTATGCCCTCCTCAAATGTACCATTCCAGTTCTGCACCATCACATATCCACTGCCAGGCCAGCCCATCGAAACCCAGAGCAAGTTTGGATGTCAGAACTCATGAAACACTGACCCGAAAACAGCAACAACTTACCAAACACCATCACTAAATTCAACAACTTGATCACTGCCTGTATTGAGACCCTGGCTCTCCTCTAGTCCATCAGAGCACCAAGATCCAGACCACATGCCAGTTGTTACATGGAGGAACTCGGGTTGTCGAAGCTCCACTTCAAACAACTCTATCATAAATGGAGAATGAGCGAGGACAACACGGACAGGATCACCTTAAAATCCGTCCTTGGACGCTACCACCAGCAGACCTGAACCTCGAAATGCTCTGCTCTTGCAGCCTGCATTGATGTCAGCTCCAACAGCAGCAAAGAGATCTTCGCCATAGTGAAAGATTTCTATCTCCAACACTGAAGAACAAGCACTCACAATTCTTCTGCAGCAAAATATCCAATACATACAACAACTTCCAGCTGGACCTGACTGACCTAGAAGAATCGTTCTCCTGCGCCACCTGCAGATTCTCATGCGCCACCTGCAGGTTCTCATGCACTCTCTCACACCTGCTGCTTCCTACTCGCACACCACGGCACCATACACCTGTTCCCCCTCACCTCACTGCATGACTCCTCATCTTGCCCAAGGCAACCACCATAACCACATGACCCACCATCTTCACAGACGAGACAGCATCCTCCATGCAGTCCATCCACTCACGGGCCCCATCGGACCCCTGCCCCGAAGACTCTTTCATCAAAGGACTATAATCATTCAGCATGGCACTCGCACTGCAGCCTCATCTGTGGAGTACGGCAGGGATCCACACTCCGCCCGACCCTCTTCAACATTTACATGATCCCACTCGCAAGCATCATTTATGGCCTATCCTACATTGAGAACACCCAGCTTATGCTCTCCCTTTTGGACAATAGCCCCAACACCTGGACCAAATTCCCAGCTTGCATGGCTGAAGTCGCCGACTGGATAAAAACCGACTGTCTCAGACTCAACACAGACAAGACAGAAGTCGTGATCCTTGGGGAGAAAACCACGTCATTGTAGAACTCCACCTGGTGGCCATACAACCTAGGACCCAAACCCACCACCCACTCCAAATTGTCATTGACATCCAGTTTCACAAGTTTGCCTCAGTTAAATGGCTCCCACCCGCAAAACCGTCACACAAGCCCTTGTCACAAGAAAGCTGGACTATGTGAAAACCCTCTACGCTGGGTTCAGCAAAAAAGATTCTGAATTCTGCAGCTAGAATCGTATTACAACTACCACACCACATGCACATCACACTGCACCTTAGGGAGCTCCACAGGCTTCGTAGACACAAACAAGCCCAGTTCAAACACCTAACACGCTCCTTCAAAGCACTACACAACACGGGGCCTGCCTACTTCAATAGCCACATCTCATTTCACAAACACACCAGACACCTCATCTCAGCCAAACTCCTATTTACACACACCCTTCGAAGGTGTAGAACTAGTGTCGTGTAGTTCCTATATAACCTATACAGGATCTGCGCGTTTGGATAACCTAAACTGTGGGATTGGTGGCGGACTGATTCCGTGCACCCCCAGCGGATATGTTAGCCTGTCTGTATCAGCTAGCTCACAGTGCCACTATAATCTCCTCTTACCAAGGAGAGAATAGATTCTGGCAACCTCAGAACATGACAACCCTGATCCCTCAGAATCGTGGAAACAATATACTACCTTTCGCTCAGTCACTCGTGCTTACTTAGTTTGTCTCAGAGTATTACACAGAATAAACAGGATGGGCGTTTTCAATAAGCATTTATTGAACAGTTGTTGTTCTAGTGTAGAATAGATGAGCTGCAACAACCGTTAGACAGAAGCAGAGATATAGGATTAGAAGTACTACGAAAGTAAAGTGATGGTAAAGTTCTACCATCTTGCAGGAATCATGAATATATACAAGTACATAAAACACATGATAAAAAGTGCGTACTCCTACAATGCCTCCCTAACTAGATGTACCTAAATGTATCTAAATGTACCTAGCATCTGTGTAGGTGTTATGCCAAGAATCCCTCTAGGATCTAGTCAACCCCATTACCTGAGAATGAGAGAATATGGGATCCCGTCCTGGTCTCGAGTTGGACACCCCGCGAGGGATGTTGGACCACTGCGAGCTGGAGTGTCTGCATGCAGGAACCTCAGCGTCTCTGGTCAGTGTCAGCCGGGAAGTCTCGGTCTCCTCTGTCTTTCTAAGCAAGATGTGATGTATATATACCCATAGGTCTCCCCAGGGGTCCTACCTTGCTGTGTTACAGTCGGCCTAAAGGTTGACATCGGGCCTGAACTTTATACAGAGATATTATACAGGAGATGTTAGTCCTGCTGTGCTTCCAAGAAGCCTCATGCATAATGTATGAGATTCAAACTAGGGGGAAACCCGCGTTCTGAATGCAGTGTTGTATCTAGGTAAAGGGTCAGTCCCTAAGAACAGTTATGTATGTAATGTAGGGAAGAATATAGGTGAAAGGTTGCAATGTTACCTGTGCCTATATAGGGTACCTATATGGAATATAACACTAGAACTGGGGGGGTCAGGTTTTCTACATCTCTCCTAAAGCCTGGAACAACCTGCTATTTCACATCAGAGCCTTCACCTCACTTCTTGAATTCCACAAGAAGCTGAAGACCCAGCTCTTCAAATATGCCTGCCCACTAACCAGTGGCGGCTGGTGACATTTGAAAGTGGTGAGCGTAAAAGGTCGGAATGAGTTTCCTGTGGCAAGTGAGCGAGCCCAAGTGTCATAAAAAAGGTTAGTGGGGATTGTCCCCCTGGGAATTTTTTTTTAAAAGAGTGGGCAAATGGTGCATTTTCAAGCACATTTGAGAAAGCAAGGAGGTTAATAAAGCAATTGTGACTATTGTTTTTTGTGCACTCCACCCTGCTTCCTAAAATACCCTAACCTGGTATTACACCAACGCAACATTTCAAGGTAGAATCTGGAACCACTGGCTGATAAAGTGCTGGCATGTACTAGTAGGATAGCATCTGACACTTTATCATCCAGTTCCTAACACATGCATGGAAATGACGTGCTTAAGGTCAAACAACGCTCAGTTTTAATATTGCTGTTTCAGTTCTGACGATGCAAGCTCTTGGTAAAATCTCTACTCCTCCCCCCCCATTTGGTTGTATCCAATATGTGGGTGCCCGAGCGAGCTCACACAGCACTAAGGGATGGCTCATGGTGTTAGAGTTGCTGTCTCTTTTCTATGGGGGCCAACCTTTAGTGATGTTCCAACTACTTACCATAATCTTCAGTACTCTAGTCTCTAATTCTTGGTTTTTCTTATCATAATCATTGCTAATGAGCCTTCTGCCTCAAACTTAGCCCACCTGAACGAAAACCAAAAACAGTACATTGCAGAACATCTGATACAGCAGAACCACGCCTACAGTATAGTGCGGCCTCATCCCTGTATCTATTTCCATGCACCCTCACCGCAGTAAAATGTTGTTCAGACATTTTGTGCATATTTGGCGTTCCACTAACGGTGTAGCCAAATCCCACTGAAGATTGTCACAGATTTACAGAGGTTGCCCTCAAAGTTACCTGTTAAATTGGAAAATCTGTTTCAACACTGTTGTGGCTGTAAATTGTCAGTGCCTAAGGACCTCTTAAGGGCTAAGCGCTCCATTTGGCAAAACCTAGTTAATATATCAAAGAGCGGTTAATGTGCAAACTGTTGTCATAAGGACCTGATTTGCTTTTCCTTTTCAGTACTAGCCACTCAGGCCACACTCTTGAATTGTAGCCACTCGGACGAGTGCAGCTATTGGTGGGAAGAGCAGGCTATTTATGTACCGCAGATGTTTACCTTCAGTAAAAGACACTTCAAAGAGCGATTGTGAGGCTGTCCCCTTCCCCTTGCAGACACTTAAACCTGTTTGTTGTTTTGATGTATTCTTCCAGAAGATTTAATAAATATTATAACCAGATCCGTCTTTTAGGCCAACTTTCTGAATAATGAGCTTGTGACTCGTGCGTGTGCCGAGTGGACACAAGCTTCTTCACAAAATACCGAAACAAGCACTGCCCTGTCCTAGTTTTTTTGTTTCCTTATTTGAGATTATCCTCTTTTTAATTAGGATCTCTGCAACCTAATTCCAACAGGACCCTTTAGTCTCTTTAATACCACTCCTGTTTCAAATGCCTCGCTTTCAGAGTTAAACATGAATTATGTTGACGTTTTCAATATATTATTACAAGGGGATTAGAATTTTGAGAAGATTATAAAAATAAACTGGCAAGCCACCATATTATACTGTGTAAGTGTATGTTACTGGCAATACCAGTAGCGACCATACGCCAAGGTGTTCCAGTGGTGCACACCTTGTGATGCCTCCCTCTCCACACATTTCTTCCCCTTTGCAAGGCCTGACCAGGCCTGACTAGGGTAGCATACCAGTAGCTGAAGTTTTCTCTGTCCTGCACTGTGTAATAAATATTATTTTCAGACAGTTGGTTTGGCCGTGCAAACACTCAGAAGGCCGAGGAGATAGAGGGAGATAAAAATGTTTACGGAAATAAATGGCTGTGTAAGTACTGCTGACTGAATTAAAACCTGCCATAAAAACCCACACAGCCATCAGTAACCATGGGTCAGGAGAGTGAATTGAACATTGAATTTGCCAGACAATGTACAAATAACTGTTTGCATGGTGGGGGCATTAAAATTGCAGGTCACCTGAAGCTCCGCCAATGTCTGCTGCCAAACAGAAAAATGCCTGATAATTTAATGTAATGACTCCGAGACTGCGAGTCACCCGTTTTCCTAAATAATCGTAACTCTAATTTAAAACAACTCAACTGACTAACCAAACTTACTTTTATTTTCAATTTCACTCAACTGACAAACCGAACATACTGTTATTTTCAATGTATTTCACCTCTTCATTTTACAGAGTTAAGCATGAGTGTCTCTGAATCCGATTTAAAATCAAAAGGCTGTTTTGCGGAGTTGCGGTGAGAGGCCACTTGTGCTGAAATTATTTCAAATTTAAAAAGAACAGACATATTCGGATCACGTAATGTGCTCCCACTCGCACAGTACCTGATGTCCTGTACAATTCAGTCCCTCATGTATGGGTCCCCGTGACTGCTCGTTTTGACGGGGCCTCTCCTCGCTTTGGCCCTGCAGTGGCAACCTGGGAGCTTCTCTCGGCTTTGAGGCATATCCTGTTACTTGCTCAGCAGCAGCGACGCCACCGGCTGCAGCATCGGGAAGAGTCTGAGAGCGTCAGTGTGACGTCAGGACTTCCTGCACGCGAATCCAACCAGGATTGGTTGGAGCAGGCTACCCCAGCGCTCGGGGCCTGTGCATGCAATCCCACAGCTGCTTTACAGCGCTGGGATTGTAGTGTTAAGTGCGCATATCGGATAGGCCAGCCGGCCAATCCGACGTGCGCACTGAGCACTGGCAGCAGTCGTCCTGCAATCTACAGCAAGCTGCCCCGCCCACACCCTCAGGAGACACAGAATAACAGAATGGTAATGACCGTTTTATTATTCTGTGTGTACTGCTGCTCGCAGCAGGTGGGGCGACGCTCCTCTGCCCCTGAAGAGGAACCGCCCCTGCCATTAACCCTAGACAAGGCTAAATTTGCACCTCTTTCAGCGCTGGAATGACCTCCTGGGTAATAGTGAGCTTTACAAATAATTATAACATAACATTAGAGATTTTCTGAATGGAAGTGCTGGACTAAGTAATCTTAACGGAATAATTCAGGTAGAGATTTGGGCTGCTTTTTATAGAGCTGCTTGAGGAAGCACAGAATAATAAGATACGAGTAAATACATTTTTCAGCACAGCAATAGTATATGAAAGGAAGAAAGTGTTTAGGAAATGGAGATGAAGCTAAACAGAAGAGGGAATGTAGGCAATAAATAGCACAAATGGCTTTGAAAATATCAGATTGCATGGTTCGATGGTTGACTTGGAAGATTGCAGAAATTCTTATGCGACTGGACGTCTTTATGAAGTTAGGTTTGGCTACTCTTAGAAAGAGGACATTTTAACAAACGTGTGATTGGTGAATTTAAAGATACTATTTTCATGTCATTTTATTGTTTTTTTTAGATTGACTGACTTCCAGGAAAATGTTTGTCTATAATTGAGATTTACATTGAAAAATGTTGAATCTCACTAAGAAAAATTTAACATTTTCATATGTTAAAGACACTTATGAAGTATTAATAAGATTAATCAAATCATTTCATGAGGATATGCAATGCTAATATGAATATGTATTTCCAATGTAATGTATCTGCAGCCATTCCGGACTTCGAAACGGAGCCGGCTTTTTTGTGAAGAAGAAGAAAGGCAGATGAACACCAGATCACCAAAAAGGAATCTGAAGTCTGCGGTGGTTCCCCAGGTATGTGCAGTGAGGGTCAGTTGTGATGTGGCTTTTTTCCCAAACTTGGCTTCTGTAGGGGGGGGGAGGGTGTGTGTGTGTGTGTGTGTGTGTGTGTTAGTGTGTGTGTGTTAGTGTGTGTGTGTTAGTGTGTGTGTGTTAGTGTGTGTGTTAGTGTGTGTGTTAGTGTGTGTGTTAGTGTGTGTGTTAGTGTGTGTGTTAGTGTGTTAGTGTGTGTGTGTGTGTGTTAGTGTGTGTGTGGTGTTAGTGTGTGTTAGTGTGTGTGTGGTGTTAGTGTGTGTTAGTGTGTGTTTGTGTGTGTGTGTGTGTTTGTGTGTGTTAGTGTGTGTGTTACTATCCTTGTGGGGACTTGAACCCAGGTCCCCACAAGGCAATGTCTTCAAAATGATAAAAAATGGCTTCAGGAACATCTGTGTCAATTTTTACAACTTTAAAAAAAATTGCCTTGTGGGGACCTGTGTTTCATCAAGTGTGTTTATATTTGTGCTCCGCTCTGCCCCTGTAGACAGGAGGCGGTACTGCAGGCTTAAACACACTTTGCATTTAAACACACTTTGCTAACCAGAAACACACTCTAGCAGCAGAAAGGACAGACATTTCAAAGGAAAAGCTGCATAAACCTATTTATGTAAAGACTTTTCATGCAAATTAACCTTTTCTCTATTTAATAAAATAAAACGATTTTTACATGAAGTATTTATTTAGCCTTTTTGCATTTGAATGTTATTAGTTTTATAAATATTGCTAAAAGCAATTTGGGTCAGTTTCGAATTTCAGCATACTTCATTAATGCCATTTGATTCTCTGAAATTAAAGAATGATAGTGCACTATGCTGCGATACAATATAAACTAGTTTTATCATTTTTGGCAACTAACTTAGAGGCATCAATGCTTATTGTTACATTTTAATGCTTTTACCAGGAATCCAGAGTCTTTATGTTGCTTTGCCTTTGTAATTTTAGGGTTTTGGGTGGATAGTGGTAAACAGCAGGCAGGGTAATTTTAGGGTTTAGGGATGGTAAGGGTATTTTTAAGTTTAAGGGTGGGTAGTGGTAAAAGGTAGTAGGGGGGTTTAGGGATGGATGATGGTAAAGGGTGTAAAGGTTAATTTTAGGGTTTAAAGTGGGTAGTGGTAAAGGGTGTTAAGAGTAAATTTAAGGTTTAGGGGTGGGTAGTGGTAGAGGATGGTAAGATTAAATTTAGGGTTATGGGGTGCGTAGTGGTAAAGCTTGGGAAGGGCAATTTTAAGGTTTGGGGATAGGTAGTGGTAAATGGTGTTTAAAGTAATATTAGGGTTTAGGGGTGGGTAATGGTAAAGGGAGGACAATGTAATTTTAGGGTTTAGGGGTGGTTAGTGGTAAATGGTGTTTAGAGTAATTTCAGAGTTTATTTATATTACCACATACAGGCATGCCACTGGTGGTGAATCTAGAATGGTGTGTGCGTTCCTACGTGGGTTCACTGCTGTTTCCAGTGGAGCCACAAAGTTAACAGATGGCATAGTTTGTACTGGACTATGGTTGGGTGTGCATAATAGTTTAAAAGCTCAGGGGACAATTGAAGGGGCCGAATTGAAACTAGGCCTTGAGTCAGTCACTTCTAAGTTCAGCCCACTACGTTAAGTTAATTAATGGACAAGGCTAAGAACAGGCATTAGGTGGCTTTGAAGATGGTACATTATTCTGAGATGGGGAGGGGAGGCAAAGGTCAGTGCAAAGGTAAACCATAATTGAGCAAAGCAGGCTGTACAATTGTGGAATTTAATAGCTTTACCAAATGCAATTCAATGCACTTAACTTGCTCAAGAAGAGACTGGACCACTTTTTCAAACTTTGCATCTAATTTAAAATGCAACTCATCAAAAATGGACTGTTGAAAAGCATGATCTGGTAAAAATTCCATGGAGGTCTTTACACATTTATCTAATATTTTGGTGAAAGTTGCAGCTTTCCTCTCTGTTGGAACCGGGGTTACCGAGTCCGACACGGTAGCATGGCGCGAAGCGGGGAAGGCACGCGAAGGCAATGTGTAAGGCAGTTGTGCAGCACACTCTTACTTTGACTCAGAAATGCGAACGCAATAACATGACACCACACCAGGCTTTTGTATTTAAAATCAAGATCTTTTATATATAAATTAAGTTAGCATCAGATGAGGCAGATTAATTCAGATCTACGTTCAAATTCATTGCATTACTCAACTGGTGCACATTTTAAATAAAGCATCATAGCTCATCAACATTTTAGGCCACTAAGAGGCCGCAGGAATTATCTCCTAAACGTAGCACTTAATAATGATCTCAAGGTACGTTAATAAAACATGGGCCTAAACATACAGTTCACTTTAGCATATTCAATTACTTAAAAGAAGGCTTTTCACGTTACATTTAAATAGGCCTGCATTAATCTAGGCGCACCCACATTCAGTACAGTGGGCGTCGCAACTCCAGTACACCTGTAACATAAAATACTTCAACTCTGGGCGGTGTACACTTCAGCTCAATTCAATTAAACACTTTCCCCCTGTGGTAAAGACTTAGCAGTTAAAAGCATGGCCTAGGCAGTAATTACAATAGGCATCTGCAATAAATTAATAAATACTGTGGGGAACCCCTCAACATGTCCTGTATCCTGGGGCTTCTATGACCCTTAGGGGTTAACTCCAGGCTAGGCCCACTCCTCTCCGGGGCCTCGCCTCATAGGGAAAGTTACACAATTACTTATGGGGTTAATGGTGGCCCCCGGCCCCCAGTGGCGTTTTGTGGGCCCTAGGGGCCTCCTGGGCTCACCTGTTGCGTGTTCGTTGGTCGCGCTTCTCTCGCGACTGGTAACCCCCAGGCCCGGCCCGTGTTCTGGAGGGCGGGGCCCGGTCGGGGTATCTCGGCCTTCAGGCCGGACTGGCTGGACGTTGCGGGGGCCGGTATCACCTTCCTCCGGCCCCCGGGATCAGGGAGTGACTGTGGGCACGTTGCGGGGGCCGGGATCTCCCTCCTCCGGCCCCCGGGATCAGGTAAGTGAAGCCGCGGGCTTCCAGGACTTCGGGGAAGGGAGCGGGAGCCGGCAGTCCTCTTCGGCCGGCTCCCCGCCTCCCTCTGCACGGCTCTAGGTCTCCCTCGGCCTCCGTCGGCGATGGGGGCGGGACCGGAGCTGGCGCCCAATTGCTGCGCGGCCTTCCTGGGGGCGCGCCCGGCGTCCCCGGTTGCCCGGCAACGGCGTCGGCGGGGCCTGGATGCCTCGCTGGCGATTTCTTCGGCCGCGACGGCGCTGGGGGTGATTTCTTTGGCCGCGACGGCGGCGGGGGTGATTTCTTAGGCCGCAACGGCGGCGGTGGGGCCCCGGGCCCGATGGCAACAATTTGGGGCAATTCTGCAGAGGCTTCGGTGAGGGCGCGGACGGCGCACCTCACCACACACACCTGAGGGGCTTCCCTCACCTCAGCGCTTCCTCCGGTGAGGGCGCGACGGCGCACCTCACCACACGGCACTTCTCCTCAGGCGGCGGCGATCTCCTCACAAGGTCAGTGACCTGAGGGGCGGCAGAACGCAGGGCGCACCAGCAGCCTGTGGGCAGGGCTGACTGGAAAAGTACTTGGGGGCAGCCCAGCAGCAGGCAGAAATGAATAGGGGGGTGAAGGTCTAGCGCTTCAGGGTACGGCGCTTTACCTGGTGATCCCCAGTTGGGCAGTTTAGGCTTTAGGCCTGGCTGGACGGTCAGGCCTCCTCAAATTAAGGTGTCTGGCGACTGCTCCAGCTTGGTTGCTTCTTAGGCGCTTCTTGTTAGGAGTTTCTTGTCAGAAGTTCCTTATTATAAGTTTCTTGTCAAAGTTTCTTGTCAGAAGTTTCTTCTTATGAGGGGGGGGGATGAGTTGGTGGTTCTGGGAGTGCTTGATGTTCCTCCCGGCACGCTGAAGGTGGTTCCCTGGGTCCCCTCACACTGGGCAAGGCCAGTGGGTGGTGGGCGTTCCTCAGCTATCTTACTACAGCAGGGCCTCAGTCCTGTCAGCAGCAGTAGTGTAGGTCTCCCCCCTAGGCCCTAAAGCCTGTACTCCGGCGGAGGATCTCCCAGGTTCAGTGGTGCCTCATCAACTGACTAGAAAGTTTTCCCTCCAAACCTTTTATACCCCTAGGTCAGGTGACTCTCCCAAAGGCGGCAAAACATAACTCCTCCCACAGCCCGGAAGGTTCTGGAACCTTCTACATGCCTGGCTATGTGGCCCAGAGGCGGGGACGGAATGGATACTGTATCCCTATGTCCCAGCCTGACCCTGGCTACTAGTGTGTATGCGTGTAAGGCCCCTCTGCAGTAGCAGGGGCCTGTGGCAGCCATCTTGAGTGAGAGAGAGCACCTGCACCTCAGCACTGGCTAGCAGTGGTAAGGCGCCCGGAGACCTAGGTCCAGTAAAAATATGGTGGTAAAAAGGAGGCGCAAAAGGGAAAAAAATAGGGCAAGACCACCCTAGAGCTGACAGATCTAACACGCGTCCCCCCCAGCCGAAAGAGGGGAGAGCTTCCCAACCTCTAGGGAGTTCTCGTCGCTAAGGCGGAAAAACCGGGAGAGACCGTCAGCGTTGGCGTGGTCTACACCGGGTCGATGCTCCACCCGAAAGTCCATCCACTGGAGGGAAATGGACCACCTCAACAATTTGGGGTTTTCGCCTCTCATCTGCATGAGCCAGCGAAGGGGTCTGTGGTCGGTCTGGATCAGGAAGTGACAACCAAAAAGGTATGGCCTCAACTTCTTTACAGCCCAAACCACGGCAAAGGCTTCTCGTTGGATGGTACTCCACCGCTGTTCCCTGGGGAGTAGTCTTTGAGAAATGAAGGCCACTGGTTGGTCTTGGCCATCGTCATTCAGCTGCGAGAGCACAGCTCCTATGCCATGCTCAGAAGCATCTGTCTGCACGATAAATTCCCGTCCAAAGTCTGGAGTCCTGAGCACCGGTGCAGTGCACATTGCACGTTTGAGGGTTTCAAAGGCTTCCTGGCAGGCAGCCGTCCAGATGGCTCTGCGTGGCTGCTTCTTTGAAGTTAATTCCGTCAATGGGCCCACGATGGTTCCATATCCCTTAACGAACCGGCGGTAGTATCCCGTGAGGCCGAGAAAAGCTCGGACCTCTGTTTGGGTCTTGGGGGGCTCCCAGGCCAAGATGGTCTCAATCTTGGCTTGGAGGGGTTGCACCTTACCTCCGCCCACCAGATGTCCCAGGTACACAACAGATCCCTGTCCAATCTGGCACTTGCTGGCCTTGATGGTTAGACCAGCCTGTTGCAAAGCCTGTAGCACCTCCTGGAGATGCTCCAGATGGTCCTCCCAGCTGCCTACTGAAGACAGCTATGTCATCCAGGTAGGCAGCAGAGAAGGCCTCTAGGCCAGACAGCACCTGGTTCACCAACCGCTGGAAAGTGGCTGGAGCATTTTTCAACCCGAAGGGCATCACCCGAAATTGAAAGTGGCCCTCGGGGGTGGAGAACGCAGTCTTCTCCCTTGCTCCTTCCGCCATGGCGATCTGCCAATAGCCTGACGTCAAATCAATGGTACTCAGATACCGGGCTGCTCCCAGCCGGTCAATGAGCTCATCCGCCCGAGGGATCGGGTGAGCGTCGGTCTTTGTGACTGAGTTGAGTCCACGGTAATCCACACAGAACCGAAGTTCTGGTGTAGTGCCCTGTGGGGCTGCTTTCGGCACCAACACCACCGGACTAGCCCAAGGGCTACTGGAAGGCTCAATCACCCCTAGTTCTAGCATCTTGGTAACCTCACCCTGGATACTAGCCTTGACTTTATCGGACAGCCGGTAAGACTTGGTTTTCACTGGCGGACTGTCCCCTGTGTCCACATCATGGGTACACAGGTGCGTGATCCCAGGCGTGAGGGAGAACGAGGCATACTGCCCCAAGACCTGGCGGCAGTCCCTCTGTTGCTCTGGGGTCAAGGATGGGGCGAGGACCACTCCCTCTACCGAACCATCCTTCTCATGGGCCGCCAGAAGGTCTGGAAGAGGCTCACTCTCCTCCTCCTCACTTCCATCTGTTATCATTAGGAGAGTGAGTTCTGAACGCTCCTGGTGGGGCTTCAGGCGGTTGATGTGGAACACCCTGTGGGGTTGACGTGGGGTCTTCACATCGACGACATATGTGGTCTGGCCTCTCCTTTCCAAGATCTCAAATGGCCCAGTCCACCGGTCCTGGAGGGCGCTAAGCTCTCCTGGCTCCATGACCCACACCTTCTGTCCAGCGTCCAACTCTACCGTCCGCGCGTTCCGGTCATACCATTTCTTCATGACGGCTTGACTTGCCTCTAGGTTGTCCGAGGCTTCCTTCCACAGCTTGGCCACTTGGCTGCGGAATGCCAGCATATAGCTGACCACATCACGGGGAAGCTTCGAGGAAGACTTCTCCCACCCCTCCTTGACAAGACTGAGGGGCCCCCGAACGGGGTGGCCATAGAGCAGCTCAAAGGGGCTGAAACCGACCCCCTTCTGCGGCACCTCTCGGTAGGAGAAGAGCAGACAGGGTAAGAGGACGTCCCACTTTCTTCTCAAGTCCTCGGGTAGGCTCCTGATCATCCCCTTCAAGGTTTTGTTAAAGCGCTCCACGAGCCCGTTCGTCTGGGGGTGGTAAGGAGTGGAGAACCGGTAGGTCACTCCACACTCCTTCCACATGGCCTGCATGTAGGCCGACATGAAATTCGTGCCCCTATCTGACACCACGACCTTGGGGAATCCCACTCGGGTAAAAATTCCCATCAGGGCCCGCGCCACCACCGGTGCAGTGATGGTCCTCAGAGGGATTGCCTCTGGGTACCGGGTGGCGTGGTCTACCAGCACCAAAATGAACCTATGTCCTGCAGAAGTCGGCGGGTCCAATGGCCCGACAATGTCAATCCCTACCCGCTCAAAAGGGGTATCGACCACTGGGAGAGGTTCTAGAGGGACCTTCACTTTAGTCCCTGTCTTGCCGCTCGCTTGGCAAGGGGTGCAAGTCTTGCAAAAAGTGTCAGAAGTGACGCGCATCCTGGGCCAGTAAAAATGTGGGACCAGACGCGCAAACGTCTTGTCCTGGCCCAGGTGTCCTGCTAGTGGTATTTCGTGTGCCAACTCTAGCAGAAAGGCTCGGTAGCATTGGGGGACCACCACGGCTCATGATGACCCATGCACCGGAGCCTTAGGCTCACTGTAGAGGAGACCATCCTCCCAGTAGACATGGTAGTTACCAGTCTCTGTTCCAGCTGCTTGGGCTTCGGCCTGTTGCCACATGCCTTCAAGCGTAGGGCACTCCTTCTGCGCCCGGCAAAATTCCTCCCGGGTAGGCCCTCCTTCCACCTGCCACTCTGCAGGGGTCGGCAGGTCCCCCACGGGAACACCAACCACCTCAGCGGACTCCGGGGTCACCTCCGTGGGCTCCCCATCCATCTCACCGGGTGTCTCCTCCTGGACATCTCCTCGTCCAGCAGTGGGCTGGGCCATTATTTCAGGCTCCAACCCGAGCTGAGTTCCTTGTCGGGCAGCCATGGACCGCGTGACGACGCAAGTCCATCCTGGTAATCCCAACATCTCAGCATGGGCATTGAACTCTACCTCCCTCCAGGCAGTATGTTCCAAGTCGTTGCCCAGCAGACAGTCAACTGGCATGGCAGGGCTTACCGCAACCTTCATCAGACCGGATACTCCTCCCCATTCAAAGGGAACTTGGGCCACGGGGTAATGACCCAGGCTATTATCAGCCATCACAACTGGGTGGAATTCCTCAGGAATCACCTGCTCTGGGGACACCAGCTGACGTCTCACCATCGTCATGCTGGCACCTGTGTCCCTCAGAGCCTCCACCTCCTCCCCGTTCACCAGGACCCTCTGCCGATACTTGGCAGTGTTCGCGGGTACCTGAACCCGTGGGATGATGATCTCTATCCCCCAGGGAAACTAAGGTCAAGCCTGTCCACTCACCTCCCCTACCTAGGGACAACTCCTCCCCAAGCGCTACACTGGCCACCCCGGGGCTCTTACCTCCTGTGGGGGCTGGGGTTCTCTTGCGACACTGGGGATCCCCCTTATAATGTCCAACCTACCCGCACTCGTAGCACCGGACAGTTCTGGGCTGCTGACTCCTGTCAGGATAAGTGGGTTTCTGGAATCCAGATTGGGATGGGGAACCTACCCCTCTCCCAGGCGGTCTATTTTGGGGGCCTTTAAAGAACTCCCTCTTTTTATCTCCCCCCTCTTTCTTCTGGGGGAGCCCCTGTCCACCTTTCGGAGGGTCCGCCCCGGCTCCCTTGTGGGACACCCGAGTGCTGACCCACGTGTCTGCCTCCTCTGCAAGCTCCCTAGGATTGGTCAGCTTGCGGTCCACCAAGTACTGGCGCAGCTCCGGAAAACATTTCTCTAGGAGGTGCTCTCTCAAGAACAGGTCGTACAGCCCTTTGTAATTGTCAACGTTGCTGCCACGCACCCAACCCTCCAATGCCTTCCGGGCATAATCAGAAAAATCCACCCAGTTTTGTGTGTGAAGCTTGTGGCTGTTGCGGAACTTTTGGCGGTACTTCTCTGGGGTGAGGCCAAACTTCCTGAGCAGGGCCTCCTTCATGATAGGGTAGTTAGTCTGCTCCCCCTTATCCAAAGTTAAAAGTGTGTCCCTTACTAGTGGAGGTATGTACCTATAAAGACCTCCTCCCCAGTAGCTCTCAGGAACTCTATGGGCCACCAAAGCTACCTCATACGCCTCCAACCACTTATCGATGTCATCACCTACACTACAATTGGCTATCACCTCTCTTGGTAAATAGAATTTGGGCTCCTGTGGAACCCCAGCAGGTACGCTGCCACCATTCACTCTGCCCTGCATCTCCATCTGCAAGGCTCGGAGCTCTAGTTCCTTCAGGCTAAGCTCATGTGCAAGCTTCCTTTCCTCCATGGCTAGCCTTGCCTGTTCTCCTTCTCTTTCCATCTTAGCAAGTTCTAATGTTAATTGCCTCTCCTCCCTCCTATCCTCAAATTCCTCTGCCGACAAACTCCCCCCTGACGCACTACTGCCTGCCCTGGAACGTCTTCCTGGCAACATATTCTCGCTAACATCAATGTGCAGTAGGTCCAGTTCTCCTGGGTTGTCTGTCTCCCCCTGCTCCTCGTCCCCTCTTCCCTCCGGGTGGGCCATTACCCATGCCCTCAAAGCTTTCTGAAGCACCCCCTTCCTGGCACCTCGCTTGACGGCCACCCCCCTTTCTAGGCAGAACTCCTTGAGCTGTGTCACCGTAAACCTTTCTAGGTTGGTTAACTCCAACTCCATCCTCCTAGGTCTGGTCCCAGACAATTTAGGGAAAGGGTTCTAGACTGGTAGCAGGTCTAACGCAGGAATGTACACAATTGGCAATCATAAAAGAATTCCTAGCACTTGCATTACAATCGGTGTCTAATTGCGGCGCACACTGAGTCACTGTAGGGTGCTGCACAAACACCAGTCCTTATCCAACCGCTGAACACCAAATGTTGGAACCGGGGTTACCGAGTCCGACACGGTAGCATGGCGCGAAGCGGGGAAGGCACGCGAAGGCAATGTGTAAGGCAGTTGTGCAGCACACTCTTACTTTGACTCAGAAATGCGAACGCAATAACATGACACCACACCAGGCTTTTGTATTTAAAATCAAGATCTTTTATATATAAATTAAGTTAGCATCAGATGAGGCAGATTAATTCAGATCTACATTCAAATTCATTGCATTACTCAACTGGTGCACATTTTAAATAAAGCATCATAGCTCATCAACATTGTAGGCCACTAAGAGGCCGCAGGAATTATCTCCTAAACGTAGCACTTAATAATGATCTCAAGGTACGTTAATAAAACATGGGCCTAAACATACAGTTCACTTTAGCATATTCAATTACTTAAAAGAAGGCTTTTCACATTACATTTAAATAGGCCTGCATTAATCTAGGCGCACCCACATTCAGTACAGTGGGCGTCGCAACTCCAGTACACCTGTAACATAAAATACTTCAACTCTGGGCGGTGTACACTTCAGCTCAATTCAATTAAACACTTTCCCCCTGTGGTAAAGACTTAGCAGTTAAAAGCATGGCCTAGGCAGTAATTACAATAGGCATCTGCAATAAATTAATAAATACTGTGGGGAACCCCTCAACATGTCCTGTATCCTGGGGCTTCTATGACCCTTAGGGGTTAACTCCAGGCTAGGCCCACTCCTCTCCGGGGCCTCGCCTCATAGGGAAAGTTACACAATTACTTATGGGGTTAATGGTGGCCCCCGGCCCCCAGTGGCGTTTTGTGGGCCCTAGGGGCCTCCTGGGCTCACCTGTTGCATGTTCGTTGGTCGCGCTTCTCTCGCGACTGGTAACCCCCAGGCCCGGCCCGTGTTCTGGAGGGCGGGGCCCGGTCGGGGTACCTCGGCCTTCAGGCCAGACTGGCTGGACGTTGCGGGGGCCGGTATCACCTTCCTCCGGCCCCCGGGATCAGGGAGTGACTGTGGGCACGTTGCGGGGGCCGGGATCTCCCTCCTCCGGCCCGCGGGATCAGGTAAGTGAAGCCGCGGGCTTCCAGGACTTCGGGGAAGGGAGCGGGAGCCGGCAGTCCTCTTCGGCCGGCTCCCCGCCTCCCTCTGCACGGCTCTAGGTCTCCCTCGGCCTCCGTCGGCGATGGGGGCGGGACCGGAGCCGGCGCCCAATTGCTGCGCGGCCTTCCTGGGGGCGCGCCCGGCGTCCCCGGTTGCCCGGCAACGGCGTCGGCGGGGCCTGGAGGCCTCGCTGGCGATTTCTTCGGCCGCGACGGCGGCGGGGGTGATTTCTTTGGCCGCGACGGCGGCGGGGGTGATTTCTTAGGCCGCGACGGCGGCGGTGGGGCCCCGGGCCCGATGGCAACAATTTGGGGCAATTCTGCAGAGGCTTCGGTGAGGGCGCGGACGGCGCACCTCACCACACACACCTGAGGGGCTTCCCTCACCTCAGCGCTTCCTCCGGTGAGGGCGCGACGGCGCACCTCACCACACGGCACTTCTCCTCAGGCGGCGGCGGCCGCGGCGGTGATCTCCTCACAAGGTCAGTGACCTGAGGGGCGGCAGAACGCAGGGCGCACCAGCAGCCTGTGGGCAGGGCTGACTGGAAAAGTACTTGGGGGCAGCCCAGCAGCAGGCAGAAATGAATAGGGGGTGAAGGTCTAGCGCTTCAGGGTACGGCGCTTTACCTGGTGATCCCCAGTTGGGCAGTTTAGGCTTTAGGCCTGGCTGGACGGTCAGGCCTCCTCAAATTAAGGTGTCTGGCGACTGCTCCAGCTTGGTTGCTTCTTAGGCGCTTCTTGTTAGGAGTTTCTTGTCAGAAGTTCCTTATTATAAGTTTCTTGTCAAAGTTTCTTGTCAGAAGTTTCTTCTTATGAGGGGGGGGGATGAGTTGGTGGTTCTGGGACTGCTTGATGTTCCTCCCGGCACGCTGAAGGTGGTTCCCTGGGTCCCCTCACACTGGGCAAGGCCAGTGGGTGGTGGGCGTTCCTCAGCTATCTTACTACAGCAGGGCCTCAGTCCTGTCAGCAGCAGTAGTGTAGGTCTCCCCCCTAGGCCCTAAAGCCTGTACTCCGGCGGAGGTTCTCCCAGGTTCAGTGGTGCCTCATCAACTGACTAGAAAGTTTTCCCTCCAAACCTTTTATACCCCTAGGTCAGGTGACTCTCCCAAAGGCGGCAAAACATAACTCCTCCCACAGCCCGGAAGGTTCTGGAACCTTCTACATGCCTGGCTATGTGGCCCAGAGGCGGGGACGGAATGGATACTGTATCCCTATGTCCCAGCCTGACCCTGGCTACTAGTGTGTATGCGTGTAAGGCCCCTCTGCAGTAGCAGGGGCCTGTGGCAGCCATCTTGAGTGAGAGAGAGCACCTGCACCTCAGCACTGGCTAGCAGTGGTAAGGCGCCCGGAGACCTAGGTCCAGTAAAAATATGGTGGTAAAAAGGAGGCGCAAAAGGGAAAAAAAATAGGGCAAGACCACCCTAGAGCTGACAGGTCTAACACTCTCATACTTAGCTGTTGGTTAATTTTGAGTTGAGGGTATTAACAGCAGAAATTAAACAAGAGGAAATATCCATCATGAGAGAAATAATATTTCCATTATAGTGAAGAGCTGAGGGTGTCCCATTTATAATACTTGCATGATTTATGCCATCAATAGAAAGGTGGCATGCAGGAAGCTCGATTTCTTTTAATAGGACACCCACTGCACACTCTAAAAAACAGTCAATTGTGGCACACTTAGTTGTTGTGGTGGAGCTCATGGTGCCGTGGCCCAACCTAGCCCCTTACGGCCGTGGACGGGCACAGACGGGCCTGCTCTACAGAAGTGCACTATAAAGCTCTGTTGTGCAAGGTCCCAGCTTCTCAGTAAGCAGTACAGTATGGCCCATGTAGTCCTCATTGACCCCTAAAACACTCGCAGCATCCCACACAGCAGGAAACGGAAGCTTACTTTAAAGCGCTGTGGTGCAAGGCCACACGTCCTCCAGGAAGCAGTGCAGTATGGCCCCTGCAGTTCTCCTCAGCCCTTAAAACATTGTCACTGTGTCCCGAGCGAAAGGAAACAGAAGTGCTCTTTAAAGCACCATAGTGCTAGGCCCGGCCTAACCATGAAGCAGTGCAGTATGGTCCCTATAGTCGCCTGTGGCATCCACAACACTGTCACAGCATTGTGCACAATGAGAAACAGAAGAATGTTTCAAAACACTGTGATGCAAGGCCCCTCGTACTCCTCCAGGAAGCAGTGCAGTATGGCCCCGGTAGTCCTCCTCTGCCTCTGCAACACTGTCACAGCATCTCTGGCAGTGGAAAACAGGGGCGTGCTTTAAAGTGATGTGGTGCAAGTCCCAGCCTTTTCAATTAAACAGTGCAATATGGCCCCTGTGGTCCTCCTCAGACTCCAAAGCACTGTCAGTGTCCTATGCAGGGTGAAACATATGCACGCTTTAAAGTGCAGTGATGCAATGCCCCTCGTCCCCCTCCAAGAAACAGAGCAGTATAGCCTCTGTAGTCCTCCTCAGTCCCCACAACACTGACATAGTGTCCCACACAGCAGGAAACACAAGTACGCTTTAAAGCACTGTGATACAAGGCCGCTCCTCTTTCAGGAAACAGTGCAGTATGGCCTCTGTAGTCGTCTGCAGTCCCCACAACACTGTCACATGGTCCCCATTTTTAATTCAGCTCCTGACCTGATACATAAAACCTAGTATTTGTAGGTAAAAGATGTCTGAGCCATCTGCACTTCTCATCTGGTCCTTGCCAGCATTCGTCTGGGTAGGGGTAGCTATGTAGCTCTCAATTTCTCTTAGGGTCCTGCTGCAAGTCCAGCTATTGTGTGTACACCAGTGTTTCCCAAACTGAGGGTCATGATCCACTTGTTGGGTCATGTCTAGTGAGCTAATGTTTGGTGGTTTAAGAAAGTCCGAGCAGTAAAAACAGTTGCCTTTAAATTCTGTGTTTAACTTATCACCCTTGCAGGTAACCCAAAGACAAAAATTTAAGGATGCTTTAATCTTCTGACATGAGGATTGGTGTTTACTTTTCTTTCTCTGACTGCAAATTTTGCCACTGGATTCAAGCTAGCCTGGCTGATGAGGGCTGTTAGCCCGAAACCGGTCCCAGGATGCTTGTTTCCGGTCCAGGGAAGACATGGCTTGGCAGTTCGGGCTGGACTGTTCCCATGAGGCACAGGGTCAAGACTGATTTGCATATAGCTATGACTGAACTGGGGTGGCGAAGTGAGCTAAAGAACGATGATGGATTCAACCCAGATCTGTGACTGGGGTGAGTGTTCGAAATGTTTCAGCGCTCCGTCCATCATCTCCTTGCGTTTGCTTTGTTCGCCCTAAGTTGGCAGGGTATGCCCAGACGTGGGTTCCTTGCTTACTTTGCCACTGGATTCAAGCTAGCCTGGCTGATGAGGGCTGTTAGCCTAAAACCGGTCCCAGGATGCTTGTTTCCGGTCCAGGGAAGACATGGCTTGGCAGTTCCGGCAGGACTGTTCCCATGAGGCACAGGGTCAAGACTGATTTGCATATAGCTATGTCTGAACTGGGGTGGCGAAGTGAGCTAAAGAACGATGATGGATTCAACCCAGATCTGTGACTGGGGGTGAGTGTTTGAAATGTTTCAGCACTCCGTCCATCATCTCCTTGTCTTTGCTCTGACTGCAAAGTGAAAGGAGTTTTTAAAGTGAATTATGTGACAATGTAGAATGTTGTTTTTTGCAATACACAACAAAATGTAAATACCTGTAAAAGAACTATATACATCCAGCAGTTAGGAAAGCAGAAATTAAGCACTGTATTGTAATTATGAAGTGTGCGGGAAACAGAGATTTTAATAGGATTAAAACAAATCAAGGCACTAACTTGGCCATGCTCAAATGATTCACAGAAACCCGATTCCCACACAGTATCATTTGTGTGTATATGGTTTTATCAGTAAAACTGTATGTGTGTGCAAATTTAGTGGTCATTTCAATGGCAAATGGGCTGTCTGTTAATGACAACATGCTACTATAAGATGCTTTAGTTGCATTCCTCCTATCCATTTAAGTTAGATGAGTGTCCTAGAAGGTGTGATGCTATTTATAGCCTTCCCCACCAGTAAATCCAGTACCTCAGATTTGGAATTCATCAGGTATGATAAATTGCCCTCATTATGATTCTGTCCCCCAAAATTGTGCATAAAAAATTAATTACGCAAAATGCAAATCTGTCATTTCATGCTATATTTTAGTTTGAAATATGATGTGTAAATATGCAAAGTGAAATAATGGTGTCATTTTGGCAAATTTGCACAACAAGCATAATGTGAAAATCCAGAAATTACAGGAATTATGCCACTGTAATTTAACTTTCGCCCAAAGCTAGCCTAATTTCCGTGCTGTTTTGAGAGCTGTAGGCCCCACCAGTGATAGTGTTTAATTGAAGTAGCAAGGTTGTGCTGAGCCCTAATGCAAGCATAGAAAATAGGTCTACCAATCCCTTGCTATGGTGGTAGAATAATAGTAACAATGAGTGTAGTGAGTCCCTGGTCCATTAGGTCACTTCACCTGCTGCAGTATTGATAGTAAGCCACGTGTGTTTCTTTAAGAATTCCAAAAAGCCTTCTACTGCCAACATTAAACAACATTTCTGGCTTTATTACACTCGAGGTTCAATTATTTTGCTTTAAACACTACGTTCCCAGTACGTATTCAATGTAAAGTTCAAGCCAGCATATACAGCAAGTGTGAATCTGCCTATAGCGACTACATTTTCTTCTAGGGAGATCAGAAACAGTTATTCCGGTCTACAAACCTTTTTCCTGCACTGGTAAGCAGCTGAAATGCACCCCAAATATGTAGCAACATGTAATATGCTGGTGTCGTTTCTCTTCATAGAATCATACTTTAGAGAAATGATTTGGTTAATTGTACCAAATTGTTTGGTTTGTTTCCCTAATCATATTTGTTTAAAAATGTTCAACTTAGATTGGCAAAAGAATTAACGGTAGTGGAATTTGTTACATATTTCATGTATTCATTTACAGGTTGCAATGAAATGAACACTTTGCAATTTGAAATCTTAGGTTTTGGCCGATCATTGGGTGTGTACAATTGTCACATACATGTAAATTCCGTGGACGCTGAAATAAATACAGTGCAGACATAATGTTAAACATATGTAGAACGCCATCTCTCTTTTTTTGCTGAATGCTCCTTTCCGTTGCACTTTCAAGTGCAAAACCAAAACGTGCTTTTAAGGGATGGGGGGTGGGGAGAGGTGCTCCTTTCATTCCACAGCGCGAGGTTCAGCGCTTTGAATGTGACCTCTGTCTCCAGGCCGAGAAGTCAAAGGATGCAATTTGCATACATTCACACCTTAATGCCGGTCACTTAAGGTGCTTCCATAGAAACCTTTGTATTGTTAATGCAGCGCTCCTGCTCCAACAGGAACTGACCACAGCGTGTCTTTGAATGCCTTTATTTTGTAAAAGCCTACTTGCAGGACCTGCTTATGTCCTTGTTTAGTAACAGTAACTTGTTTGTACTTCGTGTCACAGCTTTATTTTTTGTCGTATTAAAGAGAAAACAGGAAACCAGGGGAAATTCCCAACATTCTGAAATGTTTTCTTTACGTTTTTCTGATCTGGGCAGCCAAAGCCTTTCTCATTTTTTAGCCGGGAAGGGATAGAAGAGGAAATGCTGCATTCCGTTCGGGTGGGACAGTGCTTATTGTGAAATAAGTGACACAACCACAAGAATCTCAAGACACTAAAAACGCCATGGTTTGGGGCAGTAGGGCAGCCTTCAACCCCCATGAAGTGCATTGAGCACACATTCCACTGGGTGTCAAAGTCCAGGGAAACTGGCAAAAACTTCAATTATGATACAAGTGCGTCTATTCAAATGATGTGATGATGTCTGCAGGCCATGATACTAGAGTATCTCTGCAAGAGCACTGTGTATCTCATTCCTGGACTAGCATAGTGTAGATCCAAAAAAGTACACTGTGAAAAAAAATAGCACACACGAATATGACCGTTGCTAAAAACATCAGCTCTATATAAGCACATGAGTTTGAAATGATGCTTTGCTTTATCCTGCACTGGGGGTAGGCCAAAAAGATAACTTACTAGGCTGAGAGCCAGACTACACTGGGGGTTCACTGATGGGTTAAGTCCTGATCCGTACAATGTAATAGGTTCGGTAAGGGTGACCCCTCAAACTTGACCTGTTTGATTTGGGCTGTGCACGTCATGGTAAGGAATATTATCATTATCATAGCTAAAACCTATTTATTTTCACAGAGAAAACAGTGTCTTTTTGCTGCAGGTACTCTGCCATAAAGCATGCACCTGGGTGAAATTTAAATTACACTGGCATAATTCACATGAATTTGGGAATTTCAGGCCACACTTGCTTGGAATTCCCAAAATGATGACATTACGCCACTTTGCATAATTATACACCGTTCATGGTAAGCATTTACTGAAAATGGCGCAATTTGTTGTAAAAAAAACTACTACAAAAGGACAGGAACAGCAGAACACAAGTGGGTGTTGTTTGCGGAGCTCATGTTTAAATGCTATCCTGGTCCAAAAATTGATGGAAGGATGCATTCCATGCTAAAATATAATGCAAAATGATGGATATTTTCACGTGGTTTTGTTCTAATTCCATGCACTTCCACAACAGCAACAGCAAATTAGACACTCCTAATAAACATATATTTGTCCAATGCATAGATAGTTCGTAGGAATATGTTTGTTCCTATGTCTTTTCCACCTTCAACACTGCACATGGCGTTGCACAAACAAAGATATGCTACACTGACAAAGTGAGTTTTCTTGGCTTTTAAAGGAATTACATGTGTTTTCTGAATCTTCTCTAACACATAAGGCCTGGTTACATATTGCACTGTACTGGTGGAGTGGATACTCTGCACCTGTAAACACAGTGAGGCAACAAGCTGCTAATAACATGCAATTACAAGTTCATGACTACAGTATGGCGAATAATTTGTAAACCCATTTATTCAGGTGGAAATTCTGCATAGAATTTCAAGTTCTATGTGGAATAATGCTCACATTTAGCACCTGCTCTGATGGGGCATGCAGGGACAGTGAGGAATTGGGGAAGGGAACGGGGGCAAGGGAAAGGGAACAAATGGGTTGTCAACATTACCTGCTCCCCCTAAGTGCAATAGGATGGGCTAATTTGGGTGGGGCTTTAGGGGTGAGGTGTGGATAGTCTTGCAGCTCAGCCTCAATTTTCTTTGTACCAGACAGACATTCTGGTGGGTTAATTCACTACGGGTAAATTTGGGTCTTGTGTTCCTATACTTGTGTTCCTGCAGCAAGGAAATCTGAGTCTGAAAACACAAGGCCAGTTACAATTGGGTAGAACAATATTTTACCCTTCACTGCTGAACTTATATTAAGGGCTATACACTAGGTGCAGCATAGATCATCAAGAGTCCTAGATAATCTTAGTTATTTTAACAGGTATTGAACAAGCAACATCACTAGCTTCCAAAAATACAGAGAACAATAACGTTTTAGACATTTAGTGTTGCAAGTGTCATTTCACTTACAGGACAGGTACAACACAAATGCAGTATTCTCTCACGGGAAACATCCATTACAACGCATGTCACTACAACACATGCCATTACAACGCATACCATTACAACTCATGCCTTTACAACACATTATAAGGTAAGTAATGGAGATTTTTTAGTTTTAGGGTGGGTATGGGTTTTGGGGTAGATGGGAATTGTAATTTTTACCCCTACACTATCCAACACTTTCCCTACTGTTGCACTCACTGGAGTGGGAATAGCAATTTTTACTCCTACACTATCCAACACTTACCCTACTGTTGCCCTAAAAGTATTATGCGTTGTAATGGTATGCGTTGTAAAGGTATGGGTTGTAATAGAATGCGTTGTAATGGTAGTTTTAAAAAATGCGTTGTAATGGCATGCGTTGTAAAATCATGCGATGAAATGGTAGTTGCGATGTAAAAACCGCGTTGTAAAAGCATGCGTGGTAATTGTTTGCGTTGTAATGTCATATATTCTTCTCTCACGTGTACAGAACAGGGGATTGTAAGTAAACTGTACATTTCCCTCACATATATACAATAGGTACTATTCAGTTTACGCCAATGCATGCTCCAAACACACTGAACAGTTGTAGCACCATTGGTAGAACTGCAAACTTCTTTCTTGTATAGACAGAATATGTACAGCACAGGTTAAAGAAGTGCTACTTCTTTCACGCACAAAACAAGTATAAAGCTTGGGCAGTGGCAGTGCAAGCTTAGTTATACTCCGCACAGCAAGCTTTTCTCTCTGTCTCTCACAGTACATGCAGGAAAAGTCCATGTTTATCTCATACACACCCAGAACACTATCTACAAATGATAGTAGATAGGGATTTGCACCAAAACCCATGGGTGGTTCCATGGGAATGCCACTATACCACCCATGGAATGCTCCCTTACTACAAGGTAGCGCAAAGTGGCATGGAGCGCTACTTTGCATTACTTTTGGCAACTTTTCAACAGAAATCGGGACTTGAACTGGAAAGTAAATTCCAACACAACACTTTGCACCACATCTGCATCACTTTTGTATGAGGATGAAATGGGGCGGTGATCTCCCTGTGGTAAAGTATAATGAAAATGTAAAAAGTTTATCAAGGTTTAAAAAAATTAATAACGTCTTTTTATGTTAGAAATTAATATACATTAATTTTATATATATATTTTAAATTTAGAGCAATATAAAAAAACTCATATCGCTATCAACTTAATTTTGAATTAATAGCTCCCTCGTCATGCGTTACTTACCTCACATATTACATCACTTATGAAATGTTCTGTGACATCATTGATAACATCAATGATGGATGACATGTGAAATGACATAATTGGGCCAAAATTCTGCATGACGAAGTGTGAGTTAGTTTCTTTAGTTAACTATTTCAGTTTGAATTTCAGTGTTTTTAGAGTTTATAACATCACTTTAACCTTGTTTTTTTACTGTGAGTATACACACATATCTGCCCTTTGCTTTGATCTAGCTGATGTTTCCCTTGCTTTGGATGCAGTTGCAAGGTAAATCTTATGGTTTAGGGTGAGTATGAGTTTTTGGGAGATAAGGAATTTAAGGGTGTAGGGTGGTTATGGGTTTTTCGGGTTGTAAGGTTTGCCTTAGGGTTTAGGGTAGGTATGTGTTTTTGGGTGGCAAGGGAATATTGAGAGTTTAGGGTGGGTATGGGTATTTGGGTGGCAAGGGAATTTTCAGGGTTTAGGGTGAGTATAGGTTTTTAGGTGAAAAGGGCTTGTTAGGGTTTAGGGTGGGTATGGGTTCTTTGGTTGGCAAGGGAATATTTAGGGTTTAAGGTGGGTGTGGGTATTTGGGTGGTAAGGGATTTTTTAGGGTTTAGGGTGGGTATGGGTTCTTTGGTTGGCAAGGGAATATTTAGGGTTTAAGGTGGGTGTTGATTTTTAGGTGCAAGGGAATTTTTAGGGTTTAGTGTGGCTATACGTTTTTGGGTGGCAAGGGAATTTTCAGCATTTAGGATGGGTGTGGGTTTTTAAGTGGCAAAGGAATTTTTAAGGTTTAGAGTGGGTGTGGATTTTTGGGGGGTAAGGGAAATTTATGGTTTTGGGTGGATATGGGTTTTTGGATGATAATGGAATTTTTACGGATTAGAGTGGCTGTGTGTTTTTGGGTGGTAAGGTACTCTTTCGGGTTTAGGTTGGGTATGGTTTTTTGGGTGGCCAGTGAATTTTTATGGGGTTAGGGTGGGTATGGGTTTTTGGGAGGCGAGGGATTTTTTAAGGTTAGAGTAGGTATGGGTTTTTGGGTGGTAAGGGATTTTTGGGGGTTCGGGTCGCAAGGAATATTTAGGGTTTAGCGTGAGTATCGTTTTTTTGGGTGGTAAGGGAATGTTTAGGGCTTAGGGTGGGTATGGGTTTTTGGGTGGCAAGGGATTTGTTAAGGTTTAGGGTGGCAAGGGAATTTTTATTTCTAGAGTGGGTATGGGTTTCTGATTGGCAAGGGATTTTTTAGGGTGGGTATGGTTTTTTGGGTGGTAAGGGAATTTTTAAGGTTAAGGGTGGGTGTGGATTTTTGGGGGCAAGGGAAATGTTTTGGTTTCGGGTGGGTATGGGTTTTTGGGTGGTAAGGAATTTTTTAGGGTTTAGGCTGGGTATGGGTTTTTGGGTGGTAAGGAATTTTTTAGGGTTTAGGCTGGGTATGGGTGGTAATGAATCGTTTAGGTGTAGTGTTTGTATGGGTTTTTGGGTGGCAAGGGATTTTTCAGGGTGGGTATGGGTTTATGGGAGGCAAGTGGATTTTTAGGGTTCAGGGTGGGTATGGGGTTTATGGGTGGCAAGGGAATTTTTAGTGTTTAGGGTGGGTGTGAGATATTTGGTGGCAAGGGATATTGTAGATTTTACAGTGTGTATGGAGTTTTGGGTCACAAGGGAATTTTTAAGGTTTAGGGTGGGTGTGGGTATTTGGGTGGAAAGGGATTTTTTAGGGTTTAGGGTGGGCATGGGTTTTGGGTGGCAAGGGAACATTTAGGGGTTAGGGCTGGTATGGGTTTTTTAGGTGGTAATGAATCATTTAAGGTTTAGTGTTTGTATGGGTATTTGGGTCACAAGGGATTTTTTATGAATGGGTATGGGTTTTTGGGTGGCAAGTGAATTTTTGGGGTTTAGGTGGGTGTAGGTTTTTGAGCGGTAAGGGATTTTTAGGGTTTAGGGGGGAATGGGTTTTACGGTTTCAATGGAATTTTTAGTGTTTAGGATGGGTGTGGTATTTTTGGTGGCAAGGGATTTTGTATGGTTTTGGGTGGGTAAGGGTTTTTGGATGATAAGGGAATTTTTAGGGATTAGAGTGGATGTGTGTTTTTGGGTAGTAGGGTACTTTTTCGGGTTCAAACCCACACCCACCCTAAACCTTAAAAATTCTCTTGCCACCCAAAAACCAATACACCCCGTAAACCCTACAAAATTCCTTGCCACCAAAAATCCCACACACATCCTAAACGATAAAAATACCCCTGCCACCCAAAAAACCCATACCTATCCTAAACCCTAAACAATCCCTTAACACTCAAAAACCTACACCCATCCTAAACCCTAAAAATTCAATTGCCACCCAAAAACATATACCCATCCTAAACCCTAAAATATCCCTTGCCAGTCAAAAACCCATACCCACCCTAAAAAATTCTTGCCACCCAAATACCCACACAAACACTAAACCCTAAAAGATTAATTACCACCCAAAAACCCATACTAAACCCTAAAGATTCACTTGCCACCGAAAACCTATGCCCACCCTAAACCCTAAAAAATCCCTTACCACCCAAATACCCATACACACCCTAAACCATAAAAAATACCCATACCACCCAAAAACCTATCACCCTAAAAATTCCCTTACCACGAAAAAACACATACCCACCCAAATCCCTTAGAGTTCCCTTGCCACCCAAAAACCCACACCCCCAAAACCCTAAAAATCCCTTTCCACTCAAAAACCCATACCCACCCGCAACCCTTAAAATTCTCTTACCAACCAAAAACCAATACAAATGCTAAACCCTAAAAAATCCCTTGCCACCCAAAAACCCATACAAATGCTAAAGCCTAATAAAATCATTCTCGCCCAAAAACCGATACCCAACCTAAACCATAAAATTTCCCTTGCCCCACAAAAACCCACACCCACCCAAAACCATAAAAATTCCCTTGCCACCCAAAAACCCACACCCATTTTAAATGATAAAAATTCCCTTGCCACCCAAAAAACCCATACTCACCCTAAACCCTAAAAAATCCCTTGCCACCCAAAAACCCATACCCATCCTAAATCTAAAAAATTCAGTTGCCACCCAAAAACCCATACCCACCCTAAACACTGAAAAATACCTTACCACCCAAAAATCCATACCCATCCTGAACCCTAAAAATTCCCTTGCCACCCAAAAACCCATACCCACCCTAAACCCTAAAAATTCCCTTGCCACTCAAAAACCCATACCCACCCAAAACCCTAAAAAAGCCTGTATCCCCTAAAAACCTATACTCACTCTAAACCCTAAAAAATACCTTACCACCCAAAAACCCATACCCACCCTAAACCCTAGAAATTCCTTTGCCACCCAAAAACCAGTACACACCCTAAACCCTAAAAAAGCCTATATCACCTAAAAACACATTTCTATTGTAATTTTTCCAGATACAGTAAGAAAGCCTATAGCTTTAACTTATTTTTACATTTAGGTACAAATGTTGACTGCATGCCAATGTTTGTGTTTTTTAAAAATATATTTAGAAGCATGTCCTTTATAGTGCAATTGCCTTCTTTTTCTTATAACATGCCATAGTCTTTATAAGATCATCGTATGAGCAGCAGTTCTTTTAGTTAAAAATCTTTCAGAGCATCAGTCTTTCCACATCATGTTGTTCTTCCCCAAGTCAACAACATATAATCGTACAGTACTAGTCAGTGTCCCTGCCTTTTAAAAAAGGTGCATTGCTACTTCTCATATCACCATCTCCCATTATTACAGTTTACCATCATTTTTAGACCACAACAAATTTAAATAAAGCAGCGAAAGTCACAAAATTTTTGGAACTTTGCTCTACACTTGCTAAGCAAAATTTCCAAAATTGCACCACTTCACATACTATTGTCATTTGCAGCAACATTTTACTGCAAGTACATGAGAATAATGCAAATGGTCTGAACATGAACGGCGGTTGCTTGCGCAGCCTGTGTTTTTTCATGCTATGTTTTTATCATGGCGTGTATTTTGTGCTCCAATATCGCACTCAATGATGGATTCTCATTTTGAGTAATTGCATGCGATTTCGCATAATTTCCCTGAAAATTCGCATAATTATGTGAAAACAAATTTATCCACAAAGACAATTAATAATGCAAAATTATCCTTAACTGAAACATCTATGTCAATAGCAACAATAACCCTACTATTTAGAGCCGTCTGTCTA
Organism: Calotriton arnoldi; assembly: GCA_963921515.1. Taxonomy (NCBI): domain Eukaryota; kingdom Metazoa; phylum Chordata; class Amphibia; order Caudata; family Salamandridae; genus Calotriton; species Calotriton arnoldi. The sequence continues at coordinate 2,595,719 of CAWUFW010001145.1, forward strand.
AGGCTGCAACAGAACATCTCCAGCATTCTTTGTGCTTTTAACCCCTTCCATGCGGCGCAAATTTTCGCGCTGTGCGGGGGTTTTTATTAGTGGGCGGGGATTCGACGGCTCCCGGCCGTCGTGCGCACACGCCCACCGTGACGCATGATGGCCGGGAGCCGTCATGAACATACAAGGGGTTAAATCAACCACAGCTAGATAATGTCAAAGCCTTAGGAGACTCACTCTATGGAGCTGAATTGTGGGGCTTCCTGCAGCCAAGTGGTCTCACTTTAATTGAAAACACATTTTTGAGATTCCTGATTAAATTTCCCCAGAGCACCCACTGGTTCCATTCCTTTAGACATAGGGATGAAGAATATATCTTCAAAGGCAAACATCAGAAACCTGCTAGCTTGGCGGAGGTTGTGGTACACCCAGGAACAATTACCATATCATGCAGCCCTAGAAGAGATCATTTCTCTTGATAGGCAATGTAAAATCCTGTGGTTTAGAAGTGTGTGGTCAATGCTAACGTTACTTAACTTTGAAGTGCAATACAAATTCAGGATGAACTTCCAACCACTATCTAAAGAACACTATCCAAAAATGCATTGGAATACTGTGCCAAAGAAATTACTAATTCCTGACTCAGAAATTCCTAACTGTAGCCTTTCTGGATTTTAAATGTACTGGTTCTTAGGAATGCTATTTTGACTGTATTACTCTCCTAGTGGCTAGTTAGTTATATGTAAAATTCAGACTTGGATCTCTTTATTTCAGCGGTTTTTGTTCTAAACGGTAGAACGTATACCGCCTGTCCAGCACTTTGCCGGGATGTAATTCGCCAGATGAGAAAATGGCTTATCTTCTATTCTTTTGTGTAGCGTATAAAAATCCCAGGAGGAAGGGGATAATACGGATTTGCCATTCCATGGGGGGTAACGCAACAAGCAGAGGCATTAAGGCTATTGAGATAAGACCCTAGTGAAGCCATTGTATGCAGTCTGTCAAAGTATCTCCAAACGGTTTGATGCATGAGGAGAAAGATCATTGGCAGGTTGGCTGTTCAAGAATCATGTTAAAAACACATTAAAAATGGTCCACCAGGTAATGGTAATGGAGAATTTTCTGAAATAGGACGAATATTATCTTATGTTTATATTTATGTTTTATCAGTAGAATCAGAGTTATGAATTTGTAAATTTTAAAGTGAAAAATAGTGCCTAAACGTTCAAAACACCAACTGTGGGCATCAAGTCGTGCAAGACCAGCTCAAAGTAAAAAGTTAAGGCCTACCGCAATGGACCACAGTTCGGATACAAGAAGTGGATTGGACCGCGTCTTGACTTACCTTCATATTTAGAAGGAATTTTTGAAGAAAAATGTCTGAGAAGTTAAAGCTCAGCTGGGCAAGGCAGCGAAGGGTGTCCAAAGAGGAGGCGTTGTTTTCGTGGAGCCGTTGGACGAAGTCACAGTGAAGATTCCTACTTTCAGACTTAGGGTCAAAATTATCAAGATTTGACGCTGCAAAAAGTAGCAAGACAACATGCTGCACTGCATCAAATGGAGAGGGCAGGAATGTGCCATATTTATAAATACTTTGCGCATTGCTGCTTTCTCACTGTGCTGGTGCATTATGTGCTACCTAGCGCCAACACAGGCACCTTTGTGCCGTAGTGAAAGGGTGCCTGTGTTGCAGGAAAGATTGTTTTTATTGAGGAAGGGACACATTCCTGCACAGAGGCAATCCTTAAATGCATTTTCCTCTTTCTAAGTGTGCTGTATTCTGAACAAACAAAGAGAAATAAAGATATTTCTCCTTGTTGCGCCTCTATCAGGAAGGCATACAGTTTTGGCGCATCCCCAGGTTTGCTTGTCATGGTAAATCTGGGAATGTGCCAGAATATATGGGTGGATGCATGGGAACACCCAAACTCCACCCATGAAACAACTTTCTGGCACTGACTAACGCAAGGCAGTGGCTTACACAGCTTTGCATTACTCCAGATTTACCAAGCCACACAGGGCCACGCAAGGTGGCCTTGCGTGGCTTGTTAAATCTGACTCAAGGATTGCATTGCCCTTGAGTCACCCTGCGTGACGGGAGGGCATGCAATTCTTTGGCAAATCTGGGCCTTTGTCTCTTTTTTGGAAGTCGAAAATCTACAGCAGACGAGGCTGCAGCTGTGTCAGGTGAGGGCTCCAGGAGGTTGGATACCCTTCCAGAGAGGGACCACTGAACAGGTTTTGCAGCAATGGAAAAGAATGTAAGGGAGCTACCTCAAAGTCAGGCAAACCGGAAATGCACCTTGGGCGGATCAGTGAGAAATGCACGTTGGTCTTCTCTCAGTCCTCAGGGCACTTTTGGGCAGAGAATTTTTTAAGTCCCAAGTTTTAGATCTGAGGCATCTGCTCACCTTCAGCACCACTTCTAAGGATCCAGTACTGGAGGAGAACCACTCTGAGGGTCACGACTCACTCAGGGTGGGTCCAGGTCCAGGTTCAAGATGGTTGTCATTGGGTCGTTTGAGTGCATGGTCAGCCGGAGGGTGTTCTTTTGGATGATGGCGATGCCTCCTCCTGGTCGGTTGGTGCAGTCCTTGCGGGTGATTTTGTAGCCGTCGGGGATGGTGATGACAATGTCCGGTCTGGATCAGGGGTTGATCAAGGTTTCCGTGAAGAAGGTGATGTCGGGAGAGGTGACGTCGAGGAGGTCCCAGATTTCTGTGGCGTATTTGTGGAGGGATCGCACGTTGAAGAGGATGCAGTTGAGTTGGTCGAGTGTGCTGTTGGTCGGTTGGGCGGTGAGAGGATTTGGCATGCTGGCGTGGGTGAGGAAGTGGCTGCAGTTCTGGCAGGAGAAGGGTCCTTGGGTCTTCTTCGGTGACGCGAGGTGGCAGGCGGTATGGCGTCCTGAGTTGTGGGCGAGGAGGGTGCTGGCGTCATAGCGTTGGAAGGTCCGAGAACCATGGTCCCTGGTGCTCGGCATAGTCCAGGCACGGACGGGTGCAGACAGGCCTGCCTTTGGCGCACCAGCAGTGCAGCCGCGCAGCGGCTGCCATTAAGTTGTGCTGGGGGGCTGGACAGCTGGGAGGTAGGAAATGCGGGAGCGGGAAGGGTCACTGGAGGGGCGGGCCATTGGGATCACAGTAACAGGGACGAGGGCGGCAAACAAAGGAAAGAAAAAGGTAAAAAAGGAAAAAGCTGAATAAAGGCAGAAATCAGAAAAGAGAGGCAGAGGGACAGCCCAGCAGCAGAGCAGTAACGCTCTACCACTAGACCAGCAGATATGAGGCGCAGGCATGGGCCTGCGGGTGGAGGTGGGCCTCGACCAAGGGTCAGCAACAGGGGCAGCAGCAGCTACCAGGCAGAGTTTCACTGTGAAGGGAACAAGTCCACTAGAAGGTCAGTGTTTGCTACTTCCACTCCAATTTAAGTAACAGTAGGGAAAGTGTTAGACTTCACAGGGGTTCAAACGGCCATTTCCATTCCAGTCTAAACAACAGTAGGGAAGGTGTTGAACCTCTGAGGGGGTCAGATTTTCTATTCCCATTCCACCCTAAGCAAAAGCAGGCAAAGTGCTGAATTTCAGAGAGGTTAGATTTACTATTCCCACTGCAATGTAAGCAACAGCTGGAAAAGTGTTGGACTTCAGAGGGATTAGATTTGCTATTCCCACCCCAATATATACAAAACAGAAGGAAAAGTATTGGACTTCAAAGGGGTTATATTTACTATTCTCACTCCATCCTAAGCAACAGTAGGGAAAGTGTTGGACTTGGTAAGGGTTATATTAACTATCCCCACCCCAATTATGAATGAATGAATGAAAGAATTTTGATTTATAAAGCGCCTGGTAACTCCAAGAGAGTGTCCCCGCGCTGAGCAAAAATCAGGCCCTGGCGAGTCCGGTGCAAATGGACTTCTAACTCTGTCTAAAGAGCCAAGTCTTCAGGTTCTTCCGGAAAATTGCCTCCGACTGTTCAAGTCTTAGGTTGATCGGCATTGAATTCCATAGCTTGGCTGCACGCAGTCCAAACGAGCAGCCCCTCAGTCTTGCACGGCGTACTCTGGGGATCACTGCCAGTGCTGCTTCTCCAGATCTAAGCGTTCTGGAGGGCGTATACGCCTTGATCAGGGGGAAGAGATAGCTGGGACCCCTTCGATACATTATCCTATGCGTGAAGCACAGGGCTTTATACGCGATTCTGTGTTTAACTGGGAGCCAGTGAAGTTCAGCCAGACCGTGTCTAATAGGGGACCATTTCGGTAGTCTCAGAAGCATCCGTGCTGCAGCGTTTTGTACTCTTTGCAGCATCGCTGGCCTGCCTATAGATGTAACCAGATAGAGCACATTGCAGTAGTCCAGCCGAGACATCAGCAGGGCCTGCACTACTGTTTTTTGAGCTTCCGCCGGAATTAGCCTCAGGAGCTTCTTTATTAGTCTCAGCACCCTGAAGCATATGCCCACTGTGGTCCTGATCTGACTGTCAAATGACAGCTGGGAATCAAAAAGGATGCTTAGATTTTTAACTTTGGGTTTCGGGCTCGGGTGGGGCCCATATCAGCCGGCCACCATGCAGAGGACCAGATGGAGGGCTGTTTCCCCACCACCAGCACCTCTGTTTTCTCTGCATTCAAATTCAGGCAGCTAGCCCGCATCCAAGTTGCTAGGTCAGTGAGGCATAGTTTAAAGTTGGTAGTGGCCCTCTCATCGTCATTAGCTAATGTAATAATAAGCTGAGTGTCATCAGCATAAGACACCATCTTCACCCCATGGCTCTGGATAACATCAGCCAATGGCCGCAGGTAAAGATTGAAAAGAGTGGGGCTCAGTGCCGACCCCTGAGGCACTCCCCTCTGCAACGGGATAACGTCTGAGGTGTATAGCTTCTGGATGACCAAAACGAGCGTTTGTGAAGGAAGTCTGCAATGCAATAAAAGGCTCAGCCCCCAATATCCTGTGTCCACAATCGATCCAGTAACACAGTATGCGAGACTGTATCGAAGGCTGCGTTGAGATCTAGCATAACGAGAGCCCCCAATTTCCCTTCGTCAGCCACCTTGCGTAGTGACTCTGTGGCCAGAAGCAGGGCCGATTCTGTACTATACTGAGGCCTGAAGCCTGATTGGGTCTCATGTAGGATGCTCTTCTCAGTGTTGAACTCTGTCAATTGTGAGTTGACGTGCCTTTCCGCCAGTTTAGCCACAAGAGGTAGGAGAGAAATGGGGCGAAAGTTCTCTGGTTTAGAGGGATCCTTAGAAGGTTTTTTTAGGAGCGGGATCACCATGGCCTGTTTCCACTCAACCGGGAGTCGGCTGGCCTCGAACGACTTGTTGAGCACCGCACAAAGTCTGGGTGCCAATGCGGGCATCCCCAGTTTCCAGATAGCTGGAGGCGCCGGGTCCAGTGGAGAGCCACATTTGATTTTAGTCACTAGAGAATCTAGTTTTTCCACTGAGATGCTCTCAATCTTGAAAGCGCCTTTGAGGAGAGGCTCAGAGTTTCTCATGAACGGATGGTCAGAGTTGTTGACAGCACCCGGAAAGGAGGCGTATATCGCCGAGAGTTTATCCAGAAAAAAAATGGGAAATCTTATTGCAGCTGCTCCTGCTGGGGTCCATGCCCGCGGATACCGTATCCAGGGAGGTGAGGGATTTCATAATTCTAAAGATCTCCCGCAGGGCGTTTTTGGCTGCATTGATCTTCTGTGAGTAGAAAACCGTCCGCGCCACCCTGATTTTTTTTTTTTTTATATTCTTTTAGCAAACGTAGGTAAGACACTGTCTTGCAAACAGTAATACTTCCGCCATTTACTTTCTAAATGTTTGCAAGATTTTTTAGTTTGTGCGAGCTCCTCTGTGAACCAGCCTGTTGAGGGTCTGGACCATGGAGAATTAAATGTTCTGCACGGTGCTATCCTATCTAGTGCTACCTCTAACCATGTTGTAACTTGCAGGTTGGCAGCCTGTGGGGACTTTTTTAGGCAGGCTGGACTATGATTCAGGGCAAAGGTAAGCGCCTCCTGACTGATCCTAGTCCAGTTTTGAATTTTGAGTTGGGGGGCCTGGGTGGGTTTAGGTAGGTAGTGGGTATCCAGAATCTGGTAGGGGATAGCATAGTGATCGGACCAGGCGATAGGAATCGGGGTGTCGACTTTGACCAGCTCTGGGTTTGCAAAAATGGGGTCAAAAGTGTGCCCCCGGATATGGGTGGGTGCCTGTACCAACTGCAAGAGCTGAAGCCACTATCGGTCCTTCAATAAATCTACACTATTATGTGAGGTTGGATCGTCAAAGTGTAGGTTAAAATCCCCTAAAATTATGAACTTAGAATGTTGAATGACAAACGACGGAATCATGTCCAGAAGTGCTTAGATAAACGCGGCAGCTACTCCCGGCGGCCTGTAAATCAACATGCCATTGAGAGAGTACTGGCCTGAAATCGCTAGAGAGAAGGAGGCTGCTTCTGCCCCACTGATATGGACTTCAGACAGGCTGCAGTGTAGCTGATGCTTGTGTATAACCGCCAGCCCACCCCCCTCCCCAGAGGTCTATCCAGTCTGGTTATTACATAGCCCCTAGGAACAGCGTATACAATGTCTAGGGCGGACTGCGCATGAAGCCATGTTTCTACTAGGAAAAGGGCAGTCATCTGTCTCCCCACAATCAGGTCTGCAATTTCAAATCTGTGCTTTGGGAGGGAGCGAAAATTTAATAGGAAAAATTGGCCTTTCTAAGGGTTGTCAGGGGAGTTTACCATTATCGGGCGTAGCATAAAGTAGCATCTCTCGCAGGAATTTTGTCCCAGCTCCACCTGAACCGAATGCAGACAGATGGTGTTGCGCTTGTGGTTTAGAGTGTGTAGCTTGTTTGTGGAATATTGCACCGGACCTGGCCTGCAATTGGCATGGTTTCTGGCTCCAGGCGCCGTCCCAGCGAGGACAGGCGCAGGCGGGCTTACCTTTGGCGCGCCCACTGCGCGGTTGCGCCAGGCTTCTCTTTTTATAGCCTGCGTGACTAGAGCACTGCAGGCCAAGATGGCATCCCTGCTCCACCCTACGAGAGCCCAGAGGACCAAAAATGACAGCGTGAATCCGGAAAGAGAGCCACAAGCCTCAATCACGGGCAAGACCCACCCCCCGCAGCCTCCCGGTAAGCAGAATGCTCTTAGTTTGCACACAATGTCAAACTCAATATTAAGGAAAGCATAGGAATTGGATGGACTAGATTTACTGTTCCCACTCCAATTTAAGCAACAGTAGGGAAAGTGTTGGACTTCAGAAAGGTTACATATACCATTCCAATGCAGTCATTTAAAAAAATATTTAAATACCTAAAAACATAAAATGATTAACCATAGTTAAACTAGAAAATATATATTGTATAAATTTAAATAAAATGCACAATTTATTATAAATATACAAAATAAACGTATAATTAAATGAAATAGTTAAATAAACATACGTAGAATTCACTTCTCTCGCTACTACTGAAAACACCACAAACACCAAGAAGATAAATTAAAAAATAAATAAAACAATAATAAAATTAAAATAAATGAAACATAAAAATAATAAATATAATATACACTTGCTGATATATATTACTAATTAATTGTTGCATAGTCTAAATAAAACAATTTTTTCATTTTAAATATTCAATGAAAAAATTATGATTTATGAATTAAATATTTAAATAACAAATTTATAAAGAAAACTATTTTCATTGAAATAATTTCTCACCCTATTCCCCTACAAACTGACATGCTGCTAAATTAGCTATAACTAATTATACTATACAAAATATAAATAAAAAATCTGAAATTAAACCCAAATAAATGAAATAACAATTAAACAATTAAAACATTACATACTAACCATTTATATATTGATTTTACCTTACTTTACTTAACGTTAAAAAATAATTTGTTAAAATGTAATTAACCTCCCACCATATTCCCCCAAAAACCCAATATCCCGCTACTAAATTATAAACTACTTAACATAGGTATTTGTAGATCGCACATTAACTCTTAGGCATTAACAGATGTTTGTTACCCAACAGTACTCATTTTATTGACCTCAGATGGTTGAAAGCCTGAGTGGACCTGCCGGGATTTGAACCTATGACCATGAGATTGAACACAGGGCCCTGCAGAGGACACATTAGTACACTGAGCCACCAGACCTATCTAATTGCCTTTTAAAAATTCAATTACACATTTAAAATTGCAAACTATATTTAAAAAAGACAATTTTACTAATATTATAAATATATATATATATATATATATATATATATATATATATATATATATATTTAATAAAAAACAATGTTTATTACAAGTATACTAAAGTACACAATATTAATTACAACAATTGTCTTCATTACCATATTGTATACAATAAAACCTGCATTCTTACATTTTATATTCTGTTCCACTATATTTTTGTAGTGGTGATATTTTTGCCAACATATTTGTCACATGATATTTTGGAAACAATATTTGTTTCATTCACCATATTTAACATGTACCCATTTTGAAAATGTCCCTTGTCTCATGAAAAGTGTAGTTACAGAACTATTAGTCATTTTCTATACTCCAGCACAAAGGGAAAACAAACCTAATTGCAAAATGAGGAGCTTATTGATGAGCCCCTTGTTACACTTTTGCCCCGCCGTTGCGTCACTTTTTGTGAGGCTGCAGCGGCATAAATAATGCGCCATGTTGCACCATATTTACAAAGTGATGCGTCGGGTATAATGTATGTAGGGTGGGTGTTCCCCCGCTAAAAGCCTCGTAGAGGTGGCACAGTGAAATCTATCAGATTTCACTGTGCCACTTCTAGGACGCTACTGCGTCACAACCTTACGCCTGCCTCATAGCAGGCATAAGGGTGACGCAGTGCAATGGGAATAGGCTTCCCCCATGCATTGCTGGAGTTGCATCCTGCTTACGACACAACTCCAGCAATGCGTGGGTTTCGCGCCGACATTCCTTCTCTATTCCTGAACAAAGGATTCATCGTCTCCTTTTAGGAAGCCTAGTTTTATACCCCACACACACCGAAGTACAACATTTGGGCTCACTCCTCAAAAGAAAATTTTGTTAACATTGTGAAAGATTCCTATAATTAAAGTTGGCACATTCTGATGTTTTTATTCCAATGAAAAAGACAGCTGTATGTCAGCCAAAGTGACTTTCTCTACTCTTACATTATGAGCATACCAGCTCAGTTCAGGAATACAATTTGTAAGACTCTTGTATATGATTTTCCCTTCAAATAACGAGACCATCAACGCTGAGAAAGTCTTTTGTAGCCGACATGGGCACTTTTGAGAATGTTTAAGCCTTGTTTAAGAATTTCTATTTTACACTCCAAATATAAAAGGCTGAACAAATAGATGTTTCAACTTTGTGAAAGTTTCACATGTTTCACCTAGGCACATTTTGAGAATGTGTCTTTCCATAAAAAGGCGGATGTACCACTTCCAACTTGATTTTTTTCTACTCTTGCAAAAAGGACTGCTAGCTCCATTCTGGAACTCCACTTACAGAATTTGTGCCCCCAAACACAGTAAAAGTTTAAAGTTTGTTAAACAAGGTTTATGTGCGCATATATATATATATATCTATATCTATATATATATATATATATATATATATATATTGCAACCTGGGTTTAGCGGATTCCGGAGTGCTTCCTAATCGCCAGTGGTGCTGGTTTGAGGCAATGCCACATCACGCCTCTAACAATCGAAAAATTCCACTTTTCACATGAAGAATGGACCAGCACTCAAATCTCTGGAAGTATCCAATTTAATTCAAAGGCAGCATTCATGAGGACATATATATATATATATATATATATACAGGTATTTATAGAGTGTGAGCCTGGTTAGCTTGAAAGAGCCCCAAGAGCAGGTATAAGGAATACTTCGAGAGAAAGAAGAGCTTTGTGAGGAGAGGACCATTTCATTCTTGAATTATAGAGACAAAAATTCTAAAGATGTGCCAGTTCTTAAATCAATTTCTCTATTGTAATAATCCTAAAGTGTTAGAACGAATCAATATGGGGAGTTTATTGCAATCAGAAATACAGTTTTATCTTCTTAATGGAGACTAGAGTTGATAAATGGGTGCTAGAAAAGAAAATGAGAACTCTGATACTTGGATTTTTAAAGAAGTGTAAACCTTCCTGGATGAACACAGTTTAAATCAGTTAATGCTGCATTTGAAGTGGGATTCATAGATATGGGATAATTCCAGTCTATCTCTAGGGGTGGCTTGAGTACCACTATTATCACATCATATCATCTCATATGCATATATAAAGTGCACATTCACACCTGAGGGTATCTTGTTGCTGAATACCATATGTTTTTGTTATCCAAGTAAATAATACATATTATATAGACCTTGGAAGGAATAAAGGCTGAGTGGTAGCACCAGGATTCAAACATGTGAGAGAGTGGTCAAACACATATCCCTCAAGTGGATTAATTCATTTAATAAGCCACCAGACTAATATGATCTGTATGGGTTCTTCAACATACCTATCATTACACACATTACTGTGGAGACTTGAATATGACTGTAATCACACATTATCACTGTGGGGACTTAAACATCACTATAATCGCACAATATCTCTGTGAGGACTTGTACATGACTATAATCACGCACTATAACTGTGTGCTATCCCTGTGCATCCCCTTAATTACACGCTATCTCTGTGAGGACCTGGGTATGTCTTTAATCATACTCTATCTCTGTGGGGACCTGGGCATGTCTGTAATGACACACATTCTCTTTGGCAACCGTGGTAATACTATAGTCACACACCATCTCTGTGGGGACCTCGACATCTCTATAATCACACACTATCTCTGTGGGGATCTGGGCATGTCTATAATCACACACTATCTCTGTGGGGGCCTCGACATCTCTATAATCACACACTATCTCTGTGGGGACCTGGGAGTGTCTATAATCACACACACTATCTCTGTGGGGACCTCGACATCTCTATAATCACACACTATCTCTGTGGGGACCTGGGCATGTCTATAATCACACACATTCTCTTTGGCAACCATGGTAATACTATAGTCACACACCATCTCTGTGGGGACTTGAGCATTCCTGTAATTACACGCAAGCTCTGTTTTGGCTTGAGCATCATCAGCTTCTCATTCTCTGTATGGGGCTTTGTGAATACTGATAAGTAGTAAAGTTAGACTTTTGGTCTAAGTTTACATTGTTGAAACTGAAAAGTAGAAAAGTTAGATTTTTTCTAAGTTTACCGTTGTAAATAGGGCCTTATTTTAATGAGGACTTAAACACAATCATCTTCATGCACTATATCTGTGGGGACTTAAACATCGCTATAATAACACACTATCTTTGTGGGGACTTGAACATCACTATAAAACATATCATCTCTGTGGGGACTTGAACATTCCTATAATTAAACGCAAGCTCTGTTTCGACTTGAAGCACCAGGGGGTGCCATGAGGCACAGGGTTAAGACTGATTTGCATATAGCTGGGTCTAAACTGGGGTGGCAAAGTGAGCTAAAGAATGATGATGGATTCAACCCAGATCTGTGACTGGGGGTGAGTGACTGAAAAGTTTCAGCACTCCGTCCATCATCTCCTTGTGTTTTCTTCGACTTGAACATCATCAGCTTCACATTCTCTGTATGGGGCTTTGTGAATATTGAAAAGTAGTAAAGTTAGACTTTTGGTCTAAATTTACCTTTGTGAATGGGGCACTATTTTAATGAGGACTTAAACACAATCACCTTCATGCACTATCTCTGTGGGGACTTAAACATCGCTATAATAACACACTATCTTTGTGGGGACTTGAACAACACTGTAATAACACACTATCTTTGTGAGGACTTGAACATCACTATAATAACACACCATCTCTGTGGGGACTTGAACATCTCTATGATAACACACCATCTCTGTGGGGACTTAAACATCGCTATAATAACACACCATCTCTGTGGGGACTTGAACATCATTAGCTTCACACTCTTTATAATGGGTTTTAAGCTTTGAATGTACACACTATTTCTATGGAGACTTAAACACAATGATCGTCACCCACTATCTCTGTGGGAACTTGAACATCTATTTTGGCAAAAATGTAAACAGCTAATCAAGCTCTGGGTTCCACTTGACCATATTCCTTGGTTCCATATGTTAATTTCTTTGTGTTAGTTCCCTTATCTCCTAAGATTTTAAGCACTAATAAATAGGTTAAATACAGCTTTAAGTCTCTTTCTTTAAGCATGATATGATATTTTCGGGCACATTAACATAATCTGTCTTTAATGTATACCCCTAGTATATATGCAGCAATTCATATATGAATAGATTGTAATGTTGTTTGTGTATATTGTTGATAAAATAAACATTTAGCCATGTGCCTTCGACTGTATTCAATCACAAATAGTGTTATGGACTAGGTCCCCACAAGGATGGTAGCACGTGTTCAAGTCCCCACAAGGATGGTGCTGTGCGCACGATTAAATAACAATATATTTGCAAATTTGAAGCTGGATCCTGTATCATGAATTTTTTCTTAACATTTTTCTGTTATTAGTGTGTTGTAAAAACATTGGGAAAGGTTAGTCCCCACAAGGCAGGTATTCACACATAGTCCCCACAAGGATGGTAACACGTGTATGGGGGGGGGGGGGGGGGCGCGGGGGGGTGTGTGTGTGTGTGTGTGTGTGTGTGTGTGTGTGTACACACACACACGCTGCATAGTGTATGGTGAAATTCTCAATTGCCTTCCCATGGTACTTCATTTACAAGGTAACATTTGACATTTCTGCGTACAAAATATTTTATTAGTATTTTCATATAGTAACATGGAATACTCATAAAATATCATAAAGTAAAATCAATTTTCTATAGCAGCGTATGTGTAATTGGTAGGAATATGGGAACAGGTGGGGAAGACGAAAAGGCCTAAAATAGAAGCTCAATGCATTGTTACCTGAATCATGTAATGGAAATCGCAAGAAAAAGTTTATTAGTAAAAACTGAAAAAAAGCAGTAATGTTCAGAAGTCATTAGTTAAACTTGACCCAGTGTTGCCACTAGAAGATTTCCAATTAGATTAAATGGATTTGCTTGCCAAAGGCATTTAAATGTCAAATAGTTTACATTCGTCGTAGTTCAAAATACATTTTAAACTTTTACATTTATGGGTTGGAGGGTAATATATTAACTTGTACTGGTAAAAGTGTACAAATTGTTTCTTAAACTAGATTCCGAAAATACATTCTTATTTTAATCTAATGTAAAATTCTTACTGATTTACAGTTTCATTGCACTTTTAACAGTTGGTGAAATAATTAACTTCTATTTAGGTTTAAATCTTTTATTTTTATTCATTACTTAAGAGAATGCCCATAGCTTACTGTCTTATTAGTATACTATATGCTTAACAATCCCCAAGCTGTTTAGCCAGGTCTAAAAGAGGAAAAAGAAAACTTCCTGCTATCACATTTGAAATGAATGTATGCATCGTCTCCATTATCCCATTTTTAATAATTCTAGTTTCATTTCGAAACTAAGCTGAGCTTGAACCATATGTAAGGAGGTGCTAAAGAAAATGTGAAGTCTGCAGATGCTCAGATATCCAGCTCTGCAATATTGCGCACACAGGCAATTTCTTCTTATGTCCTATGTCCTATCAAACAACTTGTATGCATGTCAGCTCTGTTGGCCTGTGAATGGGTCAGTAAATCAGACTGGATCCAGCACTCTAGTATCCAAGTGTCAAACAAATATGATCTTTGCATGTAAGAAATTTGTTGCTACCTCTTTGAGAACCAATAGTTTTCCCTCTCTCCTGAACATTCAGCCTAGCTGGGAGTCAGATGTGCTCTGCAGATGTGCTCTGCATATTATACCTTCGTATTTTGGTAAGACTATTCATCTCTGGAAAAACGTTCACTCTTGTACTGCTAACCTCCAGCTACCACCTTTTCACAGCTAATTTGGCCACCAGTTCCCTTTGTCTTGAGTCCTGCACCTCAATTAACACTGTGCCCACACATACACACTGCTGCTGTTATTGGTAGGTAGTCGGGTAACTGAGTACAGGTATATAAACATATGCTATTGAGTAACTTTTAAATGCAGGAAATGCTCTTAAATGCCAGTCCTATCAATATATGCTTTTCGCAGAATATTTAATTAAAGTTTGATTGCCAATTGAAATTTACTATGAATTTGTATAAATGGGTAGAAAAGTATTTATTGAATTGACAGCTTTTTCTCTTGATAAAGTATGAGCTATCAAGGAAGGATTTAGAGATCTGCATAATCTGAAAGAGACACGTTAGTGATGGATTCCTTACCTTAGAATATCCCCAGGCGTCAGACTGGATCCGGAAAGTTTTCGTCAGCAGTACCCCTGCGCGTCGGTAGGCGTCGTCGTGCGGCTCCGCGTACGTCGCTGGCGTCGTAGCCGCCGAGATGACGTCGTCGGAGCTACTTGGACGCGCCCACGCGCGCTGACGTCAGTTCTTTCTTTTTCCACGCCAGCAAGCGCAGATCCGACAGAGAGAGGTACTCCTAGTTAATATTTTAACTTGGTTTCTGAGAACTTGTTTCTCTTGTTTTGTCGAGTACTCAACTCCTGGTGCAGTAGGGATGCCCGGGTTTAAGTCCTGTAGGGACTGCCGTCGGAACATGTCTGTGGCGGACCCGCATGACGTGTGTCTCTTCTGCTTGGGGCACGCCCATGACCCCGAGGCATGCCCCGATTGTCGGGCCATGGCGCCGAAGGCTTTGCAGGAGCGTTCCCGAAAGTTGTTGGAGGCCCGGCAATCGGTTCCGCGCCGCTCGAGGTCCCGCTCCCGTGGGAGGTCGAGGGACAGGTCGCGGGGCCGACACATCGTTCGTTGGAATCAGGGACAGGTAAGTCACGGCGCCATAAAAAGTCGAAAAAGCGACGTCGCTCTTAGTCTACCCCTCACCGGTCGCGGGCGGGTGGAGGGGCAGGTGGTTACTCCCCCGCGGCTCCGATGGAGCCTCCGTTGTTGCCTGCGGCCTTACCCGCCTTTCCTGGGCCCGCACGCGACTCCGGAAGAAATACAGGTATTCCTGTCGGCCATGGGCCGTTTATTTGCCCCATCGGGTCCCTCCGGAGCGCCTTCGGGCCCCGTGGACCCGTTGGGTGGTTCTGCCCCCTTGCCGCTGCCTTTGGCCCCGGCTACGCCGGCAAGATACCCTGCGGTGCCGTCGGCTCCGGCCTCGGCGCCGCCGCCGGGCCCGACGCCGCCTCAGGCGTCGTGGCCGACGCCAGACACGACGCCGTTGCCTACGGGGCCGGACTACGTCGCGCCTGGATTGGTCTCTTATCCTCCGATTCCAATTCCAGGTGGGGAGTTTTTTCCCTTTCCCCGGGCACCTCGTCCTTACCAGCCTCTTAAACAGCCGGTGGACGAAGGGGAGTTCTGGGAAGAGTCTGAGGACCCTCTCGCAGCTCAATGCGAGGATGAACCGGAGTGGGAGGGTGATATGGAAGGTCCAGGCTATCTGGATTTCTCTCCACACCCTGGTACACTGTCCCCTGCTTCCGTGGCTACGGAGGAGGTTGGAACTTTTTCTGTAGTGTTGCGTAGGGCGGCTGAGGCTCTTCACCTCATGCTCCCATCTGTGCCTATCAGGACCAATCTCCTGACTGAGGTGCTGCAGCCAGCGACCTCCTCTGTGGAGCCGCTACTGCCCTTTAACGACGCGCTTACAGACATTCTGTTAAGCACCTGGACCAAGCCTAACACAGGGGTACCCTGTGGATAAGAGTGTGGCACGACGCCATCGCCCGGCCCCGGGCGACCCCATTTTTCTCATGCAACACCCAACGCCTGAGAGTCTGGTTGTCCAGGCCTCTGCCTCTCCGAGCGCATTCCCTTCTGCACCTCTGGACAAGGAATCTAAAAAGCTGGAGCAGTTTGGGAAAAAGATTTTCACCTCTGCCAGTTCTGGGTTGCGGGCGGTGAATACTGCGTGCCTGTTGGGCCGCTATTCCCATTCTGTGTGGGACACCGTAGCACAGGTGCTGCCTCAGTGTCCGGTGGAAGCTCGGGCGGTGCTCTCCCAAGTCATTACAGAGGGGAGAGATGCTGCTAAATTCACTATCCGTTGTGGACTTGACACAGCCGACTCCCTCGGCAGGGCACTTTCCACAACAGTGGCGCTACGCCGTTACGCTTGGCTCAGAACTACTGGCTTCTCCGGGGATGTCCAGAACACTTTGTTGGACATGCCTTTTGATGGCACACGCCTCTTTGGTGACAAGGCGGATAGCACTTTGGAGCGCTTTAAAGACTCCCGGGCTACGCCCCAGTCCTTGGGTCTTGCCACCACGCGCGCTCCCGTAGGGTCTGCCTTTCGCTCCTTTCGAGGTCAGGGTCGAGGCACCCAAACACGTTCCTTTCAGAGCCGCCAGCCTGCGCAGCCGCAGTCTCAGCGCAGCCGAGGTCGGGGGGCCCGCCGAGGTGGGTCACGGGGCCAGCGGGCGGGTCAGTCCACCACCGCCCCTGCCACCACTGCCTCAAAATCTTCCTAGTCCGGTGTTTCAGGCCCACCACACGCCAGTGGGCGGCAGGGTTCGCCATCACCTCCCCCACTGGCGCACCATCACTTCGGACAGGTGGGTTCTGCAGATAGTCCGACGGGGCTACTCCCTCCCCTTCGATTCTACCCCTCCAGCCATGCCGCCTCAGTACCACCGCATGTCGGGGGATCACTTGGCACTTCTCCAGCAGGAAGTTGCGGCCCTCTTGGCCAAGGGGGCCATCGAGCACCATCCGACGCCAGAAGTAGGTCGTGGCTGTTACTCCCACTACTTCCTGGTTCCAAAGAAGGACAAGGGTCTGCGTCCTATCTTAGACCTCCGGAACGTCAATCGCTTCCTCCGGAAGGAGAAGTTCAAGATGCTCACGCTTGCTCAGGTCTTGTCTGCCCTGGACCCGCAAGACTGGATGGTAGCGTTGGACTTGCAGGATGCTTATTTTCATATCCCCATCCTGCCGGCCCACCGGCGTTACCTACGGTTCACGGTAGGCCACGAGCACTTTCAGTTCACCGTGCTCCCTTTCGGCCTTACCAGCGCCCCTCGGATGTTCACAAAAGTGATGGCGGTGGTCGCAGCTCATCTGCGCAGATCAGGGGTTTCAGTCTTCCCCTATCTCGACGACTGGCTGTTGAAGGCGGGCTCGCCCCAGGCAGTCGTCTCCCACCTCCAGACTACGGCCGACCTCCTCCATTCGCTGGGGTTTTCCATCAACGTGCCGAAGTCGCATCTGATTCCCTCTCAGAAGCTCCTCTTCATCGGAGCGGTTCTGGACACGGCGCACTTTCGGGTTTATCCTCCCGAACAGCGAGTCTGGGACATTCGGGCTATGATTCCGATCTTTCAGCCCTGGTCCTGGGTTTCGGTCAGGAAGACCCTGAGGCTGCTGGGCCTCATGGCCTCCTGCATCCTGCTGATCAATCATGCCAGATGGCATATGCGGGCTCTGCAGTGGGACCTGAAGTTCCAGTGGACGCAGCATCGGGAAACCTGTCCGACTACGTCCAGATCTCGGAGGGCACTGCACAGGACTTGCAGTCGTGGCTCACGGACCAGCGTTGGGTCAGCGGCAGATCCCTCTCCCTTCCCCAACCGGAGCACACAGTGGTGACGGATGCGTCCCTCCTGGGATGGGGCGGCCACATGGGAGAGGCGGAGATCAGAGGCCTCTGGTCACCGGCGGAGTCCAAGCTCCATATCAACCTTTTGGAGCTCAGGGCGATCCTACTTGCACTGAAAGCATTCCTTCCCTCTGTCAAAGGGAGAGTAGTGCAGGTGTTCACAGACAACACCACCGCCATGTGGTACTGCAACAAGCAAGGCGGGGTGGGGTCGTGGACCCTATGTCAGGAGGCGCTGCGTCTCTGGACGTGGCTGGAACGTCAAGGCATTTCCTTGGTGGTTCAACACCTGGCAGGTTCCCTGAACGCCAGGGCGGACGAACTCGGCCGCAGGTGCATATTGGATCACGAATGGCGTCTTCACTCGGAGGTGGCACAAGGTCTCTTTCAACAGTGGGGAGAACCTTGGTTAGATCTATTCGCCACCGACGAGAACGCGCAATGTCAGCAGTTCTGCGCGTTGGAGTTTCCAAGGCGGCACTCGCTCGGCGACGCTTTTCGACGCGAGTGGAGTTCCGGTCTCTTGTACGCCTTTCCGCCTATACCACTTCTGCCCAGAGTGCTGAAGAAGATCAGGCGCGACCGGGCCCAAGTTATTCTTGTGGCACCGGACTGGGCTCGAAGAGTTTGGTATCCCGAGCTACTCAGTATGAGCGTGGATCCCCCGATCTGGCTGCCTCTTCGGGAGGATCTTCTGTCGCAGCAACAGGGGACGGTCCTCCACCCGAACCTGTCCAGCCTCCACCTCCTTGCGTGGAGATTGAGCGGCGACAGCTGATTCCATTTGACTTGCCTCCTGAAGTCTGTAATGTGATTCTGGCAGCCAGGCGTCCCTCAACTAAAACTGTATACGCCTGCCGGTGGAACAAATTTGTGGCATGGTGCACAGTAAAAGCTGTAGATCCCCTTTCTGCCCCTCTTTCTGAGGTCCTCTTGTTCCTTCTCTCTTTGGCCCAGCAGGGCTCTGCTCTGGGCACTATCGAGGGCTACCTTTCTGCTCTTTCAGCCTTTCTTAGGCTGCCTGATCAGCCTTCTCTTTTCAAGTCCCCTGTTGTCAATAGATTTCTCAAAGGCATTACTCACCTTTTCCCTCCTATTCCTTTTGTGATGCCTCAGTGGGACTTGAATCTGGTTCTCACATACTTAATGTGCGCTCCCTTTGAGCCTCTTCATAACTGTCCTTTGCGGTTATTGACTTTAAAAACTGTCTTCCTGGTGGCCATCACCTCCGCTAGGCGTGTGAGTGAGCTCCAGGGTCTTTCGTGTAAACCTCCTTTCATGGCGATTCATCCAGACAAGGTTGTGCTTCGGCCACGTCCCTCCTTTCTGCCAAAAGTAGTCTCTGCCTTTCATCTCGGGCAAACTGTCACTCTGCCTACTTTCTTTCCGCACCCTTCCAGGGAGGAAGAGAGGCTCCACCGTCTGGACCCAAAACGTGCGCTTTCATTCTATCTCAACTGCACACAACCGTTCCGGGTCGATGACCAGCTCTTTGTTGGCTACGTGGGCGCCAAGAAAGGCCGTGCTGTGCACAAGCGAACTATCTCCCGATGGGTTGTCTTGTGTATTAAAGCCTGTTACTCTCTGGCTAAAAAGGAACCTCCGGTAGGGCTGCACGCCCATTCTACCAGGGCGACAGCTGCTACTACAGCATTGGGACGCGGTGTCCCCCTGCAAGATATCTGTCAGGCAGCTACGTGGGCCTCGCTGCATACTTTCACTAAGCACTATTGCCTTGACAGTCAAGTCCGGAGAAACTGCTTCTTTGGCCGGTCGGTTCTCCGTGACTTTCTGGTGTGATTTCACTTCGCAGACCCACCACCGGGGATGGTATTGCTTGGGTATGTATTCTAAGGTAAGGAATCTATCACTAACGTGTCTCTTTCAGATGCACAAGTTACTTACTTGTGTAACGATATATCTGTAAGAGACATTAGTTAGTGATAGATTCCTTACAGCCCGCCCATCCTCCCCGTTCTGCCAACTGTTCTCTAGGGTACAGGTCATCCCTTTCAGGGCCCTAGTTCTATTGCACCAGTAGTCTGTCTCTGGCATGGCTCTGCCTTCCTGGCGCGGAAAAGTCGTGTACAGAACTGACGTCAGCGCGCGTGGGCGCGTCTAAGTAGCTCCGACGACGTCATCTCGGCGGCTACGACGCCAGCGACGTACGCGGAGCCGCACGACGACGCCTACCGACGCGCAGGGGTACTGCTGACAAACTTTCCGGATCCAGTCTGACGCCTGGGGATATTCTAAGGTAAGGAATCTATCACTAACTAATGTCTCTTACAGATATATGGTTACACAAGTAAGTAACTTGTGCTTTAATAAAACAGATAAATTAAATGGCTGATGACTATCCTCTTCCAATGACCATTTAGGCATAGAATTACTAACGCCTTCTGTGAATCATGAGTAAGCTTTCTTCACTCGAGCTCTGCGCTCTGATAGGCAGATCCGGCTGCTCAGAATAGAGGGAGTGTGGCAACAGTTCACTGAATAACCCCGTACCCCAAAGGACTGGTCAAAAATACATGTGTGGGTTCGCAAGGTGGTGGTAAGTGCTATGTTCAAGCAGATATAATATAACGTAGTCCATATGATGTACTTATCCCCAAAAAGGCTACATTCTATTTACCCCTCAAGAGGACAGAGTTGCCCTAGATGCAGAGCGGGAGAGGCAGACTTTCTACATATGGTATGGCACTGCTCTTGCCTGATCTCCTTTTAGGTCCAGGTTTTAGCCCAGCTAAAAAGTGACTTGCTGGGATATTCCCCACACAGTTGATAAATGTTTATTGGGGCTTCCCCCGTAGAACCCAAAAAAGCTCAGTAGACGCTACACCATACTAGGCCTCACAGTGGCAAAGCGACGTATAGCCATACATTGTATGGGTTCGTATGCCCCAACGCGAAAATCCTGGGAGACAGATATAGTAGAGTGGGCAGGTGCAGAGGAGGCTTACTTGAAGAAGACGAGGAGAGATGAGAAAGCACAAGATGTTCTTATGGCCTGGGCTGAAATGACACAGACCCTGCTAGAATAATCAGATTCCGACCCACATGTTAGTAACCCGGTGCAAGGGTGGGGTGGGGTGGGGAAGCATAGAGGCCTCTGACCTTTGGTCCAAACACTTGCACACACCAGAAAATGAATAGGATCAACACAATGCAATGTTTTGTTGCATCTGTGGAAGCCAATGGGGAGGGAAGGGAGGTGGGGAGATGGGGGTTTCTGGCCAGTGTTTGGGTGGTTTGATGGTTGCTAACACCGGATACGTGGAGAATTGCAACCTCCTGTATGTCTCCCTTGTACAAGCTGAAGTAATAACTGTTCTACCAGATCCGGTCTGTATTTTTCTCAAAAATGTCAATAAATAAATAGTAAAAAAAAAAAAAAAGTAACCTTTCTTCTCTAAAATGAATTATGATGAACTGGATATTATTTACTTTTTACGCCGGATGCCTGGCAGGCACAGGCTCTTCCTCAGCATGTGCGGCCAGCAGCGATCAGAGGTGCTCCTGGGCTTCCCTTGGCAGGTAAGTTCATCGTCAAAGGGGGAGAGGAGTTGATCCTGGTGCTCCCGATGTGGTCCTAGCGATGCACACTTGGCGTCCTCCTCCATTCACGGGACAGGTCGGGGGAAGTCCTTGATGCTTGTTTCAACCAATGGGTCGCGGCTTCTCAATTCTCTGGGTGGCGGCCCGAACTTCGCAACTCACATGGCACTGACAGCCCCCCCCCCCCAGCATACGAGGTTACTGTGGTACAAGGCGTTAGCCAAGGTATAGATTGCTGTACAGAAGAGACTATCACTCCTGGCATGAGGGGTCATTGTAACAATGCAGTACAGATTTCACTCTCTGCATTGCAACCTGTTGGGTGCAGCAACCATCTCCTCACACCTTGCACCGGGAGTCCTCTCGACCTCGCTCCCCATTGGACCTCGCTCCCTCCAACACTCTCCTCTTCCTCATAAGGCACACTCTTCTTGGCAAGCAGGCAGGCGTTGGAGCTCCAGTGATCTTGGTGGTTTCCCTGGGCGATGTCCCCTCACCCAGCAGGGAGACTAGCAGGACTTGGCCCCCAGTCCTGGTCACAGGAATACGTCTTACAGAGCTTCCCCTCCGCACACAGGCTGCTTGGCAAATTTTTGGGGTCTCCACCTCCCCTTCTTATAGTCAATTTCCAGACACCAAATGTAATTCAGGGCCACCTGGGTCTTTGACGTTTTAGGTTAGAGTAGTTCTTCTTTTGAAGTGCACGTTTTCTTCTCCCTCTTCCTCTTGAAAGGGTCTGTCATAGCAGGAGACACTCTGAAGCTGATAGTCCCACAACACAGGCCATGTGAGTGACTAGAGTTCACTCCTGGATGTCAGCCACAGTGATATGTGCATCAAAAGGTTAATCCCGGGCTCCCAGCCCCACGCGTTATGATTCCCTTATCAGCCTCATCTCCTGCCTGAGATTTGTCCTGGCCGCTTCTTGTAATCTCTCACTGAATCAAAGAGCACCCTTTGAAGTGTATAGAGTCAGTCTCTCCTTTCTCGAGTGTGTACCACCCAGCTCACATGAATGCAGCAATACACAAGTCTGTCTGGGGGGGATTTTTCTACCTCATGTCTTCACTAGGCAGGCCTGGGCTTCCCAAAATGAAACCCAGGTTCCTCCATGTAATGTACCATTATAGGCACACTTGCATTCAGTGTATGTGCACAGCATACACACAGTCTTGCTCTGTTACCTGCTTGTATTGTGCCACCCCAGACGCACTTACATTCAGTACATAAATTCACTCTACGTGCATTGCTCAGTACTGTAGCCATTCTGTATTGTGCCATGGTGTGCTACATCACACGCTCACTCTCCATGCACGCACTTCGCCCTTTATGTAGTGTGCTTCTTGCAAGAGCACACACATCCAGCACATGCTTTCACTGCGCACGCATTCTACATCTGATGTAGACCCAGGTTGAGCCCACAGCCTCGGAGCTGTAAAAAGGTGAATGAGCTGTATTCCTCATTCCAGTGACACAGGTTGAAAAGGACCTGTCCATTCTCTTCCAGGGGATCCTCATCAAAGTCATAAGCACATGAATATTCCCGCCCATGCTCGGGACCCCGGAAACATATAAAACATATATGTGGAAACCATATATGTAGCTATATATATCTATCTATATCTATATATATCTATCTATATATATCTATATATATCTATATCTATATATAACAATAAAAACACAATGCAGCCTTCCATATACTAGAAACGCTGAGCAATGTTGTAAGAATTTCCCTTGCACATAAATACAATTCCAATAAAGCAGGGAGAAAAACACATTTGAAAACTGCTTTAATGCACAGCAGAAAACCTAGTCCTGCAAAGAGGAATGAAAGAACATTGCCAGCACATAGGCTGCATTGTAGAAACATCAGTGTAGAAAGCTGAAAAGCTAACCCACAGAAACACACAGAATAAACTGGCACGGTGCCTTTAAGGCAGGCATGACACCTAGCTTCCCGGGTGACAGTTAGGTCAGTTGTTCTTTCCGGCTCCTTCTGTCAGGACCCTGGTAACTTCAGCTCTGTTTTTTTCTGATTTCTGTCAGAAATTGCTACTTATTTTTTGTCAAAAACCTTTTACTTCGACGTTTTTTTGCTGTTGAAGTACTTTTCTGCTAATTTTGAGAGAATTGGGCATAGTTTTCCAGTCAAATATGCCCTCTCTTTTTGACTCTTGCCCTTCCTGTGGCAAGAAAAAGGCTAAAACAGACTCCCATCTTGTCTGTATTCTTTGCCTTCCTTCTGATCATGCTCCCAAGACTTGCCAGCATTGCCAGTCACTGTCCAAAAGAACACTTAAGGACAGAGAGAGGATTCGCCTCTATGGGCTGGCTGAGAAGGGAATAACTCCTTCAAGAGGCAGGTCTCCGATGAAGAAGAGGAAAGAGAGAGCCAGATCTTCATCTAGAAGTAAAGTTCCAGTCTGCTCTCCATCGGCGTTGGGCTCGGTGCCAAAAATACCTTCATCGGCAGCGAAGACGTCGACAAAGAGACCATCGGCGGCGGGCTCGCCGTCGAGAGAACACCGGTCGTCGACGAAGACTACAGGTACGTCGGATCCTCTGCCGTCGTCAACCTGGCGACGATCGGCGTCGAGGAGTTGATCTCCGTTGGTGCGGGCTCGCCCAACGTCGAGGGATGGATCTCCGTCGTCGCCGTCAATTCGGCGTTCGGCGTCGAGACATGCTCCGCCGTCGCCAGTTCATCGACGATCGGCGTTGAAGCAGGCGTCTCCGTTGCCGTCAACCAGGCGATGGTCAACGTCGAGACATGCCTCGTTGTCACCAGAGGCAAGGCACTCAGCTCCTCCGTTGTCGTCATCCAGGGCGACGTTCAACGTCGAGGGCTAGATCTTCGTCGAAGAAGGACTCTTCGTCGAGACCTAGGGTCAAGTATACTAAGCGTCGTTCGAGGCGTCTCCGTTGCCGTCAACCAGGCGATGGTCAACGTCGAGACATGCCTCGTTGTCACCAGAGGCAAGGCACTCAGCTCCTCCGTTGTCGTCATCCAGGCGATGTTCAACATGGAGGGCTAGATCTTCGTCGAAGAAGGACTCGTCGTCGAGACCTAGGGTCAAGTATACTAAGCGTCGTTCGACGTCGAGACGGCGGTCTCCATCGACGGCGAGAAGTGTTCCGATCTCGACTCCGCTGGCTTCCAGTAGACGATCAGCGTCGAGAGAGAGATCTGAAAGGCCTAAAGACACGACGTCGAGAAGGATTTCTCAGTCGATTCATACTTCGTTGGGTTCTCCTGTACGCTCAACTTCGGAGGCGAAGTCTGTCAGGTCCAGGTGTTCGACGTCCCATCACACAACGTCGAAGCACAAGGAGAGGTCGACGTCGAGGAGAAGATCCCGCTCTAAGGATTCACCAGTGATGGTGACGCATAGTCGGTCGACGTCGCATCGTTCATCAAGATGCCGATCACACTCCAAAGATCGCAGAGAGTCCTCTCATTCTATTAGGAGCTCTCCCCAGGCGCTCTCAACGTCACGCAGCTCTTCTGCTCATTCTCCAGAGCAGACAAGAACTCCAAGAGGCTCTCCACGGAGACAGCGATCTCCTTCGATTCACCTTTTGCCCAGATGGCTTCAACCCCTCCATCATTGGCAGAAAGAACCCTTCGGTCATGCTCAGCGACCTACGGACCATTCCAGTCCACTGCACAGATCCCCACTACAACGTCTAGTGCAGGAGGTGGACAGGTCCCCCACTACTCGGACCAGAGAGCGCCGAAGCAAATCTCCGGAGCATAGATCAACTCATGCTCATCACAAAAGGCGAAGAACACCATCTTGGTCGTCATCTTCGACGCACTCATCCAAAAGGGACTACTCTCCTACCCTTACGGATAGCCCTCCCTCAAGAGTGTCACCCATCGATGATGTTAACACCTTCCACGATGTCCTCGCTAGAGGAGCACAGAAGCTGAGCATAGACATGTCAGCTCCTCAGACCACCACTTCAATCATTTTCGAGACCCTCCATCAGAGGTCTGCAGCTAGACCATTACTTCCTCTAGTCCCTGGTCTCCTTGAACCGGTAATGGACATCTTCCTCACCCCATCCTCAATTAAGGCAGCTCCGGCTCGAATCCTGAAAAAGTATAAGCCTGCTGCATCGGATCCTCTCTTTCTGAAATCAGATCCTCCACCGGATTCTGTCATCATCGCAGCAGCAAAGAAGACACACGCGGTGGCGTCTTCCTCGTCAGCTCCTCCAGACAAGGAGAGTAGGGCCCAGGATTCTTGGGGGAGAAAGGCCTGCGGCTCTGCAGCATCTTCTCTTAAGGTCTCTAGCGCTGCTGCCCTGCTGGGCCGTTACGACAGGTCCTTGTGGGATTCCTTGGAGCATTTTAAAGAGAAGCTGCCAAAGGAGGATCAACAAGACTTCGCAGAGATTCTCCAAGAAGGGGCGCTGGTAGCCAATCAAGTGATCAGCACAGCAGCGGATGGGGCTTCTTTGGCTGCACACTCATATGCGTATGGAATATGTGCACGGAGGTCTTCCTGGTTGCGCCTAACAGCTTTGAAACCGGAAGCTCAGCAGCGTATTTTGAATCTTCCATTCTCTGGTAACTCCCTTTTCGGATCGCACACTGACGAGGAGATGGCCAGAATGAAGGCTGAGTTGGATACACTAAAGGCTGTGGGCCTTGAGAAGATAAAGGAGTTCAAACGACGCTACAGCCCTATAACCGCAAAAACTACCAACAGAGGGTTCAAACCCCTCAATGGTCGCAAAACAAACAAACCAAATCTCAATACCAAGGCCGTCGTTCCTCGAGAGGCAGAGGAGGACATCAACAGCAGTCCTCTTCCACAGCTAAAACTCAAGGCAAGCAATGATTTTTTGCTTCCTCTAGCACCGTTGCACACTCCAGTGGGAGGAAGTATTTCAAATTACATAAAAGAGTGGCGCAACATTACCAAAGATCAGTGGGTGCTAAATATACTGCGCAATGGATACGCACTACATTTCTGCGCGCCTCCAAGAGACATTCCTCCGGTAAGGTCACGTCCTCACCACCTGGAACTGCTGCGTCAGGAAGTGTCGACCCTTCTGAAGAAGCTAGCCATAGAAGAGGTCCCTCCTGCCCAGAGGGGCAAAGGAGTTTACTCCAAATATTTCCTTGTTCCGAAGAAAGACCAAGCGCACAAGTTCAGACCTATTCTAGATCTCCGATCTCTGAACAAGTTCATCCGAAAGGAGAAGTTTCGTATGTTGGCGCTCCATCAAATATTCCCACATCTAAGGAAAGGCGATTGGATGTGTTCGGTGGATCTCCAAGATGCGTATTTTCACATTCCAATTGCCCCACGACATCGCATGTTCCTGCGATTCATGGTAGGCGTGAAGCATTACCAATTCAGAGTCTTACCGTTCGGCCTCAAATCTGCCCCACGGGTATTCACGAAATGCATGGCAGGAATATATGATGTTACTTAGCATACTGTTACTCCGCGGGTATTTACTTCGAAGTTTTTACTTCGCAAATACCATTATTACGCATGATTTTAGTGCGCGTGCTTTTACTTCGCAAATATATACAAATACATTAAAAATGCTTTTACTTTGCAGTTAATTATTACGCATACCGTTACAACGCGTTATTGGTACTTTAAAACAAAAATTACTCTTAATAGTAGCCTATCCCCTGGCACGCACCCTGAACCCTAAAAATACCCCCTACACCCCAAAACCCTCTCACCCTGACCCCTAAAAATATCCCAGTACCCCAAAACCGAAACGCACCCTGAACCCTAAAATCACCACCTACACCCCAAAACCCTAACCCACCCTGACCCCTAAAATTACCCCAGCACCCCAAAACCTAAACGCACCCTGAACCCCAAAAATACCCCAGCACCTTAAACGCACCCTGAACCCTAAAAATACCCCACTAAACCCCAAAACCTTATTCCACCCTGACCCCATAAAATTTCCCAGCACCCCAAAACCTAAACGCACCCTGAACCCCAAAAATACCCCAGCACCCCAAAACCTTAAATGCACCCTGAACGCTAAAAATACCCCCTACTCCCCAAAACCCTAACCCACCCTGACCCCTAAAATTACCCCAGCACCCCAAAACCTAAACGCACCCTGAACCCCAAAAATACCCCAGCACCTTAAACGCACCCTGAACCCTAAAAATACCCCCTAAAGCCCAAAACCCTATCCCACCCTGACCCCTAAATTTCCCAGCACCCCAAAACCTAAATGCACCCTGAACCCCCAAAATACCCCATGCACCCCAAAACCCTAACCCACCCTTACCCCCAAAAATACCCCAGCACCCCAAAACCTTAAATGCACCCTGAACCCTAAAAATACCCCTACACCCCTACACCCTAACCAACCCTGACCCCTAAAATTACCCCAACACCCCAAAACCTAAACGCACCCTGAACCCCAAAAATACCCCAGCACCCCAAAACCTTAAATGCACCCTGAACCCTAAAAATACCCCCTACACCCCAAAACCCTAACCCACCCTGCCCCTAAAAATACCCCTGTACCCCAAAACCTAAACGCACCCTGAACCCCAAAAATACCCAGGCACCCCAAAACCTTAAATGCACCCTGAACGCTAAAAATACCCCCTAAACCCTAACCCACCCTGACCCCTAAAAATACCCCTGTACCCCAACACTTTAATTTGCACAGTAACTCCATTATGCGTAATAAGTGCATGCTAAGTAATGGAACATGCGTAGTAAATGCATGCTAAGTAATGGCATCTGCGAACTAAAATATGCGTAGTAATGGTAATACGAAGTAATGACTGCGTAGTAAAGGTAGAATACCCATGGCAGTGGTGGCGGCAGCATTACATCGCCAGGGGCTGTTTGTGTATCCATACCTGGACGACTGGCTGAAGGGATCATCTCCCCACATGGTGCAGCATCACTACCACATCTGCCTAGATCTCCTTCACCGCTTGGGCCTTCATGTGAACATGGAGAAATCAGTTCATCAAC
The DNA here is from genome assembly GCA_963921515.1 of Calotriton arnoldi. Taxonomy (NCBI): domain Eukaryota; kingdom Metazoa; phylum Chordata; class Amphibia; order Caudata; family Salamandridae; genus Calotriton; species Calotriton arnoldi. The sequence continues at coordinate 2,623,990 of CAWUFW010001145.1, forward strand.
CTACTCAATCGCTCCACTATCTGGGCTCCACCTTGGACTCCGGCCTAGGAAAAGTGTTTCCTTCGGAGGAGAGACTGTTATCAATGAGAAACAAATGCAATATAGTCTTTCAAGCACATCAACCATCAGTAAGGCAAGTGGCGTCTCGGCTGGGGTCGATGGCTTCTTGCATATTTCTCATACCCAACTCCAGATTGAGAATGAGACCGTTGCAGCAGGATCTGGAGGACAAATGGGACCAATCCTCGGGTCATTGGGAAGACCGAATTCTCATCTCTCAGGCTGCGAAGAAATCCATTCTCTGGTGGACTCAGCCAAAGAATCTTCTAGTGGGAGTCCCATTCCATCAGCCTCTTCCAAAACAATCCCTGATAACAGATGCGTCTCTTCAGGGATGGGGAGCGCATCTGGGTCAACTGCAGACTCAGGGCAGATGGACCAGCAAGGAGCAGACCTTTCATATCAACATGTTAGAACTGCAGGTGGTTCATTTGACCCTCAAGGCATTACATCCATCGATTCAGTCCGAGTCGATTCTGATACAAACGGACAATACAACCACCATGTATTACTTAAACAAACAAGGTGGAACACATTCTCGCCCTCTGTCTCTGGAATCTCAAGCGATCTGGCACTGGCTGCTCGCCAGGAACCTCTCGATCACGGCGGTGCATCTGCCAGGAGAACAGAACGTGCGAGCAGATGCTCTCAGTCGACACTTCGAAGAACAAGAAGACTGGGTGCTCAACGACGAGGTGGTGGCGGACATTTTTCATCAATGGGGTCGTTCATCCATCGACCTCTTTGCAGACAATCTAAACCGAACATGCCACGCCTTCGCGTCCAGGTTTTACCGACCAGGAACGAGAGGGAATGCTCTTTTGATAGACTGGTCTGGGACGTTTGCATACGCTTTTCCGCCCCTTCCTCTCATCCCGAAGGTGGTGACCAAGCTCCTCCGATCCAGGATGAAGATGATCCTGATAGCACCGGTCTGGCCTCGCCAATGGTGGTATCCGGACCTACTACAGCTCTCGATCTGTCCGCACAGGAGACTCCCGTGCAGGACGGACCTTCTGACCAAATGGGAGGGAAGATTCTGCACCCCAGCCTTCCATCGCTGAGCTTGGCAGCATGGCTCCTGAGGTCCTGCAGTACGGACATTTGAACCTTCCTCAGGATTGCATGGACATTTTGAGGGAGTCAAAAAGGCCATCCACAAGAACCTCTTATGCTTTTAAATGGAAAAGATTTTACTTGTGGTGTATGCGTAATGGTTGGAGTCCGACTAGCGGGCAAGAAGAGGTATTCTTGCCGTATCTGCTATACTTGGCCAAATCCGGTTTGAAATACACTTCCATAAAAGTTCATCTGGCGGCCATTACAGCCTATAGAAAATCACCCAACCCTCTTTCTTTCAACTTCAGGTGGTCAAGGACTTCCTTCAGGGGTTGAAGAAGGTTTATTCCCCTGTCCGATCTCCTTCTCCTCCTTGGGAGTTGAATCTAGTTTTGTCAAAACAGATGGGTCCTCCTTTCGAACCCATTCATAAGGCCACGTTACAACACCTTACATGGAAAGAAGCTTTTCTGGTGGCTATTACATCAGCGCGCAGTGTGAGTGAAATCCAAGCACTCTGTTCTAATGAACCGTATAAGGTTTTCCATCACAATAGGGTGGTTTTGAGAACTCACCCTTCTTTCCTACCCAAAGTGGTGTCTGACTTCCATGTCAACCAGACAATTTCTCTCCCCTCTTTTTCCCCCCCCAATCCTGCTACACCAGCAGAAAGGTCTCTTCACTCATTAGACCTCAAGAGGGTTCTCAAATTCTATTTGGAAGGAACAAAATCCATTAGAAAGGCTGATCAATTGTTTGTAAACTACGGTTCTGTTAGGACAGGCTTTCCAGCCTCCAAACGATCCATTTCAAGGTGGATAGTATCCTGTATTAAATTGGCTTACCAATTAGCGAACAGTCCTCTGTTAGCCTCCCCTAAAGCTCACTCTACTAGGGGAAAGGCTGCTACAATAGCTTTCTTACACAATGTACCGATGGCCGAGATTTGCAAGGCTGCAACTTGGAAGTCGGTTCATACGTTTACCAGGCATTACTGTCTGGATTCTGACTCCAGAGCGGATACCCAAGTTGGCCAAGCCTCCTTGAGGAATCTGTTCCAATGCTAGTTTAATTGAAGTCTTTGAAATGTTTTTTAACAATGTATTCTTTCTTGTCACTTGCCCGCAGGATGAGGGGATGGGCTTGCTATTCTATTCATGTGCTTATGACTATTGATGAGGATCCCCTGGAAGAGAAGGATAAGTTACTTACCTGTAATCCTAGTTCTCTTCCAGGGGTATCCTCATCAAAGTCATAAGCAACCCACCCGCCTCCCCGGGCAAGTGATCAAGATACATGTCATCTCTTTGTGCCCTGGCCTTCGGGTCTCCGCAAAGAACAACTGACCTAACTGTCACCCCTGAGGCATGATGGGAAGCTAGGGGTCATGGCTGCCTTAAAGGCACGGTGCCAGTTTATTCTGTGTGTTTCTGTGGGTTAGCTTTTCAGCTTTCTACACTGTTTCTACAATGCAACCTATGTGCTGGCAATGTTCTTTCATTCCTCTTTGCAGGACTGTTTTCTGCTGTGCATTAAAGCAGTTTACAAATGTGTTTTCTTTCTCCCTGCTTTATTGGAATTGTATTTATGTGCAAGGGAAATTCTTACAACATTGCTCAGCGTTTCTAGTATATGGAAGGCTGCATTGTGTTTTTATTATATATATATATATATATATATATATATATATATATATATATATATATATTCATATATATTCACTGAAAAAACCATAGGTTTCAGACACGTTATAGTTAGAAATTAGCATTTAAAAACCTTAGAAATTCACTGAAAAAAACCATAGGTTTTAGGGACAGTTATAGTTAGTTGGACATTTCACTCGTACAAAACCAGTGAAATTCCCCCCGTTATAGTTAGTTCAGCTAACTATAACTCGCGCCCCCGCAATGCACTGCTGATGACGTCACATATTACATCACTCATGTCATGGTCGGTGACATCACTGGTGACATCACTGGTGACATCACTGGTGACATCTCAAATGACATCTCAAATGACATCATCCAGTGACTGTGTTTCTGTAAAGTTTAAATATGTTTAATATATATATATATATATATATATATAGGGAAAGGCGTATTGAAGAATGAGTGGGTGTATAAGTGTCTGAATGGATGATTTAGTAGGTGCGTGACTGACACTATAAGTGAGTGATTAAACGTATCTTACTGAATGCATGGGTTAGTGACTAAACTGTGTGAATATCTCTATCCGTCTGTCTGTTGGTGTGTAAGCGGATGCATGGATTTGCGAATAGCTACATGAGTGTCTATATGGGTTATTGATTGGTTGTCTGAGTATCTGTATGGGTGCCTGAGTTTGTGTGGGTGGGGTGTGTGTGACTCTGTACATAGATGTGAGTGGGTGATTCACTGGGTGCATGATTTCAAGAGTGCATCTGTGATGGACTGCTTGGGTGGGTGGGTGTGTTAGTGAGTGAATGTATATCTCAGTGGTACATGTGTGACTAACTACATATGTGAAAGGCAGTATATATGTGTGTTGGAGTATATAAATGGCTATAAGTGAGAGTGTGTGATTGTGAGAGTGGCTGTATGGATGAGTGTGTACTTGTATCAGTGATTGTATAAGAGCGTAAGAATGTGCTAGTATTTGTATGAGTAAGTGAGCTGGTGTGTGTATAACTGTATAGGTGAGTAAATGGGTGTGTGATTAATTTTTTGCATGACTGACTAGGTGTGTGAGTACCTCTATGGATGAGTGACGGTGTGTGATTGTCTATATAGGTGTATGAGTGCCTATATAGGTGTATGAGTGCATATGATAGTCCTGTACTGAGTGACCATAAGTATGAGTGACTGTACGGGTGAGTGAGTGGATGTGTGTGTAGACCTAAGAATCAGTGAGTGTGTATGTAGTTATTGGTGTTGGAGTGTATATGGTTTTGAGAATGGCAGTCTGTAATTTAGAGTGGGTGTATCAAAAGTTATATTAGGGTGTGAGAAGATGCATGAAATTATCACATGGATGATGTCATCAGTGATGTCACTGACCATGTCATGAGTGATGTAATATGTGACGTCATCAGCAGTGCATTGCGGGGCGCGAGTTATAGTTAGCTGAACTAACTATAACGGGGGAATTTCACTGGTTTTGTACGAGTGAAATGTCCAACTAACTATAACTGTCCCTAAAACCTATGGTTTTTTCAGTGAATTTCTAAGGTTTTTTAAATGCTAATTTCTAACTAGAACATGCCTGAAACCTATGGTTTTTTTCAGTGAATTTCAAAGGTTTTTCAAATGTTAGTTTGTAACTATGCCTACAGAAGTAGGTCATGTGAAGAAAGAAGAAAAAACGCACAGAAAGAAGCAAAAGAAATGTAGAAAGAAACAGAAGTCCACAAAGACGAAGAAAAATGCAGGAAGAAGCAAGACATGTACAGAAAGAACCAACAGAGGAGCAGAAAGAGGCCTTGTTGCAAAATCATCCTGTGCCCACACCTTTTCCAGACGGGTACTGGTGGTAACTGACTGACTAACCAGGCCTAGAGCCAGTGCTATGGTAAAAGACACTTAGAATACAGTTAAAACACCTACATACACTAGGGAACACTATGCGTTGGGGTACCCCTGTGATTAGCATGACCTCCTCTGTAACTCCCTAGTACATAATGGGGCAGGGGGATTAAAACTACCTCTTAAAACGCGCCATGGGGCGCGTTTGAACACTGGTGTAGGGAGGGGTGGGCCTGAGGTTACATGTGTGCAAACACGCCCTCTGGCCGTTTTAAGTTGGGGGATAAAGTCCCCTTGAATCCTAAGGGTCCCTGGGTCCAACTAGCCCACCAGGTACCTCCCAGTAAGCGCCACAGAGTTGCGTTGCAGAGAGGTGTAAAAGGGGCATGGCCTGGACCACCTCTCTGCAACGCAGCGCAGTGGCGCTTACTGGAAGCACCTGGTGGGCTAGTTGGCCCCCAGGGGCCCTCATGATTGAAGGGGAATTAATTCCCCAACTTAAAACGCGCCACAGGGCGTGTTTGCACACGTCACCTCAGGCCCCGTCCCCTCCCTTCACCACTGTGTAAACACGCCCTGTGGCCGCTTTAAGCTGGCAAATTAAGTCCCCTTGAATCCTGAGGGTCCCAGGGGTCCAACTAGCCCACTAAGTACCTCCAGTAAGCACCACAGAGCTGCGTTGCACAGAGGTGTAAAAAGGGGCGTGGCCTGGGCCACCTCTCTGCAACGCAGGCCTGTGGCGCTTACTGGAGGTACCTGGTGGGCTAGTTGGCCCCCAGGGGCCCTTAGGATTGAGGGGGAATTAATTCCCCAACTTAAAACGCGCCACAGGGCGTGTTTGCACACATCCTTCACCACTGTACAAACGTGCCCCGTGGCGCGTTTTAAGTTGGGGGATTAAGTCCCCTTGAATCTTCAGGGTCCCTGGGGTCCAACTAGCCCACCAGGTACCTCCAGTAAGCGCCACAGAGCCCCATTGCAGAGAGGTGTAAAAAGGGGCTTGGCCTGGGCCACCTCTCTGCAACGCAGGTCTGTGGCGCTTACTGGAGGTAACTGGTGTGCTAGTTGGCCCCCAGGGACCCTCAGGATTGAAGAGGAATTAATTCCCCAACTTAAAACGCGCCACAGGGCGCGTTTGCACACATGTCACCTCAGGCCCCGCCCCCGTCACCACTGTGCAAACGCGCCCCGTGGCGCGTATTATGTTGGAGGATTAAGTCCCCTTGAATACTGAGGGTCCCTGGGGGCCAACTAGCCCACCAGGTACCTTCAGTAAGCGCCACAGAGCTGCGTTGCAGAGAGGTGTAAAAAGGGGCGTGGCCTGGACCACCTCTCTGCAACGCAGCCCTGTGTCGCTTACTGGAGGTACCTGGTGGGCTACTTGGCCCCCAGGGACCCCCAGTATTGAAGGGGAATTAATTCCCCATTGTAAAACGCGCCACATGGCGCGTTTGCAGTGTGTTGCTAGGAGGGGGCGGGGCCTCGGCACGATCTCCGTGTTTTAAAAAAAAAAAAAATTATTTAGAAGGGGGGCTGCGTGGCCCCCCTTCATTTTACTTTTTTTGGGCCCTGGGGACCCCATCCCCCAGGGCCTTACCCCCATTTAAATAAAAAATAAAAAATTGAACGGAAAGGGGGCCGCGTGGGCCCCCCTCCCGTGGCCAATTCCAGCCCCGGGGACCCCATCCCCCGGGGCATGGGCACATACATAATCATTTTTAATTATAGAGGGGGGCTGCGTGGCCCCCCTCCTGAGGCCTCTATTGGCCCCGGGGACCTCATCCCCCGGGGCCCGGCCTTTATTTTTTAATTTTTGGGGGAGGGAGGCCGCGTGGCCCCCATCCCCCGGGGCTGGCCCTCTCCGTTGGGGACCGTGGGGGGGTCCCCAATCCCCCCACGGTCCCGCCGGCTCCCCGCGTCCTGCGGGAGCCGGCATTGCTTTTCCACATGGGGAGCTGCTGACATGCAGCTCCCCGTATGGAAAGCAATCTGCTTTGCTTCATTGAAGCGAGAGCAGGTTTCCTGCTCTCGCTTCAATGAATCAAGCAGTTTGCAACGACAGGGCGGGAGCCGCGAGGCTCCCGCCCCTGTCATTGCAACAGCAGTGTCCCGGGGGTGGGCACCCCGGGACACTGCAGGAGCCGGCCCTGGGGGGTGGCGGTCCCCAGGGCCATCACTGGCTCCAGGAGGGGGGCCGCGCGTCCCCCCTCCCAACATCTGCACAGCCCCGGAGAGGTGGTGGTCCCCGGGGCTCGGGGGTCCGTAACGGAACCCCAAATTTACATTTTAAGTGCCCCGGGAAGGTGGCGGTCCCCGGGGCGTGTGGGGGGGGCTCGAGCCCCCCCCCCACAGGTATTTTTTTTAATTTTTTTTTTAAATGCAGCCCCTGGGGGTGGCGGGGGGGCAGTGTGCCCCCGCTATTATAAATAATTAAAGCCCCGGGGGGTGGCGGTCCCTGGGGCTTGGGGGGGGCCTTAGAGGCCCCCCAAACTTTAAAAAAACAAGCCCCAGGGGGTGGCGGTACCCGGGGCTGCAGGGGGGCTGTGTGCCCCCCCGCAACTCATTATTCAAGCCCCGGGGAGGTGGCGGTCCCCGGGGCAGTGTGGGGAGGCTTGGGGGCCCCCCCACACTTTTTTTTTCCACTGCCCCCGGGACTTTGCCCACCCGGGGGCTAATCAGTAACGAAGCGCGGGAGCCCGCGCTTCGTTTGTTTTTGGCTTTGCGGCCGGATCCGCGGATCCAGCGCACATTTTGCCGATTTAAAAAAAGAAAAGAAAAAAAAAATGCTTTTTTGGGCCCTGGGGGTCCTTGTGCGACCCCCTAAGCAGGCCTAGGGGGTCAGGGTGTTTCTACCCTGCCCCCTTTCCTTTTTTTTCGCGTTTGTTTTACTCTACAAGATGGCTGCCAGCACTTCCTGGTTTGGAGTGTTGACAGCCAATTAGCATGCAGCTCGTGGTCAGGAGGGTGCGTGGATCCACCGCGGCCATAGATATCGAAACTTTTATTTTTTGATTTTCTCAGCAACTACTGAACGGAGTTACACCATTTTTAAAAAGGGTGCTTTCTGATCCAAGCACTACCTTTTTGCCAAATTTGGTGTAATTCCGTTCAGCAGTTTTGGCTGTAGCCTTGCATAAAGTTTCCTGTAGGAAATTGATTTTTTGACTCTTATTTTTTGAATTTCTCCGCAACTACTGAACGGATTTACACTATTTAAAAAAAAAAAGGTCGCTTTCTGAACCAAGCGCTACCTTTTTGCCAAATTTGCTGTAATTCCGTTCAGCAGTTCGGGCTGTAGCCGTGTCTAAAATTTCCTATGGGAATTAACATGGAGAAAACACGTTATGTTATGTTATGTTATTTTATTCTTATATAGCGCATGTATACCGACAGGTCTCTTAGCGTTTTGAGACCCCCTTTTTTCTCGGCCCTCGCTTGATGAATCACCCCGAAACTTTCAAGACAGGAGCTGACACGAGCGCCCCACTACTTTTGAAAATTTTGCGATGATTCGTCAAACGACGCCAAAGTTATTGGGAATAGAATGTTACAAATTTCCTATGGATAATAGGTCCTAACTATAACTATCTACTGGCGACCGCCAGTAGAGAGAGATAATATATATATATATATATATATATATATATTATCTACAGCTACATATATGGTTTCCACATATATGTTTTATATGGTTCCGGGGTCCCGCGCATGGGCGTGAATATTCATGTGCTTATGACTTTGATGAGGATACCCCTAGAAGAGAACTAGGATTACAGGTAAGTAACTTATCCTTCCTACTGATCAATACACGGTATGCTGCCACCACCATGCTCGTGCTGCCTAACTCTTGGTGAAGGCAGTAGCTTCCCACCACTAGGAGTGTAGTGCTTTGGGTGCCCCGCCCGGTCCAACAAGACTGCAGTCCATGATACCGGCCTATGTCATGGGGCACACTCATGATCCAGGTTTGCCTATGACAACATAAATCGGCATTAGGGATCCAGACAACAGTACAGTTGGGCACTCAGGGCAGGTGTACACGTCCATAACCATGCAGAGGACTTTTCCTTTCCAATATAGGCCTCGTCACCCACAAGGCAGTATGCATGGTATTTAAAAGTAGGACTTGTAGAAAATTTGTTTTATATCCTTACAGTAACTAGCACCCAAACACTATTTTTCACTGTGACAGGCCCGTCTGTCGTATGTAGAAACCAGAAGAATATGCATGGTGGGGCTCTGAGCATCCTTTTTGACATTACAGTGTCAAATACTGCTTGAATGTCAAATTATGGTCGGCAAGACTTCTGGATTCACTTAATACATTACTTATACATATAACACTGGGGGCGCACTTGATTGGAAGGGAAACAGGATGGCAAAACATTTCCACTGTCTGGCTGCTGAAAACCCTACTTTTGTTCTACCAGATCTTTCTCTGGGTTTACTGTGGGTACAGTGACTGTCCCAAGCTGGATTTTAGTGTTAGATGTGGGAGGACACTAGAATTACCATAGAGCAATCCTGCCCTCCTGAAGACTTTTACCATCTTGAAAATGGCCAAAGTGGGTTGGGTTGGCTCTGGGAACTTTTATCCAGTTAAGGCATGCCCAGGAGTCATTCTCACCCATTAGCTCTTGCCAGGAATAAATGTGGCATTTCCAGGCACCAACTTCAGAATATTTCTTGACCTGAGGAAGATCAGAAGAGCTCTAAATCTGCTGTCTGCAACCTGACAAGAGTCCTGAAGGACTGGACCAACTCTCTCTTGTACCCAAGACAAAGGAATGGACTCCACGGATCGTAAGACTGACCCATTGAAGCAACAGTGACACAACAATCTACAAGCAGCCTTTCCCTGTAGCTGCTCAGCTGACCAGTGGCAAATGGACCTTGACTGGACCCTGCTGTTAGACTCACAGGGTGTCAGGCTGATGTCAATGTGCCTCCCCTGAGTCCTGGGGCACATTATAAGTGTACTCCTGTGGTGGATAGGTACCTAAAGGACTAAAGTGAGAAGGTAAAATCTTAGACTAGGATGAATCTGGTTGGTATATTTGACCTGCAGTCCATCTTGGTCACGTCAAATTGTGGCTAGGTCCCATTCGACCTCTAACATTGACTAGTATAGGCACTTTGGGCTTATGGCACTATTCCTCCATACAGCGTTAATAACTCGTATCCTAATTCATATCTCCGGTTCCCCTTATTACATTTTTGTCATTTTGGTATAATTTTGTTTTTCATATGCTTTTTTCCTTATTTGGTTTTGATTTTTATTGTTGCATTTCCACTTTATTACTGCTCTAATACTGCACAAATATTTTATTCATTGCCCTAAGTTAAGCCTGTCTGCTCTGTGCCATGACTACCCAGGGGGTTGAGCTCAGGATAATTTTGTGACCATGATGTTTCACCCTGACAAGGGTTGTGATTATTCATTGAGGTGGATATTCACCCCATCCCAAATAATCCAATTCTTACGATATACATATAGTCCTTTCCTCTTAGATTTTGGCAATTAGTGTATCTGCTATACACAGCTGTGTTTTTTTTCTCTCATAAGTTATCCAGGGTACTAGAGCCCATTGACCCTATCCCCTTATCCTGGTGGAAACCCCCTCAAACACTTTCTAAGGGGTCAAAATGTTTGTTGACTGCTAGACATGTTTATGGACTATTTTCCTTTTAAGTAATTAATGATGGACACTGTTACATCAAATTTCACAATCTGATCGCCTGACAATTCAACCAGAAACCCTACTTATGTTTGAAACTGTTTTGGTGTTCCCAGTTTTCTTTGTTTTGCCTGCAGTTTTTCACTAGTACTGCACCATAACCTAGAATTACTTAGTCTAGCACCTCTGATTGCAATATATTTTGTATTGTCTATTTAAGACATTCACTTTGTTTGAATACAATGTCGTATTCCTGCATGTTGTTGCGGCCTGCTTATGTTCTCCTTTGGCACAGGGACACCTGCCACTTAGTGTGTATGCATTGATTGTCCTACTAGATTCTATGAATAATTGTGTTATGTACTCCAAAAGCATTTTTTTTTTATTACTTGCCTTTATAAAGTGAGAAATCAGGAGTGATTTAATAAAATGTAGGATAGGAAGAGGAACAGGCGATATAGAATATAAATATAAGGTTTTAGAAAAATAGACAATTTTGAAAGCATCAATTTCAGCTGGCCATAAAAAAATAGAGAAGGGACCATTTAAAATATAATTTTCGGTTACAAGTATCACAATCTAAAGGCCTGGGGCCATGCCATATTGCAGAAGAGGCCACAAACATTTATGCTGCCTTCTGTAATACTTCATAGGTGCATAGTTTGCACTCACACTACCTCAGTGGATCAATGTCTCCATGTCCCAATGCAAATGAGAAAACTCCTTTGCCCCTATGTGCTTACCGTATTACAATTGAACAAAAAAGTATACCATCCGGAGAGCGACCGGCTCCTTTGGAAGTGAAATTGAAGTGGGAGCACTGGTACGCAGCATGATGGCACACCCACTTTTATGGGTGGGAAGGGAAAATGACCCTTTTCTTTATATAACCCTCACCCACTCTAGTAGTGGCATGCTTCATCATCGGGTTCACCCCAAATCCTAGAGGTCAGGGTGGACTGAGCCAAATTCCAGGGAGCACTTATGAAGGTAGGGTGTATGGGGGCGTAACTTTAAAGATAAAATTCCTCACCCACTCTTAAAGTATCCTTTATTAGTACAGTGGGAGGGAAGGATAAAAATAAATATAAGGGTGTGAGGATGTGATGGTCCTATGACCCTAGAACACCAACATGTTTCAGCCCTGTTCTACCGGCTTATATGAGGTCCTGGACTTTCGTCAGGGTGGGTAGCAAAGAGGTCACTCCCCCAATGACGTGACTAACTCCTCTCGCGCCTTGAGACCCTCACGGGCGAGTAGTGCGCTTTAAAAAACCCAGATTGATTGATTGTTATTATTGGTAGCATGCAATTAGCATGCATAATATATAAAGATGTACTTGCCGCTGTTGGGAATTACCCAAATCGAGTGGGACATGTGTTCCCACAGGGGCATGAGAGGGAGACCTTGCAGTCACACTTTAATCAAAGGTCCTATCCCTTCTGAATACCTAGATACGGCTCAGCTCCCCTGCTTGCGGTATTACAGACACTGGTGCAGGGGCAGACCAGCTCTTGGGAGGTGTACCAACGGCACCACCTAAGAAGTGGCGCAAAGTCAGTGCCCTACATGGTTGTTCTTTGGGTAAGGTCTCTAGGGTGCACCTGGCAACACGTTCCAAAGGTAATTGTGGCTCATCCTAAACAGAGGTGATTTTGAAGGCAATGTGAAAGGAAACTATTTGAATGGAACTCTGTGTCTTTCTATGACGAAATCATACTACAAACCGCCCCTTTCTGCCTTCTCCTGGTTGGGGCTTGAATTTTAACTAATTTCTTTCAGGACCATTCTGGTTATCCACCATAGACCTTTACAACCATGTGATGAAGCCACAAATACCCATCACCTTGGATCCATCTTAATATAGTTGGGTAGGTTTGGACCGAGGTAGTAGAGCTGGAAGATATATTTGAGAATAATGGTTTGGAACAAGTGAATCTCGCATTTCTTGGCTAGATTTGATAAATTAGTTGCATCATGGAAACCGGCATTAAGGACGTTTTTCCAGTCAGTAACAGTCTATATTGACAAGTGCCTGGAATGTTGACTGTGATTTCTGTGAATGAACAAAGTGTTTTTTTTCTGTAGTTGTTGGCCTCAAAATAATGGCTTTGCGGATTGTGCAGCTTGGAATGGACTATAGCTGAAGGCATTAAAACTATAGTATTTAAGCTTGCCATGGAAGCATAGTACTTGGTGGGAGAGTTTGTTGCCATCAGAAAGATAGCAATACATACAAACTTGGAAGAAACAACATTTTGGTGGAAAGCTTGTAAAAAGAGCAGATGATTAAAAGCCTTCAAAAGCATGCACATTTCAGACAAACAAACCTATCCTGGTGAGAAAAACTAAAATCAAGAGGTGAGGATTAGACGTCTGCGCAGTTGAAAGTAAAGGCATATTGATTTCCATTGGTCTCAACACCTAGACTTCAGTGTTGTCACCTTTGGGTTCCAATAGGCACTTTTGAAAAGAACAAGACTTGCAGCATCTAAGGGGCCCAGAAAAGGATGCAAATTAAACACAGATGACCTTGAAGCACCCTACGGTAGTGCTATATCTGCCACACAGAACTGAAAGCCATGCCAGCTTCCATGAGGTACATGCGTAGCACTAAAATTTCAATGCTGTAAACTTCAGATTTGAAAGATGCTGAAAGGACAGGCCTCCAAAAATAGCACACTCATTTTGTTAATCCAAAAATATTAAAGCCTTCAAAAGGAAATATTTTCATGCCAGCTCAAAGTTCTAAGAGAAAAAGGGAGCTTTGAAGTGTTCAGATATCATCGTGGACTAATAACTGCTTTATAACTTGCCACATTTTCTGAAGAGGTCTTCGACTTCGCCCCATTTGTCGAAGTCCTCCGATGAGACCAGGAAGCGTCTGCATTCAAGGTCTGGCTTTGCGGTTGAGCCTGCACCTGGGCTGTCTCCGCGCGTCAGGGGAGTTTACAGGAGCAGGGGTGACCCCCACCCAACTTCATGAATTTTATGAGGCAATGCACCTCCTATTTAGGCGGCCTGTCCCTGCTGGAGCGCGTTTGGGTCTTCCAGGCTCGGGAGGGGTCCCTACTAGTCTTCAGTCAGTGGGTGCACCCCCAGTGCCATTCGGACCTTTGGATCCATGGACGGATTTGGACCAGTACCGGTTGGGCCACCTCGACCTTCCCCGGCCCCACTGCCGACGTCCCCGGTGCCCACTGACAGCGCCACCCCCATACTCAACCCTGTTTCCGACACGGAGCTGGATGGGCGTCGTCCTATTCCGGAGCCGATTGGAGGCATTCCATCCAGGCCAGAGCCTATGGCCTATTCCTGTGGGCTAGGACATGGGGATGACTGGGAGGGGCCACTGGACCCAGATGAATACCAGCTCCTAGATGTCACCCGGACACCTGATATGAGGATTTGGCAGATGCCAGTGGACTGGGCACCTTCCCAGATACTGGCTTGGTCTCTTATCCTACCGTGGCTATGGAGGAGGGAGCCTCATTTGCTATGGTGGTGAGGAGGGTAGTCAAGGTCTTGGACCTTCAGCTGCCCTCCGTGGCTGTCAAGATGAAGACTTGACAGAGGTGCTTCAGCCGGGAGTCACCTCTTCCGAACCGCTTCTCCCGTTTCGTCAAGCCCTAACAGACTTCCTATTCTACATTTTATTAATTAACTCCTGATTTCTCACTTTATAAAGGCAAATCATTTTTAAAAAATGCATTGCTTAAATAAACTTCAAACACAAAGAAACAATAGTTCTTTTGGAGTACATTTAACAATTATTCATAGAATCTAGTAGGACAATCAATGCATACCTACTAAGTGGCAGGTGTCCCTATGCCACAGGAGAACAACATAAGTAGGCCGCAACAACATACAGGAATACAACATTGTATTCAAATAGAAAGTGAATAGGACAATTGCCCGCCGCCAGTGCTCAGCCCCAGGGGACCCCAACTTCCTCACCCAGCACCCCACCTCGGAGAGCTTGGTAGGCCAAGCTTCCACTTTCAGAGTAAATTCTGGCGCATTCCCTACCACGCCACTGGAAAGGGAATCCAAGAGACTGTACACCTTGGGAAATAAATGTTTTCTCCTCCCAGAATGGCACTGCGGTTGGCGAACACCGCTTGCCTTTTGGGCTGGTACTCCCATTTGCTCTGGCACTCGGTTGCGCAGGTGATGCCTATAGTCTTGGAGGAGGCCCGAGTCATACTCTCCCAAGGCATTGCTGATGGGAGGAACGCAGCTAAGTTACCATACGCTGTGGCCTGGATACGACCGACTAGACAGAGCGGTTTCATAGTAGGTCGCCCTTAGATTCCATGCCTGGTTGAGAACCACTGGCTTTTTGGGGATGTCCAGGCTTTGCTCATGGACATGCCCTTTGATGGATCCGGTCTTCTCGGAGACAAGGCGGACGCAGCACTAGAGCGCTTCAAGAGCAGCAGAGCTGCGGCCAGGTTCTTGGGCCTTTCCATGGCCCCTTGTCAACCCCAGTCTGCCTTTCGTGGCCATGGAAGGGGCTTCAAGACGCGTCTCTACTCGCCCAGCCACCATGGCATACAAGCTTCCCAGCCTCTGCGTGGCTGAGGAAGCAGTAATCACAGACCTCGTGAGTCAGGTAGCCAGAGTTCGGGCCAGTCCAGCCTCAGTCTCCAAGCCTCTTTAGTTTGCCCTCCAACTATCATGGGCATCTTGCGGTAGGCCGGATATTGCAGCCCTGAAGGTCGATAACATCCGACTGCTGGGTTCGCTTCGTGAGTACTCCTCCATCCATATCACCAACTTGTGACAGGTTGATTGAGGATGACCTCTAATTAGTCTGCCAGGAAGTGGTGGCTCTTTTGGCCAAGGGAGCCTGAGAGAGGATGCTGGCATCAGAAGTAGCTTGTGATTGTTATTCCCGCTACATCTTACTCCTTCTCAGACACTCCCTTTCATTGGAGCTGTTCTGGACACAGTGCAGTTTCGGGCTTATCCTCCCGAACGGCGAGTCCAGGCTATGATACCGATGTTTTCAGCCTCTATCCTGGATTTCGGTGAGACTGACTGAGGCTGCTGGCCTTCATGGCCTCCTACATCCTGCTTGTGACACATGTCCTCTGGCATATGTGGGCTCTGCAGTGGGACCTGAAGTTCCAGTGGGCACAGCATCAGGGCAATCTCTCTGACATGGTCCAGATCTTGGAGAGCACTGCAGAAGATCTGCAGTGGTGGTTAACGAACTGCGTTTGGGTCAGCAGCAGAACCCTCTCCCTTCCCCCGCCAGATCTGACAGTAGTGACACAGTTGCTT
This sequence comes from Calotriton arnoldi, assembly GCA_963921515.1. Classification (NCBI taxonomy): domain Eukaryota; kingdom Metazoa; phylum Chordata; class Amphibia; order Caudata; family Salamandridae; genus Calotriton; species Calotriton arnoldi. The sequence goes on from CAWUFW010001145.1 coordinate 2,639,577, forward strand.
CACTCCTGGGCTCGGGGCGGCCATCTGGGAGAGGTGGAGGTCAGAGGCCTCTGGTCTCCAGCAGAATCCTAACTCCACATCAACCTGTTGGAGCTCAGAGTGATCTGACTGGTATTGAAAGCCTTTCTACCCTCTGTCAAGGGGGGGCTAGTGCAGGTGTTCATGGACAACACCACTGCCATGTGCTACTGCAACAAACCGGGCAGAGTGGGGTTGTAGACCCTTTCTCAAGAGGCCATGCGTCTCTGGACTTGGCCGGAATGTCAGGGTATTTCCCTGGTGGATCAATACCTAGCGGGCTTCCTGAACGCTAGAGCGGAGGAACTCAGCCGAAGATGCATAACGCATCATGAATGGCGTCTCCACCTGGAGGTCGTGCAAGGTCCCTTTCAGCAGTGGGGAGAGCCTTGGTTAGATCTGTTCTCCTCAGCCGAGACCGTCCGATGTCCTCACTTCTGCATGTTGGAGTTTCCAAGGCGGCTCTCGCTTGGAGACGCTTTTCGTCTTGAGTGGAGCTCTGGTCTCCTCAGGATAAAAGAGGAGATACTTCACCGGCTGGATCCAAAAAAGAGCATTGTCGTTCTACCTTGATCGCACAAAACGTTCCGGGTGGACGATCAACTCTGTATCTATCAATCAATCAGGGAAATTGTAAGCGCGCTACTCACCTGCGAGGGTCTAAAGGCGCTGGGGAGGGGGGTGGGTCTGCAGCTCCGTTCAGTCGAAGAGCCAGGTCTTGAGGACCTTCCTGAAGGCATTCAGGGAGGGGGCGGGCCTGATTGTCGATCGGGAGCTCGTTCCAGGTCTTGGCCGTAATGTGGGAGAAGGCTCTTCCCCCTGTTCTGGTTCTGCGTATGCGTTGGGTTTCGGCGAGGGCGTGGTTGGCGGAACGGAGGTTTTTCTTGGGTGCGTGGAAGGTGATTCTCTCGTTGAGGTATTGGGGTCCGGTGTTGTGGAGGGATTTGTAGGCGTGGGTGAGTATTTTAAAGGTGATTCTTCTTGACGGGGAGCCAGTGAAGGTTCCGTAGGTGTTGGCTGATGTGTTCGTGTCGGGGGAGGCTGAGGACGAGTCTGGCGGCGGTGTTCTGTATCGTCTGGAACTTGCGGAGTAAAGACTTGTTGATGCCGGCGTAGAGGGCATTCCCGTAGTCGAGCCTGCTGGTTATCAGGGCGTGGGTGACTGTCTTCCTTGACTCGGGGAGGGGGGGGGGGTGTTAAACCATTTGAAATTCATGCCGAGGGTGTTGAAACAGCTGGAGGTGATGGCGTTGACCTGACGGTTCATGGAGAGAGAGGAGTTGAGTATGATGCCGAGGTTTCTGGTGTGGTCTGTGGGGGTGGGAGGGGTACCGAGGGCGGTGGGCCACTAGGTGTCGTTCCATGCTGCCGGGGTGGTTCCGAGGACGAGGACTTCTGTCTTCTCGGAGTTGAGCTTCAGGCAGCTGTTTTTCATCCAGGATGCGACGTCTTGCATTCCTTCCTGGAATCTGTGTCTGGAGGTGGTGGGGTCCTTGGTGAGGGAGAGGATGAGTTGGGTGTCGTCGGCGTAGGACACTATGTTGAGGCCGTGTTGTCTGACGCTGGCGGCCATGTAGATGTTGAATAGGGTAGGGCTGAGTGATGACCTCTGGGGTACTCCGCAGTTGATTTCCGTGGGTTCGGAGAGAAAGGGTGGCAGTCTGATCCTCTGGCTCCCGCCAGTGAGGAATGAGCGGATCCAGTCGAGGGCGGTTCCTTGTATGCCGGCGGCGTGTAGTCTGGCGGCGAGTGTGCGTTGGGAGACGGTATTGAATGCTGCTGATAGGTCAAGTAGGATGAGGGCTGTGGTGTGGCCTTGGTCGAGGAGGGTGTGGATGTCATTCGTGGCGGCGAGTAGGGCGGTCTCGGTGCTGTGGTTGCTACGGAATCCGGATTGAGAGGGGTCGAGGATGGCGTTGTCTTTGAGGAACCTTAGTTGTGCGTTGACTGTCTTTTCAGTGACTTTTGCCACGAAGGGGAGGAGTGAGATAGACCGGTAGTTCGTGAGGTCTGTGGGATCTGCTGATGGTTTCTTGAGCAGGGGTCTGACTTCTGCACGTTTCCAGTCGTCTGGGAAGGTGCCGGTCTTGAAGGGTGGTGTTGATGGTGCGACTTAATTCTGGCGCGATGGCGGCGGAGGCTTTGAGATAGATGTGGGGTGGGCAGGGGTCGGTGGGAGCCTCTGAGTGGATGCCCTTCATTGTCGAGGTGGTCTCTTCGGTTGTGACCTGGGTCCAGGAGGAGATTGTGGGCTGTCTGGTGCAGTCTCAGCGCCTTGAGACCCTCACGGGTGAGTAGCGCGCCTACAATTCCCTGATTGATTGAGTCGGGGGCGCGGTGGTTGCTGGGTTAGGAGTCTGGTCGTTGAAGTTGTTGTAGAGGTTTTTGATCTTCAGGTGGAAGTAGGATCCGAGCTTGTCGCAGAGGTCCTGGGAAGGGGTGATGTCCGTGGCTTCGCTGGGGGGGCTTGGTGAATTCCTGGATGACGCTGAAGAGTTCCTTGGAGTTGCTGGCGTTGGCGAGGATTTTGTTGTGGATGAAGGTTCTTTTGGTGGCTCTGATGCGTTGGTGGTACTCCGTCATGGCGTTTTTGTAGGTGGAATGGTTTTCGAGTGTCTTGCTATTTCTCCAGTTCTTCTCGAGGCGTCTGCAGGTGCGTCGGGCTTCTTGGAGGTGAACCAGGTGGCTTTGCTGTGGCAGTGTCTGTCGGCGTTGCGTAGTGGGGCGAGTTGGTTTGCGCAGTTGGAAATCCACAAGTGAAATTCGTTGGCTGCGAGGTTGGCGCCGGTTGCAGCCGTGGGGGTGTTGTGGTTGAGGAAGGAGTTGAGCTGCTCCTCGGTGACTTTGCTCCAGTATCTTCGTGGCGGGCGTGGAGCGGGGTTGGGCGGTTTGGGTTTGTCGACGAGGAAGTGAACGCAGTGGTGGTCCGTCCAGGGGAGTTGCGAGGTGTGGCTGAAATGAATGTTGTTTCCTCCTGCGAAGATGGGGTCGAGGGTGAGTCCTGCCTTGTGGGTCGGCGTGGTGACGAGTTGCTTAAGTCCGATGTTGGCGAGGTTGTCCAGGAGGGTGGTGGTGTTGGGAGTCGCTGGGGTTGTCGAGGTGGAAGTTGAGGTCTCCGATGAGTGTGTAGTCCATGGAGGTGATGGCGTGGGGGGCGATGAAATCGGTGGTGTCGGCGAAGAGGGCTCGGGGGCCCGTGGGTCTGTAGACGAGGGTGTCGCAGAGTGTGGAGTTGGGGCTGCTCTGGACCTGGAAGTGCAGGTGTTCGCTGCGGGGAAGGAGTCGCTTGAGGTGGAGGTTTTTTTTGTGTGCGATGGCGAGTCCTCCTCCCAGGTGTTTGGGACGGTCCTTCCTCTGGATCTTGGATCCTTCTGGGATGGCGATGGCGATGTCCAGGGCGGAGGAGGCGTTGGTCCAGGTTTCTGTGAAGAAGGCGACGTCGGGTGAGAGGGTGTCCAGAAGGTTCCAGATTTCTACGGCGTGCTTGTGCATGGAGCGGGTGTTGAGGGGGATGCACTTTAGGGCGTCGGTGGTGTTGGCGGCGAGGGCGGTGGTGAAGGATTTGCGGCAGTGGCGGCAGGAGAACTGGCCGTGTGTCGTGTTCGGCGTGGACTGCTGGCAGTTTTTTCTTCCGGGGTTGAGTGCGAGGAGGGTGGCTGAGTCGTAGCGGTGGATGGCCGGGGAATCCAGGGTTTCTGGTGCTGGTCGCGGATGGGCGCAGACCGGGCTTGCCTTTGGCGCGCCTGCGGTGCGGCGGCCATTAAATAGGAGAGGGGGGAGGGAAAGTGCAGCTGGGAGGCGGGAAGTGGCAAGCGGCAAGTGGGAGGGGATGCGGGGTGAAGCAGGCGCTGAGAAAATGCACAAGTGGAGAGAAGGCAAAAAGGCAAAAATAACAGAATTAACAAGGGAGGGAAGGCCAAATAGAACAGAGATTGGCAAGAAAACTCCAACAGTGGAAAAACCAGACACCAAGACAAGCAAACCAGGGCAGACACAGAGAGCGGGTTGAGAGCGGTCTCAAACCCTGCTCTTCTCAGTCAGCGGCGGCGACGGCCAGGCGGAGCTGCGGAGAGGGAGAGCCGATCCCAGGCCAGAGGTCAGGGCACTCGCTGTATGGGATATGTCGGGACAAAAAAATGGAAGGCCATGCAGAAACGAACCATCTCCTGATGGATTATACTCTGCATTAAGATTGGCTACACATTGGCCAAGAAGCAACCCCCAGAGGGTCTGCGTGCTCATTTCACCAGAGAAAAGGCTGCAACCATTGCATTAGCACGTGGAGTTCCGGTCCAGGGCATCACTGCAGATGTTCACCAAGCACTATTGCCTGCACAGTTAGGTCTGTTTGGACGGGCATTTTGCTCGTTCAGACCTGCAATACTTCCTAGTCTAAATCGCGTTTGCAGACCAACCTCTGGAGCGGTATTGCTTGGGTATCTATTCTAAGGTAAGGAATCTGTGGCTAGAACTCTCTATCAGATGAACAAGTAACTCACCTTCAGTAACGCCTTATCTAGCAGAGACTATCTAGCTGCATATTCCATGCCGACCCACCCATCCTCCCCGCTCTGCAAATGTATTTATAGGTATAGGGCTGCTCCCTTTTCAGGGACCTAGTTCCACCACCAGTGGTCAGTGTTCTTCATTGCTCCACGCTCCTGGTGTGTAACGGCGTGTAAGAAACTGACGTCAGCACGCTGGGGGGCACCTATATAGGCACTGCGCACGTCACTTCTGGCGTGGACGACTCTGACACTGCCATGCGGAGCCGAGCGACACCACCTACCTGTGTCGGGGATACTGCTCACGAAAAATGTACAGATCCAGTCTGATGCCTTGGGATAATTCTAAGGTAAAGAATATGCTGCTAGATGGAGTCTCTACCAGATAAGGCGTTACCAAAGGTAAGTAACTTGTTGTTTAGCACCTTGTGTGCTATCAAAGTGGATGTCTGTATTACCAGATGGTACATAGAATAAATTGACCATTATTGAAGGACAAGATGGCATTGAGGGCAATTTATTATAGCACAACGGTCATAAACATGATGAGGGTCCTGTAATAGCTAATACAGTTGGTTGTGTGTTAGGATGACCTAAGGCAAGAAGACCATTTGAGAAGTCAGGAGTAGGAACTGACAAACCTGACGTTAAGTATGATTAACATAAGCAGGTGTGATATGTCTGGTCCGGCCTGACATCCTTTCTGGGAATTTACTTTCATAGCAGATTACGTCTCCATCATGGTATCTTATTGAAGTTCATAAGCCTAGAATTAATGAAATCCAATTAGAATGAAATAGCGCATATTAAAGAACCAGACCGAAGATACCTTCTAAATTAATCAGCGCATCTACAGCATGCCCCCCGGTGGCTTGCAGTGCCGGACTATTGGGAAAAGAGACTATTTCGAGGCATGCTTCGGGGTGATACATTGGAGGGCTTATTGATGCGAGGGGGTTGATCGGAGCATTCAGTCCCGTATCTGGTACGGCACACAGCTGCGATATGGGAAATGGTGGTTAAGAAGGTACTTCACAGGGTTCCCTTTGACAGGGAACAAGGGTCTGTGGGATCTCATGCTGTCTCAGGCAATTGATTCGGATATGTCTATAGACCAGTGGAGGGTGGGTGGCTGTTGTTTTTCAGGAGACCGGTATCCAGGTGATGCACAGGAGCACCGCGCCACTTCCTGCACTATGCTAAACTGGAAATCACAGTGAGAGAGGTGTGGAGCGGCTTCTTTGCAGCACCGTATCCCTCCCAGGTACTGAGTGGACTGCTTCGCTGGGGGAGGGATGAAACCAGATTACCCTCTTTTATAAGGCCCTTAAGGGGAATATGATGCAACCTCCCTATAAGGCTCGGCGGGCTTGAGAGACGGAGCAAGGAGAACCGATCATGGATGCGGATTAGGTGCGTGCCTGTGAACTGGTGAGGACTGTTTCCTGCAATAACCGGTTCAAATTGATACAGTTTAACTACTTGCTCCGCGGGTATGTGACCCCTTTTCAACTTAATAAGATAGATCCCACTAGGGTGGGGAGGTGTGCGCGTTGTGGGGCGGTGAGTGCCACCCTTTTACATCTTGCCTGGGCTTGCGCTGCAGTTCAGGGGTTCTGGAGGGAAGTTGTGCCCAAGATCGAGGCGGCCTCCGGCTTCGTGATTCCCCTCACCCCCCGGGGCCTGCCTGTTTGGTATGGTGGTATGGTGGTCTCCCAGCTTTCACTCCTTCTGGCTAAGCGGTCGGTGGCCATTGGGTGGTTAGGGTCCAGAGCACCGCAGACATCCCTCTGGCTTAGGGATGTGCTCGAGTGGGGGTTGGCGGATGAGCATCACCTGTGCCTCTCTTGCACTGACGAAAAGGCTGTAGAGTATGTGATGGCTCCTCCTTGATAGATTTAATGGTGATGAGAAATTGGCCCTGGATCCTGGCTCTGAAGATGGGGTGTGACGTTTTGTGATGTGCATTGATATTTACAGGCGATATGACAGCCAAGTGTGGCAATTATTGCTTTCCTTGTCTGGGACTAGATTGGTGACTTGGACTATGTTGTATTGCATTCCCTATTATGTACCCTCCTGCCATGTTATATTTTCATGTTTGAAGACGCTCATCCTTGGTGACTATTGTAATACTTTAACGGGACATGGAGCACTTGCACTGCTTGTTATGTCGTTTTTATGTTTTATTCTTTTTCTTTCTTTTCTTTCCTTTTTTGTTTCCTCTTTCCTGTTACATTGAAAACTAATAAAACAAAGTTTTTAAAAAAGACACTGAAACCAAAGCTGCCTGCAAGACCTTAGTTTGTGTGGTTGTGAAGTTCCTGGATATCCTGGTGGAAATCTTTCTTGTTCTGACATCCATCGAAAGGCAATGCAGGTCTCTCAAACTAGATGCTTTGTTTGAAGAGTAATTTTCCGTAAGACTCTGAGATTTTGTCAGAAGAATGATTATTTTGTTAAGTGTGAAGTTCACAGCCTTACAAGGTAGCCTATTCATCATTTGCTAAAGACAAAAGAGAATTTTAAGGAGATTGTAAAGAAGGGCACAGTGGTTTTAAATTGGATAATCGTTCAGCGAAAGATGTGATGGGTCTTTATGCTCTCAGATATTGCAATAATACATCTATGTCTGCTCACTGAAATTGCGAGTACCGTTTTATGTGCCGTTCCTCATGGCTACTTCTCCCCACTTTATGTGCCACATCAAGTATTAGACTGCTCAGACCACTGCCACTGTATGCCTGTAATGTTATGCCATTACTAAGTTGTATAATTTTTGGGAAAAAACTTAATATATAGTTTAAAAGTATTAGACTGATCCTCTTTTGTCTACCGTTTTCGATTTGCATAGACTATAGCTGGTTCCAGTGTATGACCTATGGAGAAGGATTGTCCTATCTGCAACAACCTGACTGAAGCTGTTTTGGCAATAACAAAAAACATACTTGAAGAAACAGACGTATCTGAGTGTAGAGGGAGCAATAAACAAGACATTGACAAGCCACCCCTCTCCCTTCACTGCCAAGCATCCCAGTGAAATAATCACTTAGTCACGTCTTGTAGCTTGACATCATACAATGAAGGAGAAATGGGTCATAGACTTTGTACTCAGTTCAAACCTGCTCTGATTAAGAGCTGCTCCACAAAACATCTCTGTATGTATTTAGGAATGTATGTGGTATTTCTATAGCACAAACCTAGCCAAAAAGCAGCAGAGCACTGCAAGTGGACTGAGACGAGCATAAAATAATTGAGTAAAAGGAGAGGAATCTAGGCTGTGGACAGTTCCTGCATATCTCCTGCAAACGCCAGGCTTGAAGTATCAAAAGAAAAAAATATTTGTTCACTCTTGCTATGTTCTTGTACGAACAAACATGTGAAAAGCAAGTTCAGACCCACATGTAACCTAAAAGCAGAAAATAAATGTGTTAAAAAAAAATGAACAAGTTGGCCTTATGAAATCAGTCATATCAATGGGCTAGGTGTGTGTGCGCAATAGACCTCTAAGTTGCATATGTCCACATTCCTATAGTGAAGAGAGACAGGAGATTATTTTGATTGAAGGTTATTAGACTGCGACACCATTAAAATGTCTTCACTGTGACCTGTTCTGTAGGCAGTTTCCAAATGTGTAGCACTAGTAACATGAATGCAGCAAGTTAAACATGGAGCCTCTTTCCAGTGTCCAACTTCATTGCACTACCTTGTGACTGATGCTTCTATGATCAATTAGGGTGCCCACGTGAATGATTTCAGTTTCACAAGGTGGTCAAAAAGAGGTAAACATACCACACGAATATACTAAAATTAAGGGCCATCTATCAAGTCTCTTTTCAACTGCTGTCATCAAACACCTTTGCTAATCAGCCCATTTCACAACAATGTTCTAAAAGCATTTATTAGTCCTAGACAAAGGGACTGCAGAATTATTCATTGGGGAAATCCTAAGCATTTCTGTTTTTACTTTTGTGACAAACCAGTTAAATTGATACTTTATGTCCTGGTATCCGTATCACCGCTTCTTAGGGGCATGCCATTTTTTGGTCCTGTGAAATGTCTCTTTGAAATATTCATAACCTTGAGTGCTTGTTAAATCACTGAAGAATAAAATAGAACTTTTTAGGAAATTATGCAGATCTGTCACCATGGTGCAGCTCTAGTTGGAATTGAAATGTGTACTTAATTCATGTTGGAAATTAGACAATAAAATTGCTCTTTTTTTCTTCACACAGAAGCATACACCATCAATGCCAACACCAGACAAAAAAGCCTCACAGAAAATCGGCTTGCGTTTACGAAACCTACTTAAACTACCAAAAGCACATAAATGGTGTATATACGAGTGGTTTTACTCAAACATAGACAAGTAAGTAGAATGTTGCTGTTCGTTGATTTCTTTTTTCTCAGCTAATTCTGGGTTTTAAACTAAAGCAAGGGTCTCTTGCTGAGATTTTGTTCACAGGTGCAATGAGAGGGGCACAACGGCTGCATTGGGGACCCATTAGCCTGATTAAGACTTGACTGTATGACTTTTCTGTCATTAATGCGCAAACATTTTTGTCTTGGTGCAGTAGTAAGACTAAGGAGAGGGTAAAAGGCAGGGGAAAGCATTTTGTAACTGCAGTTGATGGTCAATGGCTTTTTTTTTCTCTTTGTAAATGCTGAGGTGTTACTAGGGGTTACATGAGCAAGATTCAAATCTATTCAGAAGAGACAACTAGTGACCTCGCTTTGCTTTTACCTGTCCTTTCCCGAGTTAATGTGGTACTGTGAAGAAAATGCTCTAGTATTTAAATGCCTGTCATGGAATAATTTTTACCAGGGTCAATTTGTTATAGCTCTATTGGCCAAGGGACCCCTAACCTAATGTCCGTCCCTATTTCCCCACACATACAGCCACACACCTGCTCAGTGGTCTGATAGATGCCTCAGTTGTCAAAGAAAAGGCTTCAATATAAACTGTTTGCTGTCTGCATGCCTTGCACATGTACCATTGTGATCCCACTTAAGCACAACTCTTTCCCTTGGCATCTTGTTCAGCCTCGATCACCATGCTCTTGAATCCCATACATTTCTCTAACCATGCCAATTTCTCCCACCCCTGAACCCACCGTTCATAAGTTCTAGTCCACCTGTTGTACTACCTCTAACTTCTTTTCCTTACTAGAGTTCTCGAACATCCCTTATGACCTCCATCCTCCCACTGCATTCCAACGCTATAGCATTTCTCACTTTCCTCCAAAGGCACTGCCTAGAGCCCCATGAGGTGTACTTTAGCCTCACAGATGTCTCAGCCTCAAATTTAGCAATCATAGAAGCAGGATTTTGCATTGATTTTACAAGACACATGCATTTGAATGTTTACCTGACGTACTCCTAGTTGCCCTTTGGGAGGCAGAAGAGCCCCTTTATTTTCCCTTCCACCCTTCCCCTTCCTCCCAGCTTCTCTACAGTTACCCTTGGCCCAACTGTGTGCCCAGCTAATGCCATCTCTACTTAATTTTGAAGTGCTATTGGTCAACCATCAACTGCAATGAAACTAATAACCCAGCAAGTTTAGGTTCTGGGGAAAACGTTTAAATTGATAAATTATGTCTAACGCAATGTCCATCAACCAAGCTGAACAAAATTGTGTTCCTTCACAAGTAGATGAGGTGTCCCAATCGCAGAGAATAGAACCCAAATATTGTCCTATATAATACATGGAATTGAAAAAGCACCTGAACAAGGATTTCTTTTTGTCTTTCAAATTTCAGCTCTGTATTAAGTACGTTTTGTAGACTAGAGTTTTAAACTCAAATGCATTTGCCTTCGTCTTTTAAATGATTATATTTGTGTCTATATGGACTGCGAGTGGTAAAATTTTAAGCTGCTGAACGGAGTGAAATCTGGTGCCAGATACAGGCAAGGCCTCTTCCCCGGTATGTTGCATGGTGCTCATGAGTTTGAACGTGATCCTATCTTTGGCTGGAAGCCGGTATAGTATCTTAAGGGTCATGTTTCAGACGGTTTAAAATCTTCATGCTCAAACAGCCTCTAGTCTGTCTTTAAATGCTAAGGTCTTTACCTTCATTTCGTGTGTTTCGTTTAATGGTGGACTTTGAATCCAATGAGAATGTCAGCATGGAGGCATATTCTCCTGAATAGATGGTTCTTCAACTGCACTCTAGCTCTCCTAAGGTAATTTTATTTAATATAAATTGTTATGTTCTGTTTTGAATGCTTATAAAATGATTGGAAAACCTAGAAAAATGTGATGGTTGTGACAGAATTTGTAATGCCTAGGTGTATGCATTCAACATGGTTTGAGAATACAGACTACTTGCCTGTCTGTGAATTTATAACATGATTTTATTTATTATAGTTTATGTATGCATGGTTGAGCTGTTGCTGTATGTGGATTGCTCTGCATTTCCTTTGTTTATTTCCTCTGCGTTTGCATTGCTTACTCCTTGTTCTTGGCTTTATATTGTCTCATTTCTAAATGAAGTATATAAAAATGTGATGTTGGCAGTCCATGAGGGAGGGCAGTGACAACATGCTCTACTTTTTCCATGTTCAAACGTCTGCTAACGCATGAAAACTACACAGAACTCTCACAAGATTAAGTGTCCAAGTGTTTAATTAAACATTGAACCCCCACTGCAGGACATGATTGGGGTAGAGCAGAGGCGTAGATGCAGGCCCTCTCTAGAGTGGAGGTGAACAAAAACTTGTGTTGAAATTGTACATAAAAAATGAAACTTGACACCACCACATCTAAAACAAGCATTTCCAAAGCCAATAGGTATGACAATGTGCCACAGAAATAAAGAAAACATGACATTGTCTAAAGGTGGCAGCCACTGCAAGCAATAAATAAAATCAGTTGCAAAAAACTATCCCATATAATTTAAATAGAATATTGTGGGTGTTTCCTAGCTGACAGGAGTATGTAGAACAGAATGCAGAAACATTTTGTAGTTTTCTTGAATATTGCGGAAAAAGATGATTCCTCTAGCCACAAAGAAAATGTACTTGAATTACTGTAACCTGTTTAAACACACAAGGATGATGACTTTAAAATAGGAAGGATAAAGAACTGAAAGAAAAAACATTGGCCAAGTAAAATATCGGCCCACCAGCCCTGTCTTTCTGCTTGTATGTACACATATGATCAGATAAAATGACATCATTCACAGTGCAAGTGAGCATTGAAGTGGTGTGCCTCATTCTTCCATGCTGTAGTGGGAGGAAGCAAAATGTGAACGATAGCTAATTGGCCCAAGTACTTAAAGGGCTGGTGCGAAGCCTCTCTATGCATGTATGTATGTATATTTGTTAATTACAGGAGGCTAGCGAGACAGCTAAAGCGGTCTCAAGGCAGCACCTTAAAACCAGCATTAGCAAAGGCAATAGTCCTGGCGCTGAGCACCAGCTGTTTGATTTTGGCAATTCTAGTTTTGTTATGTCATGGTTTTTGCAAAACTTTATTGTGGGGAAGCTAGCAGGTTCTTTGAAAACTTAGGTGCAGGAGTGGGACTCCTGGACCCAGAAGGGTAGAGAAGAGGTCCTTTCATATATGTAAGGTATGGGGATACTTACTCCCTATTAAATATCCAAAGACCTATGTGGTATCCTCCTCTTAGGTGGCAGGTGTAGTAAGAAGATTAAACTACACATCTACTCTACCGCACTCAGTGGTGGGAAAAAGGGAAACCTTTTTTATACAACCCTCTAGTAGTGGCATGCTTCATCATCTGGTACACGCTAACTCCTAAAGGCCAGGGTGGGCTCGACTGTATTCCATGGAGCTCTTTGAAGAATTTGTTTTTTGGGGGGTTATGTACTACTGAATAACATTTCTCATCCACCCCGAGGTATCCCTTTATTCTTGGATGGGGTGGGAAGATTAAAACTGTAAATAGACTGGGCAAGCAGGATGTTGCGGTCCTATGACCCTAGTGTTTAAAACACCAACATGTTTCTGCCCTACACTATTGGCCTAACATAGGACCTGGGCGTTCCTTAGGGTGAAGAAAGTGAAAGTGGTTCCCCCAGTGGCACATCTCTAACTATTTTACAGAAAATGCGTGGCATGCAAAGGTAAGCTTATGCGTGCAGGTAAAAAGTGGTGTACTTGCCGTATTTTCGAAGTACCTGTGAAGAGAAAAAAATGTACCAAGTTTCTTTTAGACATTATCTGTATAGCTGTATTGGCTCTGTAGGTGTGTTTTTACCTCCTTGTACCTGACCGTTAATGTAGACTGCCAACATAAACATATTCTGCAATCCTAAATTCCAGGTGCTACATAACAGCATGGTTTTTACTGTGCTAGCATTAATCATATGTAGATAGTAGTACCATAGTTTGGTGCTTCTAAAAGTATGTCTGAATTTCAGACTAATCTCTATTTTTGGTACATCTAGTGCAACGACGAAAGCATTATCCATATATACAATGGGTTGACCCCAGTGAAGTGTTAGACGGCATGTTTGTCTGGAAGAGACCCCTATGAATTAACACAAGTGTCGAAACGTCGACTGTTTTATTGGGATTGTACAATCGTTCATGTGGTGTACAGTAACCAATGATTGTATCTTGGATTGGTTTATTTACTGTAAATTCTCGGACATCCCTTTGTATCCTCAGTGGCCTCTGTCCTGGCGTAGGCAGCGTCTGCACAAAAGTGGTTACTAAAGGGCAAAAGGTACCCTGAGCTCCACGCTAGGGCCTGAGTTGAGGTCGTCACGTCTGACATTTGCAGGTGCCAGTGGATCCCCTTTTCTCTGCCTTTTGGAATCTCAAAGGACCACTGAACGGTCTTGTATACACTTCACATTATTCAAATCTTGTTATTGAGCACAAATACAAGCAGAAGCACTATCATTACAGGTCCTGATGAAGGCAGCAACACCTCTTTCGAGGATTATAGGCTGAAGCATGTTGACTTGTCCTAGTGATATGAGTAAACAGGTTTAATTCTTCCTGCAGTGTCCTATTTTTTAATCCTGGCCTAGGGACGCATCAATAAAGATATCTGCATACCCTTTGGTCAGTTTTAACTTTCACATGTTTTCCTTGTTTATGCTCTGCTGACCTCACCACCAAGAGCTCATTATAGGGTATTTCTCACACCTCTCAAAAACATCAGCTGAGCTCCTCCCTCTCAGTGAGGGGGTTGTAGCCCCCATCGTCACTAGGTATCACTTGTGAGGAGGTTCCCAATGATGAAGCATGCCACCTATGGTCGGTGAGGGAAATCATCCTTTAATAGGAATATTCCATCTGAGCTAGGTTCTCCTTTTTCTTTCTATCTCTATTATAGACCCAGGAGTTCTGATGTGCTTCATAGTGATTTTGAGACCCTCTTCATTTGTCAATTTTATTGTCAGAATCTGTTATTCATTCATGGTCTTTTTATTGAGCAGTTGCTCAGTGTACATCAATGGTTACAACATTGAAGGATCTTACAACGAGTCAGAGTGGAGAGAGTCAAACCACAGCAGTTTCTTACAATGAGGATATCACCAAATAGGATACATAAACTTCTTCATAGACACACTATGACCTCAAGAACCGTCCCAGCGGGGAACTCCCCACGTCCCCTCCCGCTTAACCCCTGACCTTCTTCAAGACTCTCTTTATTGGATCCAATAGCCCCATATCTTATACTTTCGGGGACAACACCGACTCTATTAAATAGACCTCACACGTTAATCATTCATGACCTCCTCTCTTGAAAAATCATGTCATCATTCTTCATCAAGCATGGTAGCCTGGCTTCTGTTGTCCTCTAGTATCATTGTTGCAGTCTCGCTACAGACAACCCCTGCTCTCTGTTGCAGACAGCATTATATACAGTGCTATTCAGAGTCCTCTCATGATTAAATGACTTTCATGTCCATCTCTGTTCCTTGCTACAGCTCTCGGTCTGTGTTAGAAATGGAGGTCTCTAGTTGGCAGTGGCTTGCACCCTGTCCAAGTAGGGACCCTTCTTTCTAGTCGGGGTAAGGGGATTACACAGCTAAGATAACCCCTGCTCACCCCCGTGGTTGCTTAGCACGAGCAGTCAGGCTTATCTCAGAGGGAATGTGTAAAGCATTTGTACATAAACACACAGTAACACAGTGAAAACACTACAGATGGACACCAGACCAGTTTAGAAAAATAACTATCCTTTTCTAAACAAAACAAGACCAAAATGACAAAAGTCCAGCATACACAAGCAAAGAAATCCCTTTTAAAACGTTGAAAATAGTTCAGTTCATAGAAAACTATGGAAGTGTCACTTTTTAGCACAAAGTACCTGGGATGCGTCCAAATCAAAGACTAAAACAGGCGCAGGGTCGATTAGGCGCCGGAAAGCACAAAATTATACGTCAATTCCTTACTTCCAGAGGAGGTGATGTGTCGATTCCTTACTGCCAGAGAAGGTGATGCATCAATTCCTTATTTCGAGGTGAGGTGTCTGTCACGCGGCCTCGGTTCCTTACTGCTGGGCAACGTTGATAAGGAACTTGATGCACAGGTGTGGCGCCTGGAAAATCCGGACGCACTGGGGTCGATGCGGCGACGAAATAGGCGCTGCATCAATTTTCATAACCGCGAACAGGTGATGCGGCAATTTCTTCAGCCACACAGCAGGGCCTGCATCTTAGTTGGAGTGGCTGTCTCGGACGTTGGAGACACGGTCCACAGGACTCGGACTGCGGCAATCTTTCAGCCGCACGGCAGGTGCTGATTCTTCGGCTGCACCGCAGCGATGCATTGGTTTTTCTGCCGCATGGCAGTGCTGTGTCAGGAAAAACAGGTGCTGAAGAGCGATTCATGGATTTTATTCTCTTCTTTGCAAAGCCACCTCCAAGGGCCCATAACTAGAATAGGCTCCACTTGGTAGGTCAGAACTCCCAGCAGAGGAGTTCAGGGGCTGCAAGTGAAGTCTTTGATGGCCCTGAGACTTCTTAACAGGAAGCAAGCACACACAAGCCCTTGGAGAACCTTGGCAAGTAGGATACAAGAAAGCAAAGTCCAGTCCTTTCACTGTCCAAGATAGAAGCTACAGGCCAGCACAACACAGCAACCAGCAAAGTGGCAGTTCCCCTCCTACAACTTCTCCAGCTTTTCTTCGTGGCAAAACCTCCTCTTAGGACAGAAGTGTTCTAAAGTTATGGTATCACGGCTCCAGTAGTGAGAAAGAAATGTATGTCCCTTGGGGAGAAAAACAAACTCAGATTCACACAAGCAAAGCTTCAATCAAATTTCAAAGACCCCAAGCAGAGGGGGGTGCACATATACTAAGATCACTCAACTGAAACACCACCAGGCCCAAGAATGTAATGGCAGAGTCTTTATTTATGAAATCTTAAAAACCAATTCCTATAGTAGATATCACAATATTCATTTAAAAACCTGAATTGTCTTACAATTCTAAAAAGACTGACTCTCATATACATTAAAAACAGGTTCTTGACCCTTATAAACCTTTTTGGTCCTGAGGAAGGTGGGGCTTATAGTGCCAAGACCACCGAAACGCGTCGACGCTGTTAAATTACTGAATCCAACTACGAGAGTGTTGCAAAAACAATGACGGACAGCAACAAAGACGTGAACTCTACGTAATAAGTTGGATCAGGCCTTGCAACAGTACCTCTCTAGCTGTGCAATAGGGTCTCCCTATTAGGTTTTTATAATTCTTTTTATGATTTTTCTTTTTTTTCTTCTATTGTATATTCCTGTTTCAAATGTTTTATTATAATTGACAATTTGTTCTTATGGGACGTATATGTGTCACAACATAAGGAATAAGTTGGTTTCAAATGTATTTTGGATATACTGTGCCTAATATGAAATGTTTTTAATGTATATGAGAGTCATTGTCTTTTTAGAATTGTAAGACAATTCAGGTTTTTAAAATGAATATTGTGATATCTACAATAGGAATTGTTTTTTAAGATTTCATAAATAAAGACTCTGCCATTACATTCTTGGGCCCGGTGGTGTTTCAGTTGAGTGATCTTAGTATATGTGCACCCCCATCTGCTTGGGGTCTTTGAAATTTGATTGAACCTTTGCTTGTGTGAATCTGAGTTTGTTTTTCTCCCCAAGGGACATACATTTCTTTCTCACTATTAAGTAGTGCCTTGGTCCCTCTGGCTGGTGGGGCCTCCTCTCTCTCTTACTCAACACAGCTCCAGTACTTACACCAGTTTCTGCCTTTAAAGCAGGCAAACTTCAAAGGAAAGTCTTTGTAGTGCACAAGACCCTGCCTTTCCCTGACCTGGCTCCAGACACACTTAGGGCTGTGAAGACAGCTTGGTGTGAAGACAGGTACAGCTCTATTCAGGTGTCAGTGACAACTCCTCCCACCACTCTAGCTCAGGAAGGCCCATCAGCCTGGTGATGGGCCATCAGGATATGAAGATCACACCTCATCTCCCTTTGTGCGACTATCTGTCACTATTTGTGTGAATGCACAAACAGCCCAACTGTCAGCCTAAACCAGACGTTGATTCCACGGGCTGCCAGAGACACAGTGTTAAATCAAGAAAATGCCCACTTTCTAAAAGTGGAGAAAAAGAGAAAAACAGCTGTGTTGCACTCGAAGTTAGCAGCATATAATACAATGAGAAACAAATTGCTCAATGTTTACAATGTGAAGTGTGCACCTTGTGATGGTGCTCTGCTCAGCAACCCAATTCAAAGTGAAGGAGATAACGAAGACTCGCGTCTTACACAGGGTGCACTATTATAGACTACTATAACAGTGGAATGTATTTAGACAATACAATGTCAAAGCATTTTAACAATGTTAACAACAAATCAAACAAGTATGATAAAGTTTATACAAAGCATCCATCAGTGAAAAAACACTGGTACAAAGTGTGTTGCTCAAATCGATTTAATCATGTGAAGTGAGTCTTGGGAAGCAATGACTATAAATGAAAATAAATCCAAATTCAACCAATAAACTTCTGGCGCTGTGGCGGATCCCAATGCATTTCGGGCATTCACATTTGCCCTTCGTCAGGGGATTCTATAAGCAATAAAACTGTAATGAGTATGTTGACATTGATACATAAAGAATTCAAAAGACGTCTCTACATGAGCTAGACATTCAAGAGGCTGTGTGCATGCAGAATAGTAACTGTACATGCTAAATGTAAGATTCCCAAACATAAAGGTTTTTCTGCACTGGTGACTGAGTCAACTGCCTGCAAAATGGAAGACAACCATACCTACTAAAGAGAAGGGAGACCGGGTGCAGCTGAAAAATACAAGGGAGACTGGGTGCAACTGAAAAATCCAAAAGTGGCATTTCCGAACACATAATTTAAAAACCAACTATACCAAAAGATGTATTTTTAAATTGGGAGCCCAAACTTCAAATCTCTATCTCTTCCCAATTTAAAGTTACACTTGTATGATGTTATGATGTTACGATGCAGCTCAAGTGATAACCTATGGGAGAGGTAGTCCTTGCAATAGTGAAAAACGAAATTTGCAGTATTTCACTACCAGGACAATTAAAACACACCAGCACATGTCCTACCTTTTAATTACACTGCACCCTGCCCATGGTACTTCCTTGGGTCTACCTTAGGGGTGCCTTACATGTAGTAAAAGGCAGGGCCGGACTGGCTACCTGGCGTTTTGGTCGGCTGCCAAGCTGGGGCCCGATTTTTACTGCCGTGGGGGCTGATTTATGTTGATTGGGACCTGCATTTGCTTCTAAGTAAAGAAAGCAAAACAAATGGTTTTAAAGCATACTTTAAAGCCATTTGGTTTTCCATTCTTTACTTAGAAAGGCCCGGTAGCCAGTCCGGCCCTGGTGAAAGGTTTGGGCCTGGCAAGCGGGTGCACTTGCCTGGTCGACATGGCAGTTTAAAACTGCTCTTACAGACACTGCAGTGGCAGGCCCAAGACATGTTTGCAGGGCTACTTATGTGGGTGGCAAAATAATCAGTGATGCAGGCCCACTAGTAGCATTTAATTTACAGGCCCTGGGTGTATAGGGTACCACTGTATAAGGGACTTACAAGGAAATGTAAATATGGCAAACGGGTGCAGACCAATCATACCATGTTTAAAGGGGAGAGCACATGCACTTTAGCACTAATTGGCATTGGTAAAGTGCCCAGAGTCCCAAAGCCAACAAAAACAGGTCAGACAAAATATAGGAGGAAGGCAAAGAGTTTGGGGATAACCCTGCAAAATGGGCTATGTCCAACAGTCTGGGAGACAGCATTATATACTATACCCCACAGGGACAATTGTTGCTCAAGATTTGATGGCTTTCATGTCAATGTCCGTTACCTTGCTCCTATTTATTTCTTTTCTACCTTTCTGTGTCTTACCTGCCCACAGGAGCTTTTTGTTTTCACCATTGTTAGATTTGTCATTTATCCTGCTCTGAAGGCAGCATTGCAAAGTCATGTTTAAACACCAGTTTACTGCCTTTCGGTGCCTCCTTGTGGCCACTAGAAAAACTGCAGCAGAAATGTGGAAGGTACAACGTCTATCTTGACAGACGTTAAAGACTACTTAAAACAAGTATTGGCACTTCCAGTTGGTCTCACTTGTATGTAACGGTGAGGCCATTTAGCATTGACAGTGCTTGTTTTTTTTATTGATGGCTTTCGTTTTTAGGTAGAGCCTGTGCAGAGCATGCACTGCTCTGCGAGGCATGCTGTATTCAGGTATGAACTTGTAGCTCTGCCCACTCTCTGCCGATCTTGTCAATTCGCTGCTGTGACTGTCCTTTGTAAATGTTGTCTTTTGATTTGTTAATAGGCTTATTAGTCCCTTCTTAGTACCTCCCTGTCTTCTTTTGTAACCTCCCATCAGGACTGGACCTTTTACTGTGTCCTTACTGTATAGCTTGCATTAGCCCTTTGGGAGAACTCTTTGCTTAATTAATCTAAAGAGCACCAAAGGCACATCAGCTTTAGCAATGGCGGCCGCTTTTTTTTTTTGTATTTGGAGTGTTCTTTCAATTTTACAATGGGGCCACACGCACCACTCGCTGGACAGGCCGCGCAGCTCAGCCAAATCGTTTTTTGTTTTTTTTTACATTATATCATGGTGGCCTGCCTGTCTTCCGCAACTTGATGATTTTTTCCTGGCTGATATTTACCTCCGTTTCTTTCATTTGTATCAATCAATCAATACAAATTTTATTGTGTAGATTACTTAAAACCATGACAATATAAAACATTTAAAAGTTATATTGTGCAAAAAGCAAATGGGAACTCTAGAGTAACTGGCACGTAGTGCCCAAGGGTAAAACTCGAGATATACAGGCAGTTTTGAGTAAATTTAAGGTATTTAGCTAATTAAAATCTATTGTGAGTGAGTCGAGTTGAGTTTTTTTGTGCGAAAAATAATTTAAAATCAACCACAAAATGGAATAGATACATAGCAAATGTTAGAACTCAATTACGAAGCGGTCAAACATTACAATGCCTAATGTCCATAGTGCAGGAACTAAAAGTTATCACACCACGGTCATTTCTATACTTTGTTGTGTATTTTTAAGAAGGTCCTGCACAGCTTTAAAGTATTTACCTATTCTTGCCAATTCGAGGGGAACCATGGTACTAAAAATCCAATTCATTGCATTGTTACATGTTGTTATGCCGTGAATTAAAAAGAGTGGCTTTAATAGAGTTCGCCGGTGATCGAGCAACGTCGGACAGCTACAAAGTAGGTGTAGAAAAGTTTCAGATTTGTAGCCGCAGAGTCTGCACTTGACTATCTTAGAAAGCAGAGGCCAGTTGGGGTTGAAGTCTTTAATATGTAATGCCAGCATCCTCACTGGCAAAATTTGGGTCAGGCAAGCTTTCCCGATTGTGCAATTAAGATAAGATTGAGCCTGAAGGCCAACTTGGCTGTCGTTGTATGATAGTGCCAGGGCCCTTAAAGGCGGTGTGGACTTTAATATTTTCCCAGTCCGCGGTCTTCGAGAGAAGTTTAATCTGTTTTTTCAATATACTTTTTACTGCAGTGTGCGTGAGTAATGAGGTGTTTAGAACGGTCAAGTCGATTTGAAGAGTAGCTGCCGCCGTCGTTAGATAAGTGGACCACGGGTTGTTTTTATATTTAAATATATTTTGCAGGATAAATTTCAAGGTGTCTGGCTTCACCGTGGTGCATCAATAAAAATACTTTAAGAAGGACCCCATATTAGACCATGCAATGCCCTCCAGGCCAAATTCGAGTCTCACCAGAGGTCCCATGATGTAATAAGGCAATTTGAACACTCTTTTATAAACTTTTAGGTGTAATTTTTCGATAGTTTTGATGAGAAGACCCAGAAAAGCCTCGCTGCCGTAAGTAAGTGCAGATGGTAGTACGGCCCTGAGCACTTTCCTGATTGGGGCTGAGGTCGGGCTTTCAAGGGCTGTATGTAATTGGCAAAGTCAGGTTGTTATCAATGCTGCCTTATCTTTTAGGTGGTGCAGATGTGTTGTAGGTGTGCCGTTAGCAGAGAACCATGTGCCCAGATAGTTGTAAGATTTGGCTCCTGCGATTTTTAAGGGACCCAGAGACCAGTTGCTGCTTGTTTGTTTTGGCGTCCTTCCGAAGGATAGCATCTTTGTTTTGGAGGCGTTTACTGTCATCTTATTTGCTGTATTGTATAGGTGAAGAGATGAAGAGAGTTTAATCCTCTCTGAAGTCCTATTTTTGAGTTATCGAGCAGAACAATGTCATCCGCGTACTGCAGTATTGTGATCTTGGTTTTGCCTATTTTTGGTGGGATTAAATTAGCGTTGTTGAGTGCCCAGGACATGTCCGCCGTGTACAAGTTAAACAACATTAGAGCAAGGACACACCCTTGCTTTAGCCCTTGATTGGTCTTGATCTTCCTGGTTAGTGCAGTATGTGACAACTTGACCCTCACCCAAGTTGATGTATATAACGATATAATGGCATTGAGCAGACCACTTGGGATACCCCACACCTGGAGTTTTCTCCATAAGATACCTCTGTCCACCAGGTCGAATGCGGACGAGTAGTCCACAAAGCATGCATGAAGAGCTGAAGATTTCCGACTAATTGCCTGATGGGCAAGATAAGATAGGGTAATTATGTTGTCCAGTGTGGAGGAGTTGGGTCTAAAGCCTGTTTGACAAAAAGTAATTATTCCGTTTGTTGTTGCCCAAGTCTCTAGATCGTTTAAGAGTGCAGCTGCGTAAATCTTGGCCTCGATATCCAATAAGGCTATCAGACGGTAGTTAATAGGGTTCTGTTTGTCACCCTTTTTAAATATTGGGTACAGTATAGAGCCTCTCCAGCTGTCGGGCACTTGATGGAGCTTGGCACAGATGGTAAACAGTGGGGAAAGTATTGCGGGCCATAATGCTAAATCTTCTTTAAACAGTTGGGCCGGAAGACCGTTTGGGCCAGGTGCACCTGAAGCTCTTGTTTTACGTAGTGCTTTTTGAAAGCTGATGATCGCATGTGTGGAGACAGTCTTTTGGATCGCCAGCGGGGTCTGAATGTTCGACCGGGAACGCTCTCGTGTGATTTACTACGTATAGCTTTTTTACATGCGAGGACCTCATGGCTTCATTGATGGCGTTACTCCTTATAACTGCCTGGCATGTTTTGTTTTTGATATGCCTCCATAAGTCGGCCTGGTTGTGCTTGCTTATTATCGAGTAAACCTATTGCCAATCCTTTTCCCTCTGCTGGTTTTTTTCCTGCCATATCAGTTGCTTGTGTTGTTTTCTTGCGCCTTGAAGATCCGATAACACTGCAGCATTTGCTTGTTCGTTCCGGGTTTTCTTACATGCCTTCATCAACTTTCGGATGAGCCGTGAGCTAGTCAATATAAGTTGATTTTTGATAGGGGTTTTTGGCTTATGTCGCCCACGACCTGTGCGGGAATTCATTGATTCGTGGATGCCCCTGGTCATAGATGCCCAGTGGGTTAATAGGTGTTCGCCACTTTGGGCCTGCAGAGAACGACCAGTGACGTCTTTCCATGATGCTAAATTCCGTGGGTTGACGAGGCCCCCTTTTATTCTCCGAATTAGATGTACTGATTCGTCATTACAGGAGGTGCCCAGAACCGTATGGCCTTTGCGTTTAGGTAGATAAAGATTAAAGGTTGTACAAAGAGGGAGGTGGTCACTAACAATTGAGGGGTACACTTTGAAGCTCACAAGATGGTTCATGAGTTTATCAGAGGCAAAAACGTAATCGATGGTACTTATCCCCCTGAAAGTTTTCAAGGGCTGCATTGATGGTTCAAGGTTGTTGGCTATTATCTGTGCGGATTTTAGTCCATGTTTGCTTAAGGTTTTGTTTATTTGAGTACTTAAAGAATTTGAGGGTGTACTGACGGTGTTAAATATTCCTAGGTGTCTCAGATTAAAGTCACCACAGATTATTATTTCATGATTAATGTGATCGCAAAGGATTTGATCCAAATTATCGCTCAGCTGGCTCAGTCTTGTAGCTCGTGCTGTGCCAAAGTTGTTAAAGTAGACGTTAATCAGGAGGATCTTCATTCGAGAAGCAGATGTCTTGGGGCTCTGCAATACGAGCGCTTGGAGCATCTCATCTTGAGTTGGAATTAAATGTGTTATTATTTTCATGTTCAGATTGAGATATATTGACAGGCCTCCAGAGGGCCTCCCAAAGAGGTTTTTTTTTTTTTTTGCTACTTGGTGGACCCCTTGGAAGCCGGCAATTGTTAATGGAGTTAATGACCATGTTTCTTGAAAACAAAGAACGTCGGATGCCATGAGCAGTGATTTTGCTGTGTTTGAACTTAAATGTCTTGATAGCCCAGCTACATTCCATGACAGAAGGGTTATGAGTTGTTGTGGCTCTGTTGAGTGCTTCTCATTGCTAGGAATAGGCTGTGGTTTCACTGGACAAGATAAAGGGCACCCGGTTCCAGTCGGGTTGATGTTCTCTCCCAATTTGTCCTGTTGCTATTTCCCTGGTCGGGCCCCTTGTTGATGAGTACGTGCAAGCTATATGTATATTATCCGTCTGTAGTTGACGGAACGAATGCCCGATCCCCCTTAGTATGCTGTAGGGGTGAGCTTTTGGGGTGGATGGGTCAAGTGACTTTTTTAGTGGTGCTGGGTATTTAGGCGCTTGGATGTTTTGAATTCCTATACCCCATTCCTCAAAGATAGCCTTGCAGTCAAAAATGTCTTCTGCCAATGAGTTTGTTTTTAATGTTAAGACTGTGGCTTCCCTCCCGTTGCGGCACTCTGGGGTGGTTTTAAATTCCACACTCAATATGTCCTCCGACGTCATCTTTGACTGAATGGGAGTGGCCTGAAGCAACCTTAATATATTGGATCGATTCAGTACATCATGCCTCCCTTCCGAAGGATAGTGTGGAATAAGGGCCAGCTTAGTCGGTCGATCCACACCTGGGCACTTTTTAATATGACCTTTGTTATGAGGATGGGCAGGGAGAAGATGATCGTTAGTGATTGGTCTGATCAGGTCACACCCTGTCAGTGGTCTCCGTGGATCCGCACTTTCTATCGCAGATGAGTTGAGTTCTTGCAGGACGGGGGTCGCCGCCCACCCTGAAGGTTGCTGCGCCCTCTGTGTTTGGATGGTAGACACTGAGAGTGGAGATAGGGGGCTTTGGTCGGTGGTAGAACATACATTTTTCTTGCAAGAAGTCGCAGTGCTTTCGGGTGGGGGAGCAGTCGATTGTCCTGATTCCGGTTCTTTTAACATGTTACCACTGATTCTGGGCAGAAATTCCTTCTGGTCTTGCGTGGTTAAAGGTTGTATCCCCATGAAATGTGTTCCTGGTATAATGGGTTGTGTTGCTGAGCCTTGTACCACGATGGTGTCTGTATTTGGTATAGGAAAGGTCGGTGGCAAGGCCAGAGTTACATGAGTTGGAGAAGCAGGTGTTTGAACGGATCGTAGTACATTGTTTATTTTTCCACTACCTTTAAACAATAGGTATACGTTAGACAAGTTATCTGGTTTTGTTGGTTTAGGAGGAAACTGATCAGAAAAACGTTCTTTCTCTCCTTTGTTTCTGGCCTTCTTTTGTCTTTTTTTTTTCCTCTTTTTGATAGAGCAACGGACCAGTTATCTTCAGTTGTAATTTTTCCGTTGTGATAGCCTGGCAATTTTTTGTCCTTCACTTCTAGGGCCGATTCTTGCACTACAGAGGGTGGGACGTCACCCTGGTTGTGGGTTCCTGGCAGGGCATGCGGTGAGGATTTTGTGGGAGCTTTCTTTGGTAACACTCCCAACTGCGGGGTTTCCCTGTCGGCTGCCTCCAGTGGGGTGGTCACTCTTACCACAAGGCGACCAGCTTCTTTGTCTGTTGGTGTTTGGTCGCACCTGCTGACAGTACTGCTTACTTGTTGTTGTAGGGCTAACTTTATGTCCATTATCATTAGGTTCAGTGCATCTGGCAAGGTGCATAGTTTCTCCGCAATCTGATGGCAGGAGCATGATGCACAAGGAGTTTCTTTGCCTTCAGCATTTTTTAACCTCTCTTGCAAGGAGCTGACTTTTTCCTCAATCTTTAATATTGAGATGGCCAGGGTTTGGATTAAGTCAAGTTGCAATTCCAATTTGTCAGACTGTTGTCAGACTGCCATGTCAGGGCATTTACTGTGTTGGCTAAGGTGGCGTTTATGGAAGCCAGTAGGGAGTCTTGTTCAGTGTTGTTTTTGATCTTTTTAGTGGCAGATAATATTAGATTTTCCATAATGCTCGAGCTCAACTTGGAGCTATGAACCGCTGGAAGTTGAAGCTCATGCTGGTCTGGTACCTTCCCGATCTCTGTGAGGTTCGTTATGTCTTTGTTCTTGCTGCGTGGAAGAGCCCCGGACTGGCCCTGGCCAGTATCGGATCCCCTTTGACCGCCTTTAAGAATTTCGTGGTCTACTTGGTCAATTAGCCCCGGGCTG